>JAWZSL010000015.1:13697500-14297500 GCA_034769285.1 Lutjanus argentimaculatus | reverse complement strand
TCTTTTTTTAATGAAAATGTTGGCCCTTTGAAATCATGTCATCTCATGTCAACTCCATCAGATTTTTACAAAAATACGTTTCAAGCAGACTTAGAAAGGTTTCGCTATACTCTATCCCTGTCTCACTTCTTAAAAAAAAAAAAAAGCGGGAAAACTGCTCAAGCACTGGTAAACTTTCTATTTTTCGACAAATTTGGTAAATAATATTGCCATCAGATGTGTCTCAACAGTAACATGTCATCCTTCTATATCAAGGCTAAATGAGTACATGTATTTTGATTAGCATTGAGAAAACTCTTAGCAACTTTAAAAAAAATAAAATGGTTACTCATTACGACTATGCTGTGAAATGAAAGGATGGAACATTTTGTCAACTTTTTCAGGTGATTTTCCTTTAAGGTTTTCCATCTGACAGAGTTGACGTCTACATTTAATAAAAATGTTATCACTGGTAGGTTGGCCCATTACAGGGTTTAACAGGGTTTGATCTTTTAAAATATACCTTCTCCGCATAATTGAAGAGCAGAGTTGTCCCATTTCTCAAGAATGAATGAGTTACAATCTGTGATCAAATGGAAAGAAGATGAAGAACCTATGCACAGTTAATAACCATACAGGGGCCAGTAGGGAAAAGGAGGAGGAAGACCAATATGAGGAAATTTTTTCTCAAAAAGTCTCAAAACTAAGTAGGCAAAGTTATGATGGCAGCTAATGAACTACTAGGTGATGTGTTTTGACTTTACATTTAACTTATGTTCCCTGCCCATAATTACAGCTTGCTAGCTTGCTGGGCTAGCAGCAGAGAAGCTAATTTAATATTAGCTACACAGTAGTCTTGCATAGCCAGACCTCTTTCCTCAGCGCTTAACTCTGGACAAAGATCTGGCTCTACACATACACATTCTGCAAAAGGGGAAAAAAATCGCCCTGCCTTGTTTGCATTTCAACCACAAATGTCTTGGGCAGAACTAAGCGCAAGATGCAGCGCTGGTACTGCTGCAAAATAGCGTTGAGAGGGACCTTTTTTTTTGGTGAAACATTTGAGAGGTGAGCTCTGGCATTAAAATGGCTTAATCAGCTGACTAGCTTGTTTAAATTAGTACCATTAGTGTCTCAGGTGCTAATTTACAATTTTCAGCGTGTAGGTTGCAGCTCAGATGTTGTTCTTGTTTCCTGGGGACTTAGAAAATTTCAATTATTAGAATTTACATATAGCCTATGTAACAATGTTAAATTATAAATGTTATCTATCTATCTATCTATCTATCTATCTATCTATCTATCTATCTATCTATCTATCTACAGTGCTACTCTTGACTCTAGACCTATATGTATAGTACATCTGAAGTGACTTTTTAACCAACAATGTTGATACCTGATGTGTGCTCATGCTCATTGTTATTGAGACTTTGCTCGTCACAATCCTGTCCGGCATGCTGTATACTAATGCACTCATTAGCTGTGGTAATGGAAAAGTACTGGGGCCTTAATAGACTTGCAACATTGACTTTGCCCAAGAGAACTGAATGAGCCTGTAGATAGTTGGTAAACAATGGATAATTAGGATAATATATGGGAATTAGGCGTGCTTTGCTGTAAAGGACGTGAGCAGGGGATTTAGAACAATGATAATCATTCATATATAATTGTCACTCTGTTTAGCATATATCCTTTTGGTATAGTGACTCTGTGACGTCTGTGTCTCACACTGTTAAATTTTAATCCGTTACATTTCATTTCATGTAATATTGTACTGCAAGCTCACACCTTATCTTTGTGTATTTTACACCCAGACATAAGCCTCTAGATACACAGTGTCAATAGCTGCTGACGCTGGCAACTGCAAAGTGATCCATGTTACATATCTGTCATTATTTATAAAATATAAGTAAACATTACAGCACGTTCAGGGAGCACGTATGGTTAACACTACATTTTGAAGCAAAGCACACAACAAACAGGAACCTGGACTGACTTGAAAAGAAAAACAAGTGATTAATTCTTCATTGGCTGGATCTGAAGCGTAGCTCTGAACACATAGTTTACTGAGCTGACATTACAGCTTGCCCAAATAGTTTCAGAGAAGGGCTTAAAATCGATGCGCAATTAGGGGTGTCTTGTATCAGGCATGATGAATTATGCTCTCTGTTCTAAGGCTGCTCTATAGACACTTGATCAATTCAGCTTCTGGGGACCAGGTAAGGCAGGCCCGGGGAGCAATTGCTCTATTCCAAAGCCATTCAGTCAAATGTATTGATTAACCGTTGCATTCTGAATTGAAAGTCTGTCCGGGGTCTGCTCTATGTAGGGAGGGTGTTGCAGGAAAGACTACAGCCGGAGCCTGCCTCATGTAAAACAAAGACAGCAGTACATTCAACCCGCCTCTGTGATAACTCCACACTTCTTTTGCTATTTAGTGCAGGCATTATATGCAACATGACCCCACATAAACCGCAACAGAAACTCTTTCAACTAGTCTCATTAATATGCCATTTATAACATATATATAAAAGTCTTAAGAAATCCAACTAGGGGAAAATATTGAAAAATACTGAAAATGATGATGCCATAATTGTGCCCATGTTAAAAAAAAACTGATTTATGCATGTCCCCTTGCTTGATGTCCACACAAAGGGTTCAGTGGTGTCCGCAGTCAATCAGAGACTGTTTTACATGAGACATGGAGTTGGGTGCATTACAGTATATGTGCAAATCTATTAACTCTTAGTTGCATAAACTGTTTCAGGGGAGGTTCAGTTAATGGAAATTAAAAAAAAAACATTAGTTATTGCATTATTAATCAAAAAAATGTGTTTCATTTAGTTAAAGAGAGAATCCAGAGATACAGTAGTTTCGGGAAATTATTCTTTTTTTCCTACTTTCCCAGATTCAGAAAATAATCAATGCCCAAGGACAGACCTTTTCATGTATTTGGTGCAGCCAAATATCAATAGGCTATCTTGGTTCAATTGAATGAATGAATGTCTAATCAATTAAATGAGGTAATTATGAATCACCATTTTAGAAGCTTTGTGTTAGAGGAGGTCCACAGTTTCCGACTTTGAAAGCCCCTGATCTCCTGGGTTTGTTTCCCTGCAATATCTCTGTAATGAAATCAACTTTTACTAAAAAAAAATGTTAAAGTTGATTTTTATCATTGCCAACATTTATGTTAATTAGTATCAATTTGGCAGTTGTGAATGTTTTGACGGTCATGTAAAAGTGCTATTTTAGGTGATATTTAAATATTTTATATCTATGTTAATCAAAGGCAACATTTATATGGATTAGTGCCAATTTATGTTCCCTTGAATGCAAGTGCACTAATAAAGAGATGTTGATTTAAATTCTTATTTTAGGAAGAAAAACACACCTTTGAACCACTACTTGGATCTCTTAGGATGTCATAAAGGAGACTTTTATGAGTAATAAACATTGGTCAGAGGTTTTTCTGTTGTAATTTGTGAGGTTCACTCCCTTTTTCTTTCAAAAATGTCTGTACCAAGGGTCATATTGAGGTGATTTTCAACACTTTCCCCTAATGCAATTCCTGAGGACTTTTTTCCTCTCTAATTCAGAAGATATTGAGGACACAAAATCTATTGAGTTTGTTTATGTTACAACTTGTGTGAGGTTGACCCACATATTTGGGTAAAATGCCTGCACTAATTCTACAGTCTTGGCTTTAAAGCACCATAATTATTTTACTGCATCAGGTATCTGTGCTTACAAACTAAAGAGCTTTGTTACCCGACTCTTCTTGGCAAAGGCACAGTGGTCTGAAACTCTTAAATATATTTCAGTTTTTAGTATTTTACAAGCCCTACTCCTGAAGTCCATGTCACAATGCTGCACTGATATGTTACGGAAAAAAAACCCCAAAATTAAATAAAATAAAATCACCTCCTTTTCCAGCTTTTCCCTGTTTTTCCATTAAATCTTGCCATAAACAAAAAGCAAACAAAAGTACAGCTATTAAAGTGCAATACAATTCTATGTACTATAAACTATGAGCTAGTTTATGAGTTCAAAACACGAACTTCATGGCACCTTATTAACAAAGATTCTGCAAACAGATCTTCATAACCTTCAGCTGCAGGAGCCAATCAACACTTTCTCATCAGGGTGCGCCGAATGTAATTAGGGGCCGAGCAAACGTCTTGTTTATATCACTGTAAACTCATTGAACCCCAGTTGGGGTGTTATTTATACACTTGAAGTAGGACAGACTGTGTTTGTGATCAAGGCTATGTTAATTCTATTCGTATTACATAGTGCAACCATAAATAGTGCGTGCTACACCTTCCCGTGGGAGCGCCAAAGTTTGGAAATGCAATATGAGCCCCTGTCTGTCTTCTTCTCCTAAATGGAGAGTTCACTGTCTGGTTAGTGTCATCCCATCTCCCTCTGGCTCTCAGCTTTTGGATTTGCATTGTCAGGGTATCCTCCCACGGGCCCGGCGGACCGGGTGCTCTCTCTCAACAGCATCCTCAGCTACCCTCCAGTTGTGCACCCAGGGGAACTGCTGCTGCCTCCTTGCCCACACCCTCTCCAGTCCTCCTCTCTCGCACCAGCAGTGTGACTCATTTACATACATCATGACTCATAAAAACATATTCTTTTGCTGTTTGTTTTGTACAAATGCCCACATTTTGTTCTTCACCAATCCATGATTTCAAATCATATTGCCTAAACTCCCCCTCCATCTGGACCCTTTCACCCATAAACCTGAACACAACATACAATGTTTGCTTGTTTGTTTTTTTTTTTTTTCAAAATCCACCCATACACCAACATTGACGTGCTTTTTTCAAACCCACATTGAGAAACATGACAGTATGTTATTTTTTCGTCCGTTTTTTGATGTTTTCTTCTGTTTTTGTTCTTTTTTCTTCATCAAGGACAGATTATGTACATACAGATGTTATATGCCACTGACAAACCCAGTGGGACGCTGACATGGAACAGTGTACAGTATACGAGAAGAAAACAAAAAAACAAAAAGAAAAACAGCATGAAAAAGAGAGGATGAAAAAATGATGGAGACAGAGAAAAGAAGCAAACGACCTGCTCTTGTGCTTGAAATGGAATCCGTCATTATTTTTGGAGCAACAAGATGCATGCACAAACAGCGTGTTCTGTCACACAGACAACCCGACTTACATGGCAGAGGGCAAGACTTTCTGAGTACAACATGTAGTGTTTTTAGATTAAGGGCCATTTAAACAGAGCTTCACAATCATTTCATAGTACTGTACACAGTAAAAGTACAACAACAGACTTATTTGATATAACTTGTTAATGGAAAATCTTCAGATATTACACCACAGCTTTAACCATATCTGATACCTCTTGCACAGTAGAGTTAGGGGTTATTGCTGGTTTCAAACAAAATCAAACACACATTCAGACGATTGATTCAATACTGAGTTATTCCCCTTTAAGGTCGCAGTAGTCAGGGTTCAACCAGGGTAAACTCATCTCTCCGTGCAGGCTTGTTATGGCAAATTTGCATATAGTCGCTGCATGTGAGTGGAACAGTGTTTCAGCGGAGAAACGAGTGCCACCGTATTGAAAATATGGGCTTACCTCCCACTGTTTGTGCTGTGCAGGGGAACTGGATGGATAATTGTGCCATGGGGGTTTTGTAGTGCCCATGCCTGCATGTCACAGGTACACATTGGAGGGAGTACTGATGCACCAAGGCGAGCTTGTCCTTGAAGAGGATTCCTGTCAGTGGCAGGATTGAGCTTGATTTATGGGGGCCATCACTGGCTGGCAGGAGGGACAGGTGGAGCCCAGGCTCCTTCACTTAGCCAGCCACAGGTAATGGCTAATTACATCTTTATCTCCCCGCGGTCTGGCCGAACAAGAACCGACTCGCGGCCATGATCAGAGACTGACATGGATCCAAATCATTTATCTAGCTGGTCGGAGGGAGACACACTATGATAAGTGGACAAATATGCTTGTAAATTGTGTGTGTGTGTGTGTGTGTGTGTGTGTGTGTGTGTGTGTGTGTGTGTGTGTGTGTGTGTGTATGTGTGTGTGTGATATGGTTAACAGCATGAGAAAAAAGAGTCCAATACATAAACTGTTACAAATTATAAATTACATTGTCATTCACTGCTTCTGGACTTGGATGAAATAATCCCTCAGACTGTTTCAAATGCGTTTTTAAAAAGCTTGTCATGGCAAAATAGAGCACATCACTTCAAAAACTTTACATCTTTTTTTTTTTGTTTTTGTTTTGTTTTTTTCATCGTTCAATGTGTGTGACTTCTCAGAGTTAAAGTACAAAAATTATTTTTCCCACGCACGGCTCATTACCATCCGATTTTGTTCTCTTTTTTTTTCTTCTTCTCACATGGAATTACTATTCATAGTTATTCAAATACTTATTAACATCATCATCATCTGTACTATTATTAACACCAAAAAAGTAAAAGCAGGTAACCTTGCAGAGGAAAACAGACACAGTGCAGGGAAGGGGAGCGAGGAGGGGAGGGGAGGGGGTGTATGGACTCACGACAGGAACATCTCTAACCGGTACATGCTATCAACAAGCGACAAAGAGGATGGAGCCGCAGCTTTGAAACAGAAGATATTGTTGTCAGTGGACAGTCTCTTGCTGCTTTGGAAAACTGGAGCGAAGTTGAGGCTGATGGGAGTTCGGCCAAGGAAACTCTGTCTGTAGTTTCCTTGGGCGTGGCCTCTGTACTGCATATATTTACACTGGGGGAGGAGGACGGAGGGAGGAGGAGGGGGGCAAGGGAGGGGGTGACACAGAGCAGAGAACACTATAGCGATGCGAGGGGCGACTAGACAAGAGCACGTTGAACAGAGGGGGCTAAAAAGGTTTGGGTAGTGATGGTGTCTACATGCGGAACCTTGGTATAAACCCCCCGAATTACATAAAGGGGTAATTAAGACCGACATCGTCACCACCCACCCTTTTTTATACATTTTGACATCATTCATAGCAGCTTCACTGCTACACAGTTAAAATCAAAAATCCATACATGTGTCTGTGTGTGTGCAGGAGTGTGTGTGATCAACGGGTGACACTTCACATGGCCACCAATTGGACAATTTTCAAAAGGTCACATGACCGCCAGTACCACATTATAACTATAATTTCCATAAATATCCACCATAATATTGATTTGATGTATCATTTCCATAAGGCAAACATTGTAGGTGAGTCATTAGTCTGTGTAGTATATTACATAAATGATCGTCCAGTTGTTAGATTATCTATTTTCTCATTGATCACCAACACAATAATCATTAATATACACTCTCTATCAACATCAGCCGAGTGGTAATAATGAGGGGGAAACAAGGCGAAGAGGGAAGTACCAAGTCAGACAAATCTGCAAGGCATTCTGGGAAACAAAAAGAGAAAGAGAGACAGACCATGTGTGTGAGTGTGTGTGTGTGTGAGAGAGGGAGGAAGAGATAATGACAATGATTTGACCTCGAAACTGAATTGAGGGTGCTGAGGTTTTGGAACGGGGAGTGATGTGGTTGTGTGTTTTTTATGTGATGATTCAATGGCTCCTGGATTAATGCATATTCTTTTTGTTCACAGTGATGGGTTCGTAATTAAAGAATTTCATTTCCTTCTTCCTTTCCGTAGAGGGGAAGAGAGGGAGAGGGGGGGAGGAGGAAGGGGGAAGTCGGGGCTGTCAGGGGACGTTTAGGGACAATTCCAGTCGGAGCTCGATCTTTACACCTTCAGCAGGAGGAAAGCGGAGAGGGAGACCCAGACACAAACGCCGACGCTCATTCCTGCATGTAAAGCGGTCCCTCGCCCCTGTATGGCCCCCGGTCCTGGATGAAAACAGAAGGACCAGAAGAAGAAGAAAAGAGGAGGGGAGTGGGAGAGAAGTGTTCTGTTAAATACACGCAGAAAGCTGCTGCTGGAAGTTTGCGACAGCTTGTATACATTCCCAAATATATTACAATTAATTAACCAAATTAATTCTGAATCCTTGGTATAATTACTGTAAACAATTAAAAGTGGGGAGCAGGACTTTTACATATAGATGAACGTTTGTTACACTGAAGCTCTTTCCAACTGAGTTCACATAATGTTGATTAAGCGTAGCCTGGCATCGCCAGACTAATTCAGAAATGTGAATTAATCTGGAATCTCTCAGTTCATGTTCGATTTCCAAAGGGGCGTTATCAACTGATGTAGACTAATATACATACAGAGAGATGAACAACATGATGACAAAATGTCTCGATCGCCCCCTGGTGGCCGACTGCAGTATAGGTCATAAACCACACCCCCTCCATTTTAATAAAAGGGACTTGGGCCAAACTAAAAAAAAACAAAGTACATGTCAAATAATTTTTTCCCAATCATGTTTTCTGTCATTAAATTAGTTCTCATCTGTATTTCTGTCCAGTAGTGTGGTCAAGGGCATCAAATTAAGATTTGGAAAAAGTGAGCTGTAACAGAAGAGCTAACGTCATCAAAATGCACAAAACCTTAGGCTGGTCATTAGTGAGGGACAGGACGGGTTTTTCTTTGTTCTGTTTTACAAGGAACATTTCATTGTTTAAGATCTCAAATGTCCCGTTCGATCAATTGTCATGTAGTAGTAATGGCCATAACTTCAATACTAGGCATGCATCAAGAAGTTGTTTTTCATTTCTTGTCTTAAAAACTAATGGAAGACAACATACTGTTAAATAAATGAAGGGGATAGCAACCATTACTACATAGCAGGATACAGCATCTACAGTATGTTAGAGGCCTACAGTATGTCATAAGCATGTGTCGACAGTGTGTGCGTAATTAGTCTCACTGCCAGAACAGGGACAATTAAGTTTCACACTGCAGGTTTAAGAAAAAGTCTGTTTTACAACAGTGATATGGTGATTTTCAAAATTAGAACCACATTTCCTGTATCCCAACAGCTTTACACTTATTGCACCATCTGAAGCCTCATTTCTGTTTTTACATGATAAAAAAGACTGAGCATCTGGACCTCTTTAAAGCTCACTGTGTACTTAAAGTAGGCAAAAGATGGAAAGCTCTGACATAATGTCATAAGTTATTACATAGTTAACATGTTATAGACCTTCAGGGCTGCCATCTTGACTAATATCATCAGTGATGGCTGTGTTCCATTTAGGTGTGCCAGGAAGTCAAGCTACTGAACCAACATGCATAATACAAGCATCTTGCAACTGGAGAACCTAAATAGAATATAGCCATTATTAAAGGTAGAGTAAATGGATTTCTCAGTTAGTGTTTATAAAAGGCACTAGAAAGATAGTTGATTGTTGAGTCTCATTCCCCGAACATCAAATGCAGATGTTTTGGGTCGGTGAAGTGTACCCATCACAGCAAAATAATGAGGAAATTAAAAGGAGTAGTACAGCGCCGCCACACACTTCTGATGGGTAGTGGGTGATGATGGAAAGGGATTATTTTGTCTATGCATTGTTTTTTGGGAAAATCTTAATTCAATAACATGGTTAATCTCAAGTTACAAAGCCATGAAATGCTGAATTAATGTGTTATAGACCCTCAGGGCTGACATTTTGACTTGTCAAACATATGTAAAATTAATAACATTAATCATGGCTCTGTTCTGTTTAGGTGTGCCAGAAATCTAAGCCAGTGAGCCAGCATGAAAAATGTCCAAACCAAGGACCAATGCTGTGTTTGTGACTTCATTCCTTCTCCTGCAACTATTTATAAAGGTCCTCAGATCAAAAGTCAATTAAACACTTGGTCTACTCCTTTCACCATGTGTGATAGTGGCTCATTTTGATTGTTGTGTTGTTTTTTCCTTTGTCCGAATCTCACAATAACCTGCCACAATGTCCTGTAATTGTTCCACAACATTAAAAAAAATTCATGCTCAAATTGATCTGGTCAAGAAATGCTCTTTTGGTCGGACCAAGGTTAATCCAGGGGAGGTTTCACACTTATAATATTGGTTCAGAGCCAAATAAGAGTCAATGAGGTAGGTGTGAAAACACGCTAAGCACCCTGAAACACGTAATGGAAAACAACCTATATTAATGTTATTAGTTACACCTATGTTTGACAAGTCTAATTGTCAGTAGTGAGAAGTCTATTGACTTAAATAATTCAGTATGTTAACATGGTTAAACTTAAGTTACAAAGCCATTAAATTCTGTAGTCATAACCTGAGACTGGTTCTCCAGAAAGCAAAGCAAAATCAATATTATTCAATATACCATCAAGAATATTGTATTTGGGACACAAAATTAGACCACGATTGACAGGACAATTGCAAGAAAACCTTAATAAACCCTCTCTCCTGCTGTTTTGTGTCATTATGCAGTCTAGCAGATTTCCAAAATCTAACCTGGTGGCTCATAATGTGACAGTGTGGAGTGTAAGCTAGCGCAGGCTGCCAATGGTCTCAGTAAGGGCCTCATTGGTTGAGGGTAATTACAATAATGTGCCAATTTTGATGTGATAGTGGGTTGTTGATGGTAAAATGCTACATGTGGCACCTTTTAAAATGGTGAACAAAAGAGGCACAAAAGCAGGGAAACAAAGTCAGGGGAGGCAATGACAGTGAGGGACAGCGTATGAATAGAAATGCCACAAAAGTATCCGATTATGGTCCAATTTTCCATGCCTGGTCCAGAACAGAGAGGGGTTTGTTGTGTTCTAATGGTGGCAGGAGGAGATTAGGAAGAAAAGAGGAGGCAGAAGGACAGATGATGGAGAGATAGGCTGACAGAAGAGGCAGCGGTGGTGGAAAAAGAGAGAAGGAAGATGTATGGGTCTGACGGGGGAGTGAGTCATTGAAGGGAGACTGGCCGAGATAATGGGTAAAGGAATGAAAGAAGAAAGGGGATAGATGAAGGACTCACTTAAGATGGTAATGCCGAATGCACTACAGGGAAGGAGGGAGGGTGACAGGAAATGGAAGGGTAGGAAATCGCTCATTGGGGACAGTTAATGTGAATTGGGCTTGGAGTGAAATGACAACTTCTTGCGTAACGGGACAGAGCAGAGCGACAGTCTGTGTGTGTGCATGCAGGGAATGTGTACAGACGAGAGATGGAGGGTGAGAGTGTGAACGAATGAGAGGGAGAGAGAGAGGGTAATATAGGCAAGCAAAGCTTTAATGGGGCGGAGAATAACGAAAATGGGGAGAAGGAGGGAGGAGAGGGCTGAGAAAATGCTGTGCTGTGTGCAGAGTCAAAATGAGACGGGAAGGGAAAGGAAAGGAAGAGGGGAAAACAGCGTGTCAATGCATATGTATCGTTTGGTTGTGTGTCATGTCTGTTAAAGCTGCTACAAGGAGTTTTTAACTACTTATGAAACAGTCTCAGTTTATTACTGATGCCTCTATATTATCTACATAAGTTAACAAGACCATCCAGGAGAAGATTGGCTATTTCTGTATAGTTATTCTTCATGCCTGCCACTGAGTCGGATTCTTCTTGAAATCAGACGAAACAAGCCTGTGTTTACATTTTCCCAGACAAAGTTACAGTGAGTAGTCTATTAGACAGTAGACAATTAAAAAGAAGTTGGAAGGGGTATATTTTGTGGTTATGGTGGTGGAAACACTTCTGCTGCTTTTGACCACAGGGACCTTAAAAATCAACAAAATATGTCAGTAGCACTGAATGAGTGCGAACGCTGTCTCCCAGCTGCTATGCAGCTATAGAAGTCGATTCACCTTGCTGACTCATCTTGGACTGGGAACTCTCAGTTAACATGGCCAGATTGGCAGCGGACAAAACCTCTGAGACTGACAGAGGTTTGACGACAGGGATTAAAAACAAAAGTAGTTTTCTTGCTGGGTTTGGCTGGCAGCCCGGGTTTGAGACAGCTAACTTAGTTGCACAGCTAACCGAGTTAGCAACACTACAGTTAGTGGTTAATTACTTTAGCAACAAGTAAAAGTCGGAGCTGGGAATGATGTCACACCCAAGTTGAACGAGTGTGTTAGACTGAATTAACGAGACATATGCTCATGAACAGCTTTCACTACTGTTGATGCGTGGAGCAGTCATGTAGGATTTTGTGGTCGAGGTTGATGAGGTTTCTCTGACTTCAGGGGGCGTTGCAGTTGAAATTTCCAACTCAGAAATTCCGACTTCCCAGTTGAAATGTAAGGCAAAACCATCTTTCTATCTGAAAACTCAATAAATGACCTTGGCACTGTATTTCCCGTTGGTCTTGGAGGCTGTGTTTGTTCCAGGTCCAGCTGTGTTCACTGGGAGACTACTGAGCCTGGTTCCATCACACACTAACGGCAGCTAAGATAGCAGAAACTTTGAAATTCCCCCAGAATTGAAGCCTCACAGTCGGAGGAGGATACCAGGGAGAAAACCAGTGAGCATTTTCTCCATACAATATGATCTAGTTACAGTGAGCCGAGTCGTCATGTTGTGTTTTTGTACCACTGACATAAATAAAGATAGATGCTGCATGTAGCTAACTTCAGTTGCTGAAGCAGCCCACTGTAAAATACCTTGCGTATAATCTGCTGTCATGGAAACCTCTATCCTGAAAGTGAATAAATTCTAGCCAGTGGGCCCGTAACCACAGTATTTGGGGGAAATGGAACAAGGATTGAGTTGTCGAACTCCTGAAGACACACTAACGTACCATACTGTTGCTAGCTAGCTAATTAATCTTAGCTCTGCTCTGCTACACATTGAAGACTGATTGATGGGTAGATATTATTGGTTGAAACTGGCTGGTTCTAGTTTACATAAGTGCAAGTTATTTTGTTTTACAGGAAGAAAATGTGATTGGATTTTATATATTTGGATGGATTTATTTATATTTAGGCATTTTTCATTTCATCTCGACTTTCAAACTCCTGCATGTTGACTGATAATGACATGAAATAAATATGACCAATGTGAAAACTTGGATTTGCATACATGTGTGCACTTTGTCACTGTGTGCACACACTCGCATGTGCAGTACTTCTGTGTGACAACTTACGAAACAGCAGCATGCTGGCGTTGGAAGCCCCCAGACGGTTTGAGGCAAAGCAGGTGTAGTTTCCAAAGTGTTTCTCTGTCACATTGGTGAACAGCAACAGCGAGCGCGTCTTCTCGTTTTTGATCCTCAGGGTGTTGTCACTCTCTACCGGCCTGGGTGGTGGTGGTGGTGGGGGAGCAAAACAGAAGGAGGAAGCAGGAAGAAATAGAGAAAAAGAGTGTGACAGAAAAAGTGAGATAACACAACACAACATCACACCTAGTGACTCAGCCCGCCTAAGAGGCTTTTTTTCTCCAACTCTCCAGAGACGGCCATGCAACACAGTCACCCTCCACACATCGGCTCTGTCTCACCTTGTACTAATAGTGAAATCTAACAGTCCATAAATAACAGAGATCTCCTGCTGGGGCCTATTATACTCTATTAACAGCTTTCTCTGGCTGGCAAAAGCTTGTTTAAGTACTTCTGCGTCTTGCTTTGCCTGATGCCAAATCACCCTCACTCTTCTATGCTCTCTGGGACCTTTTACAAACTTGGAAGGACATATTATGTGTAGGTAATAGAGAGCAAATAGGTTTCCAACAAGCTAATATTTCTCCGGAGATGGCAAAAACATACATGATTATCTCAAACCAATACTAGTGTCAGAGGTCAGTTGAATGGATGGCGGCCAAGACTGCGTCCACAGTTGAGCTGCTGAATGTTAAACTGCTATTTATGTTGAAAATCACCAGATTTTTGAGATCATTTTTGTAAAGGTATCTGTCCATACTGAATGCCAAAACAATGATCTCTTTTTCGTCCTCTTTTGGGTGTCAAACAAGAAATGATCAAAGAACACAGACAGACACAGCCTGGTTACTCTGCTGAGCCTCAGCTGGTTAAATCTCTGTTGTGTTCCCTCCTTTTGTCTGACCACCTGCTGTATGTACAGTGTTTTAATGTTGCTGAACTCACAATTTAACGGTTCTCATTGATATACTTTCTGTGTCTGTTGTCAGACAACTGATTGGTATAAAACAGTGATTTGAGGCTCATAAATGCTACATTTTAACCAGGCACACCATTATTCCTGTGCTGCTGCACTGAGACGCTGAACAATAAATGTCAACGTCACAAATCAACTAGAATTACCACCTTGCAGTTGTTTGCCTCCAACAAGTCAAGTTCTAGTTTACATCCATGTCTGTCCAGACTCATATAATATATGTAGTGAAGACTCTAAAGGAATTTAATAACGGTATTAAGTAATCACTATGACATGTATGATTCCGGTGAGACTATTTTTCCGGAAGAGTACAGAGGACTGATAGAGCTTTGTCATTTGGTGCAACAATAATCAGGCATGCTGCTGCAAAGAAGCTACAAATTCTAAAAATGTGGATGCTTCACACACATCAGTCAGTCTGCCAGCACAGTTCAAGGTAAGTGTCACTTATTCAGTGTCCAACCAAATGTGAAATATGGCCACAATCTCCCCTTCTGTTCCTGAGTTATGGGGTTGGATAATGGCCAGAAAAGTGTTTTTACAGAATATTACGATGTCACATTGAAGTTGACCTTTTGAATATAAAATGTCATCGCTTCATAATTTTATCCTATTAGAAATTATGTGACATTTTGTCAAAATTAGTGCAGGAATGCTTGAGTTATAGCCAAAAATGTGTTTTGTGAGGTTACAGTAACCATGATCCTTTGACCACCAAAATCTAATAAGTTGATTCTTGATTCAAAGTGGATTTTTGTGCCAGATTTGAAGAAATTCCCTCCTCACTGTTTATGAGAATGGGATGGACAGACAGACAGACATATTGGGCTTTTTCATTGTCACTTTTGGCCACGTTGAGTAAAACCCCGCTGCACTGAATTGCATGTCCTTTGCCACTTATAATGCACCTCCAAGTGGGTTGAAGTGACATCTTGTCCACCACGGGCAACCCATGACGACCTCCCTTTCTCCCCCTCAAACAAGTGTGCTGTGAAACTCAACACACGTCTGTGCAGAGAAGCAGAAAGAAAGAGTTTTTAAAGTCTCTTTGTGCTCAGCTCTCAGTACTTTTGTAGCACTCAACTGAATCTCTGTGGTTTGAGGTTTAATTTCTCTTCTGCATTTCTGTCTGTTGTTACAGCTGATTAAAACTCAACATTTCATGATTTTGCTGGGTGATAATAAAAGGTTTTAAATAATGAAATACTGGGGGTGAATAATTTATAGGAAATAAAACGTATTTATCCACCGTTTTACAGACGCTTGACTCAAGACTAGTGTGTATCAGTTAAAAGACACACCTTCAAGTGGTAGCCCTGATGTAATGGAGATGCAAATCCCTACCGTGCTGAGATTGACGCACGGAGTCAAAGTGAGTTCAACCAAGCTGGCACATGTGTATGGAAAAGGGGCTATAATTGGTCTGACCACAGCTTTTGGCAGTGCAGAGGCACAGAAATACAGGTTAATGTCAGTGTCTATGTGATGCTTACAGAGTGGATTAGAGGGAAAGTTGTCTTATTCTCTAATCACTATAGCCCTCAACTATGTCTGAGCAGGCCTACATTACGTGTTGAAAAGCTCAGTTTCTCCATCAACACAAAAATGCAAGGCCAGTGTTTCTGAATCATTCCAGTCTGCAGAGCATTTAAAAAATATATTTTGGGTGTAAAAAAACATCTGCTTTGTGAGGCCCTAAGGCCATGGGTAAAGAAAAACATGGAATTAAGATTAGGCTGGCTCAGTGTGAACAAGGTCAAAAATAAAAGAGCAGTGAACTCTCTGGTGGTCTCACCTGTGGTCATCTCTGTACCACTCGAAGGCAGCTGGTGGGACCGCCATGGCTTCACAACGCAAGATGGCTGTCTTACCCAAATGAGCTGGCATGTTCTTCATGTCTGTGATCATCGGAGGGTCTGTCAGAGGAAACGAGGGAGGAAAGAATGGACAAACAGAGGGAGGGAATTCACCAATTAGTACACTTCTGCCTCCATGGAGAAGTCAAGCCAGGTCAGCCCGGGGTTGCGAACAAGGTTGAAAAACCCTCAGAGAAAACAAAATTAAGATGTATGAATTCATACATAATAATGCATCTACAGAATTTACATATATCATTAATACATCGTGGTGCTATAGCATGAGAGGTCCAGTGTGAGTTGAATTATCACCTCTGGGCTGCTGTGTGGCACACAGAGGGATACTTACAGTTGACCGTGACTTTGACCTTGCGCTGATCGGGCGGAGCCACTCCATTGTTGGTGATGCATTCGTAGTCCTCGGCCTGCTGCCTCTTAATCTCCGTGATGTCTAGGAACTCCCCCTCACTCACCAACCCATCTATTGACATAAGGAAGAAGTCAAAGGTCACAATATATCAAACAGCAGGAGACTCAGGCTACTGATTTAAGGTTTACTACTTGAGATTCAGCTGCAGGTGGACTGACACTCAATTTATAGCAAAGATGATTTAAGAGCATAGGGGAGGCATGGATGCATAAATCAGATAACATGATATAACACATATTTAGAGAGTATTTTGGAAAACTTCTCCAATATTGGCATATGGGGCTGGGTGATATGGTGGAAATCAATATCATAATATAACTATTGCCCAGAAATGATATGTATATATGTATATAACAAGGCAAGATTACATGTAAATCACACAATTTGATGTTTAATGCAGTGAACTGTGTTCTACACTTTTCTCATTTCATGTATATGTTATTAAATATGAAATTAAAACTGCTGCTGGCTACATTGTTTGGTAGTAATTTTGGTTGAAATAACAAATTTTGACCATTGCATATGACTCACAATATCCAATTTAATAATTCCTTTAAAACACATGGCTTCACTCTCTGTTTGAAACTGTTGCCGTTTTAGCTTTTGTTTCTTTAAGGTCTCAAGCTGGGTCCAAATTCTGTTCTGAACTAGCTGTGGATAACACAAACATGCTACATAGTAATGTCAAAAAGTAACGGAACAAAGACTGGATTATAGAGGAAGCAAGTGTTTTCTGTAGGAATTAGCATCTCCCTTTGGCATGGACTGTTAAATGAAATAGCAAGTTACTTTCTATAGTTACATTTCTACTATTTATCGAACAGCAAAAACGTAAAAGATGAGTGCATAGAAAGTGTGGCTGACCAGAGGGGGAGAGGGAGAGAGCACGCAGCTGTGAGCGACCAAGGTATGGAATGAATAAGGTGAGAAGACACCGATAGCTCGAAAGCTGGGAAATCAGAGAAATAAAATAAACAAAGCACAAATAAACACTTTCACACACAACCCTGCGGGTAGTTGCTGTGGAGAGTGGCCAAAAACCTCTGACTCTGCTGTTCCTCAAGGAAATGATGAAGATATCCTCTCTTTCCTCCATCCAAAATTCAACTGCTGTTACTGACAGTTTGTAATTGACTTGACTGGCTTATTCTGCTCTACTCTGCTGATTGGCTGTTGGAACAAGTAACATGCCTTGCGTTCTAAAACTAGCCACTGACAACTTGACAAGCTGAGTTACAGGCAGAGCACCACCAGCTGGCTTGAGTCAAGCTGCCAGTTCACACTGCTCCAACTTTTCCCTGCAACGTTCTATAACCGTTTTTTCTTGTAGTGAATGTTTGGTCTGAACTGGGCTTTAATTTTAGCAGTACCAAATAACGGTTTGGTCCGCTCCATTATGCAACGCTTAACATGTAACACAAAATCTTTAAAGGTAGTGTAATTTGTCAACCAGCCGCAGCAACAACGTGATTATCAGCTGACAAACCAAATGACAATGTCAGCCTACAGGGCAAAAGCCATGGTAGTTTAAATATTCCCAGCATGAATGGTAATGTTCATGATATGATTTTATATGAGCTCAAATAACATTCATCAGTTTTCTGTCTCATCAATCTCCCTTGACTTGTTTGTGTTTGTATAGGTCATGTGAATGTGGTCACTCGCCACTGAAATGTTAATGTTAATATGTTAAATGTTAGTTGTTATAATTCATAATTCCACCAAAAAAAAAAAAAAAAACATACTGAATTACTGTAATGGCATATCTGTAATCAATGAAACTGAATGTATTTCAATAATATCATGATTCATGGGCCTCAAGCTGCTTTCTTCAGTAAAATAATGGGTCAGTCGGTGAATGTTTGTAGATGCAATGTTAAATAAACATGATTTGACAGCAGTGGCACCATTATTTTCATAGTGTCAGGGGAAATTGTAAGCTTTCCTTCCAAGCAGTGGATCCACTAGGGGCTGACGGCTTGTTCACTACATTACGTAGTGAGAAGAATATTTGGCTGTTATTTGATGTTGACAAACTCCCAGGTGCCTCCAAAACCAAATTAGTCAGTCTCACACTTTTCACTGTTTTTCTGCAGGCGACAAACAGCCACAGAATCTCTTCAGAGTGGAGAGTCGAAGGGACGGGCTACAAGTTATTGCTCCTTCATGTGAAGGAATGGATGTTGGGGGTGTTATTGGATTGACAGTGGCAGAGAGAGAAGGAGAGCAGTGAGAGAAGAAGAATGAGAGTGAGAGTGCACCCCTCCTCCCTGCAAGTCTCAGCAGCCAGCTGTCTCACAGCCTCCAAAACCATTAGGGCTTTTTTTTTCTCCCCTTTACCCCATTAAAGAAGTCAGACAGTGGAACACGACATAATATATAATCTCACCACTAACAAGGAAATCCAGCTCTTAAATTGCAGCTCACTTTTCCCTTTCAAAGGCCCCCCAAACATACACACAAGCACTGTCAATCAGTGGACCTTTACTTCCCCGCACAAACACACAAACGGCTCCTGAGCACAATTGCGAGCAACACCGATGCAAGCACACACACACAAAAAAGACACTAAACGCCATGATTATTCCTGTCAGAGATTAGCGCGGCGGTTCTAATTGAAGATTATACTGGAGGATTATTAGTGCGGCTACTGAGCTGGAGACGATTATTTGCAGCTGCTGCGGCAGAGGCTGAGCAGCGAGCGACAAGCGCGGTGATGGCTGCTTGTGCCACCCGAGCGCGTGCGGGCAGGCGCCGGGTGAGGGGTGGGGTGGGTGCAGTGTTATTCACTCATTCCATTAGTCTAATAAATATAGCTCTCTTGTGACATCTCTGTCAGGCAGGCAGAGCAGCACCCAACTTTGCCAGAGGGGGGAAGCTGTGAAGGCATGGAGGGGAAAAGGGGAGAAAAAGATAGAATCAGACAACTAGCACTGCAGAAATTACACACTAGGCGGTTACAGATGACTTCCAAGAAATAAAAAGATGAGAGCAACTGAGCGCTGGAGAGTGCATTACCGTCACAGACTCGCAATTTGCAAGAGATACCGAACAAGAGAAAGAGATACACAGATATAAAGAAATAGGAAAAAGACAGAAACAGCAACATAAAGAGTAGGAGTGTCACAATTTTAATATTAAATTGAAAATCAATCAAAATGAGCCTTTAGTTTCAATAATCAAATCTAAAGGTAGAATCTAAAATTCTCCCAGTTTTTGTTTTTCTCTCCAACCCCACCTACTTGCAGCATCTTCAGCACAGAAAAAACAACAGTTTAAAGACAATACAGTGTAACTTACTGTACCGGCCATTATAATGATCTTGATACCATATAGACCACATGTGTCAAAATCAAGGCCCATGGGCTGGACTGGCAGCTCATTTTATGTTGCCCACAAGAGCTTGCAAATTAATGCACAATAAAGTTCTATGCTGTGTTATGGAGGTGAGCTGTCCATAAACTACATGTCCCAGAATGCATCCCAATTTTGTTATTCACACACTGAAGGTATCTAGATGGTAAATGTCAGTATATTATAGTGTCTCAATATTATAGAGGCATTTACAGCAGTAGCACTCCAGCAGTGGTTGTAGCTTTAATGTTAATAGAAGCAGCCAATCAAAATGCCATAATTTAATTTTTAAGAAAAAATACATTTTGGATTTGAAACCTTGTAGGCAACACAAACTGAAACAATTCCATTATTGCCACTGTCTTCTTGCCAATTTTTTCCCCAGGACTTCTGTTTCAGAATTAAGTTAACACTAACACTAATCCAATAATAATTGAATGCAGAGGCAATTATAAAGGTAATGATGTAATGATAACAAGTAGATACATTTACATAGTCTCACAATTACCATCTGCCTTTTGAGGGCAACAGTGGTGCTGATGTGGTCTAATATGAAATTGAGTTTGACACCACTGATATAGACCTTTTATATAGAGCTTTTTAAATAAGAAAATAAGAATATGAATATGAAAATGCCAGCAGTCAGGGCATAAGCCAATGATCTGTTGAGCTTTACAAATCAAGACTTGATAGTCTAACAATGGCAGAGCTCTCGGCACAAAAGAAAATATTTATGTATAGAATAATGTATCTCTTAAGAAATAGGCAAATTTGGCCATTAAATACAACATGACGTGGACGGAGAATTCTTCACACTGATGACAAATGTCATTTCCAATACTTTTGGATTTTTAAAACTTTCTTTGTCTAGCGCTGGGGCCATGTCCCGTACCCCCACCCACCACCCCCCAATGACTACTGGAGATACTGCTCTGTTGGGTTCGTATCCGTAAGCTTTACCATCCATCCATATGCGTATCTTACATGTAGCATATTTTGCCAAATAAAAAGAGAGATCAAACGAAGACGAACATCGGAGATGGGCATTTTCAAGATGGTGTGTAAGGGCCTGAAGAGTGATGCACATCTGTAAGCTTTTAGAAAACATGCACAATTAAGGTCAAATTGAACACAGAGTGCAGACAGAATACCCTCTCTGTATCCATACGTGTATCTGACGCTTGGCATTTTTTGCTGGGGGGGAGAAAAGGGGAGACAAAGACAGAATCGGATGACTAGCACTGGTGAAATTATACTCAATGCTGTAGCAGGTGACTTTGAAGAAATAAAAAGGGCAAAGAAAATAAAATTAGAGCAACTCTAACTAACCCTAGAGAGCACATCACTGACACAGACAGTGGTAATTTGCAAGAGATACTGAACAAGAGACTAAAATAGATACATAGATATAATGATAGAGGAAAAAGCAACATAAAGAAAGAAACAGAGAGACGTCAAGTTGGCTATTTGATGTAGTGGGTTCTTTCATGGATTTTTTTATCCTCAGCACCTGTGTGTGATGTAATATGACAGCGCAAAGCAGGCCTCTCACTCTCCTTTTCGTTCCCTCCCTCTCCGTCCCTTGAGATCTCTGGACCGGCATCGCACACCTCTCTCCACTTTGGTGGGAGATCATATCTGACTGGAGCCGGCCCCTGGCACTCCTACAATGGCCTGTAAAATACAGCTCCATCAACCACTTATGGCTTTTGAAGGAGCCTGACTCCTGACCACCAGAGATAGTTGGATTGCACCTGAGAGGAGAGGGGGGTGTGTATGAATAAGAGGGGGGAAAAAAAGGATCAGGGGTTCTGGCCTGCCCTACAGTGAAACCGTGCTCTATTTCCCCGGCAGCACTTTGAGCCTGACTAGATCATCAGGGCACTTGATTTCTCAGCTCCTCTTATCCATTTCCATTACAAAAACTACCATCAAGGCAGAGAGGTCTGATGTCGGGTTAAAACAGAAGAATGGACAGGCTGACGGGCTGTAAAACCTGTCATTTGGAAGAGTAAAGGGCTGAAATGTGTGCTAGTCGAGCTAAATGAAGCTGCGGCAGAATTTAAACCAGGAAGGCCACTGTGCCCTCGCACTCCTCACACATGCCTAAAATTATTTCTTCTAGTTATTTTTCATTTGTTTAAATTAGAGCCTGACCAATAGTGGACACTGAGGCTTTTAGCTGTATGTATTAATTTCAAACACACCCATCCCAGCTTGTCAGCTACAGACACTGCTTTGTTACGCCCCACAGTGTCTCATACTGATGCACAAGCTACCCTTTAGCAACTGTATGAGACATTGCCAAAAAGCCTAGGGGAGACCAGGAGCAGTTGTAGTTTCAGGTCAAATGTATCAATTAATGAGGGGAAACATGGTGGGTAAAGAGAAGCCCCCCCCCCCCCCCCCATATGCAGACTTTCTTGCTCATTTTACTATACTGAAAAACCGTCTCATCCACACAGCCATGGAAGGGTTTACACTGAAATCACCTGAAGGACCAGTGTGACACATTCAGTCGCCAACGGGTACCTCGTACATCTGTATGAGTCACCAAGGGGCATGACAAACTGGAACAAGCCTTATGTTTTCTCACAGTCAACTAATCTCATGAAAAAAATGAACTGATCCTTCTAAATTCTGATATATCTTATATTTGTCTGTGCCACAGACCTCAATTATTGTACAAAAACCATTAAAAACACACAGCATTGCTTTGGTCGGCATGTTCATCCATTACCATAAACATGAGCACTGTAGTTTATTTTGAGTCAATCCCACATACACTGCCCTTCTGCTGTAAATACTCACTAATGTGTCATAATCCACAGACTGTCAACTGTTGTAGGAAAATATTTCATTTTTAAAAATTAAACTGTATATTCAGGACCAGATTTCCAGATTTATGTCTTCTGTATGAACACATGGGCATGAGGCTGAGAGCCAGAGGAAGTTGGAGCGTCAGACTAATGCCCTGTTGGTTTTGTTCATTTAATCGGATTTGTTAACAAAAACATAGAATATTGCCAACCTTAACCTTAAACATAAGCACATTTTTTGACATTTTACAGCTGAAAAATAAACTTGTCAGTGCTGTCTGGCTGTTTCTCCACCTGTTGACCAGATGTCTTCACACTTTCCTGCCTTTTCCAATCATCTGATTTACGCACCCAACCCGCACACCTGCTATTCATTCTCTCATCGAGCCACACCTGTCCCTCATCAACCTCACTCACATATACACCCACACGAGCACCTGCCCTCTGCCAGATCATCCCCACTGCTGTAGCTAGAAATGTTCCAGCTTCTTGTCCTTCCCGCTCAGGACTTCTGTGTTTTTCCTGCCTGTCTCCTTTTTGGATTTGTTTGCCTCCACTGATTGCCCCCCTGTTACAAACCTTTGCCTTCTCTTTTCAATCCTGCTTCACCTGCCCTGTTGTTGTTGAATCGAGCTTGATCCACATGATGCAAACCAGTAATGCCACAACCCCCAATTTAATTAACCAACAACAAAAAATCAAAGTCACTGTCAAGTTTATAGATGATTATCATCATATCTCTGACTTAAGGCTACATTCACACTGCGAGGCAGGTTTATTTGTATAACACATTTCAACAACAAGGCAATTCAAAATGCTTAACATAAAAGGCATCAAGACAAAAAAAAAAGCCTCAGCCTTGGTTAATGAAAGGCAAACAGAAAAGTATTCAGCATTGTTTTAAAACTACTGAGAGTTGTAGCAGGTCTGCCGTTTTCTGGGAGTTTGTTACAGATATGTGGTGTGGAAAAACTAAATGCTGCCATGGCATTTAGTTTGTGGCCCAAATCTGATTTTTTTTTTCATGACAGTGTGAACAGCACAAATCCTATGAAATTTGATTTATTTTTTTTTTTCCCAAGTCTGATTTGGCCTGCTTTACATGTGGTGCACATCATGACTTCAGCGTGAACAGTCATGTCAGAATTCATGTGATTTTTATATCACTTGCCTGAAATGTCTTGCTGCAAGAGATGCATCAATCTGGATCAGTATATCTATTCAATGGTCCAATATGATTGATGTGAAGTGATAATATCCATCAGGATCATCATCTTCAGATACATCTTTGCTTGATTTTCCCATGCCATGTCACTGTCACAATGTCTGGAAGAGTTCAGCCATAAAATCATAATTTAGTTGCTTTTTTGTGAGTTGAAATAAATGTGACCGTGTTAAATGGATATATCATCTGATATTGATCGCAGGCCCCTGAGTTGAATCAAATCAAAATTGTGCCATGACAGACTTTGTGATATCAGCAAATATCATATAACTGTCCAAGGAATTGATCGTATCATAATCAAACTTGTGATTTACACCCCTAGTGGAGAGGCACTGACAGATGTAATTAAAAGTATGCCTGAAATGGCCACAAACTTTTGGATGAGAAATCTGATTCTGTGAAGCCACTTGATGTCAGAATCCAAACACTCCTGGCTCTGACTGCATCCCCACACACCTCCGTCCTCATCTGTTCCTGAATTTGTTGACTTCCACTGCACATCAACTTATAAATGAAACCGTTAACGATGCTGGCTGTGTGTGAAGTCTTTCTTATTGTTCTTTTGTTCATGCAAATAGGGCTGCAGGGTTAATTGTTAAAAAAAAAAATCCCAATCTGAATCTGTGCAGATGTGCAATCTCATTTCTAACTGAGGACAATTCCCATAATGATGTATTTGCTTTGGACCAATCCCAGTTGCTATATCAATCACATTTACACAGTGTAAAGCAAAATGCACTATTAATTCAACATTCACGCATACAACTCAATGTCCTCTCATTTCTCTTCCTCATTCAAAGTGCTCCACTGTCAGTCCCCATTAGACAGCAAATGTCTCAGACTTGCTTTTAACTTGAGCGTCTAAGAGTGCAATAAATGTTATTGTTGGAAAAATTAGATTTCTGGAAAGAACTGTGGTCTCAGTTCTTAAGGAGAAAAATCATGATTTACATTTTAGCTACAATCGCGCAACCCAACATGTGTGTTGTTTCAGAACTGTGACCAGTTCATACTGGAATCTGATACTGGCCACATTTAACACATAATGTGAACAACCAAACAGAAAAAATATCAGATCAGAGAAATAAATCATAACTGACCACTGAGACTTGCAGAGTGAATGTAGCTCATGAAAAGAACATTTCCCCTCCCCATCACCGCAAGCATCCATTCATTCATGCTAAGCCTGTGTGCGTCTGTGTTTTAACGGATGGGACGTCAAATGATAAGGCTGTGATGCGCTGGTGTGTTTAACTGAATGAGACAGAATGCCTGTATGTCTCTGAGTGGGTCAGCTGATGGATGCCAGTGAGAGTGAGCGGATACGACAGATTGTATCTTTGCTTTGGTGAAGATGAAGGAGGCGGCGCAGCGTCACTATCTGTTTGTGAGTAAGGACTCTGGTAACTATGTGAATGAGTTGCAAAGGGGTCGAAGACTTTTAGTAAATCTCTGGCCCATCCAGTGTCCCCCCCCTAAAACTTGAGCCCTGAACCCGCGCAGACTTAGCTGATGTCACGTGCTAGTGTGTGACTGTGAAAGGCTACAGGGGCCCAAAATGGTATAAATGTGTTGTGCAGCACTTTGCTCCATATCACGTTACCTTGTGGACTTTTAATCTTATGTTTCTTACCTTCTTCACAGCCAAGGGACAGTTCATCCCAAAATCTAGATTTTTTTTGTGTGAGTTGCCAAGTGTTAGCGATATTGGCTGTAGAGATGTCTGCCTTATCTGAAATATAATGGGATTAAATGGCACTCAGCTTGTGGTGCTCAAAGCACACAAAAAATACATTTGACAAATTTAAAACCAATGTCTCTTTCCAGAAATTATGATCCGCTTACTCAAGATAATCCATAAACCTTGTTGCCAGCAGTTTCATATAGGAACTGCTTTCTTTCTGCATTAAAATTCAGTAGAACTACAGTATGCTAGGATCTACCAGAACTACCATCTTTTCAATTAAGAAACAAAACGGCATCATACACTTGCATGTAAACCTCTGCATCAGTATCAAGCATCAATAACAAATTAAAACTGTTTCATGACCTCTAAAACTCCTTGTAGGAGCTTTAAACAGCACAAATATACATATGAAGAACATAAAATGATAATATTAAGAAAAATACATAAACGGGTTCACATACACAAATACATTATAAACATTAAAGACCAACCAATACTGGATTTTAGGGGACAATACTGATAGGGAGTAAAAATACTTGAATAGCAATATATTGGCTGATACTCTTCATATACTGTATGTGGTTAGTTGACATTTTTTTTGTAAAACACAATTTTTGAAGAAATAATTCATAGTATACATGTATATAATTTTTTCTTTTTGAGCACTTTCACTAAACTGCTCCATAATTGTGTCTTGTGGTGTGATGTTAGAAAAAATGAGAGATTTATCTTTATTTTTAGTCACTTACTTTCATACTGTTATTTATTTCACGACATTATGAATACCCGACCCTGATTGAAGTTTCAATAAATGTGACTCAAACTTAGCTGTCATCCTTTCAAAACTGTTAAATTATACCAATTTAAGATGGCCGATGATTATATCTCCTCTAATGCAATTTGTTTTTTAAAGATATTTTGATGTAGGGCATTACATAGTTCTATTTGAATGAAGAAAAAGGATCAAATCTGCATAAAATGCTGCTTATAAGAATAAAAAAGTCCACATTATGTTTATATCAGCAAATATTGGACAACATATAAACCAATACCGATAATAGACTGATATAGCTGTGACAGGCCAACCAATATATCAGTCTGGCTCTAAACATATGATATAAGTACAGAAAGAGACCTCAGACGGAGAGAAAAAAAAAATCTGTTTTAGAAAAAAAAACTTTGCATATAGAAATACGAAATTAATCAAATATTCAAGAGCACCATCACATGGACTTTAGGATCTGGCCACTGTCTCACCTCTGAGGTGGTGCACTTCCTCGTGACGCACACACATTTTCCACCCAACCTCCATGTACACTGTTCTCCTCACCCCCACCCACACCTCCCTGCAGTTCCTCCATGCAGTCTCTGAGTAATGGGGACAGATGGCTGGCAGCTTCTTGCTGTTTCTTTGGGTTCGTCCACCACCCCCACCCCCACTTTCTCCACCGCCCCTGGTCTCCTGCAACTGATGGCTCGGTTGCAGAGACTCCCAGGAATAGCAATGCGGCCCCTATCTCTCTCTCTCTCCCTCTGCAGGCTGAGGGGTTATGGGGGGAGAGACGGAGATGAGGGGGGAGGCGGTGTGAGATGGTGGTTTGAGAAGGAGGATTACTGCTGACAGAGGAGAAATGCTGTAGGCTTGCAAGTGAGGACAACTGCACAGAGTTTGTGATGTAAGGGTGTGTGTGTGTGTGTGTGTGTGTGTGTTTGCTTGCTGCAGGTGTACGTTCATGCATGCTTTCCAACTCTCCTCTCCTGCCTGTCCCTGCCTCAGGTACTGTACTGTACTGTGTAGGTTCACAAACACTAACAGTGCAGAGAAGGACACTGCATGCACAGAAGGCTAACCCCGAGACATACAAAGGGGAGACAAGGAGGAACAGACCTCTGAGCGAGCCCAAAGCTGTCTGTAAGTACAGCAGTACAGTATAGGTTGTGTGTTTATTGGCCTAACAGTATAATTACATCATGTTGAGGAGTTGTTCACACTGACCTATTTATTATTGCTGTCTCTGTGCTGCATTTGATCTGTGGTGCTGCTGCAGCTGTAGTCAGGCTCAGCCAATACTGTTCTGGCTGATAAAAATGCTTTAACCATGACTTTGACACTGATGCAATGCCAGTCTTATAAAGAGTCTATTTGACTTTCAAAACACTTTACAGTCTAAAATAATAATCCTTATTCTGTTACATCTCTTCATGAAACTCATTTGCCACATTTCAAAAGTTCAATATAAGACATTTTGAAACTGTTTGCTTGGGTATTGAACTCGATAGGCCTACTTTTAATGGTACCGATTAATGACGTCGGTACTACCTGAGTACCGATTCATGTTAAATCAATCAGTGCCAAATTTCAGTGCTGTCACAGAGGGGTGTGAGGCCCTGTGCAAACTTGATGTGCGAGGCCCTGCTCACAAGCATACACATGAATCATGTTGTACACATACTCTAGTTGTACTGCATTACTGCACAGGTAATCTCACTGTTATACATTTTGGTCCAGATATCAATACAAGCAATGTCGCAGCAGTGCAGCTTGTGATTTTCTCCCTCTACAGATGAGTAAGTTAAGAGTTAAGACTAAATATTCATAACTAATGTAATTTTCTTAAGTCAGCATTGTTTCTATATAGTTGAACAATTTACTTGTTAGTCCCAGCAGCTCCCTGGTGTCCCTCCTTGTCCTTTTTGAGGATATTCTCATAAAAAGGTTGGTGTGGATCATATAAAAGATGCCACTTCTCAACTTTGTTTATTAGTCTCTTGCTCTCCCTGTTGGCTTTGATGATGTGAAATACAAACTTTAAGAATGTCAGCATTGATATTTCCCAGATAAAATACGTTGGAGGTGAAGCAAGTGCACAAACCTTTGCTAAAACAGAGTCAGGGTGAGTGTTTCTTCAATCAGGCAACACGTCACTCAGTCTGCGACACAGTTAGGATGCAGTACAAAAAAGTACCAAAAAATGCTACCGTTGGGTACTGAGCTCCAGGTAATAGTATTGGTTTAAATGTGACAGTAGTCAACCATACACAAAACCAACAAATTTCTGTGTTGTTATTTCGTCAAAGATGTCACAGAGCTCCTGCAGTATGCAAGCAATTTATCCCATTAATTTATGAAGACAGAAACAACAAAAAGCAAATCTCAGCAGGCTATAGTCCCACTATTTGCCAGAGCATCATATCACATGATATAGATAAAATGCTAACCTGTGTCTGTAAACAAACCCCTTGCACATTTATTAGGGGGCCAAGCCCGCGGGGGCTGGAGAACGCGACTGCAAAGCAGACGCGTTTCCCAGCACCAGTGGTGCTGGGAACCCTATTGTTTTTGTTAAAGTTTTTATTATTATTATCGGCATTATTTTTATTTTTCCGTTGGTAAAAGAGGTGCTGCAGGCTAAACCGTGCATGGGAGGGTGGTGCAATTTGGAGGGTTGGTCCAGACCCCTGCACGTACCTCAGGCTCAAAAATTGACATATGTCCGCCAGCAGGTGGCGCTATAACCAAGGAAAACACCTTTTGGCCTATAACTCCCACACCGTATGTTGCACATTCAAAAACCTCATATCCCCAGATTCCCTCATTTTCCCTGAATCTCCTGGGCTAGGCCACGCCCATTTCCGCCTAGAATTTTTTTTTCAGGAAATCGCAAAAACTCAAAAACTTTCTTTTTCGAACTCCTCCTTGGGGTTTGGTCCCATCTGTGTGAAATTTGGCAGGGACGTTCGTCAGCTCGATCTGATCTAAAGTTATCAAAAGAATTTTGTTCGGTCAAAATATGCGCAAATTATTAACGAATAAAATTTTACAGCTAGCTATAAAAACACGAACAGTTGCATATCTTGGTCAAAATAAATGCTAACGACACCATTTCTGACATCCTTGGTTGGCATGTGACTGTGGGGGTATGAGCCGAATTTGGCTAATGTTGGCCACTAGGGGGCGCTGCAAATCTGGCAAAGTTATATCTCTTAAACGGCAACACCGATATTTACAAAATTTGGTGGGCATGATGCTGGGTCACTCCTGAGGCCATATCTTCAAGGTAATCCCGACTGGTCAAAGTGGGCGTGGCTTATTACGAGATAAAACAACAAACATTTATTTCAGCTCAAGTGTTATGCTAAGGGCTGTGAAATTTACAAGATTTATATAGAACACGACAAAGACCACCCATACCAAAAATTGTGCGTCTATTCCACTAGGTGGCGCTGTAACGGACGCAAAGGCATTTTGGCCTGTAACTTCCACATTTTTAATCACATCTTCATAAACTTTATATCCACCGGTTCCCTGAATAGATCCGCATCTTCTGACATAGGCCACGCCCACTCCCACAGCAGATTTCTCTTTGTAAGTAGCTACACGTCAAAAACCTACTTTTTCGAACTCCTCCTAGGGTTTACGCTCCATCTGCACGAAACTTTGCACACACAATCTCCAGATGTGCCTGATCAAAAGTTATCAAAAGAATTTTGCTACTCCAAAAAACGCGGTACTTATAAATAAGCAATTTTTTCCGCTAGCTAAAAAACACATACTGTTGCACATTTTTGTCAAAATAAAAGCTATCGACATGAACCTCAAATCACTTGTTTCAGAGGTCAGCCAGAGGCTCTGTACCAAATTTCGTACAAATTGGTCAAAAGGGGGCGCTATAAACTGAGAAAAATCAAGCGACACAAAAGTTGCTCAGATTCGCACGAAATTCAGGGAGCACTATGTGGACTCGCTCCTGAGGTGGCCTGTAAACTTTTGTGATGTTTGGTCAAAGTGGGCGTGACTTCTTACAACAAACATATTCAGCCTTTCACACTGCTCTTCCCATTACAATAAAAGAAATGGAAAGAGAGGGCAGCCTTGTGCGACCCCACGTTCGATAGCAGATCTTGACAGTGTACCTCCTGGTAACGAAATAGAGCCATTTGAATTGCGTGGGCTCCGCGACGCCCGGGGGCCGAGTCGCGCGGGAGGCTTGGCCCCCGTTCATAACTGCTTGCAGTTCTAGTTCAATGTTGATATTTTTCTACATCCAAAAAAGCCAAAATGACAGGACCAGCAAACAGTGTATTAGATAACTACATAAGTCAAAAGAGACAAGCATTCTTTGCTTAAATGCCAACAATTACTGCAATGAAATATGCTGAGGGATATCACAGTGGTATATTCAGTGCATAGCAATTTTCTTTATGTGCCAAACAGATGACACAGCACCACCATTACAGTTCTAATAAAACCTAAAACCATACAGTCTCCAGAGGCCACGTAATGGTTATTTGCCTGACTCTGGACATTAGTCGTGACAAAAATGGGAACAGATAGGGAATAAACGCTGTGCTGATCAAATCATGTATTTGACTTCATCTATCCAGCCGTGCAGCCTGACCACCCTGATCTAGTTCTGATTCCACACACCGATGGAAGCTAAAAATAGCTGATTTAAAGCCAAAAGCGGCTGTTAGCGTTGGTTGGCATCGTGATGCCGGTTGACAGGGTGGATGAAGACAGATGCTGATGATTACAGGTGGCGCGGTGGGGATAATTATGTATAATGTGTGGTTATTTGGGACAAAACATTGGGACACAGGGAAAATACGGGACCATGAATTTAAGATGGGGACAGACTAAACAGCTGGGTTTAAGAATGATGACACAGGAATGGGGGATAAAGACGTGGACATGAGCTGAATGCTGATAAGCCTTTAGGATGGACAAGGGGGGGTTGGAGACAGAACAGGGTTAGGGATGAATGTGAAGACGGTGAGATAAGGCTGAAGCTGTGAACATGAGACCTCCGGATCTGAAGACGAGCAAACAAGAAGGGGTGGCTTACATTTCTGGTCTTTCCAGGTGACGGTGGGCTCAGGCCGACCCACTGCCAGACAGTAGAGGTTTACATTCTCTCCTTCGTTCACCGATACGTTTTTTGAGATGTTGACGATTCTGGCCGGCACTGAAAAACAAGATCACGCTGTTAAAATGTGACCTCCAAATCACCTTTTATTTCATACATTATTGATGACGTATGGCCGTACAGCCTATTAAGGTGTTTAAAGTACGATGCAGATCCCTGCACCGAAGACAGACAGGCAATCAGTTGATTAATGATCTGTGCCCGAGTGCTTACTGGACTGTGCAACAATATGCTTGACCGTCTACTTAAAATGCACTGAATTCTAAACGGCTGCAAATGGGCATTAAAATCTCCTTCTCTTGACATCTAATCTAATTTGATCTTTAAAAAAAACAGAAGGACATTTGTAGAAGTGGGAGTGGGAATTTTAACTTCGACTTTTGAAGTGAAGGACCACCCTTGAATGCTGTTTTTGCCCCAAACTCACAAAGTGCTGGAGCGCTATGCATGTAGTTAGTTTGATAACAAGATGGCCCTTGAATTTTAAATGGCCCATTATCATTGTTTTTAATGAGCTTGGCCCTGAGATTGCTTTTTTTTTCCATGAGACATGTACTGAGGATCCTATTTTTCTCTATCTTGCTGGAGTTGAATACTTGCAGCGATAAAGCACAGATTGGAGTGGCGGTAAAGCCGCTGCTGCCTTGATGCACTGACTTGAGGGTGTAATTATTTTGTGTGATATCAAGCTAGGGCTGGAATTTGCAGGCAACTTGGAATTAGGTATATATGGTCATCTGTGCCAAGCTTTGGACCCCGCAGACAAGAGTGTTTGTTTGGCTGCAGTGCGATGTGAAAACTCCGTTAGTAAGCGGCGGACATTGTCTCTGCCACCTGTGTGATGTGAGCCAGGCCGCGTGTTGTCATTCCAACAGAATGTACCTAATATATCCTGTTAAAAGTTTTCAGTTTCACCCTGCTGGTGATGAATAACTGCAATCTGCACGACACACAGTCCAAAATCTGCATGAAAATTGACACATGCAGGGGGGGAAAAGGTCTGAGATCCATCGTCTGGGCAGTCCTGCGCCAATACATCGTGTCACTCAGGATCAGTCGGACTCTCGCTCACTTAGCAGCTGACTTGATGACTGAGCCACAGTCGAGGTGCTGCACTGTCAGTTATTTAGTCAGCCAGTTGGACAGTCCCTCTGTGTACCTCATCTCCTCCACACACATCCTCATCCATCTAATCTGCCTAACATTCTGTTTATTAAGACAAGTACGACAAACTGGCCACACGGAAATAACAAATGGGTTTAGACTCTTTCTTTCGCTTTCTCACTGCAGCCAACTTTCTCAGGGTTCTCAGATCCTTTTCCAGGACATTTTCAGTGATGAGCTATGACAGATAGTGATTACACCACACACTAATACATGCCTTGTCTTTAAAAAGTCATTCAAACATCATTTTTTGTATCTGTTCAACCAAGAAAATTATCTGTCTCCCTGCAAGGTATGGCTATAACTTTCAATGAAATGACCTCTTACATGCTTAGAAATTATAATGAATTTATTGTATAATAATGCAAGAACTATTCAATACTAATACTACAATTTCCTCTTACTGATCTTCTTATTTATTTCTTTGTTAAAAGCTGTTTTAATATTGATTGATTTTTTTTTTTAATATTATTCCACCATTGCGTTTTATTTTGTTTCTTCTGGAAAGCCCTTTAGGCTCTATGCTTGGCAAGAGCTATGTAAATATTATCATTAATTTATAACCTGAATCCATTATATCTTAAGAATTATTAAGAATTATATTAACCACTGCTGCCTGAACATCAATAACACAAATAGTAGCCTACAAATTGTGTGTATTTTAAGTAAAATGCACAAAAAAACCCAAATTTCCAGGACAGCATCACATTTCCTGGGACATTTTACTTTATATCTCATTTTCCATCACTGCAAAATTTGCCAACTGTTTTGTAGGTTCTCTCAGATGTGTGGGAACCCTTTTTCTGCTTATCTCTCACCTGCACTAGGCTTACTTTACTGTAGCCACACACATGGGCCAACTGAGGTTTAAAGACATAATCAAGTAATTACATTTTGATCTAAGCATAAATACCAACTTTAAATGCTCAAACATCATAAAACATTTAACTACTAAGTTGTCTGTCATAAATTTAAGCATAAATTTAAGCACAATTTAACAGAAAAGGATCTTGGAAATGTAACGATAAAAAGTCTTAATCACTTCCCCTGATGTCAAACCTCAATCACACCTAATAGACAGCCATACACTTGGATGAATGACGAAATGCATAATTAAGTCATTTAGCGGATGTTTTTTATCCAAGGCTGCTTTCAGTACCACGTATTTCTTTTGCAGTCGCTGTGGCAATCAGATCTGCAGACTCTGGGTGTATTAGGGAAATGAGCCAGCACTTGTACTGGATACAGTAAACACTTTAAAGTCACTTACATCAGATTCATATTCAGTCTCAACTCGGCTGCTTACCTTGGACGATGAGGTAGACGTGGGCGATGCGGGGCTTGTTATTGGCCTGGAAGGTGCAGGTGTAGGGCCCCTCATCGGTTACTTGTACCTTGTCGATGTGAATGGAGAAATCGCTGTTGTTGCTGTTGGCCAGCGTCACGCGCTTGTCCAGCGACCACTTGTCTGTCCCCGTGAACAGGATGTTAGAGCGGTTCAGCCAGGCCTTGTGGGTCACCTCCTCATCGATCCGACATCTGCGAGAGGACAGGAAGTGATTAACAAGCAGTGTTAGGGAGTAACTACATGTAGATAAAATACAAAATGAAGGTACTGAGAAAAAAATATGTAATTAAATTAGTCACAAATCAACATGTTGGTGATTACAAAGGGATTGCATACATTTTTTTTCTTTTCTTTGTTAGTCTTTTCTTTTTGTTTTTGTTGCATAGGGTTTTTGTTGGTGTTGCAAATGTGCATTTTCCCTAATTGATAGCTGACCACATTGACAATCAATGATCATTACTAATTAATGATACAAAATGCATGTTTTTTTCTCAGTTTAAAGTATCATATAAACAAGCAGCACATTAGTTATGTGAAACATTAATTTATGAAGCACAAACAATTTAAGCAATAGCTTAAAACAATCAAAATGGCTGCTCTTGTCCATCTGTCCTTAAAGTTTGTGTAAAGCAATAATAAATGTGTTCTGCCTTTGTCACACCACAGAAACACATACTATTAATTACCCAGACAAATCTGAATGATTAAAAAAAATCTCTAAGTATATAAAATTAGGTCTGAAAATCATGAAAAATAGCAGTTTTCTCTGCTCTGAAACACTGGGAGTGTGTCCTTGCCTCTGTCTCAAGTGTCAAACACCACTACGACTGGAAAATGACCTGAAATACGGACACTCCGTCTAGCAGCTTTATTGAGCTAGTACAGAGATATCTGAGCCACCAGGGCCAGAGGACGGTGACAGGATGGTATTTTTTTGTGTGTGTGTGTGTCACGTTGATGGAACTGAAGTGAGTTGAAATGAACTGCTGGGCTGTTTTGGACTGAGAGAGTCGCTGAAGTTATGTTCATTACTGACCGTGAGAGAAGTGAGGGGAGGGGGAGGGAAGAAAATAAGGAGCAATTACTGCCATAACAAGACCAAACCAAACCATGGGAGAACCTGTGAACTCTGGAGACATGGTTCACAAAATATACTTTTTCTTTTAATAAATGTTTAACTGGATAAATTCTAAACAGCAATTAACTGATTGATCATTTACATCTCTACGCACAGGGATACCTTTGTTTGACATCATTCACAGGTCAGCATTAAACCACTGGGGCAAATTTGGAAGAGTGCAACATCCTCAATAGTAGGATGACTTACAAGAAGATGTCTCTGTCTAGACAGACAGCATTCATTGGGCAGTATGTGCTCAAATTTTGAGCATTGTTTTTCTCTTGTTTGAATTTGCACTGCCTCTCATCTGCCTATCAAATCAACGCACATTGCTCCAGGCAACCTGAGTCTCCATGCCTGCAACCAGCCGACCACGGCAGGTGGTCATGTCATCAGAAGGTCCTCTCAGTGCTGGAAGCAAAATTAAATCTGAAATGGGCTCAAATGTTACTCTACAGCAGTGGTTCCCAAACAGCGTGCCTTGGCAAGTTCAGGTGTGCCGTGGAATTTTGTGATAACTATATATGATGATTGCAATATATAACTACACAAAAGATATGAATGAATATTTAATTTATGACATCAGTACTCTTGTATGCACTCATTTCCCAACACAGAGGCTAATTTTCTAAAAAAATGTCTTAAAAACAGTTTTCGTAGTTTACACAGTTGCTGGTTTATAGGAATATTAGAGTGTGACACATCAAAGGCTCTGATTGATTGATATCATATTTTTTTTCCCGTCAGCACTCGAGGAACTCTGCCCCCAACTGTCTAGTACTTACTGCTTCCCTTGTTGGTTGCGGATATTTTGCATGGATATAAATACAGGTTTGCCTTGAGATTTTGGCTTACCCTTTGGTGAGCCTTGGGCACAAAAATTTTGAAAACCACTGCTGTACAGTGTAAAGCTTTGTTTGAAATGCTCTGATGTCAAATCTGAGCAAACATCTATAGGTTAATGTTTCCACAAGCAGTCACATAAAATAAGTTTTGACATTTACACTGCCTAGTTTAAAGTTATGTTTTTAAGACTTCTCACTTCATTGTCCAGTTTACACAATTGTTAGAAAAGCAGTGATTAAAATAGTTACATTACTTAATACATTTTTTAACAGAATAGAGCAGTAATCTGTAACATATTATATTTCAAAAGTCACCTTCCCAACATTGTCAACAGATAAGAGGCCTGTTTGAGATGATGTTTTTAGGGTTAAGCACCCAAGAAAATCAACACTGAGTGTCTTGGTGCAGCTTCCATGAGCCACCAGAAGAACTTCAATGTACCTTGGAATAGATACACATACGCATTTGAAGTTTTTTGAAAGGATGGAACACCAGTCCCCGCTCAAAAAAGTCCCTCTTTTGGTGTTTTAATCACGGTGAGGAGTGCTGTTTATGTAGGTCCACAATCTCCCATAGGTGCTCAATTAAGTGGAAATATAATAACTGCAAAGGCCATAGCATATGATTTACATCATTTTCCATTAATCAAACCATGCGAGGACACCTAATGCCCTGTACTGTATGTAAGCATCTGCATTCATTATGTCTCTATACACATTAATTCATTTTTCTTTATTTGTCACCCGCTTGTAACACAGCACAAATGAGAATGCATCGTTCTTACACATGTGGAGCAAAATGGTTCAAATTTTAAAAAGAGATCTCTGACATCAGCAGTAGAAGAGTCAACAGCTTGTGAGCAGGAGAAGTGCTCATTCACCATTATTCTCTTCACAGCTGGGCATCTTTGTTTTGAGTATAAGTAAATGAATGCAGTCCAAGATATGCACAATACAAGTCCAGAGGTCAACTGGCCATTTGTGTAAAACTGGCTGTAGACTCACATTTTTAAAGTAATGGCAGTAAATGGAAATGGATAATAACAGATATGGGATTGTATAATAATAATGGTGGGGTGATAAAAAGGGAAGTAAATCATGATTGTTGCTCTAAAAGATGCTTCAAAGCAGAGACCATGGCCCCGAGGTGTGACTTCAGTTCTTGGCTTGGCCACTAGATGTCCCTACCCAGCTTCAACTCGCTGCAAGGACATGCCTCTGTAGTGCTCATGTTTAATTGATATGACCTGGATAAATATCACTGTTGAGGTAGATCTTAGATCACCTGCCAAGTCAGTGGCAGTGACACCACGATGCATAACAGCCACAGTGCAGCAGAGCTTAGAAGTCTTTGACAAATAAGCTAAGACGCTGGGCTCATGTTCAGGATGACACATGACCTCAGGGCTAAATGACTCACAACAACTAAAGAAATAAAAGAAGAGAAAAGGGAAAAAAAAGATTTTGATTAAGATTCAGTTTGTGCCTGGTGGGTTTAAATGAAGAGACAATATAGCAAGAAATTCCACCATAAAAATTCATTATCTGTGTACAAAAGCTCTATTAATCTATTTTTAAAATTAATCACTTCTGCACTGATGATGTTGCTACAGGACTGCAGGCCCAGAGGAAATGAGCACCATAATAGCATCAAATGTGCCTCGTCTTAATGGCCCGCATCAAAGCCAACACAACAGCCTTGTCTCAAGCATAACACAAGTATTTGTGCCACTTGGGCAAAGTGATTTTACATGAAAATGGAGTTTATTTATAAAGCTCTTTAGTCTTTTGTTTGTCAGATATTGGCCGTCGAGTGCAGACTAAACTTACACATCTGATTACAAAATATGCCATCACATCTGGTATTGATGGAGCGTTGAAGGCAGTTCTGTGCTGTGAAATCAAACTTTCAGAATAATAGGAGTACAGTGCAAGCACAGTTTAAAGCAGTGGTTTCCAACCTGGGGTTGGGATGCCTCCAGGGATTGCCACACAAACCTGAGGGGTCGTGAGGTGGTTAACAGGAGAGCAAAGCAGGAAAACACACTTCTGTCCTGAAAAGGGTTTATTTTTGCAGACTTTGATCTAATCTTTGTGTTTTTTCATGTGAGTTGCTGGATATTGTTACTTCTTTGGGCCTCTAAAAAGCATTCAAATAAAATAAACTCAGTGGCAACAGTCACAGAAGGAATAATCAGCCTTTGGTTCTACTTGTAAAAACTGCAGACTTATGTAACTTGAACCACAGGTAGTGGTATAGTTTTTGTTTGGTCGAAAGTCATAAAGGTAGGGAACTACTGGTTTAAAGCACTGAAGGGGATTACCACTAACATGAAAAAGGTTTTTAAAAGGTACTGTATACTTAAACATGTTGTTTTTTGAGCTGTAAGCTATTATTAAACCATGATGAAACACATTAATGCTGTTGTAAATGATATTTCTTAATACATTTATAAAAACAGCATTTCATGGGTTGAAAATGGCCCAAAATGCCATCTACTGTTTGAAATCATCTTGAGCTTGCAAGCCCAGTGCTAAAATAGAGTCGATCATTTGGGACTGCTCTACAGCATTGACATTTATATGAAAAAAGAGCATTAACGCCTGCTAATCAGAGTTGTTCGGCCCACCTCCCCAAGCCCCGCTCTTGAGTGGGAGTACGTTAACACAGCACTCATTTTCAAATAGGCCTATATGCTGATTGAGACTCATCATTCACAGGGATTTACAATGTTTTTTGACAGCTGAGAAGCACCATCGGACTGAACTCTTTCCGTCAATTGATGAGCAGCAGGGCTACAGATATGTACTGCCACTCCCCTGCCAGTGTTGCCAGATTGGTTTGATGTTTTCCAACCCAATAATTGCTCAAAACACACACAAATTGATTAAAAAAACACACACACGTTATCTACAATACATAATGAAAATGAATAGATAAACAACAATAGTATTGGGGTTCAACAATTTTTCAATATGACATAATAATAAAACAACAATTTAAGTGTTCACAAGTGGGCAAGCAGATAGGAGGCTACAATGCAAGTAAAAAACTTTGCCTTAAAATTAAAATGAAGGCAAAATAAAGTGACAGCACAAATAACAAAAATAATAGATTTTTATCTAACTTGGTCAGCTGCAACCAGCCTCGACAGTATGCCAAATTAAAGTCCCCCCCAAACACACACACACACACAACACGCTTGAAGAGAGAGAAGTAATCACATGCTAGAAAAAGCCAAACGAATAATGATGTTTTAATGTTGCAAGCAGTTTCTGTTATAATGAAAAAGCTGCTTTCATAGCTGCAGGTCTCCCCTCAGCAGAATAAATAAAAATAATGTCAAATCAAAGTTGTGCTGAGTGACTGGATGTATTTGCATTTGCAACTAAAGAATATATAGCTAGTTTTTTTTCAGATAATGCAATTTTTAATTAAAAGTATTTTTAAACCAGCTCAAGTTCTGTCCACCTGCACAAGCCCATTTTAACCCCCTCAAAGGTGGTTGTCCTGTGCAACCCCACCCTGCCCCCCTCCTCAATCCCTTGCTCACTTATTGAGCATTTTTTTCAAAATTATGCAGTGGGTGGAGTTAGGCTCAGAACTGGTGGCTGCAGGTACACTTAAATGTTCTATGCACAGGTATCGGCACTACTTTTCTATCCAGAAACATGAAATAAATGCTTGCAATCTAACACTTCTGAGCAGCCTTCCTGATATCAAACTGTACTGTATTAAAAGGTGACATCGAATGTGCAGACTTTTATCACCCAGGTGCATTCGGCTTAGAGTTTTACGTGCTGAAATACCCAAATAAGTTCTAGAGATTTGACTCTACCACAGCGTCAATAAAACTGCTTCAAGCTACACATCATAATGACAGTATAGATCAGCATCCTGGTTCTTTAATTTTCAACTCTGAGAGAGACTTGTTGATGTTAACAAATATTGACAGGACTGTACTTGGCTTCAGAATAACATATTTGATTTTAGTGGAAGGCGCACTCTTCTTTCCAGGGAAAAGGGGACTAAAAGTGGAATATGTTCAGAGATTTGAGAGGTGTAGGCTTAACGTGATGAAAGTAATGTTGACTTGGATTTTTATTTATTTTATTCTATGCGCTGCTGAGTGTACTGCCAAGCCAGGTCACATCCACACAGGGGGAAAAAGCAAGTTGGCTGTTTTTCTGCTTCGTTGAGAGCCGGGGAAAGCCATGATTTCTACTTTTATCACTCTTAGTTGGATGAAGAGCAGCCAAACTTAACTGCATCATCATTGTTAAGCAGTGGTGGGCAGTACTTAAAAATGTAATTAAAATGTGTATGCAATTTTGTGTATCTTGTTATTTGTATTTTGCTAGGCAGAAAAAAAATACGATTACAATATGTAAGAAATTTATACTCCAAACAAATAGGGAGCAGCATATCACCAGAGTAACTGCTAACTGTAACTGTAGCTGCTAACTGTAGCTGTCACTTGCTCTTCGTCTCTGCAGCCTCCCAGTAAACATGGCCAGACTGGAACCAAACACAGTCTCCATAGGCTGGTTTGATGACAGGGATGACAGTGCCAAGGTGATTAACAGGACTCTGACTCCAAGGGTGACAAAGGCACAGCAGGTTCAGGCCGGGGCAGAACGGATGTGAAGCAGGAGAGGAGCAAGAGGATGGTCAGACATCAGTCACTGCCCACCTCTGGTGTTGCAGCAGGGTCAGCCCTGAAGCTACTAGCAGCCAAACCTGGCAAAAAAACCCAACTCAGTGTTGCTGGACTGAGGGCAGTATGGACACTACAGTGACTCCCTGTCAGGCCAAAACTAGCTGCTTAGCATTCTAACTTTAATAGATATCTGAGAATTTGGACAAAACCATATTTTGAGGGCGTTTTGATTTTTAGTCTACAATTATGCTGGAAAAATATGGAATCGAATCTGAGTTGATGACTAACAGAGATGACAAAATGTTACATTTGCTCATTTCACAGCATAGACAGTGAGTAACCACTGTAGTTTTTAAAGTTGCTTAGAGTTCTCTTAATACTAATCAAAATACAAAGTTAACAGTTATACATGAATTCTTATTAAGCTTTGACTTAGAAGGGCTACAGAGTTGACATGTTATGGATGAGACACATCTAATAGCAGTATTATTTAATGTGTTGGTCGAAAATTAAAAGGTTTATAGAAAGTTTACTTGAGCAGAATTCCCACCTTTAGCTAAATCTTTTTATGCCTGATTAAATCATAATTTTTGTAAAACTCCAGAGTTAAGAGAAAGTTGAAACATAAATTTAAAGAGCCAACATTTTATAACAGTATAGCTTTTAAAATAAAAATGATTATAATTGCACATTTTTACACCTATGTTATCAATAGGTGTTGTTATTTTTAGATTTTTAAGGCTTTTAACATGTTTTTAAATTGTCTGAAGTTATGAATTCTTGTCTGGGACATGGGTGTTTTTTTGGCACAAAGCAGGTTTAGAAATTAAAATTAAAGCATACCAAAATATTTGATAAATTACACATGTTTCAAACATATAAATCCTTAAAGAATAAATGTTCACCTAAATGAGAGTTTTGGGATTAACAATTTTTAAGGTTTTCGGGGGGTTTTTTGTAGGACATGATTTGTCCCAGTTCTCAGTGCTGTACAACACAATACATGGACATCTTTGACGTCAGAACTATTATTTCTTCACATTCTGCTGACAGTTTTGGTTCAGTTTTGATTTTTTAAAGTACTTTATTTATAGCTTTTACAGAGGAAAAAGACAGAACACTAAGGCGGTCAACAGACAGAAGAACATTATCCACCCTTTTCTACCCCTCCCTTCATATATGAGGGAGTGGAGAAAAAAAAACAAAAAACAGAAAACAATTGGTGTACTCTTCTACACAGGTTTCGGTGATCATCCACTTACACAATTAAAGTTTTAGGAAATATGCTGGAACAAGTATGTATGTGTTAAAACCTCCTTGCTTTCCCCAACATTTCATATCGAATTTTCTCCATATATAAAGTACTAGAGAACTCTGAGCCAGGTTTCAAAGCAGGGAGATATCTCTTTATTCCAGACCTTCAGAATGATCTTCTTTGTGATTACCATTCATTGTGATTACACCGCACCATTGTGATTCACAAATTTTTCCAGAGGTTTAGAGTTTTTAACTGTTGTGACCAGCCTAGAATGCCCGTTTCTGGATTGGGAAGGAGACCATTAACATCCATAAACATCTGAAGAACAACGGAAGAGACCCAACCAGAACTCGAGGAGTCTGGCACAGAACCAGATGAGGATGGATAGAATGAATGTAGTTTAACGGGTGAATAATGGAGACTATGTATGACCTTATGCTGCAGTTTTTATTTTTTTTAAACTAAAAATGTTGCATATTGCTCCTTGAAGGCCATCCCCATATTGAAGCAAGTAAATGCCTAAGATGTCATAATTATCAGTTCGCATAGAATGTATTTTTGTATTTTCAAACTACAAGTCACTTGTATTTTAATCCCATACTAGTATTTTGTATTATATTTTAAATAATTTTCATAAGCAAGTACTTGTAATTTGTAACAAGATATGTATTTGTGCTCATCTCTAAAAGGAAAATGTGGTTGCTGACGGGATGACTCAAGCATCATCTGACAGGTATTGTCATTCAATTAGCTATAGGACAGACAGAGCTGGAAAATATGGCACAATGTCAGACACCTAATTGAAGTTATGTGACAGAATTGGCAATTAATGCGGCGTGACAGGTGGAGGGAAAAACAAATGTGTTTTTCATGTAATTAATAGGTGCAGGTGTAGGATCAAGAGTTACCTCAAAGTGACGCTTTCGCCTTCCAACACTGTAATGTTGTCCGGCAGGTGTCCGAATTCTGCGCCGTGCACACTGGACCCTGCCAAGAAAAATGAGAGAAGAGACCAATGAGCATCCGATAATGGTACCAGACGCTCCGCTGGTGTTGATCAATCTCAGGTCAGGTGCTCGTGGATCGACTACCTCACCAAAATCGGTCGGGCGGGGGTGTGCTCTCTGTCCTGCTTACTTATTTCTGAGAGGAAAGTAATAAATATACTAAACAAAAGAGTCACAACGTCTGCACTGACCCCCATACTTGAATAATGATTTGGTTTTACCCTGCATTCTGGTGGGGTGCGCGTTCATTGAACAGCACTGATAATGAGCCAAGGGAAGAGGATTCACGCGGAGCTGCCGGAGCGTGAAATGAAGGGACAGCAACGGTAACAGAAGGGATGCTCATCCTGCCTACCAATACACACACACACACACACACACCACACACACACACACACACACACACACACACACACACACACACACTCGGAGAAAAGAGGCACATGCTTACAAAAGCACAAACACACACAAGAATAGACACACATCCTGAGAGGCATTAGTTGAAGAGGAAATATGAACTTTGCATCTGTGAGATGTGTTTGAGACACTCCGGTGAGGGTAAAAAACAGTACAGAAGTCATTTTTGTGAACTTGCCTGGACTGCAAACAAAGATAACCAAAGACCTTATATGCTGGCAGTGATATTGCCCACTGAGGCAGACCGCTCCCCACTAAGACACCTGGCTCTGTCCGTCTAAACTGCGCCAAATCACACCACGACACCAGATACCTCAGCTTGTGTCCTCCCTCTATCTCCCACAATCTCCTTCTCCCTCCTGCCTGCAAGATGACCTCAATATCTCAATAGGCTTTTGCTGCGGTCTAGCCTTGAGGTTTAATAAATGGTGACTTTATGAAACGAAGCCACTGCAGCGAGGAGCTAAGAAGCACCTCAAGGTTTGTTAAATAGCCGCACAGAGTCAAAGACATGTTAAGCAAGCCGAGTGGGAATCCGATAAGAGATGAGACCCAAAATGACGGCAATGCACCACTTAATGGACAGGAAGGCTGCCAGGAAGTGCGGGTTTTAAATTAAAAAAGAGTCTTTGTGGAATCATGGTTTGATTACAAAGAATAATGAGAGAGGCTTCAGAATTATAATGAACATCATGGATTGCTAATCAAAAGATTTTCAAACGGCATAGCAAAAAGTCCAGAGAAGTGCCAACTACACTAAATAATAATTTATCGTCTTTTAAATAAAGACTAATTATGCCTGTTCTCTTTTTCTGTGTGTTTGTGAATGAAAGCGTGTGGTGTGGTATGTCTGTATGGTTATGCCATAGTAAATACAGGCTTTAATCATGCTCACATATTCATATATTCATGTGTGTGCACCCTGGGTGACTTTAAAAATGCCTTCTGGTACAGTTACTTGTTACAAATGTAGTCAGGGTGGCCTGGTAGCTCAGTGAGCAGAGCATTTGTCCCTTGTGCTGAGACTGTGGGTCCTCCGCAGCGGCTGTAGGTATGACTCCCACCTGTGGCCCTTTGTCATCCCCCACCCTCTCATTCCCTCTTTCCTGTCCTCACTTCAGCTGTCCTGTCTGTATGGTGAAATTGTTTAGCCTAATATAATGTTTTATGTTAGTCATTTTATTAACTGTTTAAATGTTTTATTAAATGTTTAGATTAATATTGGTTATTCTGTGTAGCTAATGTTAGCGGTTGTTCTATGAAGCTATCGTTAGTGGTCGTTCTGTGTAGCTAACATTAGCAGTTGGTCGCGCCTGCAAATGTGTTTATAAATTAAATGTTGAGACCTTGGATGATGACAGTATTTTCACAGTTAAAGACATACCTGTCATTGTACTATGATGTTTCTCTTTTCTGATTTAAAGACAAAACAATGTTGAAATTTCCATCCAGTGAAGCATTTTTTTTACTAGAGGGCCTGATAATGAATTGACTGTAAGATCAGCTGATTCACTGAAACCAGAGCAGTGTTGTGAGACTCATGACATGTAATGTGTGCATGCTGTGCAGGGTAGAACATCAGTCTTTCTTTCTTAATAATAAAATAAAAATAAAATCGATTTTAACTTAACGTATGTAATCTGATTACATCTTTTTTCTGTAACTGTAATGGAATACAGTCACCTGTTTTTGTGTTCTAATAATAATAATCCCATTACATGTAATCCATTACTTCCCTGTGTAGCTAAAGATAGCTGCTGGTCTGTGCAGCTAATGTAAGCGGTTGTATTTTGTACCCAATGTGAGCAATTGTTCTGTGTAGCTAATGTTAGCAGTTGGTCTGTGTAGCTGACGTTAGCGGTTGGTCCTACCTGTAAATGTTCCTTTAAATAATTAGATATTGAATTCTTGGATTATGACATTATTTAATTATTTATAAACTGTCGCTGTACTGTGATGTTCTTTCTTTTGTGATTTGCACATTACATGTTCTGTTATTACTAAAGCCTGTGTGCACCAGTGCATGTGTTGCTCAGGGTTGTGTGTACAGTATAAGCAGTGACAGTATCGAGCTGTCTGTTGCTCATGGGTGTGAATCTGTATGTTTGTTTGCTGACATACCGGTGGAGAAAAAGAAAAGAAGACAAACTAATGATGCCTCAAAAGGAAACTGGCCCTGAAAATCCCGCTAAAAGCTGTAATCGCATTAATGGGTGCTGCTGCTGCTGCTGCTGCCACTGCCGCTGCGCTATCTAGGCCGGCCAAGGATCCCAGAACTGGCTTCATCTCTCTGTCTCTCTCTGAAAGCCTTGGGGGAGGGGCGTAGCACATTAGCCATTGTGTCCAATGTTCAGAAACTGTCACAAGCTTTCATTTATCTGTGTATTTTTTACAATAGAGCAATGTTGCACAGAATCGCACCGCTCATGCATCCTGTCTTAGACTCAGACAGTCCTCAACTCAAGCCCTCAGCTGTTCCCTTTCAAGTGCTCTGTACTCTACACACTAGACTTTATTTAGGTTAATTCAATTCAGTTCCAGGGCTTGGGGCTTGAAGACGGGTGTGACATGCTGTCATAAATACACACTACCCCACATACGCAATCACAGACACACACGAAGAGAAAAGACGCTCCCTATCACATAATGTAACCACAGGGACACACACGCCATGCACACATTTTGATTGAATGAATGATGAATGCATACGCCGAATGCTCCAAACAACATTGCGAAGGTTACAAACCAGCGGGGAGCTATTCCCATTTCCCTACTCAATTCCCATTTTCACAGCTCGATTGGCACCTCGCATTCTAAAACCTGTATCACCCTGCCTCCGCTTCCAGGCAGCGCACAACATGATAACCAGGTCAACACATTCAGCCCACACCTCCTCTCACACACCGAATCACAGGATCAATCACACACGCGGGTTTCTGAACATATACGCAAACACACTCATCGATGAGCCAAACCAGCGGAGATGAGTTTTGTGGGTTCACTGTGAGAACAAACACAACAGAGACTTCACATTCCTCATGGAATATACAAATATGACTCAATCCAATGCACAAAGTCGAAATGAACACATGGAAACACACACATATGGTAGACTGGGGATGGTTTCAACATGGGACAGTGGCAACAAGTCTTATTCCAGATTTTTTTCATTAGCTCTATTTTTAATTAATTAATTGTCCCAACCATTTTATTTTTATGAATTAATCAAAACTCACTTCGTTTGAATCCTTGTTTTGTTGACTTCTAATTGACATGTTTAGCATGTGTCTAGGTCCCGTTATTTTTTTCTAAAGACTGTTCTGCCACAGTCCGCCCTACTGTGCTGTGATTGGCTACTACTAGTGTGCTCTGACTGGCTGTGGGCATGATTGTAGTCGGGGAGAAGTTTAGCAAGGCGGTTGTGATGGATGACTGGATCACCCAAAAGACTGGTCTTTGTGTCATGTGAAGCTAAATGCCACTTTTGACTTTGTTTTTAGACTTAGTTTTTCAGTTTTCAGTCACAGTTTGGTTTGATTTAGGCACAAAATTAAAATTAAAATAGACCCTTTACAACATGAACTAGCCAATCACAGCTGAACAGTCTTGGAAAAATAAAATCTAACTTTTGCGTGGTGTTTTTTTTCAACATAAACTAGTCATTGTAAGGTAATAAACTTGAATTTAAAAAATCCAAACGTTCACACACTGGAGTATGACAAAAATCTTTTTTTTTTGAACTGATACATTTTTGTACAAAACATACTTTAAAATAAATAAAAGCTGCATTCCAAATCACTCCATTCTTCCTGTCTCTCACTGAAATAAAGAGAGATTGAATAGCATCTGTGACATCTGCACATTGATTCAAGGTAGGCCTGTGTTCTGCACATAGACAAACAAAACTCAATAACTGTTATTTGATAACCATGACTAAATATCTAAATAATACAACAATATTATTGTAGAGGAATGCATGTTTTTAAAATACTATGTTTATCAAGACAAAAAAGCAAAGATACTTAACGGAATTTAACTTTTAATTTCAACTATGACCCCAGGGTTGGGGTCATTGCAAAGTCTGATTGTGAACGTGTGTCATATGTAATCATCTTTAAATGGGTAATTAGCAGGCAGATATAAGTTTAATATAAAGATTTAGTTGGTCCAGTCCAAACAGTCTCTAAGCAATGGAAAGAAATGCAAAAAGTGTTTCAGCTGTTCCCTGTCTCCCCTATCTGGCATCCAATCTCCGTGATTTATGCACACACCCACTACTGTATAACTTTTCCTGACCTCTGTCACTCACTCTCAGTGGTCAGTGTCCAATGGAAGTGTTGCTTTGACCTTGGAACAGATTAAAGCGATCACAAAAAATGAGAATGTGGAAAACAGTTTGTGCAGGACAAACAAACAGAACCAGCATCTGTATTTGAGAGACGGGAGACCTCCTCTGTGTCCCGAGACAATACGCATGGGTTCCCTTTTTTTCCATCTTCCAAGCAAAGCATGGCCTGAGAAGCAATTATATTATTTGCCTGACAGCTGGACTACTTTGTTTTGGCACCAAATAATATCGAGAATGTAATTCAGACCACGATGTTTACAACCCAAGCCCTCAGGAATGTCAACTGGCTATATGCCTAGAACAGACTATAGATTTATAGTTAAGTGCACCATGGACATTTCTACCAACATTTAACACCAAGCTATCTGATAGTTGCTGAAATATTTTAGTCTGGTGGACTCACTGACTGACATTGCCATCCCTAGAGTTAAGCTGCTGTTTTGATGAGAATATGTTGTTTGACAGCAGCATCTGAAAATGACCACTTTCTGGATTAGTTGTTTTCAGACTATTGACGTTCGGTTATGAAAATGGCCAAAGCAGTCAAATAAAATAGAATACTGTCTTATCCTTCCACAATAAACTATTTCAAATAAATTTTGTATTTGAACATACATACATTTCAAAGTACAATTTGTCAGTTCTGCTGTTCAGGGTCTCTCTGACATTAAAACAATAACGAAAGAAGATGTAGATTGATGAACTTATGTTGTAGTGTAGGATGATGGGAGTTATCTTCACTTTTAAATCACCATCTCTTAGCTGACGAAAATCAGCTATGACATCACACGCAGAAATCATGTTCATGGACGAGGTAAGATAAAAGTTTTATTCACATTATGTTTAGCTATGGTCGCCGACTTCCTTCCTGTTTTTTCCAGAAGTTATAGCAGTTAGCAACTAGCTAGCAACAGCTTGCAGTAAACTCACCGTTACTTTGAAAAAATTAGAGATTTCTTTGACTTTGAACATTGTTGTAAGCATTTGAGATAATAAAAGTACACAACTTAACAAAATACATAACATATATGTTGTGTTTTAACATTTTAATGTGGAGACCAGCTCCACTATTACTATACTATACCACTATGTTCCTGTTCTGGGGTGAAAACAAGTGCTGTAGTGCCAGACCAGTCAATACATGTAGCGTATGTCTATGGCAAATACTTCATCACAGGTTAGTTAATGATGTTACTGACCAATAACGTGCGCTGATTGTGTCTGTAGCTGGAAGTGAATCAGAAAAGACTCTTGTGATGGTGAAACTAATGTTTTTACTGTGAAAAATAGAAAGTCTCAAAATTAGTGCAAACTGCAATCAAAATAGATACAGACCGGTAAAAACACATCGATTGCAGTCATTCAAAAATTCATGCAAAGGTAAACATGTTTGTATTTCATGCTAATATAATTTTATCAGTTAACAAGAGCTGGCTTGTTTTTGTTCAACTTGTAATACAATAAAAGCTAAAACTATCAATGTCCTGTAACATGACTGATTAGAGAAGTGAATGACCCAGAGTTGCAGTCTTAGATCAAAAATTAAATGATCAACTGACACGCTAAAGATAATAACTTTCCCCCGTCCTAGCAGCAGTAGTAGTATTTTCACTACCAGAAACTCCAAAGGTTCCTCAAGTATCTCTAAGAAAGGATTTTTCTAAGAACCTTTTCTTAAGGGATAGTCAGAACACCTGAAGATGTACCTCAAAAACTAAATGCCAAACTACTAAAACTAAATGCCATTTTAGACATTTAACGATTGAACCACTTGATAAGTTGTAATCTGTGCCCTTGAACACGGTAGTACATGGAGGTAAATGCTTATTGAACAGGCTTCTGCAGATAAAGGCATATTAAGTGGGCATCTGCAGCATCTCATTAACGGGAGAGTGGGAGTGTTGGGTGTAAAACAACAAAATGTAAACATCATCTGGCTGCCACCCTTTGATGTAATCCACATTATTTATCCATTGCAGGCAATTAATTTGAATGTTGCCGGCCAAACACAACGGGCATGATCAAACAGAACAATAACGAGACCAGAGTGCAACCATCAGTACTCTGTTGCAAGGCCAAAACAGAATCTTGAGCCATCACTTTCAATTTCTGGGCTACTTTCGGTTTTTATTGATCCCCATCTCAAATTCTGCTTTTTCTCTGCTCCCTCCTGGGGCTCAGCATGCAGGCCGATGAACTGCACCCACCAGGGTTGAGGAGCCGTGCCCATTGACACTCTAGAAAGGAGGGTGCTTGCCAACAGGGAAGCTTAAACCAGCGGCTACCCTGCAGACTCTAAATGCGGAAACACAAAAACAATGTGAATCCCCAAAGAAAGCTTTTTTGTCTGCACCTCTTTGGTAAACTACTAAAACAAAAATGGATTTGTTTATGAGGGAGAAAAATCCTGAGACTATATAAAACACGACTGAGCTGAGTGTGAATAGAGGAATGATAAATAACCATGTAGAGCTCTGTTGGTGGTGGACACTGCAGAGGCCCCTGGCGCTGGTGTGGACACGAGCATATTGAATTACCCTGCTCACTGTTGTCTCGAGCAGATACAGTCTGTCCTGGCTACTGGTATCTCTTGTCCTTGCTATGACCTGCTGTTTTGGCACAAAAATGGAACCCCCATCTCCATAGCATACATGCACACACACACACACACACACACACACACTTGTATGCCTTCCAAATAACCCCCTTCCAGCCTTTGTCTGCACACAGTATTGAGCCTCGGGTCAATGACATTTTTAAGAGAATAAAATTTTATGGACATGCCCGAGGGATTACACACAGGAAAACACCGAGCTAGTGGACCATCAATTCACCTGTACTACAGGTCCTTTCAGCTGTTATACACCCTGCAAGAGCAGAAATCTGTTTAGCTCATCTGTGGATAACACCTTATTTATTGTTAGCCCATACACTCTTAGAAATACGGGTTCCAAAAGGGTTCTTCCTGAAGGGCTGAAATTCTACCCAGAACCATTTGCTACTGAAGAATTCTATTTCGTCAAGGGTTCCTTGTAAGACCAAGGGTTCCAATAAGAACGCTTTTCATTTAATTTAATTCCCTTTTCATTTCCATTTTGAGATCCTTGAAGAAAATATTTCATCAATGGTTTCTCATGGGTTCTTTTTTACCATAAACAAGGGTTGTTGGTGGAACCTACTCAATTGATTCCAGATAAAACCCAATGGAATATAACATGAGTTCTTGATAGGACCCCCTGTGTGGGTTCTAGATAAAGCTCTTGGAATATAAAGGGTTTCTTGTTAGAACCCCCTGGGTGGGTTCTTGTTAGCACCCTTACAAGGTGGAAAGGTTCTGGATAGAACCTTCAGAGAGGGTTCTGGGTTACACCACAGTAGGGTTTTCCATAAGGGCTTTCTGGTGAAAAAGATGGTTCTAGGTATAACCCTTTATGTCAGGTCCTTGGAAGAACTTTCTGATAGGCCTTTTCCACCATCATGGAACCGACCCTGTTCCAGATCAAGCACATAATTTTGAACCAGTCAGAGTGTTTCCACCAAAAATAAACTGATTCAGAACCTGAAAAGTTTGTTCCCAGCTGGAACCAAACATTAACAGGTTTTTCTTGGGAACCAAAGTGGATGTGTCATATTCTACAGATTATTGATGACATCCTTGATTACAATGGTTCTGCTCAAAACAGGCGGAAATGTGTTCTGGTTCACTAGATAGCACCGAAGTTCCAAAGATCTTGAAAGACCTAGTTCAGCAACCAGAGCTTATTGGTTGGAAAAGGGCCCTGTCAGGCTTCCAGGTGAAACCTTTGTAAAAGGGTCTACTATGAACCAAAAAAGGTTTTCCTATGGGGAAAAGATGAAGAACCCTTCATGATTTCAGTTGGCGCCTTTATTTCTTAAGTGTAGGTAGACACTGTACTCGTGGTCCAGCATTTCTGTCTCTCGTGCATTGTGTCTTTTGTCTGCAAGGCTGCTTGCTCAGTACTCACGAGACATCTATTATGTGATTTGTATTCTCTTGACTTTTACATGCGCCTATTTGTAATTGCACTTGCTACTGGCAGACACTTATGAGTAGAGCTCTATTGAGCTGTACAACTTTAGCCTGCGTAGTCCTTGCAAGGCTGTCTTTGTACTGTTCATCTATTTCACATTGCCCTTGACGATCAAATAAACACAGAGAGAGGAGGGAAAGCTACTTCTGAAAGCATGATTGGCGTCAGGACGGATAACAGCAGAGGCTATAATGAAACCCATAACAATAATCCGTTTTAACGGCGGCTGCCGTGGTTTGGAAATTGAAAGGAGGAGGAAAGAGGCATAGCACGAGGTTGGAAAGGAGAGGTGAAAATAAGATATCCAGGGAGAGGTGAGGTCCAGAAAGGACAAGTCATTCAGAATAAAGAGAAGTTGTTTAAAAATGTGGGATTAGAGCAACTGTAGTAACAGTAGAGGTAGTTTGTGGTGTTTAGCAGTACTGGTGTTAATAGTCACAGTCAGAGAAGAAGCAATGGAGTAATATCAGTATGAAGAGGAAAGAATAGTGTGAAGAGGACTCAGTCAGTGACGCTGGGGCAGAGAGCGAAGCAAAGGAAAGACACACCCGCATAATTAACACCGGCATGCTGCAGCCAATTAAATATTTACAGAGGCACTTCCCTCCGACACCTTGATGATGAAGAGAGGCAGCCTAAGGATTATCAGATGCCGGGAGCCTCAGGCAGGAGACAAGGGGTTGGGGGTGGGGGATTAAACATTAACCGGCGCAGATATCCCTTTCTCTTCCTCGTCTGATCCCATTTACTCTGAATGGCCCAAATCCAACCTCATGTCCACCTCTCAGCAGCCCCATCCTCCTGCCCTCCTCCACTCCTCATTCAGCCCCTCCACTTCCTATCATTGAAATCCCCATCTCCCCTCCTGACTCCTTCCACCCTCAGCACCACCTGTCAGGGACCAAGCAACAGGATAGCAGGGTGAGAGTGATGGGTGAGGAGCGAGAAACCACCTGGACGCCTCGCTCAAGCAGCACAACAAGATGGATATGAAGGTCGCCTGCTTTTCACAATTGCTGGTGGAGCAAAATGGATGTCAGTGGGATTCCACTTGACAGGAAATCTAAGAAATGTCAGAGAAGTCACGGTGAATGAATTGTTTTGAATCTGTCTGGTAATGTCATTTTTCCCCCGCTTTCAGACCAAAGATGTTTTTTCCTGTTGAAGAATGTGCATGAATGACCAAAATGAGTGTTTACGTGACTGCAGCATATATCGACATTAACTGATCTGGGGAGCTCATTCTCTGACCTCAAGAGGATCAGCTGGACATTTATCAAGGTATCAAGACCATTTATTATCATTACGCAACACAAGGTTGCATAATGAAATCGAAGTTGTGGTTCCTTCATGCTCCACACATATACAACGTACAGATATATATTATTAATTACAACCCTAATCCCAAAAAAGATGTGTGACGTTGTGTAAAATGTAAAAAAATAATGTAATGATTTGCAAAAACTTTATTATTTTCTTGTAAATATACACTAAATATCTGACACCTGCAATATATTCAAAAATAGTAGTTTTAACAACACTACAGTAAGTGTGACGACACTAATTGCTGCAGTTTTTTTTGTTGTATTTTGTGCACCACATATTTTCAGTGGGAGACAGGTGTGGACTGCAGACAGGTCAGGCCAGTATCCAAACTCTTTTCCTACGAAACCATGCAGAATGGGTCTTGGCATTGTCTTGCTCAAATAACAAGTTCTCAGAAAAAGATGTTGTCTGGATGGCAGCATATGTTGCTCCCAAAACCTGTATGTATCTTAGAATAAAACAAAATAAAATTGAAGAATATATACGGTTTTATTTCTCTCTTTGATTGTGCATCAAGTTGAATTCAGCACCAAATGGGTGATAATACAGTTTGATCCAGGATGTTGTGGAGCACAACATGTGAGCACAACAGTCTCTGGTTTCTCATTGCTTGGCCAGCCTGAGTCTTATTTCATCTGTTTAATTTTCTTAACCGGACATTAGCCAAGCTGGGCTAGCAGGACTCTTATCGCTGCTCATCTCCACTCCTCCTGGGGTATCCGTGGCGTTGTGTCCAGCTGATCTGGCTAGGTGGTGCCATGTGCACTGTTCATCATCAAGGTCTGCTGTTCTTTAATTCAAACCCCATGCTTCCTTTTTCAATTCCTGTGAGTGCATTTCTCCTATAGGTGCTACATTTTAGCAATAAAAAAAAAAGATTAAAAGAGAAAGGTAGCGAATTTTGAAGGCGCTACCTGCTGTAGCGTCTTCATGCACAGCCATTGCCATAGTAACCATTAGCTGCTTGTTATTCAAGGTCATATATTTAGCCGGTCTTACAGGGACCCCATATTCCAACCCCTCTGACACAGTTATAACTGCTAACACAGCCTGATCACAGGCATGCCAAAACCATCAACATTTACAGAAAAGCAGGGCATCACCCTCGGGTGTCTGACTTGGCGTTACCAAAGATGTGACATCTGCCCCTTTTTTATTGTACACATGCTGCATCCACAATTCTGCCTCTGGTCCCTCTGCCCATCCCTCCCTCCCATCCAGCATCTCCTTCCCTCCCTCCCACTCACTAATCCCTCTTCACACATCAATCAATAGAGCACTGCAGAGTGCACAGAGCCATACAGTACTCAATGCAGCAGTTGTACAACTTCAATGGGCAGCCACAGACCTTTACCACTGAATCAAGCGTGGGAGAAAAGCCGAGCGTACTAAAACCAGGGACGAGCCCCACTCCGCTTTCTTTTACCCCCCATTTTCCTTGGACGGGCGCCTAAACCCCTTAGCACTGTTGAAATCAATACAGTAGTTAAACTGTTACTTCCTCTCCCAGTGAGTACACACACGCCCGCCTTTACACAAGGCCCTGTAGACTCCCCTAAATACACCCTGTGCACTGGTAATTTGACAGATTTGTGGGCAAGCGCTGTCACTGCTTTAAAAGAGAAGCTTTAAATACTGATTCACCCCAAGTAGCTTGGCATCTAACATCCTCTCACAATAACATACTTTATAAGCCACAAAAAGGAACAGAATACCAATATGTAATCTACCAGCAGCAAGGGGCCCTCTACGCCACTGAGAAAGTCTGAGCTGTAAATTCACATTTTAGTGTTATATCATAGTAAAGCATACAGATGCTTGTGCAATGTGCAATAGATGGACAGGCTGAAATATTAGCAAAATATAAGTTTCTAATTATCATTGTATTCATGTCTACTTTACTGGACATCAGGATGAAAAATTGTTTTATATTAAAGGAACTAGAGTCAAAACGGTTTATATGCAAAATTATGTTTACATGCAGCGTAATGCATTTTGTGTATCCTTGATGTCTAGCAAACACATTGATATAATTTCCTTCCTTGAGAATATTTGCAAAGGCATTTTTTGAAACCTGCATTGTTTACATCTGTGTCTGCATGCTAGCAATCATCTACTTTCCTGCCTTTTTCTAGAGCATTCCCATGTTTCTCATTGTCACCGACTGTTGAATCTTGTACAATTGTCGGCAGGATTGTGTATTGGGTCCATGTGCACATATAGAAAACCACAAGATACAAACACAGCAGGGATCTGCTCTTCAAAACATTACTCCTTATCACCAGTGGTGGTCAAAAACTCCACAGGGCATCTTCAGTCGGAATATATATCTGTTATAAATATAACATATGGGAATGTGCAAAATCTAACAAGCCCAGCAAATTAAATGAAAAATTGCAGCATTTGCAGTTTTGAGATCTGACACCTCTACGGTTAAGGTTTTGTAAGGTTTAGGCAGAACAACTCCTTGGTTTCTTTTAAGACAGATGCTATTTGCACCCAGGGTGTAAATAGTCAATGTGGCTATTTACACATGGCCTAGCATGGCAGAGACAAGCGCCAAAATGTCAGTAGCCAACAATACTATTTGCATGCACGTGGTTCTGTTGCCTCAATCTAACAAAGTAACATAGTTTTGTGGCCTTAACCCAAACAAACCATGACTGAAAAACTTACAGGAGCAATATGTAACCATTGCACATGCAAAAATGAGTTGGAGCCATAGAGGGAATATTAAATAGATTGCAATCCTGTGATCCACAGGAGCACAGGATGCATGCCGCCTCGTAAATTGACACTAACAAGCGACGATGAGTCCTCCACTGTAACTGTTTGTAACTGTCAGTTGTCTGTCATCCTGAAAACCAAAGCCCACTGCTATGAAATAACATACTCTGAGTTAAGTGGCTGCCTATCTCACTGCCTGCCCAACTCCATTAACATTTTGCTTAATTTAACAGTTCTAAACATCTACGCCTTCTACAAGATTATTAATGATTTCTTACAACTCATAAACAGACACTTGTTCATTTGGCAAAAAATGGCATTGATTTGAACTCTGATTAATATGGAACAGACATAGCTGGAATGGAAATCTCAAAGGAGGACACCATGATCTCCGATGATACTTCATGGTTATTTTTGATGTAATACAGTAAATGTAAGCCAGATTTCTCCTTTAAATCAAACTGAGAATAATGAGTCCAGTAAGTCTAAAAAATTGTGTAGTTTCAGACCAGACTCAAATCCCAGTCATGGTGGTCAGGTCCACAACCTCAGTCTCCCAAAGGAGAGTCCTGCATTTGACTAACTCAGCCACCATAACCTCAACCCGTTGCTCTTTTTTACAGCTAAACTGGGGGGTCTGGGTGTGAATAGTCAAATGGCTGCCACGTGCCTGCTCTCAAGTGGGTGCAAATAGACATTCTGACACTCTCCTTTGACCATGACCAGTCGTTTCATGGCCTACCTTTGGAACCTTGCGAGTGCTATGGGAATTACATTCTATCATCAATGCCAGTGTTTTGAGGATAACTCACTCAGTTTAATGTGGAAGTGAAATGGAAAAAAAATCTGTGTGGCTGAAGAGAAAAGGAAAAATGGATAAACTCTTACTTTGTTTGACCCTGGGGGATAAATAAAATTATGTCTTATCTGCAAACAGGTGAATTTGGTGCTTCATGAATTTTTAATGTTAAACACCTTTATGAGACCAATCACTAAACCTACGACAGGTTCTTGAGTTTTCCTGTGTGGCCCTCAGTCACATACTGATGGCCTAAATTTGCACTCAATTATCAAAACTTTGAGAATCCCTCATATAGGCAATGAGCTGTGTTCCACTGTTGTGCATTACATCAAACAAAACTCATGCAAAACTAAAACTGAATCACGATTTGCTTGGAATCACTGACTCGGACAGAGTTTTGTAAAATGATAACAAAATATGATTATTTCACCAAGAGGTAATTTAACTTGAAGAACATAATCCATAACAATGAATTATTGCCCAGCCTCATACAATAATGTCAAAATAAATAAATAAGTAAATAATAAAGCGGTGTAATAAAACTATGAATATGTTCTGGCGTTCCATATTTTTGCTGTTTATAGGAGCTCTGTCAGATGCTGTGAGACTGAACAAATATTTCCAGCCATGCGGTTAAGCTTCCAGCACAGCGGCGAGGCTTACCCTATAGTTTACACTTGAGCCTCTAAGAGGCTACAATAAAAACAGCAATTACCAGGGCGATAGTGACAGGAGACAAAGGAGTGTAATAGCATGGGAGCAGTTATTTTCGATGGGACCATTGGCTGTAAAGTGGAGTCAAAAAGAATGAGGCATCAAAAAGTCAGTTGAGTGTTGGGCAGTGTGTGTGTGAAATGGATGACCAGGCAATACAAGCTGCCAATGGTCATTTATGACACACTTGAAAAGTAGGACTAATGAGGAAAACAGAGTTTGACGAGAGCTTGAGAATTACTGCCAGTGTTGTTAATCTGGACATTAACTTACTCTGAAAGAGCTGAAATCAGGCAGTTTCAATCAAAGGCAAAAGATGATGTGCTGAAAATGCATTCAGTGAATTTTGAACAAAATCTCGAGTTTGTGTGGAGCTGAATAAAAGATCTCATTTTGCTTTTGTTTCAATTTTTTGCATGCATGCATAAGCCGTTACGGCACCACCACTGACTTAGCTTATTAATTTTCCCCCCACCATTCATTTCACACTGATAATGACATATTTCTGTGGAAATATGCAAATATGTAATATACTCAAACAAGTAATAAGACCAGTTAATTGTGATGACTGAATGGAGGGCAATTAGCTGCTGTCTGAAGCCGCCATAGTAATGAGCAATCTAAAATAAGTCGTTCTTTGTCTGTGCCTTTTGCAAACAGCAAAACAAGAGGGAACAACATTTTGGCTGCAGGGGAACAGCAACATTTTCACATCAACACACTCAATCTCAGTGAACGCACAAATAAGTGAGTGTGTAATGCTGGAACAAGATAGTTTCAAGGGCACCTGGGTTGCATTTAAACATGTGTACGTCCATGAATTCTTGCATGTGTGTATATTTCCTGGAATTACACTGAAAAGAAAAATCATACAGAAATTTAGTAGAATCAACTAATCTAATCTCATTAACTTCAAAACAAAAAAAGAAGAAGCTCAAAAGAGAGAAACTCAAAATTTCAAGGCAACTTACTTCATTAGATTTTTGAGTTTGGAGCCAAACTGAAAAAGTTTAACCAACAAATAATGTAAGATAATTGACTTTTTTCGTTTACTTTTCTTCTCAAGATTACATTGAATCTTTGAGTTTTGGAAACCCACAAAAACTGTATTTCAAAAATTCTTGAGTAAACTCATTAAAGTGGAAGTGAATAATGGCTGATCATTTCTTATTTTCAATTGCAAACATTTTATTTTCAAGCAGTCAAATAAAAACAAATCATGTTCATAGCTCACTGTGAACAATTATGGGGGTTTCTAAAACTCAAAGATTCAAGTTTATCTAAAGAAGAAAAGTATAAGGATTATAGGCTGGCCAATCTTTGATTTAAAAAAAAGTTTATCAAAGCTCAAAATTCTCATGAAGGCTGTTGCCTTGAAATTCTGAGTTTTCAAAAAGAAAAATCTTAAAGTGTTAACATAAATATACAGCTTTTATTTATTCAAGTAAAATAAATAAAATTTCTAGTATTTATTTTCTGAACACTTAAGAACTTCAGCACAAACATGAGCTCTTCTATCTTAAAGTCTTTTGACTCAAAATGATGAGTTGAATGAATGTAGAGAGTTCAATCAACCCAAACACGATCAGCATATCAGCAGACTTCCCTTCCATAAACTGTTTGAGAGGTAAAACTCTCTTGAAACCCTTCATTTTTATAGTTTGAAGAAAACATAGTTGCTTGTTTTCAAAATGATGAAAACAAGTACATCTGTACAATTCTCACCTTCATTTGACTGCACAAAAAAAGTATTTGTTTTAAATCATAACAAAATGACCTCAACTTATATTTTAATATTCAGTCAGCAGATGCATTTTTTATAGTGTACTTATTTATAAGGATGACACATTAATCAACATGTCTGTAAATGTGCTAGTGTTAGCCAGCTGGCTAATTTTCAACCGTGGTCTTTTGGCGAGATGTTTTGAAATGTGCTTCTGACTGAACATTTTTAAAAGTGTGCGTAGGTCCAGCTCAGCATGCATGTGTGTTTGTTTGTGTGCGTGTGTTTGTCTGTGTGTGTGAGTGTGTGGGCTGATATGTTGTTAAGAAACCACTTGGCTGCTCGTCCAGGGGTCTTGCTACCTGCACCACGGGGGGTGGTAAGAGAGAGAGGATGAAAGGAGGAGATCCAGGCAGGGAGGGAAGGATGGAGGTGCAGGGTTTCAGGGAAAGAGATGTGGGTGGGTGGAGGGAAGAAGGCGAGGGCCAGAGCCCAGGAGTAAGGTGCTGTCAGGATAATTCACGGCAGCAGTACTTGCTGCGAAGAACAAAACAGAGCTACCTGAGGGAACAGAAATCAGCTAACACCTGCTTAGGAGGGAGCTCCTGGGGGAGGGAATGGGAGAAGGAGGAAAAAAAGGAGGGAGGCATAGTGCAGTGCACTAAGACGCTGGCAAGTACAGATGAAGTAAGCACCAGTGTGTGTGAGTGTGTGTGTGTGGAGAGAGAGTGAGATGAATGGATATGTGTTTCATTGTGTAATTTGCTAGCTGTGGTGTTATCGTTTGTGTGTGTGTGGTGTGTGTGTGTGGGGGGGGGTGTGTTTGAGTGTGTTTTCGTGCATGTGTTTGCATACTTCCGTCTGTTTGTGTGCAGTTGGATTCTGCCTGGCTGTGCCCACAGCCATCCTTACAGCTGTGGATGGGGTTCATTTGCATTCTGAATCGTAGCAGCTCTTGCCATTGTTGCTTCACTGCTGTGACTCGGCACCGCTAGCTCCTGCACACATAGCCACGCTGTGCCAGTTGTGTTTGGCTACAGCTGTGCTGGAGAGCTAGTGGCAGACATTCAAACTGCCACCACGAGCTGCGGCCTTGGTCTCTAAGTTGGAGAAGATTTGGTCATTTTTCTTTGTGAGCTACTGGTTCTCTCTGTGACTTTTACCTCGAGAGTAAACCCACTAACAACCACTAACATCTGGCTTTAGTCTTCAATGAGGGTACAGTTGGGGGCTCAACAATGGGATTTGTCCACTTGCTCGTGGAAAGTAAAATGCCATGTCGGGCAAGTAAATCTGGCAAATCGCTTGCCTGCACAAATGGCAAAAATTAATTAAACTATTAAACTATTTTGATAATTGATTACTGGTTAGAGTAATTTTTAACACAAAGGCTATTTTCAGTCAGAAACTAAACTTCAAACCACAAAGATTCAGTTAAAAGCTACAAACGCACTGAGAGCTGAACACACTGACACTTTCAAAAACATCTTTCTCTCTGCTCTCCTGCACACACATGAGTTGAGTCTTGGCTTTCCAGCGTGCATCAGAGAAAAAATTAGAAGGCAAACTCATCTACTAATGCAAAAGGGGTCAGTGGCCTATTTTTAGCGGGTTTAGCCGCATTCAAAAACCCCACATATATGTCAGATTCTAATTTTGGTGTAAAAATGATACAGGCTATAATGTACTCCCCTTCGACAAATTTTGGAGCTCCCCTCTCTTTCTCTCTGCACGCTTGTCTCACACCAGATGGAAGCCGGATGACACCCTGGGTAGCTTTTGGCGCCACCGGCGTGCTGCCGCTGCTCGATTGCAGAAAAGCCCCTACCCATTCCCTCGACAGAGTCATAGTCTTACTCACATGCTCCCTGGCTGCTCTCTTCATCTCGTGGAGCAAAGATGAAGTTAAAAATATACCCAACTTTGAACACAAGTGTCCCTTCCTTTTCACCCTCCAACCCCTTCTTTCCGCCCGGGTGATGACATGCTTTTGGTATTTCTTTGGAGAGGCCGGTGCATTAGAAAAGAGCAATCGATAGAGAGAGCCCATTTAATCTTTGCAGCTGAGCAGAGCTGAGAGGGCTCTCGTGTATGACATGCAGAAAAAAATACTGAGGAATCAAGAAAACAGAGATGAGAAGAGAGGTAAAGGTGAATTAATGTGTCATAGTCTGTTTGAGGAGGAAACAAGCATGCAGCCAGTTACTTGAGGCAAAGCTAAGCTGTACGTTTATGTCAGCCCTGGTGGACTGAGCCACTGATGAATCTGCTGGCTCATGTTACTGATGAAGCTGTTTTACTGAAGCCGGAGGCTATCGAGGAATATGAGGAAATCAGGGGCATAACTAAAGCTGACAGTAGTAATATGTAATTAAATACAATGCCACTGGCTAATTTGCCTTTCATTTATCTCCACACATCAGTTTCTTGGGTGTTTTCTTATTGTGTTTTCTTGCAGAAAGGGTTGTATAACTCCTATTGTGGAGGTTATTAATCTTTCAGTGCACTGTTACAAACATAAACAGATTCCTAAGTCACCATAAGTTATTAGAGGGCCGTCTCCTTGGAGCTGTTTGAATTGGATTAATGCTCCTTCATGTGGAGCACTGAAAATGATCTCTGGCTCTCCTCTCCCTCATGTGTGAATGAGCTGCAAAAACAATTTTACTACTGCGCCACAAACACACACAAGACTGCAGACATTCCTTATGTATATATACCCACATAAAAATGTAATTACAAGTATTTGTTAAATACACATAAACAGGGTTAATACAAGTAATCTCATTGTCACTATGAGTATCACTACGAGTAACTATTCCGTTAGAGTTACAGTTTAAATTGTTCATATTCTGAATACAGTTGCTGTATTTAAAAAAAAATAGATTATTTCTTTTTGTTTTATTTGCTCCAAAATTCATATGATGCACGCATTTCCCATAAACAGACAGAGTGACTGTATATAAACAGCCGATCTTCTCGTGGTCGGTCTCATTCACATATGTAGGTCACATAGAGGAATCAGTAATAAAATGAGACTGTTTCATAACCAGTTTATAACTCCTTGTGGTAGCTTTAAGGACAGAGGGTGCCATACACTGTACAGATTTTAAAGCCCCCTGAGGCAAATTGTGATTTGTGATTTTGGGCGACATATATTTAAATAAAATTTGACTTGACTTGCTCATTAGTTTGTCTAACTAGCAGTCTAATTAACTTCGCTGACTTAATTGCTGATATGCATTGCTAATAAGACACAAATACAATCTGCTTATTCAACACATGAAAGGAGCCTTTATTCAGTAACGTTGATTTGATTTGATTTAATAACACATATAAAAGAGCATTAGCAAGACAATGTAAATCACTGCAGAATATGCAAGGCCAAAAGCCTAAAGCTGCCTTCACATGCTGTGAACTTTGCTCTTGGCTCACCGTGAGGCAGGACGCAGAGACGCAAAGCACATCCTGTCATCATCATGTCTGCCTGGCATACAAACAGCTGAGCTAACTTTAGCACTGAATTCAGCGAAGTTTGTAGATTATGTATCTATTCACAAATCTGGTAGCCCCACCTCACTGCTCACATTTCACCATCCATTGTGTTTACTGGTGAGACTGTGGTTTGTTTTTAATGTTGTGTTGTGCACTCCCTGTAGGATAACAATGGCACAGCCAGCGCAGAGCACTTTGACTGCTGATCATGTGTAGGCACCTTAAGAGGCTTATCACGGGACTCCCCCGGTTTTAATTAGAGAAATTATGATTTTTTTCAAGTTTTTTAGACTTTACAGCATGAAACACGCTATGGAACAATGGGGCATCAAAACATAGCCATCTTCCTGAGCCATAAATTGAAATATTAATAATAAAACACGCACAGCTGCCAGGATGTATTGCAAACGTCAAAGACCAAGTAAAAAGGAGTGTGTATGGCAGTGAATCTTGCTCAGGTGAAAGCTTATTCTATCCTGAAAGGAATACCCCCCACCCCGCCCAACACACAGACACAACACACACACACACACACACACAAATACTATAAAACTAACAAACTTTGTGAAGTAAAAAGTGAAACAGAAGTATCCTGCTTTTAAATTGCATGTTAATGTAGCAAAAACATTTTTATATAGCCACAGTTTAGTGTAAAGACTCTCAAACAATCTTCTATAATTTACATGTCATTCATTATTACTATTCAGCGAGTGAGCAAGTGAATGTATCATAGCAAGATCGCTTTTTAACACATAATTTCTAACCTTTTTACAAGCTGTCTCATTATCTTTACTCTCTCCATACTGCATCGCCACATGACTTCATCTGCAAATGACCCGACAAAACATTAGCCAGATGTTTATTCCCTACATTTGCACAACAGTCTGGAGTAAAGGATTAAAATCAACCCCCTGAGATGTAAGCTAACCTCCAGCAAGACGTGAGTGTGCCTGACACAGTACATTTAGAGCCTGATTGAAAAAACTTTTTGAACAGAGACAAGATGATGGAGATGATTAGTTGAATACGTTCGTAAGTAAAAATCCACCCTCGGATTCTTTCACACTGTTATATAACCTATCCTCAATCTGTGATGTTCAATGTGTTCCAGCAGTTATTTGGTGGTGAAGTAATTTACTTTTTTTTTTGGTGTACTCACTTTTCTGAAATACGTCTCATCTACTTTTATTAGAGCTGCTGGTTTCATGTGGTTCCTAGAATTCCGCTGTTAGAGCAACAGTGCGAGATGTCAGATTAAGAAAATATTACTTGTGTTCTTGAAACTTCATAATTTTGCTTTGCATTTGTGGTAACACTTCATTTGAAGGGGTGTACATAAGACTGTCAGTACACTGTCATAACCATGTCATGGTCCTTATGTATGTTTATAAGTGTTAATTTGTAAAATGTCATTTTAATACATAGTGGCATTGTTTGAAATGTCTTTGTTATGACAGCTTAGCATAAACCAAGACAATATACCCTACAAATGTCTTTTAAGATTTTAAAGGGACAGTTCACTCCAATAATACATATCTTTCCCCTGGCTTTAAGTGCTGTTTATTAATCTCGATTTTTTTATTTATTTTTTTTTTTTTTTTTTTATTTTATTATTTTTTTTTTTTTGGTGTGAGTTGCAGAGTTTTGGAGATATCAGCAGATGTCTGCTTTCTCCCCAGTTTAATGGGACTAAATGGCACCCGACTTGTGGTGCTTAAAGAACGAAAGAATACATCTGAAAAATTAAAAACTAGTGTCTCTTTCCAAAAAATCACGACCTGGTTACTCAAGATAATTCACAGACCTTGTTGTGAGCAGTTTCATGTAGGAACTACTTTCTTTCTATTCGAAAGAAAGTCTGCTTTCACATCGAGTCAACTAGCTAACAGCTAACAGTATTTAACTAATCAGCTAACTCAATCACCTAGGTACTGTGTTTTGTTGTAAAACTGGTCTTATGTGCTTTAACGACATCTCTATGACAAGTCCAAATGGTACCACTTTGCTTGAAGTCCAGGAAATGATTCAGACACACTTATAATGGTTTCGTTTCTTTAAGTTTGATCATGTCAAGTTGTCACCACAAAGACATGAATGACACTCAATGACAACAATCATAAACATTCATAAAGACTCATAAAGAATAATGATGATGTCTTATGCACCCCTTCAAACCGTTACCACATTTTTTCTACTGAGGCTACTTTCAGCTGAGAAACAGTGGTAGCTTGGTCTACACTGAATTTATACACATAAAGATGTTTGACTGAAACCAAATCTATTGATTTTGTACAGCACAAAGCAAAAAAAAAAAAAAGCCCTGCTAACCAACTTGTGTGATGTCACATCATCTACATTCGGCTGGTTATGTGAGTTACTGAGAAAAAAAAACATCAAACCACAAAATGGAGTGTGTTTTACCAGCATTAAAAATGTATTTTCCTTAAGGAACAGAAAGATGCAAGAAAAGAAGATGACAGGAAGATGAAATGAAAAAAAGGGAGAAGAGTCAAAGCAGCAGCTCATTCCTTTTTCTGACCTCACACCTCTCGCCTAATGCTTTACCTCCTGCAGCAGTTGTCAGCTGTACTTTTATCAGGGGGACTTTTTATGCACTGAGCTGGACACATTGACAGAATCTAAATTAATTTGGATGCTCTCCTCACTCTGTTTTCTCTTTATTTCTCTTCATGTAGCTCTGTATACGTATTTGCATACTTTTTTTTCTGTGTGTATGGCTTTGAATCTCTGTGCTGTTTGCCACAGGGTACACAGTTTATGTTTGCATACAATGTTGTGAGCTTGCACGAAGGAGCCCATGTACTTATGGTGATGCACAGAAATGTCACACATACATGAATGCATACAAATCGAGGATTGGCAAATGGCCATTTGCTAAACCTCTCCGCTGAGGCCTGGTTACCCTTCACATGTAGACACAGCATGCATGCAATATCTGGTATTTAAAAAGTTTGGAAGGTGTCATCTTTTAGTGGCATCGTCTTTCCAAAACCAAAAACACAAGCGTGAAAGTGTGCATGCATGTTTGGCTAACTAGCTTGCTACTGTACCTACAGTTGTAACCAATTGTTAGAGGTAACAGGTTGCTTTAAAAAAAGCCCCATTCATGACAGGTGTATCCATAAGCTGTTTCATTAGGATGGGGGACAATTATTTCAGGTCTTAGCACACCTACCAGTGCACCTTTCAACACCATGGGTGACATAGCTAACCATTATATAAGTTCTGTCTAAGCTGAGCAGCAGAGAGGGGGTGAATTTTTATAGAAATCACCCGTTGAAATTCTATTGAGGCTTAAAGTTACGCAAGAGGACATGCCAGCTTTGAGTGACAGGTAGGTGACATCATAGATGGCAAGCCACCAGGTAGCCGCATCATTCGACCAGTCAGCTCCACTCATGCTCAAACTCTTTTATCATATTTGGATTAGCCGGGAACCAGGGACGGCTAGGATGGTGACGGCCAGAGCCTCCACTCTGTGAGCTTCAAAATGGATCTTCAGAAACCTATGGGTGATGTCATAGATGCTCCATCCACTAATTATTATGCTGTCTACTGAATTCTGGATGCAGTCAAATTGAGAGGTGTCATAGCCTATGGCACTTGCCTATGACTCATCCGCTAGCAACAGCCTTGACAATGACACACTGATACACACACAGACAAATCATTGTTAAATTCAGATGCATGGTGCATTGTTTTTTTGGGGGGGTAGATATGAGTGGGTCAGAACATGTTAAACATCCATGTAAACACTGAAAACAATTATGATCTTATTTTACTTGCGATGAAAACCAGGACACTTTGGTAGTACATGTTGAAAGCTGGGACATTTTAATGTTTTACTGATATGTGTCAGGACTCGACTGGAGTCACTGTAGTCCTAGATGTTATCAGACTTAAGGATAATGTTAGTAGCTCTGTCCTGCTCTTTATTGGATTTGTGGAAGTTTACACTTGTAAAACCCCAGGCCAGTGTTATGCCTTACATTTGCTGAACACAACACAATTGGTCCTAATCCTGAAAGCCTTTTCCTTTGGTTACATTTAAAATAAAATCATACTGTTTGTCTGCTTAGCTTGCATTCTTGTTTATATTTTCACATATTTTCACAATAACTGTCTGATTTTCACTTATAATGCTACTCTCTACACTGCAATACAAAACAATGCTAAGTTTTAGTCTTTTAGCATGATATCATGTATATGGCCATTAAGTGTAGAGTTAAGACCCCTTCAACAAAATTCTTGTTTTAAAACAAGTCAGCTGGAAAAATTAAAAAAGGCTGCTGGAGACTGCTTATTCAGTCAGTTCATGGAGCTATTAAATACTAGCTCAATTAGCAAGCTAACTACACCTGTACTTCAGATGTCACTTCAGATTTCAGCCCACAAAACGGTTGCTGGCTAGAAATGACAAGCCTGCTTTTGTCTACATCTGTCTGAAATGAAGGCCCTAATTTTTGAGTGGTAAATCTGCCACAGTCGCAACTGTAACTTTTCTCCTTCCTCCATCCAAATGCCTTCTTCTCCTTTCTAATCTGACCTTAACCTATCGCCGCTTTTCTCTCCTTGTTGCCATCTCCTTTCAACCCCCTTCCCTTCCTCACCTCTATACACCTCCCTACTTTTCTTATCTTCTCACCTCCTTGCTCATCTCCTCTCCCCTGCAACGCCACAGCTGATCTTCTCCACCTTCTAATTCAGCAGCTTATCTGAGCATACAAGTTCCACAAAGCTCTATGATCCCTGTCACCTCGCGTCCCCCGTGGGAATCATGAGTCAGTGCTGCAGATAGATGACAGTGTAAGAGCTGGCTGGGGGGAGGTGGGATGAAGAGAGGTGATGGGAGGTTGAGGAGGTGACAGAAAAGAGAGGTGTAGGGGGAGGAGGCGCTGTCGGGGAATGCTGAGGAAGTGAGAGAACGAGGAGGAGAAAAGGAAATGCAATGATGTGCAGAAAAGAGGGCAAAGATAATAAAAATCTGAGGGGTCACAAATACAATAATGGCTGTAAAAGGAACACGAAAGAGCTGCTGTGAGATGGGCAGGATAAATCCATCTATCCATCGAGTTTTCAGGTTCAGGACCTTTGCTGCATTTAATCTGCTGCCCTACACTCTTAGAAATAAAGTTTCTAACTAGAACCATAAAGGATCCTTTAGCTTGTCCCCACTGGGGAACCATTTTTGGTTCCAAGCAGAACCTTTTACAGGGCCTTCCCCCACCAAATTAGCTCCAGTTCTTGAACTGGTTCCGTTCAAGATGCTTGGAACCTTGGTGCTATCTAGTGAACCAGCCTATGTTTCCACCAGTGTGAGTGGAAACATTGTAATCAAGAATGTCATCAACACGCCCACCTGGGTTCCCAAGCAAAACCTGCTATTTTTTGTTCCAGCTGGGAAACAACTTTTCGGATTCTGAACCACTTCATTTTTGGTGAAAATACTCTGAATGGTTCAAAACTAGGTGCAAACTGGAACAGGGCCGATTCCACATTTGTGGATAGGCCCTAATAAAGGTTCCACTTGGAAACATTTTAGAAAGTTGAACCTAGATCCCAACATAAAGGGTTATATCTAGAACCATCTGTGAAAGGTTTCACCCAGAATTCCTTGTGAGAGGTTCTAAAGGACAACCCATCTATTGTGTAGTGGTTCCACCCAGAACCTTCTCCTTTCCACCAAATAAACTCTGGTTCTTGAACCAGTTCCATTCATGATCCTAACCCTAACTCAGAGGGTGCTGCACAACAAGAACCCACCCAGAGGGTGGTATGAACTTGACCTTTACTTAAATATATAATTATACATTACATAAATACAAAACACTTAATAACTTTAAATAACAAATTCACATACTAAATAAAGCCTGACTGAACTACACTACGAGAGTGTTGCCGTATTATTAACTAGCAGTCAGTGATGTGATGTGATGTGATGTGATGTGATGTGATGTGATGTGTGAGTTTCGGTACCAACCCTACTTATTTCTCAGAGTGTATGCTTCCTGTCACCGATCACCGCAGATTATGTCCAATAAATCATGAAGTAATTTAAAACAGAAAAGACAAACAAAGCAGACACAGGTTAATGGATATAAATTTCTAAAATATATGAAGATAAAGAGAGAAAAGAGAGTGAGAGACACGGCTCCCCAGACAGAGACAGCGACGGACAGATTGTCGTTGTTAGAGATTTAGTACAGATGTGTCGCACAAATCCTGATCTTTAGTCAGACTCTGACAGGCACAAAGAACATCTTGCTGCCACACAGAGACCCCCCGTTAGTCCTCCTCCTCCCCTTCCTCATCATCTCCCTCCTTCTCCCTCTCCCTCCCTTTTCTTGTGCTTTTCTCTCTGTTGTCACTTCCTCTCTGCCTCTCCTCTCCATTTGCTTCACTCCATTCCTCCCGTTTTTCTCTTTTGCTCTGCTTCATCTCCCCCTTCTCTCGTTTTCTCAGTGCACCTCAACCTTCTTGACTCAATTTTCACGCTCTCAGTCCGTCTCTTTCCCTCTCTCTCGTTACCACTCTTCCACAATCTTTTGAAAGAGATGTTTCATTAAAAAGCTTCAAAAGTCAGAGTCTGCTGCCCTGTCCACTCTTGCCCTCTCGGTCCTCTCTCTTCCCCTCCCTGTCTCTTTCTCTCCCTCTGTGTCACTCTCCTGGTGGATTTTTGCTCCTCATCTCCCTCGCCTCTCTCCACTAATGAATTTTGGGCACTTTGCAGCCACAGATGGTGCAGCAGGCAGCCGCTGGCGGAGGGGCCCTGGCTTAACAAAGAGGGAAAGGAAGACAGAGTGCTGCAGCGATAGACCGTCTGCTATCACCTCTTTTAAAAGGAGCATAGAAATCAACACATCTCTGAATATGCCCTCACCTAAACCTCACTTCCTCCCATGTTGCATTGAGATACTGAGACTCCAGCCAGACAGCCAGTGTGAGCACACGTCACCTAGTTTCTTTTAATGTATTTTCTCTTTTGGCTCTTTTATCCACCACTTTCTCACCACTATCCAACCGACTTGAACCTCTTTTCCACTGGACAAAAAACCTACCAACACTCACTAACATCTGGCTTGTCTTCAGTGGGAAAGGGTACAGTCTGCATTGGTTCCCGCATCAAATGACACTGCAGTAGTCATGGGTATTTATCAGATCAAACTCTGATTGGCAGTGATGGAAACAGGACACCTAGGTACACAGGCAACTTTTCGTCCTTTTTCGGCAGACGCAAGAAGGCTCATTGCCTCCGTCTGTAACTACTATGATTCTTTTGCTCCTTTTCACACACCTGCTGCTTGACTCAATTTGACTCAATATGTCAGCCCTGTACAGTGGAGTTTGCACCCACTTGAAAGTGTGTATTTAACTGATACGTGCTTGTAAAATAAAGCAGATGCCTGAAAGTACAAATAACAGTGCAGAACAGAAACGAAACTTCAAACCACAGAGTTCAGTTAGAAGTTTCAAAAGTACTGAGAGCTGAACACACAGACTTTTAAAAACATCTTTCTCTTGCTCTCATCCACAGACATGAGTTGAGTGTCAGCTCTCCAACATGCAAAAAACAAAACAAACAAACAAACAAACAAACAGAAAGCTAAACTTTTCAATGGGAAAAGGGTCAATTGCCTATTTTTAGCGGGTTTAGGTGCATTTAAAAACCCTGTATATACACACTAATTTTGGTGAAAAATGCTATTGTATCATTTTATCCAGCAGTGGAAAGTTACTAAGTACATTTACTGAAGTACTGTACATAAATGTGCAATATGAAAGACCCTACCATTCACAAAATGAGTACTGCAGTCCAAATAGCAAACATTTGGCAATAATTTTAAATCTAACAAACAGGCAAACAGATGTTCCGGACCAGAATGGAAATTTCATTTTGTAAGTATATTATATATTTCTCCTTTGAGTACTTAATACTTTTACTTCACTATATTTCAGAGGGAAAGATTGTACTTTTTAACTTCACTACATTTATTTAATACCTTTAGTTACTTCAGATTAATATTAGTGATACAAAATATAATCAGAAAATAATTTATGATGTATCATTGTTGGTTCAGATGATGCAAAGATATTGACCCTGGGGGAATTCACAAGATGTCCAGCAGTATCATGCATTGAAATCAGCTCCAACTTTACCAGCTGCAACAAGCAATGCGCACATGAATGTATCAATAATGGATTAATAATCATAATTCACTAATATATACTGTATATGTGTTTGTTAAATGGGCATCCTGCATGACAAGTACTTCTATTTTTGGTAATATTTTTGTACTTTCACTCAAGTAAAATTGTGAAAGACTTTAGTGTGTTTCTACGCCGTGGTATTGTTACTTTTAAGAAAAAGATCTGAGTATTTCCACCACTGTTTTTTATAATTTATTTGAGGCATGTTTTGATTCTTAGAAAATGTACAGTGTATGGCCAAAGGTCCCTGGAGACGAGGCTTCCTTATAGTAAGTAGAAGCACATGTTTAAGGTTGGGAGAAAGACTATCTCAGGAGTTTGGGGCACGTGAGACTGACCATCACGTGTGTCCAAAGGATGATGTCATTGTACAAGAATGTGTTACTTAGATGGCTTCTTGTAATTGGGTGAAAATTTTAGGCAAGTAGCCAATCGTATGTTGGTTCTTTGTCTTCTAGAACACCATATAAGCTGATTCGTTTTTGAGACATTTTGCTTATGAAAACTTTTGTGTGTCCCCTATTGCAATTACAATACAATCTACTTTACTTGTTTTGTGCTTATTTCAATGCGTGTGTTGAGTGTTACAGACAAATTCCAGCACACCACCCATCCTTTCTCTTTCTCCCTTTTCCCCTGTGGCTCTCTGGTTAATTGCATAGCCTTGTTTCTTTCTGGAAAGCCCGAAACCTTGCCTTCGGGCAAGGAAATCAACACCGTAGTTGTGTTTGTTTTCCACATCTTTTCAACCAGCACCACACCTTTATCTGTTATTTTATTCAACTCTCATACTTTGCATGATTCAATGCTTAATTAATTCCGCCCTTGGAATCTGAGAGCCTAAAAAGACTTGAATATTGGGTGTAGGTGCCAGCAATGGAAGTGTGCATAAGGTGATGGAGGGAGGATATTTTCTGAACAGACTTGTTTAGTAAAAAAAAAAAAATATCTCAAGGTCTTGATTAAAATCTTTTAAAATTCCTGCCTTCTTTCTTTCTTTCAAAATTACAGCTTGGAATTCATTTTTGTGGTTTTGTCTCTGTTAGCAATGATAATATTGTACTTAGTGATAACCAAAATAATTGCAGACAACTGGGAATATGGCAACATATAACTCAGTTGGGTGGGGCAGAAAATGAGTCTTTAGTCTGTGAGACACTGCCCCCTGAAAGTCGAAGATTCTAATCATCAGTCTCTCAATAGCTACAGATTTAGCACTCCTCAATTTCATGCTGCTCTCCAGGGTAAAATCATTCCAGCATGTCAAGTCATCCCATCGGCTCAGTTGAGATGTCTGTGACGGCTTCAGGTACCTGCAGACCCGGCCAGACCCAGGGTGAGTCTTAGTGAACTGATTACACTCCTAACTAGACGCGTACACAGCCAGTCGCGGACACCACAGATGCGTCGTAAGCAGCTCCCCAGAGTATGGATATTTTTTCTGAAAATGTGACATTTTCTATTACAGGAGCAGAAGCACACTATACCAGGAATCAGAGGAAAAGCACTTGTTTTTATGGCATAACTTAAGCTACAGAAAAAAAAAAAAGCATGGCTCATATTTCAAGCAACACTAAATGCAACAAGGACAAATATGGGCTCCCTACTTGACTTCTTAGGTGTATTATCTGGTAGTATTAACAATTATTAAGGCAAAAGAACACCATTTATATTAATAAACAATACAATGCATGTGATATAAACTGCGCACACAGCTTGAACATTGCTATAGCTGCGAAGATGAAATGCTAAGTTCAGCCTGTGCTCTAGTTTTTCAAAAGTAAAAAAGGCTTCCATATCTTCTAAATATATTTACATTTGTTCTAAATATATTAACCGCCATTTATGTAGTTAGCGCACATTTGCTTAGAGAGCTAACTTGGCTTGTTTACTAAATTACGTGTATGGTGCCATCAAACTGAACGTCCTGCCGAACCCGGTTCAACATATGGCAGTTCAATAAAGCATTGCATTGAAGTCTACATGGGAAAAAGGAATGAATAGACAAATATTCATATTCAACAGCTAAATATGATTTGCCTGACAAAATTCTGAGACGGGTACAGCCCTATAGGTTAGCCAGTGGTTGTCTTACGACTTCGCCTAACCATCATCTCTAACATTGTAAATACAGAGCATTCTGTAAATACAGGGACATCAGAGAGAAGACTGTGTACTCAGGTTATCTTGTGTGGGCGTCCCTATATGGGGAGCACATCCTGAGGTAACACTGAATGATTTATGAATTCTGGGAGATTTAACAACCTCAAATGGAACGGCTCTACACTATTCTGTGGTAACCTCTATAGGGAGCTATGTATAGCACCAATGGGTGTGTAGGTTAATTGTGCCAACTCAAGGGCGCCCCAGCTGTGGTGCCCTTGAGAGTTCTACCATTATACATTTTAAGGCAATGGAGCAATCCTTTCTATCCCAAACCTTCCCTCTATGCTTTTTTCCCCCTTTTTCTCCTGTTTCTCTCCCCTCTACAAACAAACTGCCTCGTCATCATCATCATCATCTCCCTTGACAATGTTGGCTGCTTTCAGTGCCCCAGGTGAAAGCTGTTCTCCCACGCAGAGGTCAGAAGTTCAAGTCCTCTGTCTACCCCGAAACTTTTTGGGAAAGTGTGCAACATCACCTTGCTATGCTTTTGTACTCTCGACATTTTAGACAAAGTGCTTGTGATAAAAAAGAGAGAGAGAAAAAAATGCTAGACTCAGGGGTTTTCTGGATGCTCGGGGAAACAACACAGAGTATTGATGCAGACTTGAAGTTATATCTGTTCTCCCTGGTGTTACATGATTTTTTGTGTGGCTGCTGCACTCCATTCAAAATCTCACACATTTTCTGGAGGTGTAATGGCTGGGTTGCATGATGAAACATTAACAAACATATTATATAAACAATGTATTTAATTTATTTTTTTAAGAATTGTCTCTTTTTTTTAGGAAAACAGTGCATTTATTGTGCTGTGTCCTCTAATCACCATTTCAAACCTCAAAAAACTGAGAAGTGGGCGACATGGACACAATCTTCTATCATATTTGAAATAATTTTATTTCATGATAGTGATATATAATGTGAAAAGAAGGAGAAAAGGGCAATGAAAGAGAAAAGATAATTACATAAGAACGAGGAGTGTATGACCCACATATAAAAGTTATAAAATCAAGAGAAAGCCAAAGAAAACAAATGGTCTAAAAGATGTGCACTGATTTGGCTTCTCTGAGACTTCATAACAAAAACAACAGATGGGAATGTGTGTTTTGTGCTAATCCAGTGATTTAGATGACAGAGAAGTCGTATTGCAGTCTAGTTTAACAATAATTATTTTCATTATTGATCAATCTGTAATTTCACAATCAATAAATAAACAATTTAGTCCCTAAAATGTCAGAAAATAGAGGAAAATGCATTGCCTTAGAGCCTCGTGTCTTTAAAATGCTTGTTTCATCCAGCCAACAGTTAAAAAACCCAATGAAATTCACTTTAGAGTGATATAAAAGCTGAACCCAGAAATTTTCCTGGTAAACTGGTTAGATGACCAATCAGTTACCCATGTTGCAATTTCTCAAAGGCAGTGATGTTTAGAGATGTCGCAATAACTGAAATTTTGAAATACCACGCCTTTGACAAGCCTAACAGCACGGGATGGCAGACAACCGCAACAACTGCTATGTGAATGTTTTTTTCAAGAGGCTAATCCCTTCTTGTTTTACACTTCAGTGCATTTTAAATGAATGAATCAATGCTTCAAAAAATTCAACAAGCAATACAAGGACCAGTAATGGCACACTGTCAATGGTGGAGCGATATCAGCTCTCTGTGACCCACCTTGCCATTTTTTATGTTGTTTTAGTGTTTAATTTACAAGTTAACCTGTTGTATCTGTTGTTAGCATGTGAGATGGCTAATGTGGCTACGACCGTTGGCTGGGGCGGTGTAATATTGAGGGCCAGTCAGGAGAAACTGTGTGAACATTCAGCTTCATTTGAAGCCAACTAAATAACAAGAGCAGGTTGAATGCTGGTAACTATTTTTTCATGATGCTTTTTGTGATAGTTTATGCTGCAGCATGAGCTGCATTAGTTTTGTCATAGTATGGGGGATGACTGGTTCTGCTTTGTGATCCTTGTTGCAGCTGTGTCTGTGTGCGCACTTGTCTGTGTGTTGCTGCTGTAAGTAAATTTACTAGACTGACAAGCCCTGAAGCTAGACTGTACACTGAATAGATTGTAAAGACCCCTGATGCAAATTTTAATTTGTCTGTGTTATTTTAGGCTATATAAATAAAATTTGATTGATTGATTGATTGATTGATGATGATTGATTGATTGATAGGGATATAACTACATGCGAAAAGAAATGGTCAAAAAGCAATGTTGTCCAATGAACAGCACCAGCAGCTAGCATGCTCAGCCCATAAAGTTACACTCAACATTACGGTACTAAAAAACATAATTTATCATAAATTAAGTAATTTGAAAAAATAAACAAAAGATTGGCAGGAATACTGCATATTATGCTTATGAGCTAACTTGAATAACCGCAGGAGAAATCCCGTCACTGCAACAGCAGTAGTGATGCTTGATGATTTGCAAAATTTGCTCCAAACAGACAATAAGCACTGACATTTAGAGGAAAAATCTGTAATATATTTACTGTAATAAACCATGAAATAACCACAACATGTCATCAGAGATTAAGGAAACATGTTAAGTTGAAATACTTCTCTGACATCAACAGTACAGCTGGGGTTTCCTCCTTTGAAATTTCTATTCCAGGCCAGAATAACTGTTTATTCACGTTAATCAGAGTTCAAATTAATGCCAAATGTTCACAAAATGAGTGTTCTGTTTGAGTTGTAATAAATCATTCATTATCTTGTGAAAGCAATAGATGTTTATAACTGTTAAATTCAGCAAAATGTTAATGGAGTCTGGCAGGCAGCGAGGCAGGCAGTCACTTAACTCCAACTCCAGAGTGTGTATTTTCAGAGCAGTGACCTTTTGTTTTCAGGATATCAGGCTTAGTTTTACACTGACAGACAAGCGACAGTCATAAACAACTGATCAACTTACAGTGGAGGAATTGGCGTTGCTTGTTTGTCAATTTACAATGTTGTACTTGTGTTGCGCTGGTTCAGCGTCCCTGCAACCTTCAGGCAACCTGCAGGCAACCTGCCTGAGCCTCAAGTCTGGGGGAAAAGGGGGAGGAGGGAAACAACTCGCTTCAACAACAGATCATATATTAAAAAAGGATTTCAATCTGTTTCATATACTGTCTAGGGCTCCAACTCACTATTTGGACTGCAGTATTCATTTTTGCATGGCAATTGCAACATATTGCTTGATTAAAAAACAGCCACCTGGGTAAAAAAGGGTTTAGCAATATCTCTAACCTGTTGACAAATCTCTATCACATCACTGTCTTCATATCTCCCAGCCCTAAACCAAACTAAACTCTACTTCATTCAGTCATGAGAGCAGATGTTGACTGTGCTTCATCTCCTCTCTTGCCCATCCTAACGCACCATACTCCTCACTTGCTCATACAGTCCTTGTCCCTCCTTCTAGCTCTCTCCCAGTGGAATAAACAAACCACCAAACAAGTTTGCTCCAACTTTTTTTTTTCCAATTCATCTCTCATCATTGCTCTTCCCCTCTCTGTTTCTCCCTCTGTCGTTTTTTCATTCTCCATCATTCCCTGAGGTAGGCGGCGGTGCGGGGGAAACTGACAGCCATCATTGCATCGTTTGTCGGCACGGCTGCTAATCTGCATGGCGTTAATAATTGATTGAAGCCTGCAACCACAGATCTATGATGGACTCTCTCCCCCTCCATCTCTCTCTCTCATTCGTTCCATCTTTTCTCCTCCGCCTCTAAATATACTCCCACTCCACTTCCCCCATGCTATCAAAATGCATTTTTCTAGCATTTCTCTTCATTCTCCCTCTCTTGATGAATCTACTGAACCATCCTAATTCTTTTCTCACACTCTCAGCCTCTCTCTCATACATACACAAACACACTCTGTGCCCTCCTCTGCCTCGCCATGAAACCTTTACATCTCTGTTTCAGCTTTTCATCCACCTGTTCAGTTTTTCACATGAGCCTTTTCAGGTTGTTCAGCTGTCTTCGGCGCCTGAGGTGGCTTTATGTATCCCTTCTCCAACAAACAACAACTGAACAATGCTGTGTCAATGCCTCGCCACCTGTCCCACTGTAGGCAGCAACACATTAGACACATACAGGGGCGTGCACGCACACACACACGCACACACACACACGTTTTTTACTTGACAACATAATCCAGCCATGCTGCTGTCTGTGATTTATGAGACCCAGTTAAAAGGATGTGAGGGTTCTCTCTTCCCTTCACCTCGCTCTCTCACTCGCTCTTTCTTTATATCTGCAAGGGGTGTGTGTGAGTGTGTGTGTGTGTGTGTGTTGTGGGGGGGGTGCATCTATATGAGGCACGGGGCGAATCAAGTCACATCGGTCCCTCTGTGATTTCTAACCACAAGCTCTTGCACCAAAGCACTGCAGTGCTCATCACTCACCTGCCCAATATGTGTACGTGCACGCATACACACCAACACAAATGCATGTGCACTGAAAAATGCAACACACACACACACACACACACACACACACAGTCATACACATAACCACACACTTGCTGTCAGTCCAAGCTGGCCAGCTGTTTCTTGTATACAAAGGCTGTTACTTACAGATGTAAATCTGGATTGCCAACCAGGAAAAGTGGACGACTGCGCTGTAGGGATGAAATGATTACCGTTTTATGATAAACCATGATAAAATTCCTGGTGACTGGTAGTAGCATTTCAAATTTAATTACCATTAAAACTGTTGAATCACTGTATGTTGAATACATGTGTAAAAAATACTGTCCAGTATCCACCAAAATAGAATCTCCCAGATTAGAGGGCGACACAGGAGAGGATTTTCACTACTGTCCCATCCTACTCCCACAATAATTCTCCTGTCCCATCCCAATCCCATGACAGAGTTAAAAAAATCCTGTCCTGTCCCAATCCAGGAAGAATGATTCCGTTAATCCACAGTCCACCATGTTATTACACACGTTTTCATATATTAAAAAGCTGACCAATTATTTATGATTCATGTCCCATCCCAGTCCAATGATTAATACTGAAACTGACTCCCATCCTGCGAGAATCCCATGGGAATCCCGTGTCCCATGGGATTCCCAAAAAATGTCAGCCTCTATCCCAGACACAGGCGTAGCAACAATGTGGGTTTATTTCGCATCAGTGAAAACCCTCTCAAATTGTCGTCTGCAATATAAAACCTTGTGAAAGGATTTCAGCATGGGTTTCAGCACTTTTTGTACATATTCAGCTCATTGTCACAATACCATGATAATACTGATAACCATGATAATTTCGGTCACTATACTCATGATATAAAAATTTTCATATTGTTTCATCTCTACTGCCTTGGGGTTCCGAAGGCCCAAGCAGCCCTGAAGGCCTCAGGTTCACTCTGTGGTAATTACTTTGTGGATGAACTGCACATAAATTTGATTGTGAATATGTAGTATTGAAGTATAATATCTACAAAAATGACAAAGGCCTTGTGGGAGTTCCTGCATTTGCTGTGTCAGCGCTGAGAAAGGTCTGTCTCCACACATTATCATTCTGCTATAGAAAAAAAAAACCCTCTGGCTGGTTTGTATTCCTTTAAACCAATCAGAATAGTCTCAAGCGGCGTGAAGCCCAGGATGCATTAACAGTGCCCCTGCAAATAGCGTTTGGGGGGGGGGTTTGGTGGAACATTTGCACGTAGGAAGGCCAGCCCTAGCAGTACAAGAAAAGGTAACAGTTGCAAATATGTTTTTTGGGAAATCACAAATAAGATGATGGAAACAGATGTTTCTGCTACTCGAAGTTGCTTATTATTATTCAGGAAAAAATATGCCAACAACAGTAACATTCAGAGTACTTTCATCTGAGCTCATTTTTACACAAGTACTTAATTTCAATATTATCAGTTTATAATATGATATTAATATATATGCATAATATTCCAGCACTGTGAACTGCTGTAAGATCAACGCTTCAAGAAATATGAATACAGCATCATTGCAATTTAAGATTATTCCTTTTCAACTGAAGGATTTTTTTCATATCATTAATGTATAGAGTTTCTTTTGTTGGTTGAACAGATACAGATAATGGTGTCTCTGTGCACCTCTATTGTTTTGATCGTATCATACTGTATGGCAGACAGCAGAAGGACAGCAGCATACCACCTGAAATAGGCGGCCAATTGCAGATTTACACCAGCAGTTTACATCAGGTGAGTCAGACTACCTGCAAGTTGTTTTTTACTCCACTGGATTTATTTTAAAATTTTAATTACCGCTTTGCAGATTCAGATCAATAATACAACATATAACCAACAAATAAATTATGATGTATTATTAAAGATTAATATAAGATATTGATCCTGAGAGGGAATTCACAAGCTACCAAGCAGTACATTAATTAAAATTAGCCCCACCTTTACCAGCTGCAACATTCAAGTGATGTAGACATTAATGCCTTAACAGTCATAATTGAATAAAACAAGACAATTCATTATTCAGAAACAGGCCAATCTGCATGATGAGCATTTCTACACAGTGGTACTGCTACTTTTACTTAAAGTAAATGATCTGAGTACTGCTTCCACCACTGTTTGTATGTAAAAAGGACAAAAAATAAATTTTCCCTTCCAGATACTATGTAGCAATCTGATACCAGCGCTTTTAAGTAAAATTAAAATATCTCACATTTTTCACAACTATGCCAGAACAGTTCAGTCTATTCCAGTTCACAATCATAAAAGAAAGACAGCTGAAAAAGTTTCCTTGGGTTTTAGCACAGGGTCCCACAAAAACAAACTAAATCTGGAAATAAAGACTTAAATTACAGCATCTGTAGTCACAGTACAATAACCAAGAACAGCCCTATAACAAAATGTATGTTTTTGTACTGACACTCAGGTACCTAAAGGCAACATGATGCATCCTGTATGGGTGGCCATACTGGGGGCTTTATGGCACATGTGTACCCAAGGGCCCCTTAACAGGTTAATACGACTCTGGTGTAGCATTTTGCTATGCCATACACATACTTCCTCTTTCCTATTGCCGTATTTCACAGCAGCACAATCAATCTTCTCCTTCTATATAGATGCACTCGACACATACATGTTTTCTGCACTCACACACACATCTCTACCCTGCAGACACATAAATTCATAATAACGTCTTAAGGCAGCCTTCCATAACTACGTAAACACATTTAGAGGAGTCTAAACAGCAGGAGCAGGAGTGTGTTTGTATGTATGGGTGTGTTAGTGTATGAGTGTGTGTTGGAGTGTGTGTGTGGATAGGGGCTTGGCTGGGGCCGGGGCTTTGGCAGCAGCCAATCTGCCCAGGCTGTTAGTCACGACGCTGTGACACCCCCAGCTCCCAGGCACTGCACGGGTCATTAAGGAGCAGCAGCACAGCCGGAGGATGAACCACCACACACACACAACACCACACAACACAACAAAAGAGCGCACATAGGCACACTGACACACATAAGCACAAAAACTCAAAATATTGTGTTTGTGTGCCACCAGGGTGGTTAAAGGGGACTAAGAGATAGATCCAACACATGAGACACACATACATGCAGACACACACAGGCCACTTCCACCACCATCCACAGGGGGAGCCAGCATGGCATCAGCCAGCCAAATGGGAATCATTTATTCAATTACTCAATTAAATCCTGAACCCCCAAGGGCTTGGGAGACTCAGGAGGAGAGTAATTGAGAGGATGGGATCCTCGCCGCAACCCCAGTATTGCTCTGCATCCTGACCCTTGTCACTGCATGTTACTGAGGCCAAGCAGGACAGCACGGAGACACGGGGCCCAAGATATGATCTCCAGGCAAGACAGAGTCAGAGCGAGAGGGGTCAGGGCTGGATGAATCGATGAGATAAGTGGATTAGAGTTGATTTCTGCTCCAACGGACTTAACTTTGAACCTGAGGTGGGGTAGCAACAGGATAGATAATGGTGAGTAGTTGGTGTGGCAATGGATCTCCATTTAGACCACCAGAGAATGGTTGTTTACCATTGTGAGGGGAAAAAAGCATTTTTATGACCCCCTTTTTGGACGTTAATTGCACTGATCTATAGGAGTAATAAAAGAAGCGGAGAAATAATCAGTGTCCCAGGGAGTGTCGAGTGCTTTCTCGGCCACCAAAGTGGGATGCTCCCCACCCGGTGGGGAAAGTTGTTTCTGCTAAGGGCAATGAAGGAGGAGGGAAAAAGTTAAATGGCTTTTAATTAAATTTTAATCAAGAGATAAATTTCCCTTCGCCAAACCAGTTAAGAAGGAAGGAATAGAGCTGAGTAGAAGACGAAAGAAGGAGCACCTCGGCCATGATGGATTGGATGTTTAAACCCTGCAGAGAGAACATCACTGGCGTCTTGTTAAAATTTAATCGATCAGTTGATTCTCAATGAAGCTGCCAGATCTTAAAAAAAAGATGAAGCAGCTATAAAGGTGAAATTCATCACCTCATCTCAGGATAGTCTCTAACAGAAGAAAGTCTCAAGGGGAAACCTGTTGTCAATATTGTTGCTTTAAAATTGCCATGAAACCACCAGCTGAATTCTTACTGCTACTGTTTTAGGGAAGGCTCCAATCGGTATAGCGGTCCATGGATGTAGGAAAAAGAGTGGTCATATTATCTGAGTTCTCCTGGGCTGAGAGCTTGCAGTAAGCATGGCCAGGCCAGGACCAAAGCAGCCCCCAAGATCAACGATGGCCAGTTTGATGACAGGGAATACACTACAGCACTGAGGTAGTTTTCTCTTTATGCTTGGCTTCCGGCACATCAGGGCTTAGTCACAGCTGTACATCAATACATATGTGTTAAAGACACGTAAACATCGATTTTCACTTCATGGGAACTTAAACATCAGGTCAAAGTGAGACAGATCCTGGTAAATATATTTGCATTCTGTGAATGAATACAATGACTGTTGTCGTCCTCTGGAATTCAACCATTATTGCTGGTAATACCGCAAGCTTCTGTACAGGCAACACTTTTGCCGGGCCACCAAAAATGACACGACCTTTAAGCAAAGCCTGGTGCTCAATACGACTTTATTACTTTATTGACTTGGCTGGCTTTGTTGTGCCGGTGCTGTCTTGAAGACATTTCATCCTGAATATCGGACTGCTGATGTCATAGTTGCCAAGGAAGCTGGACCCATCTTCACAAAATCACAGAGCCATGTAATCATCTAAACCCCTCAACTCCCCTCGCTTAGCTCCACTCTCTGCTCTTTATGAGATGCTTGGTGGGACGGGCAGCCTGCATCCTGGCCCGGAGCCTGACCACAACATTGCATTCTCCTCACTGATGCACTGCAATATAAGAAAACACCACCAGTAATCACATTATTATATTCACGCAGCATCTGTGTGACTTATAGAGGAACGGTGACTAGCTGCGAGCTGGATGTTGCATTGGATTACATTTCAGCTGAGTGTTTCTTGCCGCTACGGCTGGCTATTACTATTATCACTTTCCTTGCTAGGCAGCATAGCAGCACAGCGGCACATAAAGTGAAAATGTCACGGGGGTTTTAGTGGGTAGGAGGAGGTTTGGAGGGGGGGAATGTGGTAAGAGGCGCTGGTGCACAGGGCAGAGTGTGTTTCTGACATGGTGTGTGACGAGGGGCATCACGCCGACCCCTGCTCATGAATAAGACATGGGCTGAGAGGGCTGCCGGGGCGCCCGCTGTCCATTTGCCATTTGCACGCTTGGCCAAAGCCATGGAGGACGACTGGTGAGGGAGTGCTGTATGGAGTCGCTTTAGGAATACAGCATGGAGATACAGAGTACACAGAGGAGACTGCTGCATGCAGCTGTGCCATTTGTGGATTGAGGTTTTGAGGTCTACTACACTACCATAATTAATGACTGGCTTGCCTGATTACATGGGCACGAACAGCATGTCAATTTGATTGTGTTTTTAAGGGAAAGCATCTGGGATTCTGATTTGTATGGCTCCAGGTCTCCACATCGCTCTCCTCCTCTATTGGCACCATATAGGAAAACAATGGGAAAAGCTCCCTATTCCTGTTCAGTGTGTCAAATATGTGACACCAGGCGCAGACACACAATAAAAGTAGAGAAATAGCTGCAGGGGAAGATTTAGTAATGCAGTGCAGTACATCTTCAGTGCTTACTTGGGATACAGATATTTGCCTTTATCATTTCCAAAGTTGGCCTTGAGCTCACAAATTGATGTCCTTTAACGATTTCCAATAACAACCAGCATCTCATGGTCACAGCATTTGCAAGTTCAATATGAAGGAAGAGCGCTGAAAATTGCATGGAAATCTGAATGTTGAGGTAGCTTTTGGCGTTACATAAAAAGCAAATCATTAGCGTTATTTTTGTTTCTTCAGCTCTGGCTGGCATTCCAGAAATGGTTAATGACTTTCATCTGAAATGCATCCGACCCATCCCCCTGTGGGAGGTCAAGCAAACATCGATCCACCACCGTCCTCCCCGTCTTTCTTCTTTTTCTTCTATTTCTTCCCCGTTTCCACCCAACCAAGGCAGATGGGAATCAATAGAAAATCAAGGAAACCGCTGGAAAATAAGTTGGTCGTGAAATGTTCCAGACTGAACTTTTACTTCAAAAGGAACTTCTGAAACAGGGGAAGAGACGGACACACCAGTCACAAGAACTTTGAAGCCCAGGCATTGTGGATGTGAAGCAGCAAATTGAGGTGAGGAGTCAGAGGGAGGATGCTGGCTGCTCAGATGGAGGATAAGAGGTCAAAAACACTACAGATGAATGGGACAAATAAGTGCTCTGCTGTTAACACAACCTGACACCTGTAGAGACAGGCTAAGCCTTGTTCAACATGTCTGATTTTGACTATTCTCTGGACAAAGGCCTGTCAAATGGTTCTGATGGTTTTCAGCTGGCTGTTTGGACAGGAGTATAATGACTGGAAACACCACACTAGTTTAAGGATTCAAAAAATATGTATTTTCATTACACAACACAGAGCTGCACAACGAAATTAGAGTTGTACTTCCCTCATATTACACACAAAATACAACGCAGATGATGAATTAAATTCAGAATGGAATAGGGTGAACATATAAAACAAAATAAATACGTACAATATATACACATATACACCTGGGAAATAATTCTGTAGTGCATATTTGACTTTGTGTTGAATGTACAGCAGCAACAACAAGTTGGTGATGATAATGTGGTTGACCAAGTTCAGCAATTTCATGTAGGAACCACTTTCTTTCTATTAGAAAGAAAATCAGAAAGTCCCGGTAGATTCTGAAGTAGTTCCAGTAGATTCTACTGCAGAAAGAAAATAGTTCCTATGGTGAAACTGCTCAGAACAAAGTCCTTGGATTATTTGAAGGAACTGGAGAGCTACTGAGAGGTAGAGAGAGAGAGATATTGCTGTTTTCAAATATATGGCGCTTTGAGCACCACTGGATCAGTGCCATCTACTTCCATTACATTTGAGAGAAGGCAGACATCTTCATGGTCGGCATCTCAAAGCTCAGAAACTAACACCAAAACAGTATAGATGCATAAACAGCACTACAAGCCAGAGATAAAATATGTATTTTTGTTTTTAGGGTGAACTGTCCCTTTAAATCCAAACTCCATCCTTCCTTTTCCAATACCTTAGAGTGTATTTCCCTCGTAGTTGAGGCGTGTTTCAACAATAAAGCTGAAAAAGATGACAGATTAAAGGAGAAAAGTAACAAAGTTTGAAGGAGTTACCAGCCGCTGCATCCTACATGTGCAGCCGTTGCCATAGCTGGTGGTATCCTCAAGGCGTGTTCAAATGTAAACAACTCTAACTGGTTGACACAGCCTTTAACCTCAACGCCCATGGGTCTCCTCAAGCTTTTAATACACCTTTCAACTGAAAAAAATGTGTATTTCAGGAGGCAGCAGGATAGTTCACAGGAGCTGTTAACCACTGACCTTGTGGCTCACAGTGCCTGTTAGCAGAGTGGCATGTCTAAACCAACTACACTAGGCCAAACAAATTAGGCAATAAACAAGGCAAAGGACCGGAGGCACCCAGCTGTAAGCTCCAGCCACAACAGCTTCGGTCAGGCTTTCAATTTTCCATCGCTACCACACACCCACACCCCAGTGAAGAAGCTACAAAAACAGCTGGGGCCCCATACTAAAATATCTCTTATGTAATGAAGTGCCGAAATAGAAGGGGAGACCATTTGCGGGAAAGACCAGGATTGATTGGGTCTGTCTAGACAAACCTGCGGAAAAACAAACTCAGATTTCACAGTCTGCAAATTAAACAGTCCCACAGTTCACCAAATTATCCAGCTTTTTAACCCACATGTACGATAAAGAAGAAAAAAAGAAGTTTGACTCAGTGTGCAAACAGCACTTAAGTCTTAAGTCTTTTCGCTGATATGGGAAATATTTCTTGAGTGTAGTACAGCATAAGAAGACATGACTAAATGACAGAGATACCCATTAGTGAGCAGTAGGCATTCATTATGTAACACGCATTTAATGAGATCACACTACATGGCTGATGCACGCTCAAGGAAGAGGACGCAGAGTAGTAGAAAATGGGTGTTCATATCAGAGAGTCTTTAATTAGAGCTGAGTGGAAAACATCTAGAGGACCAGGAAGCTTGCTCAGCAGGGACTTGGGTTGGATAGGCTCGGGAGTGGAGAGAGAAAGAGATGGAAAATATCAAGAAACAATGGGTTAAAAAAAAAAAGAGAGAAACTCAGGCGATAATTGCGAACAAGTTGGAGAAAGGTAAACTGCTGTTGGAGGATTGATGGAGTAGGTGGAGGTGTAAGACAATCAAGGGTACTAGCCCTGTAGGAGGGAGAACTTTGGCACAGTGGGTAATTAAAGGTGATAAAAGCAGACTCTTCTAAGTGCGGAATGTAATGGAAGAAGGAAGAGGATGGGAAGAAATGGAGGCGCAGAGGCACACAGGTGGGGGGTGGGGACAGGTGGCAGGGTTGGTGGTGTGGTGTGGTAATTGGTTGGCAGGCAGCTACCCTGAGCTGATTTCTGCGCTCTGTGGCAGTTTGGCGCGCGTGTGTGTGAGTGTGTCAGCGTGCTGCAGAAGAGAGAGGGAGAGAATTGATCATCAGATTTGTTCATTCCTGTGGAAAGGCTGGAGGCAGGACAGGGTACCAAGGGTCAGAAGAATTGGGCTTGTCTAAGTCCGATCAAGGGAGAACAAAGGTAAACAAGGGAGACATGGAGCGGGAGAGAGACGAAAAAGCGGTGGAGGGAGTGTGGAGATGAAATGTACGGGGGGAAAGGGAAACAAGCCAGAGGAACATAGAGGGAAAGAGAAACACTGACTCATGGGAGGATTAGGCGCCGAATGCAGTGGAGGAAAAATAAGAAAAACTCATTTACAGAAGAGAGGCATCTTCAAAGTTTGGAGTCGATCACAGAATTTCAAGTTAGCCAGCCAGATTCCAGCTAACTCACTCCCAATACTGGTCCGCTGAGAGAAAGACATAGCTCTCAATTCTGGGTCTCAGACAGCGGAAGTACCTTATGCAGTGCAAAAAGTACAATATTTCTAATAAGTTGTGTTTCAACGACTTATTTGTTGAGACTGAACTGTTTCACCTTCTGTAGATCTTTAACAGATTATCTATAGAAAGTACTAGGCAGTAATGCAGCACTCCGTAACTTGTTACTGTAATATTATTACTTTACCCAGTAATGAGTACTGTAAGGGAATACAATTTTTAAAACATTAATGATGTTACAGTTACTAATCCAAGTAATGCTGTGCTACTGCATTACATGATTTGTGTGTGTGGATGAGCTGTGTGGATAAATCATCCACCCACTATTCACCCAAACAGTATTTTCTCCAATTTAGAGATCTGCACCTCTAGCAATCATTTTAAACTGTGTCAGACAACATACGCTTTCAAGGTGATTTCTTTCTTGTGTTTTGTATCGATGTATGACTGTTTTCTTTTCTAACAATTTATTAACTTATGCTTTACAAATGTTTAACAATGTATATATAAATATTCAACAACAATCTTTGTCGCACATTTGAATGTTCAACTAATGTCAAACATATAGACAAAATTTTAATACATTTTTACCATGTGTACACTCCATATGTACATTTTTTTTATTGATGATGAACAGTTTTCATTTGCATGTTCCTACATTGGTTAAGTAAATGTTCTCCTTCTATCATGTGAGTCTCACCAATTTGAAACAGTGGTTAAGCTTCTCATTCAACAAATGTTCAAAAATGTATGTACTTATATTCAGCTTACTACAGCCAAACCCTTTATTTCCTTTAACTCATAGTCATTTACTTACTCAACAAACTGGGACTTTAATCTTGTCCATGTAGTGGATTCGTGCACCTTTGATTCAAGCCCAGAATTTTAACCACAAATATGTAAACATGAAGTTGATTATCACTTGCATAACCAGTCAGCATCTGTTGAACATCTGTTGCATAGATTGAGTGAATAGTTCAAATTCAGCTAAATTATTCTGAGAATATGCAGGTATGTTCATGCATCGACACATATAATCTAGAGACAATCTACTAAACAATGAGAGAAAAAGTTCAGCAGTTGAACTGTTGAATCTCAACTAGCTGTTAAAATATTAAAAATGCTCTGTAAACTCTGTAGGTGGACTATCCAAATAAATGTTATTCAGTGATGCTTTTTTTTTTAACAGGAGAGGCAGGAAGGTTGTTGAGGTTTTTTTACTTTCTCCCAGCAGGGCAGAGGAATTGTAGTGCTGTAGCAGAGCTCACTGTGTGATGAAGACTGAGTAAGTCCATGATGAAAAAAGCTTTTTCTCCCTCTTAACCCTGGCCACATGTCTCAGCAGTCCTTGCACAATCCGCAGTGCTTACATAAACTGTCAGTGAGCAGCACTATCAAGTATCCCAAATGTCTAGCTTTGTTGAGAGTACAATGTTTGAGTTCAACCTTCATAAATAGCGTCAGTTCACACCTACACACTCCACACTTTCCCTTGTGAGCTAACTGATAAGTGCGCAAGCCTGTAAATCCATTGGGATCAAGTGGGAGGGAAATTCTGTGAATGAAATGTCTTTAAACATATGTGTATATCTTGCTTTAATGTAAAAAACTTCACTTTTGAAAGTCATATGTGCTATGGGATTGCACTTGGATACGTCAATCACAGTTGTTTTGAAGTGGAGGCTGAAAGAGAGCTGGAGAAAGAACGACTCCACCATAGAAGGAGCGGTAAGGAGACTACAATGAGCGGGAAGAGGAACAAAAAAAAAAAAAACAGGAAGGTGAAAGGAAGAGACACCGAGAGTGTAAGCAACCAAGAGTAACGAAACAATAGAAATGGAAAAGCTCAGATGTTTGTCGCAGTCACATTGCAAACCTCTCCAGAGAGGAAGTGAGGTGAAGGGAGAGGGGTGGATGACGATGAAGAGAGACATTAATATTGCACTAAGTCAAGCAAGACTTAGGTGTAAAAATGGCCCTCGGTTTGTTCGCCAGTACCACTGCCAAGCTATCAGCCTGTCCCCTTCAGGCAAATTCTCCACAACACAAACAGACACTCATATTCAGGAGAAAGAAAAAAAAACTTTTCTTGCGGCAGATAATCAAGCTGTGGTTGCCTGGTGCTGCATTTGTAATGTCTTTTCCATGCTTAGGGTTATAATTCCAGACTGAAGGATTCTCAAGCACTTACATAGCCTTGGTCACTCCGCTGTCAAGATTATAGGTGAGACATTGATAAATCTTCCATGAAACCAGCTCAAAACTGAGCAGAATAATTCTATAAGCCTGGAGCAAGGAGGGAAAAGAACTTGTTGGGGAATTTCAATGGGAGAGAAAGACAGAAAACCAACACGCTGGAAGAAATGAGCAACAAGCCGTCTGTATCCAAGCACCCTTGACCTACATGTCAGGCCTTGAGGCTGAGCCACAAAGCCTCTGCCCCATTTGCATGGCGATAAATTTTGGCAGCAGATGCTCTCATGTCAATCAGGCCTCCTTGATGAATTCAAACAAACCAGTTTTGCTGAATGAGGAGCGCGAGCCAGGAAGACGGCTCAAGAGATAGCACAACAGAGATGGAATATAAGGCTTGGAAGAATGGAAAAGAGAATAATTGGCCACTATTGAGACTGTACGCTGAACTAGCGGGCATCTCCATTCATGAAACCTGCCCCCACCCTGCAGCTATACCCTCTTGAACCCCAACTCTTGAACACACCTCCCCCTCCCATGACCACCAACCCAGTCTTCCAACCCAACCATCCCCCCCTGCCCGCCCCCTGGAGGCCGCTCATACTTCCTGTAAGTTTCCACTTTTCAGTGCCAGAAGCTGGAGCTTGTTGCCATAGAAACAGCCTTGTATAGGAGGGGAGGGGGAAAAAAATCTCTGCCGCATTGCTCGACTTGGATGAGTATTTTGTATGTGTGCGTGCGTGCATATGTGTATGCATGTGTGTGTTTGTCTGATAGAGACCTTATGAATGAGTGTGTAATCAGGCACTTGTGGAGACGGGATGCTGTGTGTGTTTTTGAATGTGAGTTTGAGAGAGAGAGAGACAGAAAGACAGAGGGAAAGGGAGACAGTGTGCACTTACTAAAGGAGAAATAATATTGACTGTACTAAACCACAAAATGACCATGATATGTCATCAGAGATTAAAGAAACATGTTAAGGTGAAAACCAGCCTCTACGCTACAGGGAGCATGCTCTCCTTGAAATTTTCATTCCGGTCTGGAACATCTGCTTTTGTTTACCCGTTTCACATTTATTCGAGTTCAAATTAATGCTGAATGTTTGCCAAATGACTAAGTGTCTGTTTTCTGGGTCATAAGAAATCATTAATAATCTGTTAAAAGGAGTAGACATTTATAACTGTTAACTTGAGCAATATGATAATGGAGTCTGGCCAGCCTGTCCTCACAAGAAAAACGTGTGTCGGTTGAATATGCAAGCAACTTATTCCGACTAATATGTCTGTTTATTGCTAGGTGGCACCCCCTAGTGGATGTAATAAGTATGACAGGAGAAGTATGAGGAGCGAGAAAGTCCACATTTGAAGGAAGTGGGGAGACTGGACAGCTTAAACAAGCACAAGACTTTCACCCAGAAGACTGGGAGTTTGAGTCATGTGTTACAGAAAACTAATTGTACAGTTATTTACAGTTTTGAGGAACAAAATTTTGGTATGGATATAAAGTCTGTCCTGTCACTTCTATTGTGCAAGTGACATCACTTCTGTCTCATGGTGTACTTAACATACTTATTTCAACCCAAACCATGTTTTCCTAAACTGAACCAAGTAGCTTAATTTCCTAAACCTAACCAAACTGCAACTGTTTTACAATGTAAACCATGTGTGTAATGTCAAGGGAGTTAAACAACTTACTTCCATAGATTGTATATTAAAGCTGCTAGAACTAAATTAGATTTTTTGTTGATTTTGGAGGCCCCAGTGTACAAAAGCAGTAGTATATCCACTGTAATACACACAAAATACAACATCAAAAATATACTTCTTTTTAATTGGCCAACATACTACTCACTGTAACCTGGAGAAAAATAAACACAGGCTCGTTTCATCTGATTTCAAGGAAACACCTACCCGGTGGCAGGCATCAAGAATAACTATATAGAAAGAGCCAATCTTCTTGCTCTCATTTGCTTATGTAGGTCATAGGAGGCATCAGTATTAAATTCAGACTGTTTCATAACCAATTTAAAATTCCTTGTAGTAGCTTTAAATAGGGCTTCAAACTATTTAATACACCATCTATGGCTTCAACTCACTATTTGGACTGCAGTGGTCATTTCTGAATGCTAACATATTGCTCCTTTAATTATGTTCCAAAGTACACTGTAAAGTCAAACCTCAACTGTCCATCACCCTACTTTGTATGCTCTGTAGTCGTGTGCATCCATGGACATGTGAATGTGTGTTACTGATCCAATTTTCTGCCCATTAATGTATATCATTAATGGAAATGAGACAGGATGTGTGATTGGTGACATCACTTACATTTGCTGCATGCATGGCAGCCTCATTATGCACCACGACCCGTTTAAAGCTCCTCAACCAATCCTGGAATTGCTGTGGTGGAATTGAATCTGTTCAATTTGCTTCTGGATCCCAAAGACCTTAACAGCCTTTACTGTTGGTAGGTCCCATCCCCCCACTGCTCTGGCTCAGCCCCTCTGGTGACTGAGGTGACATATTGTATTAGACCATCAGAGGAAGGTTACGGAGCCTCGGTCTGCGGCCCCCATTCTCATTCAGGCCCAGGCTCGGCCTCCCCGCCTCTCCAGCCATTCAGCAGCCTGGCAGCCCCCATCCTCTATTGATCCCACAATCTCATCAAGCACGTTTCCTTGAAGATGCAATTTCCACCACATCAACACACAGGGCCGGAGCACTTTGTTCTAGCCGCGCCCGCCATGTCATTGATCTAGTTCGCTGCTTGCTCACATGGCTCCCCATCCCCTCCTACCCCCATTCCGCCATCATTGCACTGCTGCCAGCGTCACCTCCAACTGCCAGCCACCACCCTGCACACAAAAACAGACACTCCCCACCCTCCAACACCCCGTGAAAACACACCTCTCCACCCTCCCGCAAACGTCCACCCGCTGTTCACTTTCCATCGCTGCCCACACTTTTGACTGAATAGGGTTCAGAGGAGCGGTGAACCATAGTGCACCCGCAGACGCGTGCACACACTGCGTATAAACACACACAAAATGCACATGCAAACACACACCGTGCACACACAAGTGCAAGCATATGCCCCCCATCAAAGCTGTGGCAGTAAAGGCCATGAGGGACTCAATGGGGAGGTTGATGAGTACCCTCGTTCTGAAAAAAAAAAAAAAAAAATCCTCACACTCAATCAAACCTTTGCACACACACACACGCAAACAGCGGCTCTTCCCCACTGTGTATTTATACCGTACAGTAGACAGAACCACCAACATAAACACTCTCTGTATATTTGCTTTATATCTTACCCTTATTCCTGCTTATCTTTCTTTGTTTCACACACATCCATGCACTCTTTAGCACACTCACAAAAATCTGTGCACAAAAATATCCACGCACACACACACAACACACACACACACACACACACAAGCACCTCCTCATCTGCCGGGCTTCGGCTTCAGTGAGGTCATGGCGGTCTAAATCTACACCTCGGGGCCTCCGAGACCTCATCCAATTCCTGCCTCCTCCTACTTCTCCCATTTCTCCTCCTCCTCCCCTCTCGCCCCTCTGTAATCCGCTTCTATTTTTCTTTATGTAATCTTGTCGCAAAAGCGTTTCAGATATGACTAACACATCCTCCCGTCCATTCCTCTTTCCCTTTCTTCCACTCCTTTTCTCGCCTTCTTTCTTTAATTACCGAGGCAATCATATTTACCAATTCCCTCCACTTGTTTATCCTTCCCCGCAACTGTTTGAATATTGAAATTGCAATATTTGTCTTCTCTATTTTACATTCTTGGAGAAAAGGGAGAATGTAAGACGGAATCGTGGGGGATTTAATTGAGTGGGTCAGTGGCTCTGGGATGAATTATTAAATAAGCAACAAACATCGCTGACATGCAGGCAGTGGCACTGGCAAAACTGTGATTAAAAACACCACATGCTTGTTCTGCCTCCTCACTCTGCTCCTTGCCTTCCCTTCCCTCCCACTTCTTCTCACCTCATCCCCCATATTGGTGTCAAAACTGTCTGTCACAGTTCTTTTTAGCAGGCAGACAAGACGCAGACTTTGCTGTAAGTGGCCTTTGCGGCACGAATGTCAGCGTTTATTTTCCGGTGCACATGATTATGTTACTCGACATTTGATGACGGTGTCACCTTGAGTGATGCCATGAAAACCGGGTGGGACAAACATGAAAGCAGGTGAGAACTCAAACAAATGCTGAATATTTTTAGGCACGCACAAAACATTTGGGTGCATTGCATGTCTTCTCAATTTACCTGCTGCCGTTGGATGCCTCCTAACTGATGGCGCAAAACTCCGAACTAGACAACAGTGATCTAGGTTTTCTAACGCTCATGTATCTACAGCTTTTATAGCCTCTGACAGTGTTTTTCCTGCAGAACAATGGGACCAATTATCACATCACTGTTCATACACTGGAGGAATGCCAGTACAGTGAGAAATACCTGCTATGGTTTGAAAGACTGTGTACAGCAGTGACTGCATAAACTGAATGATGGTCCATTTGAAACCTCTGGAACCTCAATTCACAATAGCCTTCTAACTATGTAATTTAGGGTATAATGTACATCATGGTAACCATCTAAAAAGTATTACAAAATAGTTCTGATCCAGAAATATTGTCATTTTCCCCTCACAAGGTTATTTCAGTCTTGGCGTATGTGTGTCTATTTGTGTGCGTGAGTGAGTGTGTGTGTGCATGTGTGCTCAACAGACCTGCATCTTCTGAGTTAATTTCGCATACCACTGGACTGATCAGCCTAAATTTTTTTGTGCTCAGTTTCCCAGTGGTCTAAATATAGCACTTAAACTAGACACTTAAACTGATATTGACTTTTGTTGGTGGTCCTTTTATTTAGGTGGCTAAATTTTGTTTTGCTGCTTCCACCATCTACAACAGTCCACACGCAGAAGTAACTACAATGCTTAGTTTCTGTCTTGGGACACCTGAGGGAGCTGTAAGTCAATTTGTAAAAATAGCGAAATGTTCTGTTCTTTAACTAGGTTTTCTAATAGTTATGAACATTTATTTACACTCAGATCCTTGTGGATGTCACATTTCCAGAGGCTTTAAAGGGTAAATAAGACGACTGTTGCTTTGATGAACTGGAGTCACGGAGCAGCAAGTTGCGTTCGCTCTCTAAATTGAGAATCATCAGCCATGACGCACGTGGAACCGGACCATCATCAAAGACTGTCACTGTTGACACATTTGGCAATCAGCACAGAACCCCCTCCGGAGGCCGGTCTGATTACCCTGCAGGGGGTAATGACATTTCTGAGTGTAATTAATCACGTGTCGACCACCACTTTCCTTGTCAGATGCGAATCATGGGAGACATACGTCCTAAGACCATTTCAAAAAAGACATTTAGCGACTGCTTTCCCAGCTTGTGTTCCATTTACATTCAATTACCTGGTGGTAGGAGTGACATACACAAGTGGGCTTTGTTTCCAAGAATATATTGACCTTGTTTCTCCTTGCTTATGAAACAGAAATTAGAAAGCCTCCACTGTCTGACCAATCCCTCCAAGTGTCTCATTGCTGTGCTCCTCTTGGTTTTAATCAGTAAAAGGATGGGACTTGCTGGCCTGTCTGAGGTAATCAACATCAGGGGCCATAAAGCGATGCTAATTGAATGGTCTCCTCATTGTAATGCACAGGGGGTATCTCTCCTCACTCCTTTCTCTCCCAATCCCCCTCTTTCCAATCTGACTATCCCATCCCTTTTTCTCTTGTGTGCCTCTCATACAAGTCCCTTGGAGGCCCTCCATTGGCGCTGGCTTTTCCCACCGACAGCTCTAAGAAAACAGGCCTTGTTTGAAGTGGATGGAGGAGCTGCTGAGAGAGTTTAGCCCCTGTTTGGATCCAAATTTAAGGGGTGGGGGGCTGCAGAGCGGGGAGGTTTTGGAGGAAATGGTATAAACATTCTGAGGGGATCAACAGAGCAAGTGAGGTGAACTTGCACATCAGTGGGTGTCAGTAGATATGTCAGACATACAGTTTGTGTCAAGTTTTCCAAGCGGTGAGTAGGAGAAGATAGTGCTTACACAAGAGTTTGTATTGAATTTCATTTTTATTTCAAAGATTTATGAGAATGTCGATTGAAGAAGTTGGTCATGTGAGGAATTTCACTTTGGCTTTGTTGAAACTGCTAAAACTATTGACTGTTTTAAGTGTTCTTCCCTTGCAACGGCCCCTCACTCAGACCCACACTTTGAATACCCATAGAAACAAGCCAGGACCGTGACCGAGCACATTGGCTAGAACAAAAGGCCACTGATTTTATGTCCAGCTTTGCAGATGAAATGAATTAGGGTTACATCACGTACCAGGGTATGATGGCACATCGGTGACTCACATCGAAGCAAATATTGTGGGAGGATATGTTTTTTTGTTCCAGACATCGTTCGACAAATTCATGCCGTTGCATAACGAGTCCGCTTAACCTGAACAAATGGCATTGCTCACACTTAGATCACTGCCTCTTCCGCATATGGAGGCGATCCCCCATTGAGGCTCTTCCCTCCAGGCTACAATGGCAGAGGGATGTCATATGGGAAGGCATGCACGCCACTTCCAGAACCAGAGGCAGCATTCTCCAGCGACGACTCCACAAAGCCGTACCATCGACACAGCACCTCCGGCGACAGAGCGGAAACCACACAGAGGAGAGACTGCCTGTGTGTGTGCGTTGCACAGCGGCTCAGCAGGCAGACCATAGCGTGCTGCCGACAATTGATTTTCTTTAGTGTGTGCCCATTTTCACCTGGAAATGCAACAAAACTGTAATCATCCCCACGCTCCCCATCTTCCTCTCCGACAACCCCCCTTCTCCTCGTACACCACCCCCCCTCCCTCCCACCCCCCAGGCAGCTGCTGCTCAGGCTGCCATCTGGAGAGAGGCTGACCACCGCTTATCAGCCCCTGGCTCATCACACAGCTGGCACAGTGGCACACAGAGGGAGGGGGAGAGCGGGGAGACGAAAGAGAGGAGGAGTTAATGAAAGAGGGGAAGGATGGCGAAAGAGATGTAGCTGTGGAGAGACAATGGGGGGACAGAGGAAGATGAAGAGCGACAGATGAAGACAACAAACAACGTAAAGAAGATGGAGGAGTGGTTAGACAAAGCGACTGCCAAATCAGGAGATAAGCAAAGAGAGTGCAAGCCAAATGACAATGAGGGGAAAAAAAATCAGAGACAAAAGTGTAAAGGGTAAAAAATAGAATAAAAGAGAATCAGACAGAGGAATCTCAGGGGTTGGGGGTGGGCAGTTGGAGCTAAACCAATGTGTCTGTCCTTTATGCCTCATAAATTGTCTTTTAGGACATCATTGTAGGGGCTATTGATCTGAAAAAGACAAACACACCCCCTCAGGTCTGGAGAGACGGCCGCTTGTTGCCTCCATTGATGATGTTGCCGTTTGCTCACTCTTTCATTACGATTCATTCACCTCCCGACTAGAGAGGAGCCATCTTTACACACACAGACTCCTCTGTTGGCCTCTTAGCATCCTGCTCAACGCCTACAGAAGTGTAAGAAGGGTGGGAGGCTCCAAGAGAAGCCTCATGGGTCTCCTCTCCTCCTCTACCTGTAATGAGACTTTGTGTTGCTGTGAGTCACTGTGTCAGTCAGCTCGCCCGGTTGTGGCAGTGTGTCTGTCAGACAGCCACTGTAAATCGGGAAGTGTGTCATGTGGGTTAAATGGTACAGAGTCCACTGTATATCTCCCCATCAGCTGTCACAAAGTGCCTGACATTGATGAAGATTAAATCAAAGCCCCCTGCTTTCCTTTTCCGCCTAAATACCTCGGCCTTGTTTATGAATCTGAGGGCCTCTCTCTGTCGGATGGTGGACGCTGCTTGGAGCTGTGATTTCCCCAGAGGCTAGAAAAACCTGCCTCCTGTTCGGCTCTGTTGTGTTCCTCCTCCTTGTTACCCAACACGTATTTACATCAAGGCGCTGTTGGAGTGCTTGCATAGCACATCGAGACCCAGTTTCACTCCTGCAGGATTTCATGATGAGATCAGTGAGTAGGACTGGTGAGAAATTATGTGTTTTCATATGCTCAGCCAGTCTTATTTCCATGATTCAATCGTCCAACTTGGCTCTAAATTGGTCCTCGAGTGCCGGGATCTCCTACTGGGCCTGCAGCTGTGGGAGCATGTTGCGGCTCCGTGGGCTAGACCGTCTCATAGGAGAGGGTTAGCCAGCACCAGGTGTGGTCCGACTGCCTCCTGAGAGTCCAACTGGCTTGCTTATTTCCTCTCCACTCCCGGCCTTAATTACCAAATTCAACTGGTCATTTGGATAATAACTCACACTGGCTGCTTCATTCCGTTTTTAAGACTTCAAGACATGTCCTAATGAGCTGATAATTAAACAGTACCTGAACTTTGTGCCCCCCAGAGGAGTGACATTATCTCTTCTCTTGGTTACACTAGATCAGTGAGATGCTGCTTGTCGCTGTCGGAGCTCCCTCCTGTCTTGGAGGCAGGGATAAAACCCACTTGGTGAGAGACAGGCATGGCAACCTGATTAAATCAGCAGATTTATTTTTCTGTGTTGGTCCCTGTTGTCTCTTTGTTCCAGTTTGCTTCCTTTCCAGAATGCCTCTGATGGAGAAGAGGGGAAACAAAAGGAGCAGCAGCAGTAGCTTTCTTCTTCTTCCCTCTAAAGAGATTATAAGTGCTTGTGAAATGACTTCAAGGAAAAAGCGCATGGAATTGTCTTTTTTCACTTCATATCAGCCCGCAACCATGAGCTTGAGACGGCTTCCAGGGAGACAAAATGGCTTCAGACATCTTGCCACACACAGAGTTGCAGCAGACAATGGACCAGCCGTGTTTTAAGCCTGTTCCCCCAGCCACCAGAACCATCTGGATGGTCTAATAGCTTGTTAGCCTGAATCCAGTGGACCAGTCAGCGGGCTGGTGTAGTGAGTAGAGTTGGCTGACAAAGGCCAAAGGTCAGAGCACTGGATGGGGCTCGTCCGCGAGGCATCCACAGAGATGATTTACAGTGATCCCTTTAATTAGTCCGTTCAAGCGTGTTACTAATGCTGCCATGCAGAGCAGAGCTGACTTATTACACATGCACTGGACAGGCAACACCAATGAACTGCAGGCCTGGGTTTAAAAGTGCACTCTTAGAAATAAGGGCTCCAAAAGGGTTCTTCCTGCTCCGAGCTATTTGCTTGTGAGGAACCCTTCTTTTTTGAAGAAAGAGTTCCTCAGGATTGTTGAGATCCTTGAAGAACTCTATTGTTAAGAGTTCTCTGCACCATAAGGGTTCTCAGCAGAACCCCCTGGATAGGCTGTAGATAAAACCCTTGGAATATAAAAGGGTTTGTCATAGGTTCTTTGTAAGAATACAAGTTCCACAAGTTTCTTCGGATGAACCCTTTTCATCCAAAGAACTCTCTTTGGGAGAAAAGAGTTCTATCGTCTCGTTGATCAAGGGTTCTTTGTACCATAATATAAAAGGGTCCCTGGTTGAACACCCTGGGTGAGTTCTAAATAAAACCCTTGGATATAAAAGAGTTCTCTATAGAACCCCCTGGGTAAGTTCTAGATAACACTCTTGGGATATAAAAGGGTTCATGGGTTCTTTGTAAGGCTAGGGGTTCCATTAAGAAACCTTTTCATCCAAAGAACCCTTTTGGAAGAATTCTCACATCTCTTTTTTCAAGGATTCTTTGAGTCATAATATAAAAGGGTTCTAAGTAGAACCCCCTGGGTGGGCTCTATTCAAAACACTTGTAATATACTGTAGAAATGGTTCTCAGGATCCAAACAAAGAATAAATAATAAAAGTTCTGGACAGAACCCCCACTCAGGGTTCTGGGTGGAACCATTACACCATAGAAGCATCCTCTGTAGAACCTCTCAAGGGGGGGTTCTAGGTGAAACATTTTACAGATAGTTCTTGGTAGAACTTTGATAGGATTCCAAGTGGAATCTTTGTAAAAGGTCCAACCAGGAACCATAAAGGTTCTCTTATGGGGACAAGCCAAAGAACCCTTTATGTTTCTAGTTAGTACATTTATTTCTAAGAGTGTAAGGGTGCTGGTGAGCTTCATTGCGATTCCTGTCTCTAATGCTGTTTGTGCCCTTATTTTTTCCTTTCAGCTGAGGATGGCTGGGGACAGGCGTTGTGGCATTGCCAGGAGTTAGCATTAGCGTGAGTCTAGAGCTCATCCATCAAAGCTGCTGTTTTGTGATGCTCCCTGCCTCTGATGCTACCTGTTTCCCAGCTGATCGGTCCGCTAAGCCCACACCGCCATCATAACGCTCTCCCTTGTGAATTGCTTCTCCAATCCAAAGTGACTGATCCAATTCCACATGTGATAAAAATTCTGGTTCTGTATCGATGTGCGGGCTCTACTTGCTCAAATCTTTGAAAGTCAATTGTATCGCTTACTCCCCATTCCCTCTGTCCCACGACACTCATTTCTGCTCGGTGGAAGTTCTAATGAGTTTTTGGCACAGCTTGGGCTGATGCAGGAGGCGCTGATATTGGAGGAGACTTTGATGCCAGGTGGTGAATTGCTCTGTGGAAAAAATACTTGGATATAGATGTCCTCAGTAGAATCCTATCCAGCTGTATCAACAAATGAAATTTAATGACTTACTGTCTATTTTACGGTTTTAATTAATTTAGCCTGTGAAATGGTTCAAATATATGGATGTGTAATAAATTTAAAGAATAATACTGAGTGGTACCCAGGTGGTTCATTTCTTCTGAAGTGACAAGAGAAGGTTTTTTTTAAGTTCAACTTGTCTTATTAAAATATTTTGTCACCACATATAAGCTGGATAGTAAACCTGATCAACAGAACAACAGGTGATGTGCATTGGCAATAAACAGCCTTGATAATGGAGCATACTACGAGCGACACGCAAACAGCCAATCATTTAACCAGTTGTGCCATCAACATCTGACATACAAGTAGCGTGGAGTGGAAAAATGATTGCAGACAGTGTGGAAATTGGTAAGAGAAAGTGACAAGTCAGTTTTTTTGTTTCTTGTTTTAAGTCAATTAAGTTCTAAATAAAGTGGTTAAATTAAAAAAATTTCTCCAGCCTTTATTAAAAATAGGACATTAAAACTCAGTGATTACTGATATCAACTGAAATGAAACATTTCACCCTGACAGGTCATTTAGCTATATTGCCCACCCTACTGGATATTATGAATTTGGATTGTAAAAAGTTTCAGAATTTAAGTGTAACTGCACCTCAGTTCTGAGCCAAGCTCAACCCACTGCATAATTTTGAAAAATGCTGAAAAAGTGGCAAGGAGTGGAGAGAGGGGGGACAAGGTGGGGGTGTGCAAGACTACCACTGTAGGGCGCGTGGCCTCGTGACTACGTAGCCGGTAATGAGATACCAGTCAGAGAGGAACATCCAATTCTAATCTGGCCCCTACACACTCCCACTGTGTGACCGATTGTAACTCTGTGTGGAGTCACACTCGCAGCTCTGGAGGGTCACTTAAATGAGGAGGAGGGTATAAATACACCGGCAAGCCAAGAGAAATCCTTGCCTGTCTCTGACAGAAGCAGGAACATTTCTCACAATGGATACTGTAATTAAATAAATATTTAAAAAAGGTCTTATCTATAGCACTGACAGAGATGCAAGTGGCAATGACGTAGCACACTCATTTACAGTGATCTTGTGAAAGGAAAAATGAATCACTGACTAAATAAAAACCAGCTCCCACAAGTTTTTGGCCACATCCCTTTTTTTTTTTTTTTGGTCATGTGGTTCCGTCATGTGTGCACAAAAACAGCCTATTAAATCTCTGTTTGAGGTAAGGTGACTTATTATCTATCCTCTGGAAATAACCACATGGAACTAACATTTCTAAGCATGTAGAGCTTCTTCAATCCCAGACACAAAGGAGGTGGTGCACATGAGAGGTGTGTGGTTTGCAAGCCTGCATTGAAGCAGACTCAGTGTAAGAGGGCTTTATAACCCACCCCCTCTTAAGGCTGACTAGTTTGGAACGACACCTAATATGGCAGACCCTCAATGCGAACATGCAAACGGAATGAGAGTGGATAGGGGGAGTGTGTAGGGGCCAGATTGGAATTGTGCCGCAGACTGAACACGTTCAGTGTAACCGTAGTAAGAGCTAGTAGTCAGAGCTAACCAGCCATGGCCAGCTGTAGCCATACTCTCCGTGTCTGCAGAGAAACACTTAAAACACAGAGAAGCGCTGGAAGCACAGTCTAGTGGAGTTTTGTCACTAGAAGCACATTTGTGGCCATTGTAGTGAAACTCTGTGAGTTGTTCCTGCGTTTAAACTGAGCTAACACTAGCAGCTCAGAGAGGCCGCTCTCTCCTGTGCGTGTCCATCTTCAGGGGAGTGTCAGTACACTGTAACTTTACTGTTGCAGACTAGGGAAGCTTCTACAGCCATCAAAAGCAACAAAACTAAAAACTACCAAGAGGAGAGTTAGCAAAAAAAACAAACAGCGTAAATCCTTCTGAATGACTCCCTCTAGTGATTAGAGGGCAATAACTTTTTAAAAAAATATAAATTTCACTTAATTTTTGGACATTTTTGAGCTGTGACCCCCCCCCCCCCCCCCCCCCTTATAACAGGAACGCGCCGGAAGCACACTTGTGGGCACCCCTTTGGCCGGGTACCGTATGCCCAGCGTTTAAAACTGACGGCAACTAGCAGTCTCAAACGGTCCTCCTCTTCTTACTGTGTGGCCCTCTCAAGGTTCAGGTAATTTCTAGTAGATAGGGAGCTTTACACCATTGTCACAACACTATAAATCCAAAATGGTATTACAAAACGATTAAAGAAGCGTAAATTTGAATGACCCTCATGATTAGGGGAATTTAATATAAAATGATATAACACTTAATTTTAATTTAGTTTAAACTCAAAAATCATGTTTAACTGTGTAGTACTGCTTTAATGATCAAATCAAGCAAATTAGCAACGACACATTTCTTGAGGACAGATCTTGTTTCATTGTATTCATTTTTTGCAGTAAGAACAAACAGTTACATTGTAGACATGTGTTTTACGAATTCAGTAATCATGAATCAAAGTTATTGATACTATGATATTGGTAGCTATTACAGTGGATAATTACCACTTCTGTGTAATTATTAGCCAATTTGTAAGAAAATTAATGAATGCAGCGTTGCTCCGATAAGCTTTGCCATAGTTATATGGATAATGGGGATTTCCTGCATTGCAAAGAAATACATTAGCTTGGACATAAATCTTTACACAACAATCCTTTGTGCGTGCAGATGAACTCTCGTCAGAATGAGGGAAAAGGGGATATTGCTAATTATAGTTATTAAATGCATGCCTGTCAGTATCAGCTTGCTAGGAGGCGAACATGATGGGCTTACTGACTTATATAGAGAAACCACTTGATTTGCTAATTATCTGAACAGCCAGGGCCACTCATACAGCTTCCTGAAAACATGAGTGCTGAAGTAAGAGGTTGTGTTCGTCACTGTCAAAAGAGGTCCTGAGCTGGCTTTTAGTGCATCGACCCTGATGGGTCAAGTCACACTTGTAAACTTTTTAATGCCATTCAGATGGGTATATCAACCCTCATTTCCATTTGATGGAGGCATAAAAATGCAGGGCGGCCTGCAGCTCAGCATGAAGATATGAAAAAAAAAAACTGTCAACATGAGCGACAGCCAGCAAGCCCGAGCCGACGCATGATTGCACTCCACAAACCACCTTCTGGGGAGAGGGTCAAATGAGACTGAAATCCTGACAGGATTCTTGAAGTCGGCGGGCTCGTAACTCATAACTAAGTATAATTTAAGGAAGACAACAAGGGCTGCAGCTGAAAATAGCAGCTAATGAAACAGGCCCCGGAGTTGTGTTGTGGAGGGAGTGACAAAGTGATGCTAACGTGATGGGACATTTGATGGGATGAGAGTTAAAACAGAAAGCAAGTAGGAGGAAAATGCCACTCACTTACTGTCTCTTTCTCTCTCTATCTTGGTGTCTTTCTCACACACACACACACTGACACACACACCACAAGCACATATTGACCAAGTCAAGTAAAGCAGCCCCAGAGTTGCCCTGGGGGCCGCCCATCAGGGACAATTAAACCCAGTGATCTGTGACCTTCTTGCCACTCCATGTCACTGGTTGCCTTTTCAGAGATATACAGTCACTCTTGGGTTCCCCCGACTTCCACTGGGGGCTACAGTCAAATCAAGTGAAGAAATCATAAATATCTGTACTGACTCACACACTGTGTTTCCCCTCTCTTGCTTTCTCACTTATTGTCTCTTTCACCTTTCATTCAGAGTCTCTTCAGATGAATTTCAATGTCACGAGCGATCATCTCCTTCAGTGCAAGGTAAATCAAAGGGATGGTTTGGATTATTTAATGTGGAGTTATATGAGGTACTTAGTCAGTGTATTATCTACAGGAGATGCCGGTCAGCATGCCCCCAGTATGGAGAAGCCGAGAGGGGCACCAGCATGGAAGCGATGTACTGCTGTGGACAGGGTCAGCAACAAAACTTATTTTAGCCACGTGAAAAGGTCCACCTAAAAAATCAGTATTAGTTTATTAGTGTACACTATATTTTGAATATTTACACCGCTTTACTTTGCCATCTGATAGCCCTATATATGCAATTATTGCTCTCTCCAAAGGAGCCAAACTCCTTAGGTGAAATAAGCTATTTTAGCTCATAGAACACGGGCTGTGGCTCCACCACTGCCGTGATCTGTTCAATCAATTTTTTATTTGTATAACTGTCTGATTTTTGTGTTTTAAAAGTATTCACCAAAATCACACAATAACACAAACTAACTAACAACTTGAGGCAGCGGTAGACCAGCAAATCCTGTGTTCTGCAGGGTAAAATTACTGGAGTTTGGTTGCTTTGGAAAGAACAGCATTTGGGTTATATAATGGCAGTTTCCTCTCAGAAAATGCTGTCTGACAGCAAAGTAAAGTGGTGAAAATATTCTAAATATAGTGTACACTTAACCTGATGATGATTTTTTTTTTAGGTGGACATTTTGTTAAGAGGGTAAAAGGCCGTTTTTTGCCGACCCAGCCAGAAACAAGATATTTTACAGTTTAACAATAAACAAAATGATATCAGGGCACTGAAACTATGAACTCTTAATGGTATTTTTTAATAATTATAGATATAAATAAAAAAACAAATTGAGCAAAATATATGTGCACATTAAACCTGAATTAAGAAATAATATCAAATAAATAAAATGATGCCTGTAAAGCTAAAAGTTAAAAACAATCTGCAGTATGTTCTGTTAAAAAAGTTTTCATATTAGCAGTTATTAGATAAAATACATGCTGATACTGTGATAGGCCAGTGTCAGGCTGATAAACAACTGTTGGTTGCTCTATCCACAGAAGTTCATTGCTTAGCTTCCACGCCCCGGCCGTTTCTCCAAATTGGGGACTATCAATTAGTACCTCATACAACTCCACAATAAATAACTCAAACGATCCCTTAAACATGCAACAAGTTAAAAGAAAAACATCTTTTTCACATGTACTTAATTTTAAGTGGTCAGAAAAGTGCGTTAGATGTGGAAAAGAGGAGCAATCATCATGACAGTGAAGAGGAAATGCCACTGCTATTAGATCATCTCACAGTAGCGGTTGTTTTCCTGTTGTTCTTTTTCAGCTGTCCATCATTCCACCATCACCCTAAATGCAGCACCCTGACATGCATGCGAATGGGCTAATTTGTTGCCGGTTCCTTTTTCCCCCCAGACTCATTTGTAAGGCCTGGCGTCTGCCGAACACGAGCTGGATGCACACCAGCAGGTTCACAGTCAATTAAACAAAACACAATGCTACGGTGATGAATAGAAAGCAAATGGATTTGACGATAATTTGTGCCCTTGTAACACCATTTGTGAAACTTTGCTTCTGAGGAGACCTATGATGCTGTTATCACCCAGAGAGAAAGAAGCAGAAAGGGAAAGAAAAGGACAGATCCCATGGAGCAGCTAGCATCAGCATTCAACTTGTATAACAGCCAGCTAGTTATGAAAAGCCTGGGTGCGTGTGGGTGTTCTGCTTTTAGTCAAGTGCAAACATTTTAGCCTTAAGAGGGAGTCCACTGCCAATATGAATGCACCATCAACACCCACGCCATTTCCAGTAACTCAAGTACACACCTCGTACATATGAACAGCGCAAACACAGACACAGACACACATACATACACACACACACACACACACCACACACACACACACACACACACACACACACACACACACACACACACACACAAAACCAACTCTCGACATACATTTACTTTACTCATGTGTAAATACTTTGGTGCTCTCATGTGCATTCCCACATGCCTCTGCATTGTATGAACATCCAAACACATGAATACACACTCCAGGGTTATTAGTACATTATGTCACAGCTAGTGCAGAGCCTGGAAGGCAATATAAATAATGGAATAAAATAAAACTTCGATTTCTGAATAAAGTTTTAATGAGTTCCTTCATATTTGACATATCCTCATAGCTACAACAATATATTAGAAAACCTTATGACCTTTCCAAAAAACTTCTCATACTGTGTGAGCAATGTGTGATGTGCCAGCCAGTACAACCCCAAGCAGGATTAATAAGTGCTAAATTTAAAGGTGCTGTATACGACACATACTCGACACTGAGGTCACAGTAGAGCACCAGCACCTCAGACCAAAACAAATGCACACTCCGTTTACACGATAAAGTGTGTGGGGGGTCATCTGAATAGACACTGCTCACAACTGTCAAACTAGGCAGTGCTGATCAAATATAGATCAAGATTATGTTACTGCATTGCCTATTACTTGCCATAAGGAGAAATCAGTTTTAAATTTCTGTTCGGGGCCAGAATAACTGTTTTTGTTTGCCCGTTTCACCTTAATTAGCATTCACAATACTGCTGAATGTTCACCAAATAAGTAAGTGTCTACTTATACATTGTAAGAAATCAATAATAATGTTGCAAAAGCTGTAGCTGTTTATAACTGTTAAATTGAGCAATATGTTAACAATGCCTGGCAGGCAGTGGGACATGCAGTTACTTAACTCAAACTCCAGAGTGTGTACTTTCAGAGCAGTGGGCTTTTGTTTTCAGGATAACGGGCTTAGGTTTACATTGACAGACAATTGACAGCTGATAAAGTTACAGTATGGGACTTGTTGCTTGTTATTGTCAATTTATGATGTTGTCACATCCTGCACTCCTGCGAGCTGGGGAGGAGTCTGGGGAGGAGGGGGTGGAGGGAAACAACTCATTTCAACCATAGGTTGGAATTTAACAGGATTTCATCCTGATGTATGGTCTCTGGCTACAACTTGCTATCTGGACTGCTATACTAATTTTTGCATGTACAATTACTACATATTGCTCCTTTAAAATGTGTTCAGAAGCATATTCTAGCGTACTGTTCACTTGAAAGATGACAGAAATTGTAATCAGGCAGGCATTTTGGTTCTTGTGTCTAGTGCTGCGAAAGATTTTGCGAGAGTAATAAATTCAACCAAAACTACTACTTTCCTTAACCCTCACCTCATTTTTTCTGTCTCTAAATCTACCCAGATCTTTAACAAACCATTGTCACGTAATAAAACATAAAAACGTAATAAAAACGTAATGTGCACTAGGCTGACCAGATGAGAATAGGTGAAATTCAGGACAGGGAGTTGGTGTGGGTTAGTGTGTCATATCAAAAGGATTAAAATAGAATAATTTAGAGTAACAGTAACATCATTTGTTACTTTTATTCTGAAGACCAGTTATTCTGAGGTATGAAGCACAGTGTCCTGGCACAGGTGTGTGTTAGTCATTTTAATTTATGTTTTTCAGCAGCGAAGATTGTCATTAAGCTGTAGGAGCTTAGAAACACATTTTTTAGATATTTTTTATCACAAAGTCTGTCTGCAGTGGCGACTGCTATCTCTGTAATCTGGTTTAGACATGTCATATGATATCAACAATTTATTTTTTTATGATAATCAGTGCTGTGGAAAAGTGAAAACACATGAATAATACTCTTAATACTCTTCTATATTTTGCAAAAACAAATAAGAGATTTTTAATAACTAAACCCAGGAATTATAGCCAATATAATTGATTTGATCAGAATATTTTCACAAATTCATATGTTGTTCAGTTTATCTATTACTATAACAGTTCATTTTCAAGTCAAAAAGGACAGGAATCAGGATTTGGAACAACTGCTTATAATTTGGGACTGTCCTGAATATTTCAGGACAGCTGGTCACTTTAATGTGCACAATGAGCAAACAACACCTTCAAATCTCTCGAGGGTTGCAAAAATCTAGGCTTCCCTTCTAGGCAAAAAAAAAAGGCTGAAGATTGTGTTAGTGCATTGACTATTTCTTGTTGTTTTCAGGAATAAATTTTAGTGTACTGTTTTTGATAATCCAGGCCACCATGTTGAAAACGTTAAAAAAGGATGTGGGGAAGACCACAAGAAAGACTTGCATGCATGACTATAAATAAACAGCCATCCCAGCTAAACAGAGAGCTCCGATAACATCACAAACACAAGGAGTGTGACGTCATTCTCTGCTCAGGGAGCCGTAACACCACGATATCTTTACATAGCAAACAGTTGTTAGCTGACATCTAATGAAGCTGAATGTTGTATTTTGCACCTTTAACTGCTGTACTAAGGTTACTTGGTTATGTTTAAGAGAAGATATTCCATTTCCATTTCCTCATTTTCATTTGAATACAGTGCAGCTGTTTTTCTAATGAGGATGGTCTTGACGCCCTGTCAGGTCTGCTGAACCAAACACGCCTGGCGGTCCTTGGGCCCTCATCATTTTTGAGTCAGCTTCTTTGGATTATAAAAAAAGATGTCGGGTTTAACCTGAAATATAACCTTTAAGATTTTTTAATAAACTCTCCTGCTCTTGGAGTCTTCTTGAGTCCTTCCAAATCACCGCTCCAGGAGGCTCTGTCAATCAACACAAATCTCCTTCAATCAGAAATGTTTGCAGCTCTCTGCTTGGGCTGGTTAGACAGCAAGTACAGCAGCAAAGGGAAATGTTCTGCTGCTTGTACCTGGTAAAATTATGTTTGGGTACTCGGAAAGTCAAGAGTGTGCCTCACTTTTGGGGGGGGAACACCATGTGATAAATCTGATTTACCAATTTGATGAATCAATTTAGATGCAGAGGACGTGATGGAAGTGTTCCTTTCATGCTCTGAAACCTCGATGCTGACGGCGCCATCATACACAGGTCACTTGCAATATGTACGACAACGAAAGAAATTTCTAGCATATTGCTCGGTAATGAGGGTGATGGTGATTCTGGGCTGTCATGTGTGCACTCGGTGGGTCCCCATCTGTAGCAGTGAAGGTCACCACGACATGGCGACAGAAGCGACAACACCTCTCACCCCCATCTCAGTGATGAGCGTGCGATGCTGCTGGTTCCCATTACAGATCACCTCCTCGCTGATTAATTAGGCTCATTCTGCTAATTGAAAGTCACCCCTCACCCACTGTTCTGCTGTGCAATCGGGGGCAGACTGAGAGACTGCGACCGTCCCACTCTGGAATGGCGAGCCACTGAACTGCCACACTTTATTAAATCAACCGGCGACCGCCACATTTTTCTCACGGCGCTCCCTCCTGTCCCCTCCCCTTCGCGTCTGTCATTGGTGCGGACGAGTCCCCCTCTTTTACTGTTCGTAGAGGCCTCCGATGAATGACAGCCAACCCACACCGGCTGCCCTGGGAGCACTGGGCGTAATAAGCCAATTAACTAATTAAGACCTCGTTTGGAGGCCTAACGAGGAACACGGACACTCATTTGTGTAAATAAACAGGGATTTTTTTTGACTGCATTTGGAGAGCTCAGACGCGTGTGTTCTTGCACAGAGGTCAATAAATGAAAAACAAAATAACAGGCAGTCTACACAGGTTCCTGCCAATAGACGCCTCCTCTTGTATGCATGAAGCGAAGAAGCAGAGACAGTGCAATATGGTGATTCATTTATTCTAATGATACTGCTGACATCAGCCAAGCAAAGGAGCGGATCAGATCTGTCTTATCACAGTAGGGAGAAGGGAAGCTCTTAGCCTTCTGACTGTCAACTCATTGGCAGCCGCTGTATTGTAATAGCGTGGCTGCATACCAAACTGTACACAGACGCATGCTGAATTGTTACTGATTCTCCTGTCGTCCAGTATCAATCTGCATCAGAAGACATGACGCCCATTAATCTCGCAGCTTGGCACGGGCTTTGATGAAAATGCTCTATAAATTAGGAGTGTATGATGGAAAACTGAATGTGTAATGTGCTCCCGCCTTGCTTATTGGACAGTGAATATGCAATACATCAAATCGCAGGGCCTCTGTATTAATGCTCAAAAACAGGCAAGAGCAGCCATCATCAGGGTCACTGAGAACTCCAACACAATTCCTGATTGGTGAAAAACGGAGCATATTTACTAACTGTTCAGGGAAATTAGTAAGTCCCTTTGAAAATGTATACATATCCAGTGCTGGGAGGGTTATGTTTAAAACATATTCCACTACAGATCACTGAATACATTCCACGAAATGTAATTTGTAACATATTCCATTAGATTACTCAACATATTCTAAATACTTTTGATTACTTTTGGAATACATCAAAACTGTCTTGCTGAGCCCATTTGTGTGGGTCATTTTAAATGTAGTTAATAGTTGCTTTTACTGTTCTCACTACATCACACAGAGCAACAACTAACATAGAGCACTTACAGAATAATGGCTTTAGTTTTTGAAACTAAATATTTGGACTCAAAAATCATAATTTTATTTTTATTTTGATTACTCTAACTAAACCCGGAGGAGACCCCTGATAAGCCACTTAGGCTTTTGGCCTGCCATGCATATTGTTTTCTTACTGTTCTTTTATATATGCTATTAAATAAATATTCATTACTACATAAAGGATGGTACTGCATATTTTGGCCACAAACAGCCACACAAATATAAGAATATAACGTGAATCAAGTGTTAAATAAACAGATCGTATTTCTGGCTAATCAGCGATACGTATCAGCATTTGGTTGAGCTAATCAGTCAGCAGGTCAACCAAACTAACAAGTTGTTGTCTGTTTATGAGTCATAAGAAATCATATAATTAGATTAAATTTGAGCAATATGTTGATGGAGACTATTGGAGACTGGGCAGGGGGAAACATCACACTTCAACCATAGATTGCATATTAAATAGGATTTCAGTCTATTTAATATACAGTCTATGGTTCCAACTTGCTGTTTGGACTGCTGTACTCATTTTTGGACACACAATTTTTACATATTGCTCCTTTACAGTTACCTTAAAGTGACTCTTCAAATTAGACATGGAGTCTTTTGATGTGGACAGCAGCTTGGTTGATGGCAAGCTGATGGCTGTACATCTTTCTTGCACGGTGTGTTTGGCAGGTGTACTACGCCCACAAATTGTGTCATTTCTTAAAAATCTGGGGGATGCGGGCCTCATATACATTTTAGTGGAAATAAAGCAAAGAAATTAATAAATCCGTTCAAGTAATCTATTTTAAAGACAGCAACAGAATTCAAAATACCATCAATTTAAACTGTAACGGAATACAGTTACTCACGTTTTGAATTTTAAACACATAACGCTGTTATTTGTAATCCGTTACTCTCCAGCCCTGCATAGATCACACCTTTCTTCCAGCAAAGAGATAAAATGATAGATATTCTGGGCCACATGTGCACACAGTACGCACAGCAGTGGGTTGGCTCTCCCTGTATCTTTCATGAAAGAGAACTTTTGCACTTTCTCTTTGAAATCCATGATCAGTTAATATTTGAAGAGTTCTATTCCAAAGTGTTATCCATTTTGAATGAGCAAATAATTATCTGAAACTTATGATTAAATATCTCCAAAATACCCAGGGTACAACGAGTTAAGGTGTCTTCAAAAGGACCTTGATTTGTTTTAATTTTGTTCCCTTAACAAATATGTGAGGGTGTGGTGTTTTTTCTAATGACTGATATCTCTTTTGTAGTCATCTCATTAATTGATCATATGAACTTGAGTATTTTTGTGACTTGTACCTGAGTGACTTGAATAATGTGACACTTGGAGGGCAGCAAGTAATGAAAGATGATGGGATCAGGTAATTGGCACATTAAAATACTTGTTCAGGTTGAAATATTTTATTGGTGATTCAGAAATTATGTGTGATGTTCAGACAGCCTTTCTCGACATGCCAAATATCGCTCTCTTCAAACCAACCAAACTCTATGGGCGAAATCAGAATTTTACCTTGCAGAACATGGGAGTTGCTGGTGCCTTGATCTGTTAGTTTGTTTGTGTTGTTGTGTGACTTCTGCATTTTAAAAATACAGTTCTGATTTGCCGCAGTCACACAATAACACAAACAAACTAACAGACTGAGGCAGCGGGAACTCAGCAAATCCCATGTTCTGCAAGGTAAAATTTTGGATTTCGCCTTATGCAGTTTGGTTGATTTAGAGAGAATGATATTTGGCTTACATAATGTCCTGTCAGTAAAAGCTGTCTGACAGCAAAGTAAAATGGTCAAAATATTCTAAATATACTGTACACTTAACGAGCAGTCCAGCTGAGATACAGACATCAGGCTCAGGACCCCAACATGTGTGTTATTAAGTGTGTGGTGTAAATCTTAATGCCACAGATTCAACCTTGGCAACCACAGAGACTCTGATCAAGTCTGTGGCTAATCCCCTGTGACTGAGCCTCCAATATGGGCTGCAAACAGCAGGGGGGAAGACACAGAGAAATGGATGTGTGTATGTGCAAGTGTGTGTGTTTGATCATTTGTGTTTGTGTACACAGGGCAATAGATGTGCAGGGGAAAGCAGAAAGATGCAAAGAGAAGAGGGTGAAAGATAGATGGGCAGGAGGTAGAAATATGAGAGATGGGGAGGAGAATTGGAAAATTGGATGCTGAGATGAAAAAAAAAATGCTGAACAGGGGAGCAAACACAGGAAAAAGTCACATCTGATATAGGGGAAGTGTTGTTGGAAGAGAAAAGGGTGAGATGGAAAATGGCAGGTATGATCGTGAGGAAAGAAGAGGGGACCAAAGAGTGAAGGAGTGACCTGTATTGTTGATGGTTGTGATAACGGAGAGGTGGAGAGGGAAGAAAAGAGCTGAGGGTTGACTTTTTTTTTTGGTCTCCCTTTATTTTCTGCCGGGAGTCAGCAGGTTTGGGTGTGGACTGCGGGCGAGTGGATCGATGCGAGTTTCTATAGCCAGAATACTCTCCTCCATCTCTGACAACCGCCACGATGGCGTGATAGACCAATGGGATGGAGGAGAAGAATGGAGGCAGCAAAAACAAGGGAAGTAGAGTGAAATTGTGATGAAGTACAATGCCATTAAACCCTTGCAACCAGGATTAATAAATACACTGTAATCTGCATTTGATAATGTTTTAAATGCCAGCTAACATCTGTTTTTTGTTTCATGCCCTGCCAGATAGATTTATCTTATCTGGGCTGCTTAAACGGATAGTTCGGATTATTTGATGCAGGGTTGTAGGAGGTACTTGTCGATAGTCAGTGTATTAGCTGCAGTAGATGGCGGTCAGCAGTTTGGAGAAGACTTGAAGAGTACCAGCACAGAGCCTAAGCTATGCACTGCTGTGGATAGGGTCACCAACAAATGGTATGTTAGTAACTTAAAAAAAAGGTTCACCTAAAAAAGTCAATATCATTTTAAGTGTACGCTATATTTTGAATATAATGACCGCTTTACTTTGTCATTAAACAGCCTTTTCTGACAGGAAATGGCTGTTATATAAGCCAAAGATCTCTCTCGAACTCAACCAAACTTTATAGGCGAAAGAGTTGCCAATCTACTGCTGCTTCAATCAGTTAGTTTGTTTATATTATTGTGCGACTTTAGTGTTTTAAAAGGTTAGTTTGGATTCAATATAGTCACACGGTAACAAAGAAATAAACTGAATATGCCATCAAAAATGTAAAAATTACTGATTTTGCCCATGGAGTTTGGTTGGTTTGGAAAGAACTATATTTGGCTTATATAACATTGGTTTCCCATCAGAAAAGGCTGTCTGACGGCAAGGTACAGCAGTGAAAATATTCTAAATATGGCATACATGTAAACTGACAGTGATAAGTGAATAAAATATCTTTTGTTGCTGACCTTGTCCACTGCAGTTCATTGCTTGTCTTCTGTGCTGGTACTCCACTCTGCTTCTCCAAACTGGGTTCATGCCAGTCGGCATCTACTGTAGTTAATAAACTGACAATAGATAAGTACCTCAATACAATCCCACATCAAATAAGCCTCACTATCCCTTTAATCCATACACACAGCCCCTTAAGTAAAGCTTAACTATTATGTAATCCTGACTACTGAACGTAAAGTAAGGTCTGGCCTTGGACTGCCAGCCCACAAGTTAACAAGCTGTATTAAGTGAGCAAAGGGAGGGTCTCTGTACAAGGCTGAACATGCTCTTCAGGGCTGAACACACTCATAAACACACACAAATAAAAGCACCTCACAATTCATTATCTCCGTCCTGCCAGCTACTGTATAAGCGATGTTAATGTTGAGCCACAACTCTGTCATTTACTAGATAGCATTATGCTGTGGCTTAGGTGAGCCACTGAGAGATTTATGTTTGTCTTTATTTCCACTACCACCTCACTCTGGGCCTCTCCTCTCATGCAGTGTGATATACTGTCCAGTCAATAAAAGGGAAAAAACGACACGAAAACAAAAGGCTGTATTCTGGACTAGAACCAGGCCATTCAAGCCTGCAAATGGGTTTTGAGCCACCTATTGAGGAGCCCCAGCGTGAAGTAGCCCTTGCATCCACTCCACACTGGGGGAAGGGGGAGAAAAAGAGAGTAAAACAAAGTGTATAAGACAGCAGATAAGTCCAGAGACGAGGGAGTGTGTAACAGCGACAATGCCCTTCAGGAAGGTCCTTAACCTGGCCCACTCAGCCAGTACTAACTCACTAATGTGCACTGTATGAAAAATGTAAGTGGCTTAAATTGCATTAGATTAAGGCAGCCATGAAGCGAATAAGTGACAGAATAAAACAATAAGTCTCAATGGGAGCGGCATCAGCAGGGGGAAAAAAGCATGTGGCATGTCGCTTTAGTCCCCAGGCCTGCTGCTGTCGGCTCCACGCTGCCGACAGCCAGTTGGACACACGCCACAGCCAGGTGTAGGGGATTTTATGCTTGTTACCTTGTCCTCTGTGTGAATATTGAGTTAAATTACAATCCTATAACCTCAAACGTGGTCTAGCGACTTTGTGTGTGTGTGTTTTTTTTTATTTACTGTACCTCTACGGCAATTTATATCACAGCAGCGCCATGTGGCCACGACACACCTGAAAATGGATCAAAGTGCTGCATTGCATTTTTCTTCCCACCGCTTTTATTTTTCTGCAGTGCCAGGTAGAACTGTGCTTGGTATGTACATAACACAGCAAATCATAGTCAACTCAGTTTTCTTTGTCCCCAGCTGTGTCCCTTAATCCCAAACTGCTATGCACCAAGTCTTACAGCGAGGAACCTTGAGGGTAAGCGCAGGATTTGCTTCCAAACACATTTGAGAATTTTTTCATATGCCCCTGATCGATCCTGTAGCCCTCACCTCAGGGTTACAGCTGCAGCAAGTGGTTCTATCAGATTAATAATTGGAAATAAAATCATTTTTCATGCACTCTTCCAATGCACTGCAGAGGTTTTTCTGGGTGACACTTGTATAAGAACACAAATATTGTATATCAGTGATTCACCTCTACACCAGCTCTTTGCACATGTTCTGTAGAACAAGGACATGAACAGTGCAAGGAGAAACTGCAGGACAAGCTCCACTATACAGAAAGGTATGACATTACAGTCTCTGCTGCAGCTGGGATACAGTGACTTCATCAGTGCAGTGTAGCATGAGAAAGTTTTAATTAAAGGGATAGTTCAGGTTATTTGATGCTGGGTTGTATGAGGTACTTATCGACAGTCTATGCTGATCAGCACATCCTCAGTTTGGAGAAGCGGAGAGCAGTTCCAGCATGCAAGCGAAACAATGTACTGCTGCGGGTAGGGTCAGCATTGAATGTATTTTTGCTGATTAAAAAAGTCCACCTAAAAAAAAATATAGTTAGCATGTTTTCACCGCTTTACCTTGCCATCAGACATCCTTTTCTAATAGGAAACTGCCGTTATATAAGTCAAACATCACTGTCTCCAGACCAGTCAAACTCCATGAGCAAAATCAGTAATTTTACCTTGCAAAACACGGGAGCTGCTGGTCTACTGCTGCCTCAATTTGTTAGTTTGTTTGAGTTATTGAGTGAATTCAGTGAATTCAAACTAATTTTTAAAACACCAAAGTCACACAATAATGCAAACAAACTAACAGATCAATGCAAATGGAGTTTGCTTGAGCAAGAGAGAGTGATATTTGGCTTATATACTGTAATGGCTGTTTCCCATCAGAAAAGGCTGTCTGACTGCAAAGTAAATTGGTGAAAATATTCTAAACAAAGCGTATGCTTAAATTGATTTTGACTATTTTTTAGGTGGGCCTTTTTTTACATGGCTAAACTACATTTTGATGCTGACCCCGTTCACAGCAGTTCATTTCTTCCGTGCTGATACTTCTCTTCTACTATTGCTAAGTACGTAATACAACCCAACATCAAATACTTATAACTATCCTTTGAAGATGAAAAAAAAAAAAAAAACTAAAAGGAGGATGTTACAGTACTGGTATAAATCCTGCGGTTGTCTCTAACAGTAACTATGGAATTGTAAAAAAAACAAAAAACAAAAGTTTCAGTCAGTTTTCGGTGGCCTATAAATGACAAAAATAATAAAGTCAATTCTCAGAATAGAGACCAGTAGGTTACCTAATTAGAGCAGAGACCCAAAGGTATCATTTACTTAACAGGTAATATATCATTGATTGCTACCTCTTCCTCTGGCTCAAGAATAGTTTAAAATGTCTTTCACAGCATCTCACTTATTCATATTAAACATGAAATCTAATATTTCAGTCTTTCTTGTCAACTGAGAGACTAAAGAGCTACACAAGTTATCATTTTATGCTGTTGAACAGTAAAAATGTTACCACATCTTGAAACACTCAAACTTGAAGATGTAAAGAATACATTAGAATAAATTCTGACTATATGACATGAAGGGAAGAGAGATCTTGGCGAGAGCTGCGGAGAACGAGGAAAGTTCAGCTAAGTAGGTCAAGTATGGATGCTCCCGCTCACCTTGGGGCTCTGTGTGTTTCTGTGGAAGCTTGTAAAACTGTGCAATGGAAGCCCGGGGCCTGCCAAAGATCCCATATCTTCAAAAACAGAAACAAAGTTCTGCAATCACGCTTATGTAACATATTAATAGCAATGTAGCGAGATAATGAGTGATATCATGCAAACATACAGTAGGTATACTATGCAAAAATGCAGACAGTGATTTTTCATTCTAAATTAACTGTTACTAAAAGTGAACAATGCAATTACCATAATCATATTCCCATTGGAAAGCTGCTGCAGAGGTTGTTATTATCCTGTTTCAGCTCAATATTTACTTTAGTGATAACATTCTCTAAATATATTATTACAGAGTCAAAATAATTGAATCTAATGAGTCAATATTAAGACAAAAAGTAGAACATCAAATAGAGTTTGATCCTCCCATTCATCTAACACTCTAAAGGTTTAAGTCCTGCCTGTAGACTATGACAACACAATCAGCAATTACACAGAACACAATGAAACAGAATTGAGTATAATCATTAATTTGTTTCCAAGTGGAACGGCTTTAACTTGGTTCATTGGCCAGTCCCCCTTGATGATCTGATGGTCTGAAATGATCCTTTCCTAATGATCCCCCCATAATGATCCAAAAGGCAAAACTAGTTATAGACTGTCTCCTCCGGTTAGGAAGACGTTGCAGAGTTTCTGTGCTCAGGGTGCCACTGCATGGCTCAACGCTGAACTCTGGCATTTTTAAAAAGTTTAGAATAATACCGACTTCCCAGGAGAGGAAACTCGTGTGCTCTATTGTGACAAGTTTTCTGTGGCTGAATCCAAATGTCCAGATTTAACCGCACTTGCAGACTTAACAGGCGCGCTCCCGGGAAGTCTGCGAGTGCTGAGGGCCATCCAAATCCACAGTTCTTTAAGTCCATAAGAGGTCTCCAATGGACTTTCTGCAGAGTTCCATGAAGTCTGTTTGGGATGCAGAGTTCACCAGACTTTGACCAGAAAATTACCCATAATCCGATGAAATATGGTGCAATAATGTGGGAAAAATCACAATAATATGACTCATTATTACTTTTTAGGAAATTCTTTTTTATTTGTTTCATTATGTTTAGAGCTTGACATATATATTGGCATTGGTCTGATATTGGCCTATAACAGTTATATCAGTCTATATCTGTATCTGCATATACTGTATGTTGTAATAGGCCTAGGTTTTTATTTTTATTTTTTTACCAGGACATAATGCAGACTGTTATTACATGTTAGCATTATTGGTAGTATTTTATGTATATTTGATCCTCTTAATTCATAACTAATATATACATATATTTTCATCTATTTCAGTTTTTTATTTTAAAGATTTTTTTTATTATTATTGAAAATAAAAAAAAATAAAGTTTAATGTTTTAGTGCCCAGATATCATTTTGGACAATAACATTTATTGTAAAACTGTAAAATAGCCTGCCTTCATTTTTATCCATCTTTATCACAAGTGTTAACCACTTTTGAGGAATTACTGCAAAAAATGTGTTTATGTATATATTTTACATTCTGTGCATATTTTTCTGTATAAAGTATATTAGCCAATATATTGATATCAGAATTTCTTTACACCTCATTATCCTCAAAAATAAGTCTGGCCCAAAGTTTATTACTGAAGAGATAATTCTCACAGGGAATATGCAGAGGCTGAATAATTTGGACAGCCTAATCTGCAAACTTAAGCTGTCATTCATCCATGGTGTGAGGATCCTCAGTTGAAGCTTTAATGTGAATATAATATTAGCAGGTGTTTAGCAAAGGGAGATTTTCACAGTTGGCTCTGAACATATCTGTCACAGGTACTGTGTACAGCAGGAGGCCCTGCACATGCACATGTTGTGTAAAAAGATACTTTGAAATGAGTTGCAGGGTTAGAAATTTCATTTCATCTTGGGGTCTTGCATCCCATCTCTTAGCACATTTTACCCCCCTGCGGTCTTGCACCCTCACAGACTTGATGTGATGACAGTGAATTTGTCACACTATGTGTGACCAAAATCTGCCAGGGCTCAGTTTGCAAATCTGGAGGGTGGACATTTGGATTCAGCCTGTCTCTCTGTCCCTCCCTCCAGCCTCAGACCTCTCATACTTCTTCCAGGCCCTTTGTTAATGGAACTTTTCAGTCCTTCCTCGGGCTTCATGTAATTGTGCCGAAACCGTCATGGTACAGGGGTTATGGTCCGGTGCACACGGCTGAATGCTATGACCACATGGTATGTAGATTTATGCATGTAATGTGGAACCAAAGTTCGTAAGTGTGAGTCATACATTTAGACACCGTTAGCAACCTGTGCTGAGGTCAACACAATAAGCTGATCAGTGTGTGAGTCAGTCACACTATGGCGAGTTCAAAAATGAAACACTGGAGCTGGAAGACCTGCCTGGATCCTTTAAATCAGTTGGGAACAATTCCTGTTACTGGGAAAGTACAACAGCAACATAGAGAGTTGTGGATAAGACAGCGACTGTGTGTCAGTGTGTGGTCCACCGTCATGCAATTCTTTTGCATGTGTAAAATAAAAATAAAAGAACAATGTGCATAAACAAAAGAATTGTGAATTTGCTAGCAATATATAGGTATATATTATATACAGCTTAGAATAAAATGAAAAAAGACTTTAAATATTATAAATTCAGTGAGAACTATATAAACACTGCAGCAATTTAAAAAAATTCTATTTATTTTCTATTTTCAATTTCATAGCATCAGAGATTCCTTTTATTTTTATAGCCTATTGTAAACTATTGCCATTTGGGAAAGTGTTTGCTCAGTGTTTGAACAGTGTAATACAGTAATGTTCTTATTTTTATAATGAAAATAGTAAACCAAGTTGCCAGTGTGCAAAATGGTTCCTCAGTCCTCAGCAATAGGATTTTGTCTGTCTAGTGTCTGTTCAAAATATTCAGAAATGTATACTTTTGCATTTGTTTTCCCCCTGTACCAAACTCACATCAAATCGTGACTCCTTAATCCTGCCATGATGCAAACTGTGACTTCTGAGTAGAGTTACTAGTCCTGGCCGCTGACCTGTTATCGATACGAAACATCAACATACAGGTGTTAACAATGATGCTAATTAAAGTCCAGTTACATTTAGTGTAGCGGAGCCTTTCTAGTGAGCCAACATGCACAACAGCAGCACCCTGACTCTGGTTGACCTGAATGAAACAGAGCATTAATTAGTAACATTGGTAACACCTGTGTTTACCCCAGTATTTCATGTCAAAATGGCTGCTGTGAAAAAGGTCTAAGCTCTCATCCTTTACCAGTCACATGAGCTCCACACCCACCTGCACACCTGATCCTCATTCCATCATCAAGCCCCACCTGTCTCTCATCAGCCCCGCTCAGTATATATATAATTGTTCACAAACGCCAGCCCTCTGTTTGTCTTTCATGCCACAGCTGCCTTTGCAGATTTTGTCTCTTTGCGTGCATCCCTTTGAACCTCGCCAACTGTCCCTCTGTCGCTGACCTGTTTTCTGAACATTGATCAAGCGTGCCTCATTGTAACCTCGCTTGCTCTGCCTCTGACTTCTGCTTTTGATTCCCCGACCACAACTGTTGCACTCAACAAAAAGACTCCTAATTGCTGTTGCTTTGGGTGACTGGGTACTGAAGCTTAAAGTATCGACTGAAATGTGTCTGTAGCACTGAGTTTTGGAAACTATCAAGTACTGAAAGTTAACATTCAATTCTTTAGCCAGAATCTGAGGCTTATTTCTTTGATCAAATGCTTGGTGATAGATCAAGAACTCTGAAAATGTAGCTGCTTTTAGAATATCATTTAGCCAAAGCTCTTACACGGTTGCCTGTCCAAAGATGAGATCAAACATTGATGCTTTGTAAAGGCTGACATCACTGAAGGACTCAGATGGGGGGCAGAAGGGGTGACTGCCCCTCCTGGTGCCCCCTTGTTCAAAAAACTCAATCTCAAAAGTGCCCACTTAGATGCCCCTGTGGTATATGAAACATGGTAAAGTGCCTTCTAGGGTGCCCCTCTAGCAGAAAATTTGATGCAGTCCCATATTAGCTGACCTACATGCTAGAAAATTAGTTGGCCTCTACGGTCCTCTAAAAGGTTAGTTTATACTTCCTTGTGTTTTTAATACAGAGGTGTATTAGTTGTTGTACTTTGTCACATAATAAAACAATTTTGTGCATTTCAAACTGAGAAGAATTCAGAGGAAAGTGGAGTGAAATTGTCAGGGAGAATAGATGGAGTGAAATAGTAAAATTTAATCAAATCAAAATTTCAATTCAATTTCCTTTTGATAAATGTGGCAGGATGAATGAAATAAGTGACTTTGAGAAACTGTAATGAGAAAACCTGTAAAAGTAAATAAATAAAAATAAAGTAATGAAAACAAATAAAACAATTTTAACTCTTTGAACTCCGCAATAGAAATGGTCTGCCAGTGCCTACATTGTTGTTTTTGCTTCTGATGTAATTTCCTAGGTTATCTTAAAATGCTTAATGTCCCTGAAATCTGTACAACCTAAGCTAAAGACTATGTAAAACAGTAAACTAATAGGAACTAAAGAAATTATTGAAAATGTGCCATAAATTTCATAAATATATATACAAAAATCTGGCATGTTTTTTTCAAATCATATTTTACTAGACAAGGTACGCTGACAGAAACTAAGCACAAAACTACTAGCTCTATTTTTCTCAATCTCTCTCTGACATTAACTGATCAACCTGTTTCTTTGCTGAAGCACCCCTTAACTACACCATGTTATGTACATTGTCACCACGTTTTCCACCACATATAACGTAATGACATCATCAACTTGTGACACATGTGTCCAAAATGACACAAAAGACCAATACTCTTCAGCTGCAAAAAGAATGAATGCATTACCTATTATAGTTTTTATTTTAGATCAGTTCAGCGCTGCCTGCAGGAGGTCCGTTTTTATGGGGCTTAATATAACCCAAGGTTTGAAACTGTTTTACCATAAATGCGTCACTACTTTCTGCACACTGGAGCCCGTTATTTTTTTGCCCCTTCCCCTCAGACAGCACGAGTCCACCACTGGTGGGCATATTTGTTGGCACAACCTAAGGCCTTTGTTTGTAAAAATGTCTCAGTTTAAGGCACCAAAAGTATTATTGTTTCAGTACTGGCACCAAAACTCAGGTACTGTTGGCACTGACATAAAAAAGATTTCAAACATCCCTTCCCAGGCCCATTTTTCAGGCAGATCAGCTCTGGCAACAAGAAGTGTAAAAACCAGCCCAAAAGAAACAAATATCTTAAAAATAAAAATGTATAAGTCAAATATTTCCTCTCAATAACATATTCCTATGAGATTAGAACGACTGTGCTGAGTCAACTCAAGTACAATGTTACCTATCAGAGCTGCCCTGTGTATTACAACCTTTAAACCGTGTATAAAAACACTTCACTCTCTTCCACATCAGCACTGCCACAAGCCGAGCACATCTCTCAGCACTCATCTAATTATGGGGGTCAGTCAGCACTGCAGAAGGAAGAGGAAAACTTGACAGATTTGCATTCATGTCATGAGTGGAGTTCAGATCATTTGCAAAGCCATCAACTGGATGTCCTTTCATATCCTAAGTCTCTGCTGTCCTATCACTCCTACACGCTGGGGATCTTAATGATGGCTCTCTTATTTGCAGTTATTTCAGGAAATTCAATGACTTACTTGCCAGGGTCATGAGCAAAATGAACAAGACAAGCATCTTTGAAGATTATGATAATGGAAACGGAGGGCAAAATTGGAATTGTTTTAAAATTCACCCGCACGTTCCACATCTTATTATCCTTCCACTTGGCAGCCACCCATTTTCAAAGGCGTGATAAAAATACACATTAGATACATTCACTGCCACTGCTGTGTAGCAGAGGATTTTATGGCCTGTAAAGTTTGGCATTTCAGGATGAGAAAAATAAACACTCTTCACAGCAAAAACTAAAAGACGAATCAGAGATCTACAGGGAAGACAGATGTTAATCCATCCACAAAATAGTCATTAGCATTTACTCGGCACAGCAGATGAAATACAGTCCTACATCATATAATTTACTCTGGTTTTTGACGCTCAATGCTACAGACGCCCATAGTGAGAAGAAAATTGAAACCTTCCGTTCTTGGTGGGAGAATGACTATTCAGTGCTTGATACAGCGCCGAACTAAGGACCAGATGGTGCAGACTAAAACATACTTTAAGAGGGAGGATGTCGTTTCAAAAGGCAAACTCATGCAAATCAGGTCCACAGTGAAGCTGTTGACTCATGCAATTTCACAGTGTTTACCAATAACAAATTGGAATGGAACATTAATAGTGCTTTCTGAGCAAAACGCCGGATAAGGCTAAATGTTCAGAGAAATGCGTTATTACAGCTGACCTCAGAACCAAAGCGCCACATTAGCAAATTATGAAAGGTTTAGTAGGTGCCCTGCATAAAATGATGGGGGAGAAGAGGACACGCTGACCTCAGAGAATACACACACATTAAGAAAATGTCGGTTATGGCCTTTGATCTTTGGGAGCTAAATGAGTAGTGACTCAAGCATATGCAATTACATCAGCTGGGCAGTCTCTGAGGCCACATGTTCAGTGGTGTCACAGGCAGTCTGCCTCACCACAAAATTATTCATCTCATTCTGAACCCGCTGCTTCTCTGATTCAGTCTTCCAGCCACTAATCACAATAACACAGAATGCAGAGTTTACACACTTCTGACATTGTTTTTAGTAAGAAACAGAGATTTTTCATGTAAGTTATATAGTTCCATAACAATATTGTTGAAAAATTCCAGTCAGGTTTTATAGCATCACACAGCCCTTGAAACAGCCCTTGTTTATAGCCCTTCTTTTTACCTAATGACCTCCTCCTCGCAGCAGATGCAAGAGAGCATCTAAATCTTTTTCGACCCAAGTTCAGCTTTCGACACCATTGATCATGCTAATTCAGCAACTCAAACAGTAGGTAGGGACCTCAGGCTCAGCACTGAGCTGGCTCAAATCTTATTTATCTCAGAGGACTTTCTCATTCGCAATAGGCAATCTGTCGAGACCCATAGCAGACATCACCTGAGGGGTGCCACAGGGCTCAATTCTCAGCCCCAACTTCTTCTCCCTCTTTATGATTCCACTAGGTCATATAGTTTGCAAGCATACTTTTTCTTTTCACAGCTATACCGACAACAGAGTTATATGTTCTATCTGGAACAAACTCCCAGAGAACTGCAGGTCTGCTGCAACTCTCAAGGCTTAAGACTCTTCTGTTTGCCCCTGCCTTTAATTAAACCAAATCTGAGACTTTTGATTAATATCTTAAACTGTATTGTAGCTTTCACTTTCCTCTTGTCTGATTTTTTTATTTTCTATTTAACGGTTTTAAATGAGTTGAAATGGTTTTTTTTATATTGCTTTGTTTGTTTTACATTTATTCTTAATGATTTTTTTAAACGTGAAGTACTTTGAATTGCCTTGCTGTTGAAATGTGCTACACAAATAAACTTGCCTTGCCTTAAGATAAAACCTACTGCTTTAATACCCTCAGAAACTCTCAAGGACAATAAATAAAACTTTCTGAGTTAAGTGAGAGCAAAACCAAAATAATCTTATTCGGGATTCCCAACAAAAGAAAGCTTTTGTCTTGGCGACTTATCGTCAAATATAAAGCCTGTCGCCAGAATTTTGATTTTTGACAGAGACCTGACTTTTTACTTTATGTAAAGCACGTTGTAAATTTGTTTTTATAATAGTCCTATAGAAATTATTAAATATCATTAGGAGTCAAAAACATTTTAACAAGGCACAAGCAGCTGTAATTGAATCTGATCAAGTCTTGCAGCATGTGCCGGTATGTCTGAACTATATTTACGATCTTTTTTAAAACTATGTCCCTCCTCCTTGCTGTTTGCTGTGGTGGACATCTGGAGTGCAGCAGTAGCTAAAGGAGTTTGGAAGGACACAGCAGACTGCAGGGAAAGACAGGTAGGTGTACAGCATGCGGGGGCGTGAGGCAACCAGGTGCTGTGAAGTGTGAGGCTCTGCCCTCCCAGCTGATGATCAAAGACAGGCATAACTGCCACTGATGACCATGGCTGCTGGCCAGACCAAATGCACAATGTGGACTACGGTGTCAGCAGAGATGAGCCGTACCGAGGCAATGCCAGCTAGAAAAATATTATTATTGCTGGCACCACAACAACACATTGGATTCACACAGAAACAAAAACTAAATAATGTATCATCAATTATCTCTGAAACCCTTTGTCTGCTTTTACTAACCTTGAGTTCCCTCATTTAGTCAGTAATGACCGCTCTTTGGTTGCACATTTTAAAGAGGGTTTCACAACTGGGGATTGTTCAGGACGTTATGGTGGAATTAGAGGGAGAATATGTCCCTCCAGCCAGTTAGCCAAGATAATGTTAATGATGTCTTGTGGGATCCGCCACGAGAAGGACTCTTGATCTAGATCCAGGGGGATCCACTGCGACTTCTGGCACCACTCTGGAGCTCACGATAACTCCTACTATTAATTCCTCTTTAATAGAATTAAACTCTTGATAGAAAAAAAACCCCTTTCCATTGGACGATTATCTCTCATGTCAAGTAATGTGAGCATAGGTCATCAGAGGGGGAACTTTTCCCTACTGGCAGTTACTGAGAGACCTTTGTCAGAGGGATCTTATAGAAGGGAAGAAAACAATTTGACTGAATGGGAGATAGCTGCTATGGTGTCCAAGTGCTCTGTTGAGGAAAAGCAGCCCTGTGGATTACATAATAAAAGACCCTTCATTCAACTAATGGCCTACATGCTTCCACATAAAGGAACATTATTTCACATCCGGCCATAACAGAAAAATAGGAAAAGCCTTTTATGGTATGGACAAGTATATTTTAAATTCAATATTCATGGTACAGCACAGACCTTGTGTTGAAAAACTTCATAAAGCATACCATACAATGAGATGGGCACAAATACGTAAAGCATAGAATTACTAATACTTGCTCATCAAGTGTATACAAATAAAATACCAAATACTTGTATAACAAATGCATTTGTGGAATTTGAAAATACAAAAATACATTCTATATAAGCTATCACGTTTTGAGCATTTAGTAGCCCCAATATAGGTCTGACCTTCAAGTGATACTTCAGATTATTTGAAGCGTGGTTATGTCAGTTACAAAGCCACCGGACTGAGTCATTTTACCTCACAGAACCTGGGAAGTGCTGGTCTACTGCCACCTCAATCTGTTAGTGTTTTTGTGTCCTCTAAAAGGTTAGTTCAGATTCACCAAAGTCAAATAATGGTTGACAAGTCAGGACAAAGCCTCTCATTTGTTAGCTAGTGGACAGCTAACAACAACTGTTTTCAACATGGAAATTAATTATCACAGAAGACATTCTGTGTTGGATTTATCATTATGGAAAGTCTCAGAAAAGATGCTGTGGTTCAAAGCTTCTGAAATGGACACGATTGCACTGGACCCAATGTAAAGGTATGATGCTAGTGTGGGCTTAACATTAGCCTTTCTTGCTCAGCTTAGTGTTTTTGTGTCCTCTAAAAGGTTAGTTCAGATTCACCAAAGTCACAGTGAGCATGTTGCTAGACCAGAAATTATATTCATCATGTGATTCACTTGCATTTTTGCATTTTTGATTGTGATGAGATTAAAAGTTAAACCTTAGGATAAACAAGTCTTATTTTAGATTAAAATTACATATCAAATGATGTTTTAAGTATTTGAAATACACAAATAAAAGCTTTTGAAGTATTCTGCCCAGCAAAATGCAAGTAGCAAAATGCTCAAAAGTAAGAAAATGCATACAGGCTTGGAGAGTAATGGATTAGATGTAATGGGATTATGTCATTTGGATGCAAAAAATGTATTAATTAGAAGTTGTAACAGAATGCATTTTTAAAGTGAACTTTCCAACCCTGAGTATAGCATATGCTTTGTACTGAAAAACAGCATAAATCATGCTGTACATATAAAATTAAAACGATGAAAAACTAATTAATAAACAGAAATCAAGTAAAGGCAGTACAGGATGCAAGATGGAAATTTAAAGTGTTCAATTCAGTCAAGGGCAGAGGAAACCTTGTTAAAGTATCATATGCCGAAGCCAGTCAAAGGATGTATTTGACTCCAAAGAAATGTATAGAAAATTGGTAGTGTTTGTAAGAACCAAGTGAAGAGACCTAAGAATGTGCTGTGATGCACTCAGTGAAGAAAAAGAGTACTGTGCATTATCTTTCACCATATATTCCATTAGTAAAGTCAGCATTTCATGCAGTATTCATTTGACATAAAGATGTATTGACAGCAATGCCGTATTTTCTGTGCGCAGCCTCCACTATGTGGTTACAATGCAGCATGTCTTATAGCCATGCCTGGGTGTATTCCATTGTCACGGTTGACATTCCCTATAGTAAAAGCACTGAGAGATCAATGCATGCAGGGGCAGCACCTGTGCTGCCTGGAGCCCCACTAAAAGCCTCTGCGTCTCGTCTGAAGACGGAGCTGGCATCCCCAGGGATTCGCCTTACAGCGGAAAGAGGGAAACCCGCCCTTCCCCTACATCATTGCCGTGGAAAGCTCCATCGTACAGTCATCCACTGCTGGGAAATCAACGCGACTCATAGAAGCTATCCTGTCTTTTCTCTTTTTTTTTTCACTTGTGTGGTTCGAACAGGCCTAATTAACTTTCTGTAACAACGGGCTCTACCGCCGGTGATCTGCAGCCTTATTGGGTGAGCTTGTGGCATGATAGTACGAGCTGAATGTCACGCTCTCCTTGGGCCGATCAATCCAGGCGATCAGATATCAGACACCTGAGGGATGGCTCTAGCCATAGATCGCTCACGCGCAGACTCACGCAGGCACGCACACAAACACAATCGAAACACATTGCCAGGCACGCACACACTCCCGAAGAAGCAATACAAACATGCACTAAACCACGGCCGGGGCCAAGGACGAGGGAACTCGTCTGCAGACAGACGTGCTGAGCCGAAAGCTTTTTCTCCCAAACATTTTGTCTTTCTCCTATTTCAGCCATATTATTATCTGCATGTCAGCTTGATGAGATGACTCCTGACTTGATAAGACTCTCTGTTCATCGCAATTGCTGCACTTGTCACATGCTCACTGACTGAAAATTGCGTACCTTGCTCAAGGTCACAGACAGTGGTTTTCCCTCGGGTGGGGGGCAGACATGCAACTCCCTCTGTTCACATGTCTATGTCTACGCTCCGTTTCTAATTGCCTCTGTGAGAGGTTATGGCCTGTGGGGGGAACATGGTACCGACAACAACAACCATTTTGTATTTGCCTGTATTAGTCATTCAAAAAACAATCAGCGATGGTAAACATGCCGCTTGCCCTCCCTGGGAGTGTTGATGACAATCATTCTGTTAGCAGATCATCTGTCTCTAACCTAGAGGGATGACAACCACTCCCTTATGTAAACCTGTGAAGAGATGTGCTCTACAAAGTTGAGATGAACTATATACACTGCTCCGAACACTCGCTTGGCTCTCGGATGACGCTCACTGTGGAGAATGAACGCTTCATTCATCTGTATAACACAATTGTCATCCTCCCATCCATCAGTACTTGGTTTCAAGACAGTCGGTAGTTCTCTTTTTTCTGCCTTCCCAGCTCAATCAATATGTTCAGCAATAATACATGAGTCGAGCTCGCTTCTGTATCTGTGTCTCACCTTTTCTTCATCTCCCTCTCCGATTCTTTCTCATCCTCACTGTACAACGCACAGCTGTCTTTTCAACCCTGACCACCTCATTATCCCCCTGTGCCAATTCCTCTTCCCCCCCCCGAACTCTCATTTGCACTACTCTCCACCAAGGCTAACAATACTCTTCAGTGTTTCCATCATCAGCAAGTATTTTCCCTTGACACCGCCATGACTTCTCATCTCTGTTGCAACAAATACTCTTATTATTCTCCGTCTGTCTCTTTTCCCACTCTTTCATTTTCCTCTTCCTCCCACTCAGTTTTGTTCCCAACAAAATGTAGTTGATGGGACTACAGCCTCTGTCTGTGGCACAAACACAACTTCTCTCAGTGGCAACGGAAGGCTATGGTGGACAGGCTTCAGTCTCCCACTGTGCAGCAGCGTTAATCCCCTGGGGAGTCACATCAAATAGAATTGCCCTTATGTGTCATTTGTATGAAGGGAAAATAACACAAGCATTATTAATAGTTTATGCGAATGAAGTTCTATAATAGATTCCCCATCATTAAATGACGTAGGGGAATACAACTAAGGCTGAGAAGACAACCGCAATACCGCAGTCACATGTTGTCTACCACGGGATTGAACTTGCTATATCACCACTGGAAATTTTATTTTAAAGGATCAATTTTATTATTCCATGGTGTAATGCATTTAAGATCAGCGTGTAGATCTACTGATACAACTATGGATCAGTGCTGTCTAGTTAATAGATTAATAATGATTAATCAATTAATCGCCATTAAGAATTTAACCAATTTAACATATGTATTAATCGATAATTACACCTCGTTTGTAATTGTTTTCTCTAGCTTAGCCAGTTGTTGAATAATGGTTGACAAGTCAGGACAAAGCCTCTCATTTGTTAGCTAGTGGACAGCTAACAACAACTGTTTTCAACATGGAAATTAATTATCACAGAAGACATTCTGTGTTGGATTTATCATTATGGAAAGTCTCAGAAAAGATGCTGTGGTTCAAAGCTTCTGAAATGGACACGATTGCACTGGACCCAATGTAAAGGTATGATGCTAGTGTGGGCTTAACATTAGCCTTTCTTGCTCAGCTTACCTCAGGGTCAACTCATTCACTTTTCAAGCAGTTGTGGAACAGCAGACATGAGTTTTCTTGGTCTTGAGAAGCTGCAGCCTTTATGAACTGACACATTGTAAACTCTACTGTACATTTGCTAGCCTGACAGCTTTCTGCTGAGTTTAAGTTTCTGCTCCACTATGAGCAGCAACGTCACTCGTCTGCTGCTCACTCTACCTCACTTTCCACGTACAATTTACGCACTGCCCTATTCCTTAAAGGAGCGACACTTTGCTTATGACAGGATCCTGACATAAAGTCCAATAAAATGTCATTATTTTTGTAAATCACCTTCCTGCAGGAATATGTTGCTTTTTCACCGTGGTCAGAAAAAAATCCATATTGTCACAGCCCTAAGAGAGGAGGGAGAATTCCCCCACAAGTCATCACAGATTACGCATTTGTTGGACAGCGCTGCACAAACACTCAGTCGAGCTCTTAATTTGCTTGGGTTTTCAGGATAATTTGGCGGCCAGGGAAACACTGGTGAGTAACAAGCGCTCCAGTGACACGGCCTGCCAAATCAATCCCAATCTGAGCATGTCCACTTACTCTCTTCTCACTGCACTGCCAACATATTGAGCCGGCATCTTCCTGGATACTGGAGTAATCCAATCAAAATGCATCGTGGGGATACCATTATGTGCTCATTTGTACAGCTGCAAAGCATTCCCTGCGAGGAAATATGCAGAAATCAATAACTCAAAACCCTGCCCTCTCTCAGCTCATGCTTTTTAAAAAACAGAAAATTAGGTTTGCAGAGGAAATCAAATGAAAGTTTTTTGTTTTTACTCTCACAGCTGAAAAAAAGGAGCTCTTGCTTATCTTAAGTGAATAAGAAGGTCATATCATTCAATCTGAGGTTGGGATTTTGTTACACAGTTAAACTGGGAAGAGAATGAAAAGGCAGAAGATAGTCTTAGAGCGCCTGGGAGATGCATCATTTTTTGCTTCCTCTCATTGCCTTTCTGAAGGGAAATGGGCTTAGGAATTCAATCAGCTTTGGAGAGCCAAAGCTGTATGTGATCCAGCTCCGCCTTGGTGTCTGTGTCCTGCGTACACGAGTGAAAAGAAAACAAACAAACAAACAAACAAACAAAAAAAAGATCAAAAGGGAGAAAAAAAGAGAAGACATTCAACGAAACAGCACCAGAGCGTAAAAATAATGCAGTGTCGTCTCAAAAAAAAGCCAAGGATGTCCTGGCTGCGTGCTAGCAAATTACTCTTTCAGGAAATGGGAACAAAATTAAACCTACAAAACTTTTTTACAAGACCATGTCCTCTTGCCATCTGGCTCAAGCGCTTCAATCTCGGTTACACCTTTATGCTGTTGGCTGAACACAAGCGAGTGCTGTGGTATTGATCCAGCCGTACACCCCTTTTATTATCTCTTCTCCCATCCAAAGGCAGCTTTCCGCTTTGATAGCACCACTGTTGTAGAAAAGCATAAATTCTCAAGCCCATTTGCTGTGAGGGGGCGGATAAATGGATGTGAAATCAAGCCATGAAAAGCCAACATGGCATGGTGGGGAATTTTATCCTGAGCTCATTAGGAAAAGCATGTTTCCTCATTCGTGCACCGTAATGTTGCACAATATGCTGATAGAATATTTCTTCTCTCTCTGGCGCCTACATTTTCATGAATGCTTTTTAATTGTGAATGTTTGTTTGGGCTTTTGTTCTACTGGATATTCTTTGGCACACTGGCCGTGGGAGAAATCAAGCCTGGCTTCAGCTTGTCAAACTAACAGTGGGCCAAAGAGGAGGTGAGGAAGAGGGTCCCGAGGCCTCTCCGTGCTTTGTGACAATAGGGCAGCTGTGTGTCAGTGAGACCAGAGTAAATAGGGCTGTGTGGAGTCACAAAGCTGCCCTGATCAAAGGCGTCCATCTCAGTTTGCTGTCACAGTTTCTAACGTCCTCGCTGTTGTTTCTCTGCCCGGCCAGCCTGGCTGACTGACTGGCAGAGTGACTGGACTAATGTGAGCAGAGGACGGCCTCAAAAGACAAATCTCAAGACGCTGCCTGCAATACGTTATATGCAACACAACATGTTCTCATCCCAGCTTATCCACAACCAAGGCTGCTTTGTCGCGCCTGCTGAGCATCTCATACTGATGCACAAGGTATCCTTTAGCAGCGATGTTAGATGCTGCCACAAAGCCTTGTTAACATGTGATTAATGCTTTGAAACAATCACAGTTTGGTTAGGTTTAGATTTAGGAAAAGATCATGTTTTGATTTACGTACGTCACTTGACATCAGCAAAGCAGGTCACAAGATGAAAGTCACATGATGCAAGTCACATGACACACTCCACATTGTGTACCTCCATTCAGGAACGCTCTCCTCATAGATTTAACCATTTATTGCAACAAACAGAAATACCATTATGCTTAATGCTGATGGCTTTGCTCTTGAAAGCTCCCTAGATTAGCAAAGCAGCATACCAAGCCAAAACAGGGAGTGCAAAGTAAAACCCCCCATGGGTATACAAGTGTGGGCTAAAGCAAGACATGAATATAATTTAGCCTTTGAGCCATGTTAGGACTCTGAACTAGAAAGGTGGAGCCAAGGGTGGCAGGGGCAAAACTTTGCCAGCAGCAGCGTCAACGTGGCAGTATTGTTGAAGCAGGGATCAGTGACGAGGGCGTTTTATTTAAATGTTTGCCTTGTTGTGAGAATGGGCTGTGATTGGGTGTGTGTGTGATAAATGATCCAATCAGCCAGTTGAAAGCTGATAAGATGTGGGGCATATGATGTCCGTGTCATGCATGAACTACTGTGATGCTTCATTTAAAACTTTTAATGAAGTTTTGATTTCACATGGGAAATGAATCCCGGACTCCAAGGTGAAAGTCTTGTGTTTATTTGAGTCATCCATCTGCCCCACCTCTTCCAGATGCTGACTTTCTTGCTCTTTGTTCTGCACTAAAATCCTGGCGCATCTCTGACAGTCCCTAACGGGTACCTTGTGCATCTGTATGAGTCATCAACACACACATCATGCCCTGTGGGCAAGGCACCACAACAGCCTCTCACAGCTCTACCTACTGCATAAATAAACTCCGCAGGGACACCCTCATCCTCGGCCAACATTACTGTCTTTTAGAGGCTATAGCGGGTCAGTTTCAAAATCATGCTAGTTTTTTGGGAAGGGGGCTAAATAACGCATCCAAAATTAGGCAATTTTTGGCAAGGCAAAACCTGGCATGACCATTTCAAAAGGATCCCTTTACCTCTCACCTAAAGGTCTGTATCAAAATGGGTTCTTTAGGTACCCAGGAGCACCCCGTTTACAGACATTTATGCTGATCCATTGCAGTGCATTCCTGTTTTCATCTCAGCTGGTCATATACCAATGTTTTTTCAATACATGGCACACTGAGTTTACGCCAGCCGCATGGGATGTGCTATATAAATAAAGCTGACTTGTCACCGCCCCTCAGCGTCTCACAACGGCGCACAAGGTACCTTTATAGTGGCTGTATGAGATGCTGCCAAAAAGCCTCTTAATAGATCATTTCAAGCTTTGGGTAGGTTTTGGCACAGAAACTACTTGAATAGGTTTAGGAGTTTGGAGTTACAATAAGTACACTACATAAGTCATGTGGCATCACTGAAGCTACTCGCAGGACGAAAGTCACAAGAAACATGTGCCACATGACACAATATTATGTGCCTCAAAACTTTTAACACTGTTTTGGTTTTCACATGGGATATGAACCTCTGTCTCATGGGTGAAACTCTGAAAGCCTGGTGCATCTCATACAGTCACGGAGGGGTTTACACAAGTCATTTGAAAGTCTGGTGTGTCTCTTACAGCTGCTAACGGGTACCATGCGAGTCACTGAGGGGTGGTAACAAAATGTTGGGAATGAGAATGGGCTCGCTCGTGAGCCTGGAGGTGCAGCGTGTTGGGATTCACTATCCCTGCTACCCCATGTTGCCTCTAAGATCCACTGTTGTCTTTTAAGTTCAAAGAACAATCTGCACAGGTAAGAGGTGGTCCAGGAGGGGAACAGCACCTGTTGGTTTCTTTCAGTGTACCTCCATGCATGCTCACCCACATCTATCTTCTCTCTCCTCTCTGTCTGAGAAACTGCACACGTGAAAAAAGGCCCTGAGGGGTGTTGTTCCAACAGGTATGCTAATAAGATTCACTAGAAGGAGGAATTTCTCTCTTAGCTTTCTTTCCTCATGGATGTGCCACGCCTCAGGGGACTGCTATGCATATTTTACATTACCACTCATGCATTAGCATGTGTTTGTGGAAGAATGTGTGTGAATGTGCTTTTGCATCTGTATGTTTGTGCTGAAGCTCCATGTTGCATGCCGTCAGAGAAACACATACCCGCAAGAGATGCTCTGAGGTCTTGATCTACCTGCCCATGTTTTTCCCCCTCCTTCTTCTCCGTATATATTTTAGCAGGGCTGCAGGCCATCTCCAATTAGGAGAGCTCCACAGCTCCACCACTGCAGCTCGGGCCCAGTGTGCATATCTTGCCCTCTTTCCCACATGGTGGGATTGCTGTGAGGTGATGCGTGACTGCTCATGATTGAGCCCTCTTTAGCTAACAGGTGCTATCATTTCTGCAAACCTTCGCCTGTGCCTCACACTCATAGTCCCCACAAAAGGTGTAAAAGAAGAACAAATGTATAAATTATCTGATCACAAAGAGAGGCACAGCATGAAACCCCAGACTGAAATGATAATTGAAAGTAGGCTTTTGGACTTCAGGATAAGAGAATTTCAGAGGTGGAGGTGGTTTCCTGGATTTGTGTAGGTTTCCCCGTGATTTCCAGCTCTGTTGGCTCGAACTGAATCAGTCTGAAGACATGAAATCGACACTGCATTTTGATGAATGGAGTAGTCCAGCTTCTAAAAACCTCTGTCCTTGAATTCATACGGGAATTGCGAGTGGTCCTCCCAACAGGCTCCTTAAAAAGCCCAGGAATAACCCAGAACACTCTTCATTTATCAGGATGATACTCTCTATTGGCTTATAATTTTGAGAGGGTGGGGTGGTCAATAAATCTTACAAGATGGCTGGTGAGAGGCCAGCTCTGTTACCTGGATGAGGTTTAAAAACTCCCTCTCTCCATGTCTTACTCCTTATCGCTCTCACTACTTTGCTACGACATCCTCTTTCAGGTTTTGCCTACACTTCCCTCCCTCCAAATCACAGTCTTTGCACCTGTAACCCCTGGGTGAGAGATGATTACACGTTCCGGAGCAGAAATTGAACTGAGGGCTTGGCCTTGACCTCACTTGCACACCTCCACCTACCTTGACCAACAACATGTGAAAATGCCATAACAACGATTAAACACAGGTTTATGCCTCCAGAATCGAAAAGAAAAGTCAATAGGACATTTGCTGCATGATCTAAATTAAAGGGATAGTTCACATTATTCGAAGTGGGGTGGCACAGTATGAGGTATGAGTGATGAGTGAATACTAACAGCAGATGCCTGTTGGCATGACCTATTTTATTGAACCAGTTAAGCAATCTACTGCTGTGGACAGCAACAAAAAGTATTTCACCTACTTAAAAAAAGTCCACGTAAAAAACTCTCTCACTTTAAGTGTATGCTATATTTAGAATTATTTCCCATGCTTTATTTTGCTGTCAGACAGCCTTTTCTGGCAGGAAACCACAGTTATGTAAGCAAAATATAGCTCTCTCCAAAACAACCAACCTTATGGGTGAAATCAGTCATTTCACCTTGTAGAACATGGGAGTTGCTGGCCTACCGCTGCCTCAAGCTGTTTGTTTATGTCATTGTGTTACTTTGACGTTTTAAAGGGATAGTTCGAATTCACTGAAGTCACACAATAACACAAAAAAACTAACAGATCGAGGCAGTGGTAGAGCAGCAACTCCTGTGTTCTACAAGGTAAAATTACTGATTTTGCCTATGGGGTTTGCATGGTTTGGAGAGAACAACATTTGACTTATATAATTATGGTTTCCCATCAGAAAAGGCAGTCTGATGGTCACTGCATATAAAGTGCTCTCAATTGATATTGATTTTTTTAGGTGGCCCTTTTTCATAAGTGGCTAAAATACCTTTTCTTGCTGACCTCGTCCACAGCAGATCATTGCTTAGCTTCCATGCTGGTACTCCTCTCTGCTTCTCCAAACTGTTGGCATGCTGACCAGCATCTGCTGTAGGTAATACACTTACTATGGACGCCTCATGCAACCCCGCTTCAAGTAATCTGAATTATCCCTTTAAGTATCATGCTGATACATCTTCACAGACATGCACCTGCTCTTTGTACATTGATAAGAACATGTGTTGCATGTTTCACCTCCCTCCTGCCTCCCCAACCCTCACCACCCGGAGCTGTTTGGAGCTGGCAGGACAGTGGACCAAAGGCTGCGATTTCTAATTCACTAAGCCCCGAGGCTAAATGACGGGAAGTCAATGTCCTGCTTCTCTGCATGCGATATCTCCCACGGAGTCGGTAACAAACTCATTTTCCCCACAAGAAAGAATCACAAAGACTTTGTTGGCAAACTGAGAGAACGGAGACGATGAAAGAGAAGAAGTAGGTATAAACAGCGAGGGGAGATTGAGGTTGAGGGCAAGAGGGAAAAAAATAGGGGAAAGATGTGATGGATTGAAAAGAAGGGGAAGGGCGGTTTGAAGTGAGATGAGATAGCGTCAAGGTGGGGGAAGAGGGAAGGGGGGAGGGAACGAGGGGGGGGGGCGACACTGAGAAAGCGACACACTTTCCGGGCTTATTTACACGTAGCTGCCAGTATGACAGGTAATTTGGGCAAATTCTCCACAGAGCCTGCAGCAGACGGCGGGGGGATAAAGACGAAAGGAGAGAGCAATAAGAGAGAAAAAAAAGGGAAGGGGGGTGAGGGGAGAGGCCTGAGGGGGAGTGCGAGACTACTGACACGGGTGAGTGGAGTTGGGTCTGAGAGCAAGACAGCAAATGGGTTTCCAGATTCCAATCAGAGGAGAGGGGTGGGATAGGAGGAGGGGGCGAGGAGATGGAAGGAGGGTGAAACAGGGGCGGAAGTCATCCTGTTGACAGAGTCTGATCATTTTATTTATCTGCAGCAAGGAAGAGATATCAAAAGCACTTTTTAATTCAATTTCTCTTTTCCTGTAGAGGCTGAAAGATCAAGCAGAAGGCAGGAATGGATGAGGCAAGAGAAAAGAGGGAAAAAAAATACATATCCAGATCTCTCGATTTATTCCGGCTCTGATTTATTCACTTGTTTGTCTAACTTGTGCTTCGTGTGTGTGCATATGTGTGTGAAGGCAGGTGTGCGTTCCTCTCGGTACACTTCACGTTGGGGTGAAGCAAGCCTGTTAAGACTGTATTTATAGAAAGCTCTTGTTCTTGTTCAGTACGAGGCTGTCTGTCAGCGCTCAGAGCCAATTAGAAAACACTTGTTAATGGAGCAAGCGCTCCCCTTCCCGCTACCGTGTGGGTGTGATGACTTTATTCTCCCTCGCAGTGACAGCAACAGAGGTGTGGACGACAGTAACAGAGATAACGATGAAGGAGATAACGAGGTGTTTTGTCCCTGTGGGTGGAGGTCCCCTCAAGGGGGGTGGGGGCTGGGGGGTACACGTTGCACTGGGCCCTCCGCAGACTTCCACTTCCTGTGATGACTCATGCTTTATAGGGGGAGGAGCGCTTACCCCGTGTTGACCTTTTAACCCTGCCTCCTTCTGTGCTCAAAGCCTCAGGCATCACAGACGTGACCCATCCTTCTCTTGTCACACACACACACACACACACACACACGAGCTGATGCAGCCATGACCGCATGCTGCACTCACACAAACACACACATATGAATACTCCAGTACTCATGTACAACCACAGCCCTCATGATATCATTCTGTCTTCCAGGATTCACTTAGATTCACGCTGAGAATAAGCCTGGCTAACAAACGTACACATGTACACATTGGCATGGCAAGCTATATACACACGCATACAAATGTGTACATCCACATGCATGCACAAACACACTCTACAACTCTAAATTGAAGTGCTCATACTGCTGTTACACACTGGCAAGGCTGGGTAGCTAGAAAAACTGTTTTAACTCTTCATGCTGTACTCAAACCGAATAACTGGACTAAAATGAAGAAACTGATGGAATATCTGTACAGTACTGGACTCTATATAAATATAAATAACTTTAAAAAAGAACATTAATAACATGCAGTAGTCTGCCTAATCTGAAGAAGATGAAGAAGCAGAAATAAATGACTGTGTGGGTGAAGTTTGTAGTGCTGGGAAATACTGGCAGAGTGAGACCTCTTACTTTCTCTATGGTAAAGAGCAGCTAGGCCATGTCTAACCCTCAACTTCAGACGTATTTCTGTGCTTTTACCTGTCTGTACGCAGCACCATGTTAGCTGTCAAAAACGCTCTCGGCCTCGACCCCAGGTTATCCATCTTCACATGGATGATGTGGTGAATGGACTCACTGATGAGCAAACAGGTTAGCTGCACTGGTTAGCCAACAAGCAGCACAAAGTTCACTCTCTTAGTTATCTGTGCAGATAAGTATGGTGGTTAAAAAAAAGACCAATCAAAACAATAAGTCCTGTCACTGGTCATGTTAAAGTAGTGGTTTTCCTGCATGCCTCTATGACATGTAATGTTAGATAGCCAATCAATTGGCAACCTTATAGAGAGTCCAAAAGCTTGGAAATGAGTTAGCATATTAGCACTTTCAGCTCCCTTGTCTCAAGCTCAATGGTTTTTAGGTATTTGCCTGAAATAAGGTCTGTGGTTAACACATGCTTAAGAGAGTTATATGTCTTGCTCTACAACATAAAATACATCTGTAAATACCCCACTCATGAATTTTGAAGCTTTTACATGTCTAAAAAAAAAAGGTATTTGCTCACAAGTGGCTAAATCAGATTACAGAAGTTGTGGCCAATATTAAATCCATCACGCCAAACACTAGTCATTTTGTGAGGGTGACACTGAGTCATGCAATTGTGGTGTAGTTTGTTTATAGCCTAACATTATCTTTTTACTTCTGGCGATTGCATTTCCGCCTCAAAAATCATAAGTGGTGTTCACTTGTGAAGATTATCTTGCTGAACAAAACATGTAAATATCATAAACTTTTGTTTGCCACAGAGCTCATTTTCTGCACTAATCCCAAATCCAATGGAAAAAACTCTGTTGACTTTTTGTGGAGAAACCAGAGTGATGCTAATTTCCAGGTTGGCCTACAAAAATACGTCATCCCTGCAGCACTCTATTAGATCTTGGTACAAGGATGCTGCATGGTCAGTGGCTCAATGAGCTGATGACATTTACTCCTTAGGTATCGAAATTTGGTACAGAATGACAAGTCATTTTTCAATACCCGATACTATTCAATACTATTCGATCAGTGCCTCAAAAGAATCAAAGTTCAGCACCAAGCCCAATACACAGCAGTACACCCGGTACTACACAACACGGCAATCTCAGTTTATGACACAGTGAGAGAGGAAGAGCAGCAGAGGTCCAGCACATAAGAATGAAGAGATGGGGCAAATTGAATGAAAAAGAAATGGGGAGCAGATGGGTTGAGAGAGGAAAACCCAAAGGCATAGAAAGAGAAACTGAGAGAGAGAAACAAGGAAACATTTTTTTAAAGAAGACATACACGGATGTAGATGAAAAACAGTCAGGTGATGTCCATGGATACCAGAGAGGGGTGCATGGGCCAGGGGGGAGGAATGAGACTGGGTCGGGAGGGGGGCGATGGGATGAAAAATGAGTGCAATGAAATATAATCAAAGACAGTGAGAGAAAGGATTACCTCCTTTGCTTCAGTGGAGTATGTAATTGTGGCAAAAAACACTGTGACTCCCTGTGACAACAAAACACAATTGTGCCACGGAGAGCTGAGTGTGATGCTGGGAATTAGCAGCAGTGATAAAGATGGAGATAACAGTGAGAAGATGGGGAGGAAAGATTGGGCTGATTATCAGTGTTGATGATAACAGTGTTGGTGGTTATCATAATGAAGGTGGTGAGGATCAAACGTGGCATAATGTCTTGATGATATGACAAAAAAAGATGACTTGATTAAAATTGCTACTGATGCCAGTGATGATAGTGGTATTTTGTTGGCACAATTTTAATCACAGAGATTCCAGATTTTACATATTCTGCCCATAATTCAGTATAGCAGGAAGGCTCTTTTGCATCGTATAATTCCCTTTGGTTTTTTTTTTTTTTTTTAGAATGCAATCCCCCATATGACTTCATGAATATTCAACCACCAATACTGCCCTGGGGTAGCAACAGTGGTGTCACTCACTTGCTTTTATTTTAAATCTAGTATGACTGCTAACCCTAAAAATTAAATCAGACTACATGGCCTTTTTATACCTACAGAAGCAAATTATTTTTAATTTAATTAACTTTAAGCTTTTAAGCTTGTCCACCCTCTTTCCCCTCAGTCGGTGAAGGTCCCACCCCAACTCTTGTCACCCATACTGATGAGCTGTCCACCATCTAGCCTGAGGCCGAGGTAACCAGCATCCGCAGAGGCCAGCGCATGTGAGGAAGAACAGGGAAATGAAAATCAGCAATTAAGATAAATAATTCCACGTTTATTAATGAGTTCTGTCTGCGTATGTTTAGCCCAAGTGCCAAAAAACTGATTGGATTTTGAAGCTAATGCCATCTAGTGGTCAGATCCAGAGCTACTAAGTGCCAGAGAGTATTACAGGCTGATTAGAGGAAGGATCTTCACTTAAGTCTCTTGGTATTACAGGAGGTTTATTACACTGTGTTGTCTGGATTGGGGATATCAAGTGTTTGTGAGCGAGGAGGAACTAGTGTCTTAACGCCTGAGTCATGTTGTGTGATTATTTGATCCTCATACATGCAGAAAGTCAAATTCTCCTATATATAAAATCTGTTTTCACACACCGGAGCTACACCAGTAAAGGTGAGGGAGGGCTGATACAGACAACATTTAAAAGCGTTGTTGTATTTAGACCTAATATAAGGTTTGTTTGCTCAAAAACCAGAGGTGAAAGTAAATTAAAGGTCTTGCCAGAACTATTACCCTGACCTTCATCTCTTCATATCGTTCTCCTACGGTCCCAGCTTCATGCATCCCTGAACACACGCATTCAATTTTGAATGTCTGTATGCTGTGTTGTTTCGTTTTGAAGGAGAAATCTGTAATATATTTACTGTACTAAATCATAAAGTGGCTTCACTGTAGCCAGAACTCTCTCCTCTGAAATGTCAATTTCAGGCCAGAGCAACTGTTTTTGTTGGTTCATTTCTTGTTTATAAGAGTTCAAAATAATCCTGATCATTCACAGAATGATTTATGAGTTGTAAGAAATCATTAATCTTTTAGAAGGAGTAGATGTTTATAACAGTTAAATTGAGCGACATATTAATGGAGTCTGGCAGGCAGAAGGCAGGCAGTCACTGAACTCAAATTCAGAGTGTGTATTTTCAAAACAGTGTGCTTTAGTTTTCAGGATTACCGACTTTACTTAACATCGAAAAACAACTGACAGTCATGAACAGCTGACCAAATTACAGCATAGGACTCATTGTCGCTTGTTATTGTCAAAGTACAATGGTGTGCTCATCTTGCGCTCCTGTTCAGTGTCCCTGCAAGCTGCACGGACACTGCCTTAGCTTTGAGTCTGGGGAGGAGGGAGCAGGGGTGAATGACTAAAATACATAGGGATTGAACTGCTGTATGCATCTTTGAACACAAGGGTCTTACATATTTCTCCTTTTAAATTAGAAGAAAATTACAACTAAATTAGTTGTCCACAATTTTCAGAACATTAGGCACCGAAATTAAAGAAAAGATGATGATGAGTAAAATGTGTCTTACGATATGCACATGAAAATGGAAGATAACTTCTAAGCATTTTATCCATCAAACCAAAATACTTAAGAGTTGGTTTGGTCTTGCAATACTGAGAGTACAGGAGCAATAAATCAAATGCTCTTTTCCAGGTACTGTACGTGTTGAGGAAGTAAAGATGAGCACATACCTACCTATTATGCCAGAGTTACAAAGCAACCCACATATTGCTGGAATAAAACTGAACATCATCACAACATATTTTGTTTGTCATTTGGGAGATTTTTGCAAGAAACAACTGCCTGCCAGAAACCCACAGCCTCGATATCAGACAGTCAGCCACAGCTAAAGTTGACGTTAGCCTGCAGTAACTAAACAGTTTTGGAAAGACAGCAAGGTCCCTCCAGCACAGATTAAAAACCCTCAGGTCTGTGCTGGGCACAAATGCACTGAAAGAAGTTATGAGCAATTTATAAGAAAACTAACTGTTGTTTATGTTGACCTGACGTTATCAGATATATTTTCTTGTTGGAAATGAAATCGTGACTGCTTGCTGTAGCCTATGTGGGTTTGTTCCCCCCTTCCTGGTACTGCATATTGGTACTGAATCTTTTAGTGATACTGAGTACTGGACCATACCAGCCTACTTTCAGGCTTTTAGGCTACATTTTGATATAGGATTTGGGGGTGGACAGCTCAGGGTGTCAAAACAAAACAACAGGACCCAAATAAATAGAGTAATAAGACAAACAGTGACTGATAAGTCATCTATCAGAGGATTTATGTTTCACCTTCTGCACTCCACATTGGCTCTGCCTGCTCCATCTGGCTGCTTCATTTCCCCAAAATGACACGGCAGCAACCGAAAACACAATATACTGACTTCAGAATGACAGGTTATAAACCATCAGAGGATGACATGCACACTTTACACAAATTGCTTTTATCAAGAAACGTTTGCTGTAGTTTCTCACCCATGAGATTAGTTGTTATTAACATACTGTTAATTTTAGGGCTGCAACTAAGGGATTATTTTCTTTATCGATTGATCTGTTGATCATTTTCTTGATTAATTGATTAGTTGTTTGGTCCTTGAAATGTCTGAAAAAGGGACGTCCTCAAGTGTCTTGTTTTGCCCACAATCCAAAGATATTCACCTAACTTTAATGTCAAGATTTGCATAGTGTAGGTTTCAGTTACACGTGTATCAATCTGATTATGTTGTCTTGCCACCTCTAACTGGAAGCTCTGTATGGTGAGTAGCGTACTTACGTAAACAAAGCTTTGATTAACTGGTCTTTACTCTGACCCCAATCTTAGAAAAACCCAGATATGCCCCAACTCTGCGTTGCTTTACACAGGTAATGTATGGCAAGGTCATCCGTCAACCCTGTGTAATTAACTGGGTGGCCTGAAAATGCGCCTTTAGGATACCATTAACCCGTGCTAGCCTAACAAGGCTGAGCAAACACAGACTAAATACACCAGCAAACACACATCTGTGGCGAGAGTGAGTGGGAGAGCAGAGAGGAAAATCCATTTCATGAATATTGGATTTCATTATGAGGGTGAAAAACAGCTTTGCTGTGGATCATTCTTTAATGACCCAAAGTCCACATGCATGAATCTTTTAGTAGTGGCTGTCTGTTTGATATGGGAGAAGGAATAAGAGAAAAAAGAGAAGGCGCGAGCTGTTTCCCTGGTGGATTTTGACGGACCATGAGACGAGACTAGGGTTGAGCACCTGGATCATGGACTCAGACAATCTTTTGGACAGGTAGGTCAGCCTGTTGCAGACAGAAAGAGGCTGAGAGAGCTTTCAGCTCTCAGACATGCTAGTTGCAGTTTCTCTTATTTATGGGAACCAGCAGAGGAGAAACTATGCCTCTCTGGTTATATGCCTCTGCCAACCAGTCAGGTTCCACTTTACATCCATGCCTGTATATTACATGAATACATTGAAGAACTTTAATTAAAGGTATTAAGTGTATTTTTTCACTTGTTTGATCCCAGAAACATGCTGTCTTTACTTAGAGACTATTTTTACAGGACTGATAGAGAGCTGAACTTATGATGTCACAGTGCAGTTGACCTTTGACCTTTTGGATATTAAATGTTGTCTCTTCATTATTTTGTCCTATTACACGTTTGTGTGATTTTCTTTTTCATAATTAGTGTATGAATTTTTGATTTATGGGCAAAAACAACTAAAAAGTCAACATCAAAAGCTAATCAGTTCATCCAAGTGGACGTTTGTGCCAGATGTAAAGAGGCATTCCTGAAATATTGTGTTTACAAGAATGAGATGGATGTGAGGTCACAGTGACCATGAACTTGACCCTTAACCACCAAAATCTAATCAGTTTGTCCTCAAGTCCAAGTCGACATTTGTGCCAAATTTGAAGAAATCACCACCTGGCGTTCCTGAGATAGCATACTTACGAAAGTGGGATGGACATGAGGTCACAGTGACCTTGAACTTGGACTTTGACCACCAAAATCTGATCTGTTCTAATCACTTCAAGCCAAGTGGAAATTTGTGCCAAGTTTGAAGAAATTCTGCCAAAGTGTTTTTAAGATGTGGGGTTCACGAGAATGGGAAAGACAGACAACCCAAAAACAACATATTTTGGGTGCAGATTTAACGTTTGTGTCTGGGCTTATTTCTTTGTTCAGGGTTTGTTTTCAATATGAGAGGAGAAGCTTGCAGCTGAGAGCCTCTCCTCACCTCCAAACTGATCCTCACTGATTGGCCAAGAGGTCAGACTCCTCACTTTGCTCCTCTACTCTCTCAAGCCACTAGACTCCACCACCCTTCAGTTTGGTTTGGTGCAAGAAATTCACAAAAAAAAACCTCAGTTTTTCTGGCCAGGGCTGAATCTGCAATAACCTAACTTCCCAAGAATGTGATACAACAGATGTGTGAATCTAATTTGTATTCGGCTCACATACAGTCTTTGTGTCTTATTTAGGAAATGGAGGGCTGTTGTATTCAATATATTTAGTCCTAAAATATTTTTATTTTCTCTCAAACAAATTCTCCTTCAATCAATCATTGACTCAGAGGTGACTGACATTATGATGAGTAACTGTAAGGAACACTAGTGAGAAATGGCACTAAAGCTAACATGCCAAGGAACATGATGTAATATTAGTCAGTGCAGCACTGCTGAGTTGATTTGTCACTTTTAGTTAAGTTGTGACTCCTCTGCTGCTCAAATCACGATTTTGTGGTTATATCAAAGTGCATCAGTGTTCACCGATACAACCCAGAATATCTGAAAAGGGAGCATATGACATCAAAAGCCAAGTGTGCGCACAAGATCACAAGCTTACAGCTAATGCAGAAAATTAAACATATTATTAATCACAAGTAATTACAGTACAATAATCAGCACATTTGTATTGCTTTATTATTTTTTTCTGAAGTCGAAGGGAATGCAAGTGTTCCCTGATTATGAAGCTTCTTAAAATCAGTGGCTCCAACCGAAGATGCAGGTGGAGTAACACAGGCATGAAATGAATGTGGCAACCAACCTGGCATAGTTAATAAATAAAACAACCAACCACAGCCAGGCACAGCCCACCATATGGTGTGTTTCTGTATCAACCAACTCTACCTGGCTCATTTATCCTTTGTGCAAAACACAGTCCATCCCAGGAGTGGCCTTACCCTTTCCAGCCCAGACAATTAACTCCTGTAATGCAGCATTCTCCTCACCGACCACTTCCTTACATGCCGGAGCCATTACAGGTGCTGCCTCCCCTTGACCTTCTTTTAAACACGATTCATTAGTTTCTCAGGATCAATTCAATGTCACCCTAACATCAGGTCCAGGGCCACTGTGCAGTGTATCTATGAAACTGTTAACAGATGTAAAATTAAAAATATGATTTATGCAGTTTTTGCAAAGGTAAATTGTCCTTGTCGATAGTCCTTGCCACTGCCAACTCATCTCTTGTCCCCGGGAAGGTGTAAACAGCAGCTGATTTGTTCATTTTTAACACAAAGAATGTACTTTATTTGATTCATTCACTGGTGACTAGCAAACCAACTGATTAATGACTGTTTTCTCTTTTGTTTCTTTGTCTTTGTTTTCACAGGAAAAAATAATCTAGCTACTTGTATATACTATATTATATATAATATTATATATCCAAGACAAAACTGACAGAAGGGCAGACAAGAAGGGGGGCAAAGCTGTAATTACAAAACTGTCTGCTACTTCAGCACCATGTATTTATCAATACACAGCACAGTCAGGCTACTGATATTTCAGAGCCATGGTCAGGACTATAAATTCTAACTTGTACGAACCTCAGTCAGATAAAAGATCAATAATTCAGGCAGACTAGATGAACATTTTCAACTAAACTGCCCCTGTGCCCCTGCACTTTCTCTGCTACTAGGGGATGAGGAGTAGGGATGGCAGGTTAACAAGGTGGATGTACTTGGTTTGATTCTTTCCCCTGCGACTAGCGAACCACGTGATGAATGACACAGAATAAAATACCATAGCTATAGAGTTTGGAGAATATTACAGATCCACAATGAAACTGCCTGAGAAGAGCAGGACAGAATAAAGAAAAGGCCACAATTACAATTCGGTCTGCTTCTTCAGCACCATGGACAGCACCATGGACTCATCAGTACACAACATAGTTAGGCTACTGATATTGCAGAGTCGTGGTTGGGGCCATAGATTCTAACTTGTACAACATTCAGTCAGATCAAGGATCAGTGAGTCAGACAGACAAGAATAACACATACGTTGACTCTCTGCTTCTAGGGAATGGAGAGGGGGAATAGCAGGTTAACAAGGGGGATGGATTTAGGTCATTTTGCTAAAAAGGGGGATATATGAGTGAGCTACCCATCATATAATCCATTCTGTTTTCATATGAGTGATGTAAGGTGGGATAATAATTTGTTATTGTAAGTTATCTCAATGTTTGGCAGATATGGATTATGTATTCTACAAAATTCTGTTGCACAAAATAAGGCAGCTGTAATTTAGGGCTGTATCCAACTCATAATTTTGTCAGTCAAATTAAATTTGGCTGTTCAATATGAAGATTTTACTATTCATTGTTTTTCTTTTCCACTTCAGCACCACACAAAACCCTGTATCAGTCTACATGAGTCTCATGTTTTAGTCTCCCTTATGTTGTAATGCATTTCTTCATCATCAGATTGCTATTCAGTCAGAGAAAATAAAAGTGTGCATCCTGCTTATACATCAGTTATAAAATCCGAACACACCATGGCGTGTCTCTCCTGCCTTGTTGCTGAAAGCTGAGCAGTCTGTGCTGCCCACGTCACCCAGTATCACACTGCCCTCTGTTTCTATCACCCTTCTCCACCTCCATCACAGTCATTTTTGAGGTTTGTAGAGCTCACAGCCTGCCATGCTGTTGCTCCTACATTGCTCTCAGTGCAGTGACGCAGCTAAAAAACACAAGTGCAGAGATTTGACTGACAAAATGCTAAACTGGTGACTTGAATCATCAGTTTTTCAGGTCAGCCCGGCTGTAAGTAACTGCTAACAAGAAACTGACCAAATGAAATGGTTTTTGTTTTAGTGAAGAGTTTTGTCTGTAATTAATAGAATTGGAATATAATTTGATTAGTTTATAGAAAGTTTTATTTACATTTGCCCTAGTAAGCCATACATATTCATTCATTCATTCATTGTCTGTAACCACTTATCCTTGAAGGGTCGCGGGTGGCTGGAGCCTATTCCAGCTGACATTGGGCGAGAGGCGGGGTACACCCTGGACACACAGAGACAGACAACCACGCACACTCACAATCACACCTACGGGCAATTTAGAGTTATCAATTAACCTGTTATGCTGCATGTCTTTGGACTGTGGGAGGAAGACGGAGTACCCGGAGAGAACCCACATTGTCGTACCTCAGAGTGATGTCAGTCTGTCATCATGAAGAGTATATTGAACACTTGCTGTGGTTTACCATTTTGATAGACTATTGGATGGTGTCATCCTTTAACCAGCATGACATGAACTTAGTTATCAATATCTGCACATATCCAACTTTACAGGGGAAGCCACAGCCTTTATTAAAAGTTGTGAAGATGTGGTGTTCTCCCGGTAATCAGATCAGACACAGAAGACTGACAGCTATGATGACACTTTCTATCACACATGTCCATAATCCTTGAGGCACCAAGTTGCCCCAGAAAAAAAGCAAACAGATGGCCTCAGGTTGTGCACTTGTGTCTTTAAAGTGTGAGCTGAGAGCAGGAAGTAGCAATGGGTGAGTGGGCGCAGTCGGAAGGCCAGGGGGTCCCCGGGGCTGAGCACCAAAGCATAACTTATAGAAACACAAACTGGCTGGGTTTCACATTACAATAAATGCGGCGCTACTGTAATGCAATTCTATCCACTTCCACGTTTGACTATGTAATTGCTGTCCTCTGAATTGAAATGTTGCAGTTTCAAAGACACAGTATTTCAAAGCAATTCCGTCTATATGGCTTGACAACTTGTGTTGTGCCATCTTTGCTTTCAGCCTGTACAGCACACTTGTATAAAAGAGAATCTCTGCTCACTTAGAAGTCCCTGCTTTAAGAAAAAAATCACTGCGCTACATCAAACTGCACCGTCAAAATGCTGACAACGGACATCTATATACTTGAGAATAAAAGCCTCGCTGTGATGAAGGGAGCTGAAATGAGGCATTAAATGGCAGGCATTGGCTAAAGAGTTTCTTATTCAGTGCATGATATCAAACATATTTGCTTAAGAACATCAAATTCAGCTCCTCATACCAAATTTTAGAGACAAAAAATATTTAATCTAATGCAATCCATTACACATATGATGTCATCGCTTTAACGGCCTGAAATAATTGAACCTTACGGCAAGTCTCCTCCTGCCATCATAACTCCTAACATTAATTCACTACACAAAACTAGTCTGGTAAAAAAAAAATCTAATTAAAGGAAAATCAATAGCACCAGCAGAATTCCTTCCAACATTTTTTGGATTTATAAAAGCTCTGCAAAACTGAACTGAAATGCATTTATTTGCCAGAACTTTATGCACTGTAGTCGATCAGATGCTATCTTTCTTTTCTTTCTCCCCTCCAAAAAAAAAAAAAAAAAAAAATCTTAATAGAAGCCCAGCGTCAATAAGGCTTGATCGTGATGGATTCAAGAGAGGATCAATCACGTCGGCCTGATTGAGAAAACACCTGCACTGTCTGCCCCACATTTGTCATGTCTGATTTAGCTGCCTCCCTGCAGTATACAGATCAATTCTGATTACAGCTGTCAAACCCCAAATAACAAACAAAGGTAAGTGCAGGTTTGATAAAGGCAGATATTTATGATAAATAGGCCAACATGACGCTTAATAACAGGTGTTGAATTGGGTTGTTCATCTTCTGTGGTTCAGATATCATCTGATTTGAATCTTCTTGCTCTGACATCACCCTGATATGGATTTTGTTTTGTTGTTTTTGCAAAACTCCAGTGTTTCTTTTTAATCTTGAACCTTCTCACATTTTATTTCCTAATAGTGGCCTGGCATCACATCATCACCCAGTCTATAAAGGCATCTATATCTCAGATTTTTTTTCCCATTTAGTCTATCGCAGCAGAAACACAAAACAGTTCTGTTTTTAAAAGCAACAGTGAAACAATCAACAAATTCATTTCTATAGACAGTAATCACTGTGACGTCATACTAACAGCCACAGTCACTTTCAGATATACAACTGGCAGCTGATTTGAATTGCAGAGATATGTGAAATTGGCAAACCTGTTTACTGTTTATTGCCATCATTTTCAGCCATAACTGTAACACTTAAAGATATATAGACACATTCGTCTACCCAATCTGCTCTGTGTTGCTTTGCTAGCATCTTGGATTAATCACCCAAAAGTGGCATCTCGCTGCCAGTTGGACTAACTCAGCCTGAAATATCTGTGAAACCAAGCACAATCCAGGCATAATTCATGGACAAAATGATGATTCTCTACCATTTGTGTTCTCACTTGGTTTATTTTGTAGACCCAGCTTCAACGTCTACGTCTGGCTGCAGTTTATGCTGTAAAATAGCAACAATGATTATGGTCAAAGAAAATTTGTTTCAATACCACTTTTTCCTTCCTAATACTGATTCTGATACTGACTGATACTGACTTGGCGTATCACCCAATAGTGCAACAGTGCATTACAAAATACATATTATTTTGTAACAGCTGTATACAACCAATCCTATATGGGTGTGATATGATTGCTATCATGCAGTATGGCCTGGCTCAGGTTAAAGTCTTTAAAAAACATGAACAAATATATACAGAGAATGAATGCCATCCTAGGGGGAAAAAAGATGCTGTTTGGAAGTAGCAGGGTCCCGTTTTGAGGGTTGATGAAATTCATGGTACTGGATCAGTGCATAGATGCCAATATCAATACCAGCATTTTAGGCAGCATCTGAGACATTTTCCGGAACTGGTATCGGAACAACCCAGGTTCAAATCACAAGTAAACAACCCCAAATGCCCACACACCTGCCCAACCCTGCGCTAATTGCCTGATTTGGTCTGACATCTCGTAGTGTTGGAGGTGTCTGATTTGGTGTGAATACAGCCTGACTGCTAGTGTAAACTCAAGCTGTCATTTTCTTTAGTCTGTGGCCCAACAGGTAAATTAGATCTCCAACCTAACATTAGCAAACATGGAACATACATTTTAGATGAAAGAGATATACACACTTTGAAATAACATCACGAAAAAAGAAAACAAGTTGCTGCCTTTAAACTGCATGTGCATGACACAGGGGTTTTCTACTCAGAGGTTGTTGAAAACAAACATTGTAATTGGCTGATTTCAACCAGTCCCGTAACTCCTATCATGTCTCAAGTAGAGATGTTGTTGTCAGGTATGGATATTGACTTGTCAGCAAAAATATGTTGTATTAGAGTACTGTTGCCCAACATTAAGCAGCTAATTGCCCTTTTCTGACACGTTCATTATTTCTTAATGGAATTGGAGGTCTGCTGGCCAGGGAAAGGTCACATCGATACAGTCGGTTCCCCCCGTGATGGGGAGAGAGTGATGTTTTGCTGCTGTGACAAAATGATCTCAAAGACTCGCTTCTATAAGGAGATTTTAGGAAAATGTTTTCTTTTTGTATTTACTAAACCTGTTTGTTGCTTCCAGCACTATATTTGATCAGCATACCAAACACAGCATTAACCCAGGACGCCCAGGGAATATTGGGCTCTGGCATTCATTTTTATTGATACATTTACATGTGCTGTAGTGTTGCAATAACTGCTGCAACTAAAAGTAACCAGCAGCTTAACAAGGACAGAATGAAGAGGAATTTTAATTGGAAATTTGACTTGTGTCTCAGGAATGATGTGCATTTTAATGAGTACAATTTGGCCAAATTCCTTCATGTTTAGTGCAGCTCTAACACAAGGGGAATGGAAAAAGGTGGAACCACAGCCTTGAAATTTGTACTGAAAAATATTTTTGATCAGTATTTGGAAATCACACTGGCAGCCCAGGAATGATATTACACAACAAATTAGATAGCAGCATTCAGCCACATTCCCCAACGAATAAAGGACTGAAATGTGATTGAAGCCTAATTTAAAAGCACACGATACCCTGGAAATGTCTTAATGTCTGAGTTGAATATTGTACTCAAAACCGCCCCCATGCAGGTCCAAGCACTAATGGAATTTCACTCTCTGCATTACAAAACCGGGAAGAGCAGCACAGGCTTTTAGTGTTATCCATCCACACATCTAATTAGCGAAATATCATAATACAATAACACAGCAGCGTCTTCTCCCAAACCCAATTAATGGTCTATTGCAGTACAAATGTTTGATGCAATCTCACCTAACATCCCAATTACCACAATATCACCACAAATCTGATATTTTGTTCAAAAATTACTCCTGTGATCTTTTGCTTCAAAACGTGTGAGGCAATTTTTACCATCCAACACCCAGAGGATGTGGAGAATCAAAATCTTTCAAGACACTGCGGAACATTTGCTGTAAGTCCATTTATGTGCTGTCACAGACAAATCCTTAGTGAAATTCTCCTTAACTGAGTTTTACTGTCAGAATGTCGTGCTAATATGGACACTTTATAACAAGAAAATCCCACCGGCACCTTCACAGCTGGAGCGGAACCACGTGGCAGCAGCGTTAAACCACAGGAGATTTGTGGCACATCTCTAAATCACAGCATAAGCTCTGTAGTGTAGGGCAACGTCTACATCAAGCACAGACTACCATCAGGCATGGGTTGTTTTCCTAACTATGTAGCTTTTCAAACAGCAGCCGCACATCTAATGTTAGTCCTGTCTAAATCTTCACAGTGAACACATCTGTCCAGGTCAAATTGATCACTATAAGCTGATGATTATTATAACTGTTTTGTTTTTCTTTATTTCTTGTGCAAATTACCATCTAAAGCCCTATTCACATGGAACTAGTATTACCTGGGGTCATCTGGTAATTTGTAATAATTGCAGATGTCGGCTGCAATCTTGATCCTGTAAGAATCTGCCGTGTCTATAATTTGTAAAGTAAAAAATCCACTGCAAAATTCACCATATTTTACCAAACAGAATTCCTGTGATGGTATTAGACAAGTCGAACCACCATCTCAGTGATCTGGGGTCAAATTTTTTGTTTTCTGTCATGAACACAAATAAAATTTGATTGCAGCTCATAATATGTTGAACAGCAGTCAACAGCTGTGCTGTGAGATCGGATATATTGATGTTAGTGCTGATGACAGAGAAGGTTAGGTGCAAATTGTATTTAAGCTTGTAACACATGAAGAAAGTGGGCACAACAATTCTAAACTATATTAACATTTTCTAACTGGTTAACTGGGACCTGGCCCACTGCAGGGTGTCCGACTGAACTCAACCAGAGATGTCTGACTTCACAGTTCCAGGAATATTATTTAAGATTGCAGATGACTAAATGAAGTTGAATATGAAGTTGGATGTTTTGGGTTACACACATAACTTCAAGAAGTCCAAAAAGGGGAAAATAAAAAAGTAAAAAGGCCATTCAGAGCTGTTGTCCTTCCTCTGCAGCTGTCTGAAACGCAACAACACTTCTCCATGTCCTCCACTGCACAAAAAGTAAAGCCAAAATATCCCAGATACGAGTGCTGTCATCTTATGTAGGTGTGTTGGTCATTTGGAATGAGAGTCGCAATGGTGTTCAGCATTGGAGCAGCACTTTCACCCATACAGCCAAGCCAAATCACTTGCAAGCAGAGCTCAGATATTAAACCATGGCATCATGAAAGCCTGTTTTTATCATCAAATCACTAAATACAAACAAAACTGATCAGCAAAACTATCACTTGAACAAACATCAGTGTGATATGAACTACCTAAAAGACGGAAACCATCACTGGGAAAAATTTATTTGACGTGAACTTTAATGTTTTAGTTTGGCCCATGTCCCAACTATTAACATTATGACCTGTATTGCAGCCAGCCACCAGGAGGCGATCGAGATGCATGCAGTCTCTGCCCAAACCATGATCGTTCCCTAACTCTAACCAAGTGAATTCTGCCCCTAAACCTACCCAGATTTTAACCACAGCGTTGTCACATTACAAAACATAATTAGTTTGTACAACGTGCACAATAAAAAAACAGCACGCATAAACCTTGTGAGAGTGTCACAAATGAAGGGTTCCCTGCTCAACATGACTGAGCAAGAGGCCCCATGTGCTAATACTCAACACTGATTGGGCAAACGTATCAAAGGAGGGAGAACGACTGAGATAGTGTGAATGATCTGGCCCTTTCTGCAGTTAATGTGGCTGCTGAAGAACAGACGCTCCACTTCTGAAACTTCTGATGTTAAGCAGAGCTGTGACATATCTGGGGGATAATGTCAGTAAATTTGAGTAAAATACAGACTTTACATATCCTGTGCAAATGTGCAGCATGAAACTTAGATGTCACAGGGTAATTTCCACATCACATGATATCCCCTGGTAATACTTGTCCCATGCAAACAGGACTTGAGATTATTTATTACAGAAATTTAAATTAATGAAATGGACAGCTTTGTTCTTTTCCCCTCATTAAGGCCCCACTCAAGGAGGCATTTCACGACTGGGCTTCAACCACAGGTGCTTTACCCGATTGCATGCGTTTTCTCTCTCCATCACTAGCTCACTATTTCTCCTTGGTGGAGTGGACTACACAAAGCAATCTGAGGAACACCAAGTTTCACTGCTGCATCTCGTTTGCTCATTTGAGGCAGTTTGTCATAAGCTTGGAGGAGACTAGGTTTTTCATTGAGAGAAAATGACTTTCATTCGTTTAGAAATGACTTTCCTTTTCTCGTCATGATTTCAGTGTGCATGCAGCAGCAGCCTCAGGTAGCCAGCTGGAAGCAGATGCATTGCCATGAAGTAAAGAATTATGGGAGTAAAGTGAAAAAAAAATGAACTAGCCTACTGAAGTTTACAAATTGCTCTCATATGTATTCATGTATGAAAAGAGCCAAAATAAACACTGTGAGTGGATTACTTCATTACTATAAATGAATTATCTAAAGGGACTGTTCACTCCAAAGTCAAAAGAACATATTTTTCCTCTTACTTGTAGTGCTATTTATTCATCCAGATAGTTTTGGTGAGAGTTCCAGAGTTTTGGGAGATATTAGCCATAGAGATGCCTTCTCTCCAATGTAATGAAGCTAGATGGCACTCGGCTTGTAGTGCTCAAAGCACCAAAAAGCTACATTTCAAAAACTCAGCAGAAATGTCTCTTTCCACAAATCATGATGTGGTCACTCAAGATACTCCACAGACCTTGCTGTGAGCAGTTTCATGTAGACACTAGGGTTGGGCAATGTCTACCAAACTGGCATATGGCAATGCCCCCAGCGAAACACTGCGATGGATGATGAGACTGTTGCTCTGCTTAAAAGTCTTCGGCTCAGCACCACATGTCTGTAACTTAGTTGTGTTTAATAAGAACAATAAATAGGGCATGGAGAGGTAGGGCAATGAACAGCAGCAAGAGCTTCTTTTTATTTGCCCTCCCAACTTTTAGGCCACAACTCTAGATGGGAAAGCACTACCTCAAGTACAGATGGTTTTTAAATCATGATTTACGATGGCACAGGGCTCTGTGGTGGATGACTGTCAGCCATCGCGATGGATGACATCATTGAGCATCAGCTCAACCCTGGTAGGAACTTCCTTGTAAAAACAAAGTAGTTCTGGTAGATTCTACTGCAGGAAGAAAATAGTTTGCACATGAAACTGCTCACAACAAGGTCTGGATTATCCTGAGTAACTAAGTCATAATTTCTTCGGTCATGATTTCTGGAGAGAGACACTGGTGTTGAGTTTCAAATGTGCTTTTTAGTGCTTTGTAACTGAGTGCCCTCCGGTTTTATTCTCCCCATTATATTGGAGAGAAGGCAGACATCTCTACAGCTGAAATATGTATTTTTGATTATGGGGAGAACTGTCTCTTTAAACAGCATTTGCATAGGAATGTTTCTGTCCCAAGCTTTTTGGTAAAAAAAAAAAAAAAAAAAGAAAAAAAAGAGGTTAACGTGATCACTATAAGCAGCTTCCACTGGATCTGATTGCTGTGTATGCAGGCAATTGTAAGGAGTGTCTAAATATAATATTTTATGTAACCTGTGGATTCTTGACAAGCTCCAAACCACTTATTACGATGTGGGTGCACTGCATGAGCGTCTTATTAGAGGTGTGCTGCCTCGCTGAAATGACTCCCTAACCAGTGGCACATCACATTAGCACCAGCTCCTTAATGCCACAATATCACACAACAAGTGACCCTGAAACAATTTTACTACTCCCACTCATAGCAATATCACCCAAACACAGTTTTCATTGGCAGGATAAACCTGCCATGTTTTTTATTCCACCTAATCATCTTCCTGCAAAATCAATCCATCTCGATCACTGCCTGTTGCGGGTCTTTGAATCCCTCCTCCCCTTCTTCCCTCACACCATCTGTCTCTCTTCCCTTGCTCCCTCCCAGCAGCCCTCCTTCAATCATTTTTTCATAACTCCTCCATCTCTCCAGCCTGTCCACCCTCATAAGCTCCCTCTGTCTTTCCCCACCCGCTGCTTCTCACCCTCTGCATTAAACATACATACCACCTCGTACACGCTGCATGTAATGTGCTATTTGTGTGTGCAAATTTCATGCCAACGTGCGAACATATCGGCTAATGACTGGAGAAAGGTGGCACTGACTGCTGGCCGCACTTGATTCACAGCAACACGTTAGCCGTCTCAGCTGCTGACCGGCTCATTATCATTTAGAACTGCTCGCTGCACAAACTACACACCCACACGGTCTGTCGCTAACTCCTGACAGGAATTAGAATTATGCGAAAGTCAGGACGAGAGAGATTCTTACAGTCGCTATTATGTAGTGCCAAAGTCCAGGGACCCAGCCTCTCATATGCCTTTTTTTTGTTCCCATAGGAGACAATGTTGGTATGTGGTGCTCATTAGCACACCCTGTGTCGCTTCTCCACCCCTCACTCATGCCTTCTCTCTCTGTCTATTAAAGTCTGGGACACAATTATCCCCATTCTCTGTCTCTCTCTTTCACCCTCCATCTCTTGCGCTCACTGTGAATGAGAGTCTGGAACACAATTACCCCTGTTCTCCCTCTCTTCATCCATCCGTCCCTCTCTCTGGCTCTTTCTCTCCACCTCTTATGGCTTCAGGAGGAGTCTGTGAAGGGAGCAGCTGCTGAAATATTTATTGATCTGTTTTCCTCAGTTTTATTTATTTCCCTCTCTTCCCTCTTGCCCTCCCTTCCCCTCCGCACAGACCCAGAAACACCTCCAGCACCATGAGATGTCAGAGGCGGCGGAGGGGCTGAAAATCCACAACATGAAACCATTATTTAGCATTTGTTGCACCCAGTAGTTTTACCTGTGTAAACAAAACAAAAAGGCACGAGTGTGGGATGAAGGCAAATGCGAGCGCAGCTACAGCGAGGACAGATGTGGCACAGATTGAGCCGTGAGACAGGTAGTTTGATGTTGGCATCCGCTGCAGGGGGTTGTTGACAGGAAACACCAAGGTGCTGTTCTGTTTTTTTGTCAGTGTAAAGGAAGTTGTACACAACTGCAGGCTATTGAAGTAGTAGTAGTCATGGCAACAATGCCCTGAGCAATTATAATTACAATGGTAACAGTGTTAGCACTGGCCTAAATGGATTCACTGATGAATCTGACGTTATCGCTGCGTAATTAAAGGGCTTCCATGCTATCGTATGTCTCCGTGGTAAATATCAGCACAGTTAACCGGACGTTTTGAGGTTACTCCAACGGCGAGTCGTTTGAAACTAATGTTTTTCTCCAGCCTTCTGTTGTAGCACAAATGATTAAACTTCTACACACACACACACACAAAAAAGGGAAGGATCACACACATAAACACATGAACACAGTGAGACACAAAAACACACACACACACAAAGCTAAGTCCCATCACCAGGCATGGCCTGCATTAGTGCCTAAGCCTTTTCCATTGATTTGCCGGCGAGCTCCTTGTCTTTTGGTAATGAGGACAGGGAGAGAAGCGGGACCCTCGTCCCTCCCGGCTCCCCTAGGACGAGCCGCCTGCACTAATCTGAATTGTGTTTCCAATGATGCTAACTCCCCACACAAAAAAAAGACTAGAAGGAGGGGGAATAGAGGGAAGAAAATCACACAGCGCTCTCTCTCCCCCTCTAACAGTATTCATTCCTCTTAAATGTGTAACATCTGCACATCACCAAACAAGAAAACATCTCTTTTTCTCCCTCTCCCTTTCTCCCTGCAGACAGCTCAATCTGCAGTGTGGACTGAAGCCTTGAAAACTGAAGAGGAGAAAACTGCACTGTGCTGAGACTTATTCGATTTTCTCTATATGAACACTATTGAACGGAGATCAATGAGAGTTATTAATATCCATGCTGATGTGTGAACATATATATATATATATAAAGACGTCCCCTCGTCTCCCTCCTGCCCGGGCTCCATTGGCTTTCCATTGATTTACCGTTCACACCTTTAGCGGGGGAATTGTTGGAATTCATCTTCCCCACAGCCCAAGTAAAGGAGCTATTCTACAGTGTATGCATGCATACGTTTATTTCTCTGTGTGAGCATGTGTGGGTGTGTGTGTGTGCGTGTGTGTCTGTGTGTGGCTGCGTGGGTGGTGGTTGATGTAAGTACACGAGCCACCACTTACTCTGGTTTCTACAGCCACTCTGCTCCCTCTTGAATGATCCTTCCCCTGCACTAAATAAAACATAGCCCTCTTTCATTTGTTACAGTGAGAACCCACAGCTAATGTTCATATTCACAGCCGGACAGACGCAGGTCTTTAAGCTGGGACTGGGACACAGGGAGGACGAGGGGAGGTTGTAACCAAGCGAATTACTACAGTAATTAAACACAGTATAACTACCTGTCCCGAGCTGAAAGCGGTCCTGGTTCCTTTCCATTACACTGAACTCCATATATTATAACTGTAATTATAATTGCAAACAAGCCTCGCTGTAATCATTATTTATGACACTGACACTATGTGTAATTGCCAACCCCCCGAACCAATATGTGAGGCCCAGCCAAGTGTTTATCAAAACCGACAGGAGAAATCTCAAGGGCAGCGAGGTGGTGCTGCACCGTCCACAGTAACACTGTGGCTAACCATCCTCAAAGGATTTGAACCTGTGACCTCTCAGTCACCGCTGTGGCCAGATAGCTGCTAACACTTACGAGATGCAGAGTTCAGCTTCAGCCTGGCGGGTCGCGGGGTCACCAGCTCAGGGGTTATTCATCTCTGTCTCGCCTGTAATTGGAAACGCTGCAAAACCCGCGAAGTGAGGGCATGATAATGAATACAACTCAAGATTCCTCTCTGCTCCAGGTCATTTAGTATTGCCACCGGTACCTGACACCTTAAATAAAGGAGTTTGAGCTGCCTCTTTTAGGGTGGAGGTAAAGACTCCCCAGAGCCAGGTGCAATAGATTCAAACATTTCTTTTTAGTATGTGCAATAAGATCACTTCATTCACAACCTTTGTAGTTGCCAAAAAGACATTCCCTGTTAGGGGTTGACAGTACAGAAAGCACATCATATGAATTAGTCCTACAGTAAAAAAGGGACAGTTCACCCCAAAAAAGTGTGTGTTGCAGAGTTTTTGAGATGTCAGCCAGAGAGATGTCTACCTTCTCTTCAATGTAATGAGACTAAATGGCACTCGGCTTGTGGTGCTCAAAGCACCAAAAAGATACTTTTGAAAAATTCAAAACCAGGGTCTCTTTCCAAAAAACATGACCTGGTTACTCAAGATAATTCACAGACCTAATTGTGAGCAGTTTCATGTAGGAACTACTTTCTTTCTAGTGGAGAAGAAAGTAGTTCTGGTAGATTCTGCTGCAAAAAGAAAGCAGTTCTTGCATGAAACTGCTCATGAGTTTTGAATTTTTCAAATGCCATTTAGTTAGGGCAGATATCTCTCCAGCTCATATCTTCAAAACTCTGCAACTCACACCAAAAAGATTAGATTGGTAAAACATACTGCAGGCCGGGGAAAAATATTTTATTTTGATTTTGGGGTGAACTGTCCCTTTTAAGTTTGACTTTAATGTTATACTGTGCTGACTGATAGAGCCCGCACTTTGCCAAAAAAAGTGTCAATGAGACAACTTACAGAAAACAATAATCTTAAAATTTATGTTAGGTGACAGTGGTTACAAGGGTGGTAATACTTTATATCCTTGAGAAAAGGTTTTGTATTTTTTTTATTCCAGTTTTGCACATTAAATGATCTTAAAATACCTTGTTACTATGTAAAGATGTTCTTGTAATACAGTTCAGAGTTCAGTAAAAGCTACCATACAGCTGTCATACCATTGTTTTACCCCTTTAAAAGGATTTACATTGTAAGAAAAACAAATACACTGTGATCTATACTGTTAACAGTCTCTGCTTCAAATTACATCATGAAATAAATTTTCCGGCCATACTGCCCAGCTCTGGTCTCTGTCTTATTGTCCTATTGTCTTATTTTTTAACTTGTTCGTACTAACTGGCCCTGCGTGTTTTAATTTATTTTTACAAATTTATGTTTACTATAGACAGTAGAGTCGACCAAGCCACCGTGACTCATGGATTGTGGACTACAATTTAAAAGACACAAGTTTGGTATTAAGGGGGCTGCCATCTTAGTTTTTTGCAACCAGAGCAAGCACAGTACTTATGAGTGCGCGGAGCTGGTGGGTGACATACTGCAACTTGGGTAGTTTTGGCTCATCCATTCAGGAGGAAATAATGTCAGCCTGCCTGGTTGCAATTTTTCTGGTATTACAACTAAACAGTACACTAAATTATGTTTCTGAAAACATATTATGCAGAAGCAACAGAATCTTGATCCATATTTGATCGACACTGTCTAGTTTTACAATTTGATCTGAGTTTCAGGAGGCCCTGTTGGAAACTGGAAACACAACAGCAGCCGTCTGATGACGATCTTTGTTTCTTCTATTAAAACTAAACAGTACAATAAAATATTTTAAGTGAGAAATAGGCAATGTAGTAACAAAATATCGATCCATGTTTGATCAAAAAACTGCCAAGTTTGTCAGTTTTGTGAGTCCTGTGTGTTGTACTGGATCAACTCAATGAGAATGACTTGTCGATCACACCATAGCCTCGCCCTAAAGCATACTCTGCTTACTGCTATTTTACTTTAAATGATACCTATGGGATATAATTTACAAAATGAACGGATGAGACCATAAACCCATTAAGAAACACTTAATGATGTCATAAACTAAGTAACAAGTAGGGTGATTTTGCCATAAGGCTTACACACAATCTGACTTCTTTTTGCAACCACTGGAATCGCCCCCTGCTGATCATTAGAAAGAATGCAGATTTAAAGTTTTTCCGCATTGGCTTCACTCTTCAGACCCAGAAGGTCTGTCCACTTATTCTACTGCATATGGAGCTACTCCTTCAAAATCATATTTAACTGAAGGTTGAGTCTGCTTTGGTGTGTCAGTTTTTGCCATTCTGGTACCCACATTTCCCATGTGAGACAATAAGACTGAACTTAACTGGTTGTACTTTACAGATCTTGATATGGATCCTTAATACCTTGAAATCCAATAAAAATACTGTCAGTGGTTGCTAGGTATGACAGCATTCTTTGCAGTGTATTCAGAAGGATAAAGCCATGATACAATGGCTGTTTCCCTTCTAAAGTGATTCTACTAAATCATCAGTGGGTGGTATTTGAGTCTTTTCAGTAACTTCTAGTACATCTTCAAAATGTTTCCGCTGCTTTAAGATTAGAAATGATTGTTCTCACTTTCTTTCACCCTAACAGCATTTCCTAACGTTGATACATCCAACAACACTGGAATATATCAAAATCAATACAAATTAAAACACATCTCACGACTCTTCTCCACTACACCGTACTTTGTTCTCCAAATGCTCTGCTTTTTGTTGCGTATACCATCTCTCAATTAAGATTCCATACAACAACAAACTCCTATATTTGTTTTCCATCACAGCACCTGTCTCTGCCAGTCTGAGGTCAAAACCCAGCTGGAGACAAGATACATAGTTTATGGGGTACTATCTCGTCTCCACTGTGTGTGAGGAATAGATTCAGTGGAGGAAGTTGGATTCACAGCGCCATGGGCCACCGCAGAGCAGCAAGAGAAATAGTGAAGTGAAACCCGAGGGGAAAACATTCAGACCACAGACCCACTCCAGGCTGGTTAAACCTCCAACCCATGTCCCTGGGGCTCTTGAGACCAAATCCAGGCCCTCTCACTCCAACACTTGCAGATAAATAAAACCTGCCAAAATGGCAGAGCATTTCTGAGCCAAACATGGAGAACAACAGCACACAGAAACCATGGATTTCAAAGGGAGGGAGAAAAAGCAGAGGCCCCTCCAGAATAGGAGCGCAAGGCATCTGTTGATGCTGGCATCTCCCTTCTCTTCATCTCCAAGCCAAGACTGGTGATCCAGTCGAGTGTGTGTATGTGTGTGTGAGGAGGGGGGCAGGGACGAAAGGTGGCTACGTGCTAACATGTGCAATGCGCATTGACCCCACTTGGCCCCCATATGTTGCTGAAACAAGAAGGATGGTGGGCTACAAAGCAACCCTGCCTGTTTTCACCTGTGTTCCTGCCCTGAACACTTCCTCTTACCAGAACCTCCATCACAGCAGAGCATGTTGGTGGGAAGACCCATCTGTTGGATTGTTTGAACATTATACGTAACATATATCGTACAGTATGAAAGTGTGATTTCCCAACGTAATAGCATTAATGGATACCTATAAGGCTGAAATCTGTCTCTTCAAGGAGAAATGCATAGTATATTTACTGTAATAAATCATAAAATGATATGTCATCAGAGATTAAGGAAACATTCTAAGCTGAAATACTTGCTTCTGTGACAGCAATGCTACAGCCAGCATGTTCACCTTTGAAATTTCTACTTCGGTCTGTAACTTCTATTATTGTTCGCCTGCTTTACGTTAATTAGAGTTCAAATTAATGCTGAATGTTCACTGAATGAGTAAGTAACTATTTATGAGTTGTAAAAAATCATTAATTTTTATAAGGAGCAGATGTTTATAGCAGTTAAATTGAGCAATATGTTAATGGAGTCTGGAAGGCAGTGAGGCACACAGTCACTGAACTCAACTGTGTATTTTCGGAGCAGCGGGCTTTTGTTTTCAGGATTATGGCCGCAGTTTTACATTGCCCGACATCAGACAGTTATAAACAGCTGATCAGCTCATAGTGTAAGAAATGTCGTCGCTTGTTATTGTCAGATTACAGGGGTGTGCTCTTGCACTCCTGCAGTGTTCCTGCAGCCTGACTGAGCTTCCTTGAGTCTGGGGAGGAGAGGACGGGGGGAAATAACTCATTACAACCATAGAGCGTATATTAAATAGGATTTCAACCTAATTAATATACAGTCTATGGCTCTAACTCACTATTTGGACTGCAGTACTCATTTTTGGATGCACATTTTTTTCTATATTGTTCCTTTAAACATCTAAATATAGGATTAAAATATTATCCTTTGGTATATAACCTTAAACGTCCTCTGCTGTGACCTAATGTACCACCATAAGCAGAGGCAATTTCTCTTGTCATCTTCACTTTTCACTGAATCAATGACGGCATTATTCTCATTATCAGATCTTGCAGGTTTCTGTCATAACAGAAATCCTTTGAGCGCAGGGTAAATTGTTTAATTTCATGTGTGTGTGTGTGTGTGTGTGTGTGTGTGTGGATACATTCGCAGCCTTAATGTTCCATCACAGTGTCTGGTCTCATAGATGAAACAGGTTTTGATTAATCGCAGGCAGCTTGTGTGGCAGAAATGCGTAGATATTTTACTATATGTATGAGTGGGCGCTCGGCCATCCAGATTCCTGGAGTTATGGTTCTCAGACATTTTAAGTGGAAGATGAGGAAGAATGACTGAGGAAGGGAAAGGCATGATGGCATGCCAGGAGCTGGCCATCACACCCATGGAGTGGTTCGTGCATTCACACGCCAAGCCAGTAGGAAACCTTTGAATAGCCTAATTGTGTTTTGCAGCATAGAAAAAGGCCTTTTTCAACCTGGTTGGCATGCCATTATACAGGTCTGAAACACATTTCACTATCTGTTTCTGAGGGTATGAAAGATAAAATAGTGCTCTCTCTTAATAAATATTTGTTTTGCATAATGTGAAGTGGCTAAATGACTGATAATCTCTGTCAAGAGGTAGAAGCATCTTCAGTTGAATAAAACACTGTACAGTCATTCAGAGGAATTTGTCTTGTACATCATTAACCTGGCAATAATAAGTCACACACAACGAGAAACAAACAGAGGTGATGAAGCATTTAAGCAAACCACACTGGCCTGACTCTTAAAGGCATAGTTCAGATTATGTTAAGTGGGGTTATGTGAGACACAAAAGTCTATGCATTACCTTGAGAAGCAGAGAGGGGCACCAGCAAGGAAGCTAAGCAATAAACTGCTGTGGACAGGATAAGCAACAAAAGGTATTTTAAGCCACTTAAAAAGGTCCACCCAAAAAATATCTTCACAGCTTTACTGTGCCATCAGACAGCCTTTTCTGATGGGAAACCACCATTATGTAAGTTAAATTTCACTCTCTGTAAACCAACGAAAGTTCTTAGGCAAAATCAGTTATTTTCCTTCAGGACTTGCTGGTCTATTGCCGCCACGTTCTGTTAGTTTGTTTGTGTTACTGTGTTTTAAAAGGATAGTTTGGATTCATCGAAGTTACACAATAACACAAACAAAGTAACAGACCGAGGCAGCTTCTGTATTCTGCAATTGCTGATTTCACTTATGCAGTTTGGTTGGTTTTGAGAAAACAATGTTTGGCTTATATACCAACAGCTTCCCATCAGACAAGGCTGTGACGGCAAAATAAGGTGATGAAAATATTGACTGACCCCATCCATACCAGTACATTGCTTAGCCTCCATGCTGGTGCCCCTCTCTGCTTCTCCAAACTGGGGTCATGCCAACCACAATCTACTGTAGCTAATACACCAACTGTTGATAAGTACTTCAAACATCCCAATAATCCGAACTATCCCTTTAAGGAGCACAGATAAAAAAGGATTATTCCACAGCTGCATGATTTATCAAGCAATGGATGGTGCCCTTTTAACAGGCATGTTCTTCCTTTATAATGCATGCTTTCTACCCTTAAAGACGGACGTGTTGTGGACCTTCAGCAACTCAGAGCAGCAGGCGGGATCCCCTCCCCGAGATGAATCTGATTCACATGTGCTGCAATGTGCACAACTCACATCAATATCCAATCATTCCTCAACTGTGGCTTACATGATTGGTCACACCTTCACATCCCCTAAAAAACCCACAGGTTACAAATTCAGAGCGCTGAAAGCTGAAATGAGACTCAGTGTGGTTGCAGGGTCGGTTTGTGTGGTTGGTGCTGAGCCCATTGTGTTTGTGTGTGTGTGTACGTCCTGCAGGGCTGTCCGTCTGCTCTCTGCCTGGTGTGGAGAAGGGGCTCGCTGTGGCAAGCCAACCATGACCAGCTGGGCTCTCCTGCCCACAAGGAGCTCAGGAGCAGGAGGCTGCAGCCCGTCTGCATCTGCAGGTTGTTAACCTCACATCTTATTGCACTGACACATCAATTATTGTTATTAAGGGCCGGAGTAATTTATTTATATACTGATTTCCCACAGGATGAAGGCAGGACTAATTGAGCCAGGTGGGGTGTGTGTTTGTGTGTGTGTGTGTTGATATTAGACGGGCAGGGGGGAAATTATGGTGAGGATAGCGTGCGCGACTAATATATGGTGGGACATCCCAAAGCATGGTGAGAATATTAGAGGATGGCATGATGAAAGATGCAAGAGGGTTTTAAATATTCCCTGGTCAGCGTTCCCTGTGGACACCAACAACATAACAACACTGTCTGTGTTTTTCATAATGAAGCATGTTAAAGGCAAAGTTCGGATTATTTGAAGAGGGGTTGTATAAGGTACTTATCAATAGTCACTGTATTACCTACAGTAGATAACTGTCAGCATGCTTCCAGTTTGGAGAAGCAGAGAAGAAGAGACTGCCTTTCCTGATGGGAAACTGATGGCTGTGATATCAGCAAAATATCGCTCTCTCAAAACCAACCAAACCAAACCAAAAGCGAAATCAGTCATTTTACTTCACAGAATATGGGCATTACCAACTCACTGCTGCTTTGCACTGTTAGTTTGTTTGCGTCATTGCGTGACTTGGTGAATCCAAAGTATCCTTTTAAAACACAGAGGTCACACAATAACATAAACTAATGAACAGATAAGACTAGAAACTCTTGGTTTCTGCGAGGTAAAATTACTGATTTGCCTATGAAGTTTAGTTGGTTGGTTTGGAGAGGGTGTTATTTGATTTATATAATGATAGTTTCCCATTGGAAACAGCTGTCTGATGGCCAGGTAAAGCGTTCTATCTATACCAAGCAAACTCCACAGGCAAATTCAGTCATTTTAACTCACAGAACACCGGAGTTGCTGGTCTTCCGTCGCCTAAATGCATAACAAAAAAATGGAAGAGGGTTTTAAATATTCCCTGGTCATCTCTTTCTGTGGACAAAAACAACATATCAACACTGTCTGTCTGTTTGTGTTGTTCATAATGAAGCAGTTTAATACGCCATCTGAGTCTTCTGCTTGTGCGAGTTATCTGTGAAAGGCTTGAACTGCAGGAATTTCTGACCAGATGAATGTTTGTCTGTCTCGTTGAGCTGCAGGGAAGATGCTTTACGCCAGAGATGAAAGAGGAAATTTAAGCTTGAGTACCCACTGCATGTTTGACCCCCCCACCAGCCCCCACCATCCCCAGACTGTCCATCCTTCACCATTTATTCCTCTCGACCTTGGGTTTGAAGACAGAGAACAAAACACTGGCTTTCTCTCCTGAGTCTCTCTGCATTGCTTCTACCAGTACTTATGTTACCCCCCCCCCCCCCCCCCCCCCCCCCCCCCCCCCCCCCCCCACACGAATACCACCACCACCACCACTACCACCCCTCCTTCTCTTTGCACTGGTGGTGCGTCATGTGCGTGGGATACCAGGCCATTCATGTCACGTAAAGGAATGTTCACACACGACTGGGGATTGGAGTGTTTTTTTCATAGTAAACATCTTAACATGCATCACTCGTTGCTTACACTGAGCCATGAGGTTGGCTTGGAGATGAACCTGGCCCCTGCGCTCACATGACCACACACACACACACACACACACCACACACCACACAACACACACACACACACAGCATCCCTCTCTCCACATTTATACTGTATCTGCGTGAGGAAATGTGAAGCTGGAGCGCAGTGCCACAGCAGACACGCGTGATTCACAAGCAGGCAGGCAGGTAGACCCCCCTCCCTTCCTCCTCCTCCTCTTCCTCTTCATCATTAGTATTCACCTCCACAGCCGTTTTCAGAAAAATGAAAGGCGAAGATGCATGCAGCGCAGAGCCGTCAGCGCATCGCTAAAGTAGCTCGTAAGAACTTACCTTTCGACAGCAGAACCAGGATCAAACCAGCCAACGCGTTCCGCAAGAGGGGGCAGCCCATGATGGAGTTCTGATTGATTCTCTGCTTGTTTTTTGCAGCCTAATGCCTTGGTATTCCTCTGCGGGGGAGTCTGTGTTTAAAAAAACGACCCAGTGAATGAATGTCAACAGCAAATAGTCCAACGCTTCTACATGTGACTGGAAAACATCAGTCTTGTGTCCACTTTTCCTTTTTATGTCGGAGAGATGGAGAGGGCTGTTTGTCTTCTTCTGCGTGGAGGAATCTCTGAACCAGAAATCAGTGCAGAAAAAAACAAATATCCCAGACAGACACTTAGTTTATCTATGAGGGAAAGAGAGAATCTTTGAGAAAATGCATGAGACGAAAAAATCAAACTGTCCACTGACTTGACATAAATCTGTTTTTGGTCAGAGAACAGGATGGAGTCTGTGCGTCCTAGCCAGTCGCAAGTCGCCACTCCAGCCTCTAATTAGCCTGCTCCCGTACGTCTCTGTTGGTATGCAGCGCGTCTCGTCGCTCCGCACTCCGCGCGTCGCAGGGAGCAGCACTGAATGCGAGGCGCACAAGAAAGCGCATGATTGACAGTTCAAGGAGAGCCCCTTCCCCCAATCAACGGCTCCAAGGAAGGAGGCGGGATTTACGATTGCGCCGATGTCTCGCTCGCAGAGGCTGGCCAAGGAGCCCGAGCGGCCAATCGTAGACGCGCACTGGGCGGGCAGAGCGTGAAGGCGAAGCGCGGCGCGGTGATAATGCAATGTGATTTATAGCCAGCTCGGCGCTGCTGCAGTACTCAGAGAAAACAGTCCACATGGGGACAGGCGGCCAGGATAACTACAGGAACAGAGGTGGGGGCGGGGTTGGGGGGTGAGTGAGGGGCAGGTGGAGCCATATGGGCTCCGGTGCGCGGGTTTTTGGAGACGATGGATGTAAACAGAGCGTTGTGCTGCTGATGAGCAGATGTTAGTCAATTGCTGAAAATGAATATTGTCAGAGCAAAGGAGGAGAAGGCTGTAAAGAGAGGGAGGAAATTACCCGCATGGATATAAGTTGTGGTGGGTGGACTGGGTGGACTGGGTGGACTGGGGAGAGTGTGAGAGCAGACTGCAACAGCACCGCAGAAAAACACACCATCTGACTCGCATTCACACTGCTGACTTGATGGCAGGCTACATAAACCCCTTGTAGGAAGACACTTTATATTTATGCACAAGTACTAATGAGCCATTTATAAACATGTCTCTTAGTCTCTGCATGGCATTTGGTGCTTAAAGTGTGAGAAGCAGTTGCGAATAGTGAAGAGATCTCATTTTCTTTATAGGGAATGTTTGGATTATCTGAAGCGGGTTGTATGAGGCACTTAAACATCAGGGGTGCCACAATTCTCCAAATCCACAATTCAGTTTGATTTTCAATATTAAGGTGATGATTCAATGCGATTTTCTGAGGGGTGGGCCAAGCGGGGGCACTGCCTGCAAACACACAATGGGGTGTCACTTGGGATGGCCAGTCACATTTCAGGGTAGGCCTGTCGCCCCCCATGCTCCCCCTCTAGAAACGCCCCTGTGCTGGACAGTGCAAGTAGGCAGGTGCGAAGAGAAAGGATGGGATCACAGATTCTGCTTTTTCAATTTGATTATTGAAACTGAAAGTTCATTTCAAACGATTTTTGATTTAATATTGAAATTGTGACCCCATATTATCCATAGTCAATGTATTACTTATAGTAGATGCTATCAGCATGCCCCAAATTTGGAGAAACAGAGAGGAGTACCAGCACAGAAGCTAATGAATTGCTGTGGACAGGGTCAGCAAAAGCCCAGTGCTACGAGGGGTCTTAATAGTGCTTAGTCCCCTCAGTTGTATCTTTTGTTCCCTCTGTTTAAATTTTAATGTATCTATAGAAAAATAGCAAAACTATTGGAGAGATACGTGTGTATCGCTTCACTGTTGTTTCAGAACAGCGCTGTTTGGTGTGTGTAGTGGGTGCATGCAAGGCAGAGAGAGAGAGAAAGAGAGCTCAGCTGAAAGCGGCAAACAGCTGTTTCGACAGAGAATCGTTCATAAGTTCAAAAATATGTAGCACTCTGCTAGAGCTATGTTGTTATGTGAGTGCTCTGGTTAATAAAGGTATTCTTTCGAAACAGCAGCCTTATGTTGTTGTTTTTCAACCTCTCTGAGGCCACTGCATTAAGTCCTTTGTGTCATTCTACTGCATATAAAGTGGCACTGTACAAATAAACCCACCTACAAATTTTTATTTATTCAGTTTTTATTTTTCCTTTGAGGGCAACCAGTGCCCTAGGCGACTGCCTATATGAGCAATGCATTTAATTGGCCCTGCACAGCATTACCTTGCCACCAGACAGCTTTTTCCAATGGGAAACTGGTTGGGAATGGTTTTATAAGCCAAATGTTGCTCTCTCCAAACCAACCAGATTCCATTGGCAAACCAGTAATTTTATCTTGCAGAATATGTAGTATGTTGTGTTCGTTGTGAGAGAGCGATATCTGTATTAAAAGTATATAACAGCTTTCCTGTTGGAAAAGGCTGCCTGGCGGTAAGGTCAAGTGGTGAAAATACTCTAAATATGGTGTACACTTAAACTAATATTGAATATTTTTAGATGGGCCTTTATAGGTGGCTAAAACACCTTTTGTTGTTGACTTTGTCCACAGTAGAACATTGCTTAGCCTCTATGCTGGTACTCCTCTCTGATTCTCCTAACTGGAGGCATGCCAACCACCATCTACTATAGCTAATACACTGACTATCAATAAATACCTCATACAACTGCACTTCAAATATTCCGAACTATCCCTTTAAAAAGTCATTTATAGGTCAAGCTAATCGTCTTGCATTAAATCTAGACACTTGAGACAGACACCGGCTACTAGCTGTGAAACTTCCACAAAACTTGACTGCAAAATATATGCATACTTATCCCGTACATTTGGCAGCTCATTACAGTCATGTTGCATCATATCAGCGGACCTCCTCAGTCAAAAACACAACATGCTGCACCCATTGGGTCCATTTTTTGCAATATTTAATGCATATCTGAGAGGATTATTTTCCATATTAGCTGATTTATGTTGCACCTTTTGACTGATACACATGCTTCTTTATTCCCTGAATAGCCAATTAATGCTTTATTACTGTTCAGTGCATAAGTAATAAAGCGCTGCTTGCTGATTTATGGTATTTGGACAGAATTACAATAAATACAGTGGGGAATTAACTGACTGCATATCAGCCTCAGATGAAAGATGGAGAAAGATGAACGGGCAGCCCACGACTGATTAATGAGTCAGCTAATCAAAGCCCAGCATTAGTTTCTTACAGTGTGTGATTTGTTTGTAAATACTTATTATTCACTATTAATTAAATTTGACACAGTTGAATGAATCAGCAGACAGTGATGTTTATGATGTTAACCATGGGCTCATTAGGCCATTATTTTTGAATGCTACTTTCTGATTTTTAGCTAAGTCATGCAGTCTGAATGATTTATGATTCATGGATAGTGCAGACATGACAGAGGTGCATACAAAAGCAGCGAGAACAACAATATAAGCCTACAATTAATTGAATAAAGAGAGTAGATCTAGTCTTTGGCCTGAGGGAAACCACAATACAACATGGCTTATACAGCCTTAACTATATGCTTTTGTTTGTACAAAACAATTAGGCCTAGCACAGTATGGTACGCTGTTCCTCTAATCAGCATGTTCTCCTCCTCCGCTTCATTTGGACATACAGTTTTTTCACTGAAATGCCACAGGGCAGTTATTGTACAGCTTCCACATGAGCTTAGAAACATTTCCTCAGCATGAGACTGAAATATCTGATCAAAACAAGAACATTGTACAGCTTCATTTATGGTATCCGTGATTGCAATCAGTAATTCAGCTGGATTTCCGTGTACGCATGGATATTATTTATAGAGCTGTCACAAGTTGCAGTTTGTTTGTACTCTCTTGTTTCGAGTTATTCAATAAAAGTAGAAACACCTGCGAAAACGTTGACATAAATTTGCATTTTGAGTCAGATTTTACAAAGCCAATTACCCTCAGACCTCGTCAGCTCTCATCATACTGTATGACATCCTGAGCACAGTGGAGGTGGGCTGAGACAGGAATATTTCTTCATTCTGGAAACATGCGTCTGCATAAGGAAACAGTGCTGTATTTTGCATTGTAATTAAAGACAAAAGACACTCATTTACACATGAAACACTAGCTGTATTCACACATACAACATGCCTATTGCATATATACATTGTTACCTTGGGTGTCTGTTATATTATTTATGCAATTCTCTTCTTTAGCAGTATATCCTGAAGACAAATTCTTTTCTATACTTAAACACTGCTGATGGTTGGATGGAAAAGCACCACATGCGAAGGACTGTATATGAAGACAACAGGTCACCACTTCCTCCCACTATGCAAAAGTGAAGCCAAATAAACTGATGGACAACAGCCAGTTCTCCATTTCTTATTCTGACTGCTCAGCATGCAGTGCTGGGGACTAGTGAACACCATGTAAATAAAATAAAAATTTAAAGACACCATCTTGTTCTCATTTTCATGCTCATACTTTTATTTTGGGTTTCTACTAGATTTTTCCCTATGGGAGCTTTGCTGTAGGTCAACAGTGTGAATTAATTGACCCTTCACAAGCCCCTCCTCCAAACAGCAACTGTCCAATCATAGATTAACAACTGTAACGATGGCATTGCAGGCCTGTCAAGCTTTGTATTTCTCTACATGATGCAGGGGTGTGCATGGGCTCTTGTGTCTCATGAATTAGGAGGGTGGTGTGTTTTTTTTGCAGTCTTTCAAAAATGTAAAACACAAGAGAAAACGTTTGAAGAATGGATAAAACTTTGTCCTTATGTGCTGTAACATAAGCTGCAAACGTTAACATTTCTGTCTAGCTAGCTTACTTATGTTAGATACTGCTGCAATTTCCCAAACTCATGGTTTATTCCCAGTTATGATACCAGAACCAATACCAGTACCCTTAAAGTGATACTGATACCAAGAGTACTCTGTTCAGTACCTTCTTACATGGTGCAGCTGTCCATCCTAAAGTTTTCTTCATGGTTTATTACGTGCTTCACTGTGTTAAGTCATATTCACAGATTTTCCTGAAATTAGCCTCCTCATTTTATGTGTTAATTTTTTATTAGAAGCCATTCAGCCATTTTTTTAATTTTTTTTTTAACATTTTGGAGGCAAAACCATACAAGTTCTAGATCTGGCTACAAAAACAATTGAAAGCAGGTATTGTTTGACTGGATATGTTTCAATACTACTTGTTACTGGGTTATTTCAATTGATGCCTTAAAGGTATTAAGTACCAACACCAAGCCCTACTGATGATGCTTCCCTTACTGGCTTGCTCTCTTAGGTCTAAACCAGGTTAGCTCAGCTCTCATCCTGGCTGTCTTCCTGAGGCGATCGTGGTCTGGCTGGTCTGAATGGGTGATTGTATCAAGGTCCATTGTACTCAGTCTTATCCCTGTGCTTCCTTTTCCAGTGTTGGTTAATGTATTTCTGTCATCCTTTGTATCTCACAATCTGAGCAATGTTTGGATGTAGCTTTAGTCTAAGTCTTAATGTTACATTATGCACATAGCCGTTAAGTCACTTTACATATTTAAGACCCTTTTACAGGGTTCTTGTTTGAAAATATGTCGGATAGACAAACTTTTCAGCTGTTTCATTGAGTTTACACATTAGCATTAGTGTACAATCTGCCACTTATCACTTTCCATTATCACTGTAAACTGCATATGAGAAATGCGAGAAAGGAAAGCTACAGTAATTAAGGTGGGTGGGGCTTGGTGAAGAGTTAATAGCTTGCAAAACTATGCTTTCAAAGTGTTTTTTTCATCACTGCTGCTCAGTTTAGAGTCATCTTGGCTGTTAAGTCTGGTGCAACATTTTAAATTACCATCGATTTAGTGCATTAATGTAATTTTTTGATGTAAAAGCATTATTGTCTCAGTCTCTGATTTCATCCCTGAGGGGAACACTGTGGAGAGGAACATGAGTGATCATATTAGTCCTGCATCAATGTGCAGCATTAATATGTGTGACAAGCTGGACTTGAGGGCTCCTGGAGACTTGGAGGCCTGCAGGGACTCACTAAGACGACTTACAGAGATTGATAGTGGACCTTCATGCAGGAGGAATGAGGGAATGAGCAAATAGAGAAAGAGAAAAAGCAGTTTAAAAAAGGGGGAAAAAAATTCATAGATATGTAAAGGTGGGTAGACAAGAATAGGAAAGTACATGTTTAAGGTTAGAAATGAGTGTGTACATGCTCACTCAGTAATTTCAAATGTTAGCTGAAGGCGAAGTAATGCAAAAGACAAGCGGGGGGAGTGTTTAAAGAGGATGTAATGCAATGGACAGGACTGTTAACAGAAAATGGTACAATAATAATTATACTGTAAGACGAGACGGAGAAAACTTAGCTCAGAGCTTTTTCAGAGCTTCTCCTAGGCCCTCTTACTCACAGAAGTGCAGGAGACTGTTTTTTTCCTGAAGAGGAGAGACCTTCGAAGGTAACACTAATTAGAGTAGTCATCTTAGAGCTCTGACCTTTTGTAGATTTTACCTTCAGTCTTTAATTTCTTCCTAAGTGAAGGTTCTCATAGCTGCAGCAACCAGTTACTGTAACTAATGTTTGACTTAATAATCCCAATCATTTCAACAAAATTGTTACACTCTCATTATCTCTGTGTTTCATGACTTTGGTGAGTGACCATTTTCTTGTAGTTGTTCTTGTACTGAGCTAACAGGCTTTACGGCGCTGTCATGGCGCAGTTATGTGGAAACAGACTGACTGTTTAATTCCTTTGGCTTGCCTGAGTATGAGGCGAAGTCTTTGAGTCACAGTGATCAGGCCTGTTTGATGTATGATGGGGTCACGATGCATACTAGAGTGTGATTGACCGGCCACGATGCCAGAGTGCATCATTATTCATCAGGGGGAGGAACAGAGAGGTTAGTGTGATGGATTGTAACTTAACCACACTTTGCAGCAAGCTATTTAAAACTCTGCAAGATGCATTGTACCATATGTGAACATATGTTTGGCTGTATAGTAGGGCTGGGTTTAAAAAAAACGATTTTTCCCCTTCAAATGGATCTTAATCTGAATGATCCGATATCGATTCATATGATCCGAGATCGATCTATTAATATAGGCCGTTATTTGTGTACGTGTGAAGCTTTAAAACCCCTTTTAGATCTTGTGTCCATACAGAGTTTTTCTTCTGGCAGCTCCCTCAGAGAAAGGTTTGTTTTCATGAGTAGGAGATTGGTAAGAGGTAGGAAAAAAACACACTGCTCAGACATTGATGTCTACTTGTACCTTTTTTCGATGTATGAGGCTAGGATGTTGCCAGTTTCCCCTGAGCTGCTGCAGAACCCCAGCCACTAGTGGTTTTTGCTCCTCTACATGATGAGGAAGCTTTGGAGGTATAGTTGGGCTCTGCAGATAGGAAGGCGTAAGTTACCAAGGCTGCAATACTTGATTACTTGGGGAAACTTTACAAATTTGGCTGCTTTCACCAGTTGTGCTGCTATCTTGATGGACTCTTTCTCTGAGCCTAAAACTGCACATAGATGCAGTCCTTTGGTGTCCACACATGCAGTGTTTCTGCTGACATAATGTCAATGTGACTGTCAACAGATCATTCTCATTGTGCATTTTTGCAGAGGACCATGCACATCATGTGAAAGAAATAGGTGAGACTCAAAATCTCTAGATGAAGCAGAGCCACACTACTTTCATAGGCTGTGTGGCTGCTCTAACCTGTTATAACCTGTTATACAATATTTATTCAAGTGTTCGCTATATTTAAATATTTTCATTGCTTTACTGTACCATCACACAGCCCTTTACTAATTTTCTCAACAATAGTACTTCCAGAAGTGTGTCTGTTCAGTGAGCTGAATTACGCTGCAGATCAGCTGTTTGGGTCAAAGTTTATGGAGGAGACAACAAATGCAAGAAATAAAAATTGATTTTGAAAGTGACTACATAAACTGTAGGGACAGTAGAATATCTTTATGAGCCACAGTATACAGAGGAAGAACTTTTGCAGATGGAGACATGGGTCATTTTTCATAATCCTCTTCAGAAAAATGATTACTACAAACATCGAGTTGTACCAGTCTTGCCCGTTGAGTGTCAGTATCACTCAACAGAACACAGTGACACACATTCACCTCATCCTTGAAATCTTAAGAAAAAAGTTTTATTTCAGTCTGATCTTAAAACTTTTTGTCCAAACAGCTGATCTATAGCATAATACATTGGAAGTTCTATAGCCAAGAAAATGTTATCAATTCAAATAATCAAAAAAAAAAAAAAAAAACTAATCCAAACTTTTTGTTTAATACTGCACCAAGTTAGTAGAGTCCTTGTATGAGTTACAGCATTAGTTCTCTCAGAATCGCTTTCATATTCAAGCAAATAACTGGAATATCCATAACAGAACAGATACTGGATCAAACTGAAACAATTCAGGATATCAAACATGATATCCAGCCCACTGTATTGGCTTATGCAGACTATGTACTGTACCTATTACCTACAGTCAGAGTCACTGAGACACCTTGAGTGCCTGGGCTGAAAAGACAGTAATTTCACACCCAATTAATAGAGTATAAAGCAGACCCATACTGTAATGTCAGATGTTGGCACCTTGACTGTAAGGACAAACACAGAAGGACGCCTCGCCGAGCTTGTTTGAAGAGCAGGGCAGTTTATGCAAACATGTCTGACTTGGAGTACGTCTGGCTGGGGGAACCTGTCCCTGAAGTGTCTGCTGTAGAGCTACCAGTCGGGCTGAGACACCCCACCAGCCTGTTTAGTATGTTAATGTATGGAGATACGGGCACAGACACTTTTTCCCTCTTTCCCCTCACTGTCTTTAAGCCCCCCGCATTAATTGGCATGGCAGAGGCGGCAGTCACTTGGTTGTAATCACTGTCCCTCGAGAACCCCACAGAGAAGGATTGGAGGAGCGCAAGCAAGAGCCTTTGGTCTCCAAAGGCTTGTCCTCCAAGTTACAGTATCCCAAGAGGTGCAAGAAAGCTGAAAGACAGGGAGGGAAAAGCAAGAGAGGAAGACACGTAACAAGGAGGTAGAGAAGAACGGGAGAAATGGAGAGGAAATTGGGATGTGAGCTCCCATGCTCCCGGAGAAATGGAGGACTACAGATGGAAGGAGGAGAGAATTGGATGGAGATTCATGTAGGGGATTATGGATGGAGATCGAAGGTTGGATTGCTGGGAAAAAGGTGTAGGGGGGATGGGGGGGATGTTTGATGGACATGAAGAAGATGAAAAGGAAAAATATGTTAGAAGAAGATGACAGAGGTCAATTGACATTAAACCTCTGCTTGTTGTAATTTAATTGGTTTTCATCCTGTGTAAACTTCCCAAACTGAGAGAGAAGTGAGGCAGGAGCGGGCCCCACATTTCTAATTCAAGAAAATTGATTTATTAACCATAACCTATTAATTTGGTTCATTTCCACCGCTGATACAACCCTTGCTGTTAGCGCCTCACAAGTTGATGTTGTTACATCCACTTTAAGCACACAATTGTTTTCACCGCTGATTGCTGCTGCCGCAACACGCCACGCTTGTAAAGTACCTTGAAATTGAGGAGCTGCATCTGAATCTGAAGAGGAGATGACAAAGAGAGCCTGCCAAGAGAGAGGAAATGCAGAGAAGTCGAAGAAAAGGGAAAGAAGACTGAAAAGACTGAAGGTTTCTGTGTTTGAGGGTCAAAAATGTACTCCATCTTGGTCAAGGCTGCTAATTGCTTTAACCAAAGGATAAGTGTGTGGGTAAGTGTGTGTGGGTGTACACAGGGATATGTACATGGATGTGTTTCCCCATAGGCGGACAGTGATGGATAGTAAATGAATGATGAAACAGTGCGGAGAGAGTCACCTTTTAAGAAGCGAATGGAGCCTGAGCACGTCAGAGTGCGGCCTTGAAGCCAGATCAAAGCCACGAGCTGAGCTGTAATAGATGATGGAATTTAATCATGTCTGCTGCCCAACACACACACACACAAGCTCACACACACTCCCTCTCTCTGTTTTATGGCTTTCGAAATGCAACTACCATTTTCCGTTCGTTTTAATTCGCCTCTCCATCAAATTTTTCCATCACTGTAACACTCTGACTTTCTAGATGCAAGTCACTGACATGGGCTATTGAAGTACAATGACACAAAAACACATCAGTATAATTACTTTATTAGCGCAGACTGATGTCGGATCGGCCAGTCGTGTTTCATGTCACATCAGTGCCTTAGTTAGCGTCCGCTGGCTGCCTTCTGGCTATGAGGAGGCCTTTGCTGCTGAGCTCTGTCGTTTCCCCCCTCAGTTTGGGAATAAGTGCTGCGTCTCACTCTGCAAACCATCCCCTACTAATTAAAAAATTCTTAATGATAGTACTTCAAGAGCATTCCTTATGCCATTAATCATCCACATATCCCATAGATCTTGAAACAAATGGGCAGCAAAAAACTGAACTTTTCAGTGGTGGGAAGAAAAAACTGTGTGCTTCATTATCATCAAGAGTACTTTTGCATTCATTTGTATCCATAACTGTTGCACTTTAAGCTGCAACTCATTAATCAATGATACATTTGTAGGGGTTATTGAACCCCGACTCAGCCATGAGGCAGCAGCAGAAGGGTCCAAAGAAGCTGTTTGGTTGAGATCAGTCCAGTCAGAATTAGGGGTGTTGCTATATACCATTATTGATCATAGCTGTGATATAAAAATGAAATACTATCATACAGATACACATAATAAGACACAAGTTATAACATTGTTAGGCCTTGTGAATCTTTTGTTTCAGTTCATCTGGTTGTCTTTTCGCTATCCATTAAGTGTAACTTGCTGTACACTTTATACAGCAGAAGTGGAAAATAAAAAGCATAAATACTTAACTACTGAACTTAAGCAGAGTTTTGAGGTATCTGTATTTTTCTGACAACACTTTACTTTTACTCCCTACATTTCAGCACAAATATTCAGGGTTGGCCCAAGATTTTGGTGGCTCTAAACCTTTTGTTTTTGACCTGAACATAGCAACTGAACAATAATTTTAACTAGGCAAACTGGTGAGAAAGTAATGAATATTCATTTTGGCTAAAAGTTTTTCATTAGAACAAACCTGCGTAACCATGGCTACACACTGAGTTAATGAAGTAAGTCAATACTGGACAGCGTTTCACTTCATGTTGCTGGTGGCTCCTTCAAACATTGCTATTTCTCTCTTTTAATCTGTTATCTTTTTGGCTTTATTGCCGAAACATGTATCACCAGTGACAGAAATACCCTCGTAGGTATTTGAAAAGAAAGCGTGGTGTTTGGATTAAAGAACAGCGAACCTTGAGATGATCAACAGTCCACGGGGCATCTTTCAACCACGCAGTCAGATCAGCTGGATGCACCGCCGCGGCTCACCCCAGCAGCTGTGCGGGAGGGAGCAGGGACAAGAGCCATGCAAACCCTAGGTTGGATAAGGCTGCTCCTGGCTAACAACTACAAAACAGATTAAATGGGATTCAAGGCTGACTAAGCAGTGGGAAATCAGACTTTTCACAGACCTGCTCCTCAACACTACCATCCAGATCAAGGTCTTGCACTTGATTGGTGGACCACCTCTGAGCTCACAAGGCAACACGCAAGACGCCGGCAGTACGAGGGGAGGAAGACAGCATTTACATCAATGATGCTTCATGCAGAAACACAGTCACGGTTGATGGACACGGTTTCCCAGATGTCGAACTTATTTTGTGAAGATGTCAACCATATTATCAAAATTATCTTGTTGCTGCTGTTTACATTCAACTTAACGCAAAAAATGCACTACTTAATTATTTCCTGGACGTATATGTGGATGTATAAATACCTATGTATTGATTTATTTTATATTTTATCCCATTCTATACTGAATTGAATTATCCGTATGTTGTATATGTGTGCAGCAAAAAGAAACTACAACTCTCATTTCATTGTGCAACCCTGTGTTGTGTAATGATGAAAAATGACCTTGATACCTTTTAAATTCTTTTGGCCATGATGATCATGTAGTGAAAATCTGATACTGAGACAGTCATAGTCAGAATCCTAAGAAAAGAGAGGAGAGGCCATGAAGCACAGCCTGAATTGGTAGTCTCACAGGCAACAGAAGCACGGCATTGATGAATAACTGGTATCTGAAGGTAGATATCTATCATGGATAACCATGCCAAGTGCCATAGTTTTAAGGTTTGAGCATGTCTGCTTATGACTGGCTCACACATCATCTTAGCCACTCCCGAGCTCCCTAATGGATTCTCTGCCCCCATCATCTGTCCCTCTCTGCCTCTTTTGTCCTTTTTTCATTTAACTACACTAAAGCGACTCCTTTCCTCTGCCTGTCTTTGATTTTTTTTTGTTTGTTTCCAGTTCTTGTCTCCTTCCTCTTTTTATTTCCCTCTCTGTCACCCATTATGACAGTCTTCCCTCTGCAGTCGACTATTTGTCTGCCCCCCTTCTTACTTTCTCCGCTTCCCAGCTTCAATTTCCGTCTCCCCAGCTTGATTCAGCAGTAATGAGTGCAGCTTAAGGTGGGGCTGGCCTGAGGTGAGCTGGAGAGAGGCAGGGAGGTTAATGAGGATAGCAACCTCGCTTTTTGCCCGAGGTGTAAAAAGAGAGTAAATGGATGAGTGAAGGAGGGAGAGAGCAAGGGCCAGGGAGGTAGACAGACAAACTGACACACAGTACTAACGTTTGCAATAATGAATTTAGCTGATGCACAAATGTACTTGTGTCTGACAGTGTGACTGAGGTCAAAAAGTAAAGTGGAGCACTCAAAAATAAAGACTATATGTTTAAATTCATATTTTTTTACATAAATTTATACGTACAACTTTTAAGGATTCATAATAGTTAAGAGATCAACAGTTATTATACTTGATCATAATGTATTATTAAGAAATGCTTTCATAATTTCACCATCATCAACTATTTAGCCATCTGGGAACTTCAGAATGATTCTATTAATTGCCTAGCCAAGGTTCCTATGGTTAAGAAAATTAAAAATCAAACAAGGACTCACAGTGTCAAATACACAAAGCAGCCCACACAGTTCAGCAGCACTGCCAAGAAGAAGAGGCTGGTGAATGCTGCTGCTTCTTTTTTCTTCTGTGGACTTTCTCATTCATCCAAATAACCACTGGGGACTGATAATCTTACTAAAAGTTGGTGAGTAAGAAAAGGAAATGGTCAGTTGAGTGAAAACATTTATAAATAAATTAACCACTTAATTAATAAGTGATGGCACTGCTTCAGATCTCAAAATATGAATTAGACTAAAGTAGATGAAGGATAAAGGTGTATATATATTTACAGGACTAAATCATAAAATTAGGATATGTCATTAGAAATAAGGGAAACATTCTATGTTGAAATACTGGCTTTTCTGACAACAAATCTACAGCCACAGTGTCCCTATGAAATTTCTATTTCAGGCCCAGACAAACTGTTTTAGTTTACCCATTTCACATTAATCAGAGTTCAAATTAATGCCAAATATTCATAAGAAATCATCAATAATCCTTTAGAAGGAGTAGATGTTTGTAACAGTTAAGTTGAGCAATACTGTATATTAATGGAGTCTTGCAGACAGAAGGCAGGCAGTCACTGAACTCAGATTCGCATGTCTTGTGCTCCTGCAATGTTCCTGCAGCCTGCAGCTTCGTCGCATCTGGGAAGGAGGGGGTGCAGGGAAACAGCTTGCTTCAACCATTGATTGTATATTAAATAGGGATTCAGCCTATTTAATACCGTCTATAGCTCCAACTTGCTATTTGGACTTCAGCACTCATTTTTGGACGTGCAGTTGCAACATACTGCTCCTTTAAGGTACCTTATAACCTTATACATGTCACATGACTTGCATCATGTGACAAGTCTCCTCAGTGTTTAATGTAACGTACTTATTGTAAGTAGTTTTGTTGGTCAAATATGTCTTTTTTTAAAAAAATTTTATTTTACCTTTTTTAACCAGGAAGTTTAATTGAAATTGAAAATCACTTTTACTAGAGAGACCTGACCAAGATGCAACAAATACAACATGTTAAACAAAAATTCATAATAAAACAACAACAGCCATTCAATCGTAGTGGTCTTAACCTGCCCAAACTGCACCCGTTCCACAATGTTTTAACCATGTGTTTAAAAGGCTTTCTGGCAGCCCCATAAGGGTACCTTGTGCATCTGTATGAGACGCTGAGAGGCAGTGAAAAACATTGGTATTGCATGAGCTGTTATGAACTATGATGATAAAATTAGTGTTGAATGTTCACCAAATGAGTTACTGTCTGTTTGATTCATAAGAAAAGATTAGTTTGGAAAGTAGTAAAGCAGGCAGTCACCGAACTCCAACTCCAGAGGGTGCATTTTAAGAGCAAGGAGGTTTGTTTTCAGGATAAAGGCCTTTACATCAACAAACAACTGACAGTTCTACATGTAAACAGCTGATCAACTTATAGTGTAGGACTTGTTGCCTTGTTCAGGTTCAGGGCTTGATTATACTCCCAAACAGGTGCGTAGACAGACAGCTGCGGACACCATGGACGTCTATCAGTTCTGTTTATACTTTCTAGAAGATGCTTGGAGCTCAGTATCTGTGCAACCTGCAGACAACCTGCCTGAGTTTAGGTCTGGGGAGGAGGCAGCAGGGGGAATTATTTGGACTGCAGTACCAGTACATATTTCACCTTTAATGAAAGAATGAAAACTAAATTCTAAAATTCTAAAGCTATAGTACAGTATCTTTGATTGACAGATTAAATGTCTGCGCATAAAGGACAGATTTAGAGCTCTTTTGAAATGTTGACGGTCTGTCACTTCCAGTCAGCTATAAGTGATATCTCTCTTTTTTTGTCATCTTTCCATTTTTCCCTCCTTCTCATTCCTCCCATACCTGCCCTTGTCACTGTTTTCTTTGTTTCGCTCCCAAATCAATCTTTCTCATTTCGCCCAGAATTGATTTCACCATCTCTTATCGTTGACGCAATCCTGCAATCCTCTCTCACTACCTCATCCAGTCCTATCTTGCTCTTTTTCTCCTCCTCTATCTCGCTCTCTATCTATCCCGCTCTGCATTCCACTCTGACTCATTACAAATGGGGCTCTTTTGCTCTGTCCTCTTACTTGGTAACCTCCGCAGAGGTGTGGAACAATGTCTTGATTGGATGTGGCTGGCATTGCTAAGTATTCTGTGCTGCAGAATTGGCGCCATGCATAAGATATTATGTTGGCAGCCAGCAGTGTATTATCACCACAGCACTGATATACAGTACTGTGAAGATAGATTACCAATCAATTTGGATTGCTGTGTGAACGTATTCTGATGCACTCCAAAGTACGTCTTGCCTCTAAACCCGATATGTTTGTAGAAGGTAGCAACAATATTTATTAACTCTCACTGCTTCATTAATATGTGTACAGAAGGCCTACATATACCACAGATTGTAATTTTAGTTATACAAACACTCCCAGAGACAGAGTTGCTCTGGCAGCAGAATAATCACATTTGTCGACTGGGCAGAGCCAAAGAATTGTGCCTCCAGGGACAGAGCTCAACTGTGGTGATTTTGGCAGAGTGGTCAAATTCACAAGGTGCACATGCAAGTCGTATGAAGCTCCGGGGCCCAAAGAAATTTCTTTCCATAAAATGTTTAGGGAAACTGTGATGGCTATATCCTGAACCATGTGTTCCAAAATAACCTTTTTTTTAACACCACCTAGAGCAACGCTTTCTTTCTTTATTTTTTGAAAAATATCCAAATATCCTGACATTTACAAAATAATATAAAATGTCATACATTATAACTGAATGTTTTTACTCTATGTAACACTGGCTTCTTCTGTATAACATCCTCATACCTGGAAATGAATCATTTTGAATATAATTGTGCTCAAATTTGTAGCAATAATGGCAGAACATCACAGAGTGAACTTAAGTCTAACCTTCAGTTTTCTACAGGTAAAGGGAAAAGAGGCTGAAACAGCAGCAGGCTGTCTTGTATTGTTATGGTCCTGGCTGTATTTCTAACCTGTGTCCAGACAAACAAACATGTCATGTACAAACTATATTTTTGGCAATACAATAGCTGCGCCTAGAAAGATTAAAAATGTTTAATATTGGCATGTCATTAAATATAGTATTTCCACATAATCATACTGTTGTTTTCATATCCATCTGTTTTTACTTTTTAGCTAAAGTTTCATGAATTGTCTGAAGTCAACCCCCCCCCCCCCCCCCCCCAACTGGGGAAATATTGAAAATTCAGAAACTGAAAAAAAAAAGTTTTATAAATCAGAATAAATGTTTTGAATTGGAAATAAAAATTTTACAGCAAAGATGAGGTTTGAATTACACAGTGGCTTTGAGGGGAGCCCTATTTTTTGGTGCACACTGCTACTAAACATGTTACATGCACGCACATCCATGGAAGTCCTCGTCAGCATGGTCAATCTCAAGGTTACTACGAAAAACATTCTACTGTTACTACTACAGGCAGTTAACACTGTGAGTAATATTTTTCTCCCTTTCATACACACCCTTTTATGAATCATACTCTACATCACATATATTTAGAAAACTTGCTTTTTTAATCTACAGAGACCTTTTGTACTGTTTAAGGCTTGTAGGGCTCTTAAACAGCCTGATATCAGGTGTCATCATCATCTGAGCATTGTGAATGTAAACTAATGTGAAGAGTTTGTTGAATCAAAATTAATTCACTGAGACATTTATTTTTCCACAGGAGGACTTTACATAAAGTATCATAGGCTCTTAGAAACAGCTGTTTTGCAGCATGCATCTCTCTCCCTCATTGACTGTCCCATCACTTCCCAGTCATTTCCCTTCTGTCTGTTGATTGTTATAATCGTGGGGGAATGGAATTTGGGCTGAAAGTTCTATTTACAACCATGAAAAGCAAGCAGGAACCAAACTCTTGACAGACATGTTCTGTCTGTCTGTTTGTCTATCAATCTCCTCCGCTTCATGTCAGAACCATGGACAGTGCAGCTCAAAGCAGGCTTTCAGGGGACCCTGTGTCCTTCTCAGCTCCCCTGTAATGCAAAGCATGAGTAACAGGTAATCCTGGAGCTGACTTTTTCCAAATAATAACAAGCAACTTTGCAATATTTGTGTTCAATTCAATTTGGGTGTGTACCTGCTTCAGATAAGAAATTTAGTCTTGGCTCAATGCGAGGTAGGGTGAAGATGAGGGTGAGACTTGCAGAGGAAAAGCACAGCTCTATATGTCATGTCTTCCTGCCGTACAAAAACAGCTAAGCTAACTTTCGCATTGAATTTAGCTAAATTTGTAAAAACTATGTGCATTCACAAATCTGATAGCCTCATCTGACTGCTGACATTTCACCATGCATTACATTTACTGGTCAGATTGTGGTATGTTTTCAACTTGTACATGTCGCTTCTGGCTACATCTTCATATGCAGCTGTTCTGTCATCGGTTTCACGGTGAATGGTCAGCAGCAACCAAGGTCAAAGTTGCAATGATTTTAAGTTTGAGCACAGCACTTGGTGGTAATTTTGAGCGGTGATAGTACACTTTGCCAAGGGTAGCACCTCTGCCTAGCTGTTTTCCCCATAGAAAAACAATGGCACAGCCACTTTAATGCACCTTCAGGGTGTGGAGGTCAGGCTGGTGTATGGGTGTGTTGTACGTTTAACTTCCTTGCACAACTCCAGAACTTGCAAACCATCACAGACCTGCAAGAAAATAGCAGCTGCAATGTCCAACTAGCACACATGTATTCATCTTTAGAGTACAACTTCTTTTACAGTGATGTAAAGTATTAACTATTAGAATACAATATTTGCAACAAGGGGTTGTATTGACAGTTTCCTCTGACAGTCTTATAAGAAAGTTGAATTCTTCTATCATCTGTAATCATGATTTTTCCTTAAACAGAGAAGTTCAGTTGCCTAACTTTAACCATATTATATGTAATACCTAGCCATATGGTAGTATTCATGTGCAGATATTGTGGAAAGCAACATTGGCATTGACCAGACAAAAAATGTTGCTAAATACAATGCAAGGTTTTACATATCATCCAATATCAATTCTTTGTCAGGTGAATGCGTTGGAACTATATAACCTATCAAGTTGTTTCAAATTTTTAAAAGTCAGTCTAGGTTAAAGTAAAAGGAAAAAAATAGTTAAAAAGCTTAGAATTTCTATCTCTAAATGAAAGACTTAGCTACCTCAATGAGCCTTTTTTGATCAAATAGATATCTATTATGTGGAGCGAGCTAGACATCCTAACTGTAAGTATAGATTGAATGTATATTTGGAGATTGAGCTCATACGTGTGGCCATGTTCCTGCAGCAGTTTTCAGATCAAATATAGCAAACAAGGTTGCAAAGATATTGGTACAATCCTTGAACATCAGAATAAAAAATGCATTAGTGGAGGGAAGGATGAATGTATCAGTCTGCCAAGTGCTTAGCAGAAACACATGGAGTGAGTTTCAAAGGAAAAGAACAACTTGCTCAACATCTAAGTACCACATTGGCCTCTGTTCATGACCACCCTGAAAAATTCTCTGTCTTTATGATTACGAATACTGGTCTAAAGTATTTGGACACAGGCTACTTCTGTGGCTATTTCCTGATAGGAAAACATGAAAGCCAAAATTTAAAAACTGTCTCTTGGCTCTGTCTGATCCAGCCAAAGATATGGTTTCTGCCCAGGGTTCGAATTACACAGTGTCTTTCGGGGGAGCCCTATTGCCCTAATTAACTCACATTTGTTTTTACATGGGACAACTTTATGAAATGTCATAGACAGAGAATCAGCTGTTCTGCTGCATGCATCTCTCTCACACACTCTCTCCTTACTGACTGTCCTTTCAGGCTCACTGTCGTTTAGAATCGGGAGAAAGTGGAATACAGACCAAAAGTTCAATTTGCAACAACAAAAAGCAAACAGGAACTGAAGTAACATGTTAAGTCTATCAGTCACCTCTGCTCCATGTCAGAACCACTGACAGTGCAGCAGTCACAGTGGCGCACACAACAGCGCACACAGCATCGTGTTAATTAGTGACAATACATAAAATGTGCGAATAAACAAAACTTTGCCATATTTTCACCGTTATTATTTATTTCAGGACCATCATATATTAGAGCTCCCCCCAAATATCCCAAATGAGGCTTTCAGGGGAGCTCATGTCCTTTTCAGGTGAGCCCAGCTCCCCCTAGCTCCCCCGTAATTCGAACCATGTTTCTGCCACCGCAAAATGCTTTTAGTCCCGAATCTTCAATGTGTAAACCTCCCCTGAATGATGAATCAGCCTTTCAACACTACAAAGGCACACTCAACATACGCTCACTTGTTTTGTACCATTAACTTCAGAGCTGCTTCATTGTATAACAAACAACCATACAAGTACGGGAGAGGGCAGATATTGATTCCTTCAAGTTAACCCTCAAACTCTGTTAGAGAGAAGCAGCTAAATGGCCCTGCACATGAATGAGTTGTGATTTCACTGTCTCTTTGATAGTTGTCTCTCAGTAAGCTCTTGCAGCAGTTGCTTGGAAACATTTTTCCCCTGAAGAAGTACTGCAGTATCGGATGTCTGATTGATGGGAAAATGAAAGAGACTTGATAAGCACCACTTGGATTGACAGCCAGAAATGTATATAAAAACATATACAGAAATCATCACATATAAACCTCTCATCAGTTTGTAGATTTTCATTATTGGTGCCCAAGCACTGACCGGTGCGAGGACCCTATTGTAATGCAAGGATTGTTTTTTTGTTACCCCAAATAAATCACGTTTTTGAGGGGCTAAACATGCTTGAAAAATCACCAAACTTGGCATTTGTGGTGAAAATTCATGTCTGATATAAGTTTTGATAATCAGCATGCCAAAATGGCTTGGCCACGCCCTTTAGACAGCGGCCATCATGGCATGTTTCATCTATCATTTGCCATCTAGACTACTTTGTGATCAAAAGTTATGAAAAGCTTCAGTTGTTGTTGGTCATGGGCTGGCGTTGAATTTTGATGTTGCGTCATGAAACAGGAAATCATTGTAACATGAGTATAAATGGTCAAATCTTCCACAAATTTCACATGTTTTATAAGAGTTCTGGCGTGAAGACATCTATATGCCAGTATGCAGATATAGTCATAGTGGCACCTGATGGAAACAGGAAATGTTTTGTACTGTGATGTGATCCTCCGAGCAGGTTAACCAGATCCAATTCAAATGTGCTCGGAAAGGACTTAAGACCTTGATAAAGCTGTATTGTGAAAATTGTTAAGTTTCATGGTAAAATTCACCCCAGACTTCAATATGATAAAAGGTCTGGCCTGAACAAATGGCTTAATAGTGCCCCCTACAAACTTTCAACAAAGACTTCTCCCATGGTGTGTTTCACCTAAATGTACAAATATCAGTAGGCACATGTATCATGACCAGATGTACAAAAAACCCTCTTGGAGCCATACCCTAAACCCAACAGGAAGTCTATCATTTTGAATTTACTGTGCCATTCTAGCATATTTTTGGCCATTCACAGGCTTTGCACTTTAACAAACTCCTCCTATTGACTTATTCAAAACTGTTGTTTGCAATCTAGAGATCTTTACCATGAAAAGTTATTAAAAGCTTGACTGTAAATTGAATTGCACCCATGGCATACATGACGTATAATTTGCGACTATTCTGTAGCGCCCCCTAGTGGAGACAGGGAGTGATATTGAACTCCTTCCCGTGGTGTTCAAATTGCGTGAAAGTCTTTCGGACTGGTCGGCGTCTGGCAAAGACGCTGTCGCCACTCGTGTGTGCGTGAGCGCCCGATCATCGCTGCTTCCAGCTTTAATTAGTGATTGCTCTGTAACGCCACCTAATGGAGACAAGAAGTGACATTGAACTTTTTCCTGCTGTGTTCACTACGCGACTCAGAGACTTGTCGACCCGGTGGAGTCCAGCAACAAAGCCGCAGCTGCCGCACACCCCAGTACGTGCAGGGGTGTGAGAACCCGATTATCGCTACTTGCAGCTTTAATTTAATTCAGATTCTCACAAAAGTGCATCAGAAAAAGAAGCTACAGTCAGCTGTTTGTGCGGTGCAATCAGACAAGCATATACTGGTAGATTTATCCATTTCCCTTCAATGCTCAGCAACATCCAAACAATGTGGTGGTCTCCGATGTATTAGCAGAGACCTATAATCAATCTGTGCCATGTTGTATTTTCTCAGAAGGTTTCTGCTGTGTTTGTGATGCTTGGAGAAAAAGGAAGGGAGGAAAATAAGAGATGGAATTGAGAGGTGAAGGGAGATACAGGGAGAGAGTGTCAGAAATGCAATCATTTTTGTGCACAGTTGAAGTATTAAGGGTTTTAACATGATGGTGATAAGTCTACAGCGCATTAAATTTATCCAAAAGCAGATTCCGCACTCCTGAGACTTAACGCAGTGGCTTTTAAAATTGATTATTTTCAGCCAACCGAGTTGCTAAGTGGAATGGAATGTACAATTAAATGTTTGATTGTTTATGGGGCTGCCATTCATTTCACTGGCTGTCTCTCAACCCATTTACCACGGTCCATCAATACACATTAAAACAGTCGTACACCGGATATGCTATGCTGTTAATGTCACGCTTCTGGCACATTTGCTGTGCACTTGGAGTGATTCCCAGTAAAATCATTAATCAAAGTAGTACTGTCATCAACATCTCTGTGTGATTATCACACACTTCTGTAATTAATGTATTGATCGTAGACACTGCCAAGCTTCGCTAGTCTGTGTAAAAGAGTCACATTTTTGCCCATCTCCTCTGCCCTGCCCCTGTTTAATCCTCTTAACATATACCCCTTGTTTTGCCTTAATTAAACACATCCTCGCCTTCCCAAGAACGAGGGAACATTTGTCAATACACTCTGAATCGAACTTGTCAGTGCTGATGTGAAATCTGTCCTGCCAATCAATGACACCCAGCTTTTCAACTTGTCCCTCCCTGTTGCTCTGCATCTCAATCACTCAGCTGATATCATCTTCCTCTCACTCCCTCCAGCCTTTTTGCTCCCATTTGTTTGGACCTCCCGCAATATCTCTCTGCTCGATGCACATTGATCATTTTTAATCAGAGTTCAAAGTTTTAGATTCTACTTTTTAAACTGTAATATCATTAGTCAAATGATACAACACAGTTTGGAGCACAAAACGGATGCTGCGACCGGATGCTTTGTCTTGTTTGATAGAGTTGTAATGACAAGTCAGCAGCTGTTATAACGCTGTTCGCTGACATTTCTGAGGCAGACCGATTTGCAACTCAGTGTGAATTTCATTATCATGCATTTGCAAACTTGCATCACCTTTTAGGATAATCCGTTTTGGCATCAGGATTCTGGCAGTGCACCACCTGTTAAACCACCTTCTCTGGAAACCAACTTCTCTGGTCACTCAGCCTCAAGCTCATTAATTTCAAATGAGGATGTAAATCTCTAAAACTTGGCTTCATATATAGTTTCATTTAGAGAAGGTCATTATCTAAAATAGCTGGCCCTTTTGGTGCTGAGACACATTAACAGCATGGCTGTTCAAACTGAACTATTAGATAGCGCATGAACCCTAGTGTATTTGGTGATCACCTGACATTTCCTCTGGTGCACTGTAACTTGGTTTGGAGTGAAATGTCTACACAAATTTTGGATGGATTGCCATGAATATTTGCTCTAGCCATTCATGTTCCCACAAAATGATAAATGTGATGATACCCTGACCATTCATCCAGACCCATCATTTGTCCACTACTTTTGTTTATTGTTGTTTATTATAGCTGCTGAACATCAGCATTAACATTGTAAGTGAGCATGTTAGCATTCTGAAATTAGCTGGATTCTCCCCGCCTTTTCTGTGTCTGACTTCCTGCCCATTTGATCTGCTCTGTGCTAATTGCCACAGCATCCATCAAAAATAGACTCTGTGCATATTTGAAGCGGAGTGGAGCAGAGAGCTGCTTCTGGGACACGCCACGGCGCTTCTGGTGGAATCACAAGCATCGTCTAGAATGGCTGCGGATAGCTCTGGCTGCTGCGGCATGGCCGTAACATGATGCTGCTGTGCCTGGTGGAAATTGCGTGTTAGCCTTCTTTTACCTCAATGGAAGAACTTTTTTTGTGAAGTTGTACCTGTCAGAGTAGTTTTAATGCAGCATATTTTTAACTGTTATTTGAGTAGATTTTTAGAGAAAAAACATTACTTTTACCCAATTACATTTGGATACATTCATTGTGCTACTTTTATTTATTTATCATTTTAGGTGCTCACACAGGCTATGTGCCCTTATGATCCATTGAGGCAGATGAACAGCTGGTCTCACGTTTGCTGGCACTCCACTATCCTACCATGACTCCACATGACTTTGTTCAAAGCAGCATAATGACTGAAGCTAGTAACAATCGTATGTCTTAAAAATAGCACTAGCTAGCAGCGAATAAAGACAATTTAACAGGACACAGGTGAACACTGGTTGAAGTCAGCACGTCAGAGAACAGAGCTCACAGGGAGGAGTGAGTGTTTGTCTGCTATGTTAGTACTTATAAGTTTCATAACATACACACAGTACATCATGCTACAGTACAGCACAGTACTACTGCTCCTCCTGCTTTCTGTCATAATGTAGGATAAATATTCTAGCTAACGTTATGTGAGCATTTAAAGTTCCCGGGGAGTCAAAATCAATGTTTCAGTGTTTTTTTTTATCACACATGTATTGCGCTGTAAGTCACCTATACACAGGTAACTGGCCCAACAATGACAAAAAAGTTGTTTTGTAACTGCCCTTAGCTTTGGGTTAGCTAGGGGTGCAAGGAGCCAAACCCAACAAGAAAGCCATTGGTACTGTAGTGTGTTTCTTTTACTGCTCTCTGTTGGTCTCTGAGGCTGTTTTGCTACTGGCCTGACCTATATCCACAGATGATTTAACTGGATGGTAGGGGGGTAAGAGCGTAGTACGCAGCGCTATTGGGTACTGTAAATGTCAATTAATATCTGCAAGTCCCTCCCTAGCTGTCTGTTTTACAGGAAACATGTAACCAATAAGCACTCCACCAGCCGTTTCATGGAAACTTTAATTAGTCATGCTTGTGTGAAGCCTGATGAAGAGAAACAGAAAATTAGAGATCAAATCATGCACAGAAAAACACTATTTTTATTTCACGTGGACATGACTGATAGCATTTCAACCACAGATGGTCTTCTTCAGGTCAAAGGGCTAATGGAATAGCATGTCACTCAGTGCTGCAGTGTGGCAAACTGATGTATTTTTAATTGTTTTTGGTAATGTATGGCCGAGGATAAGCTATGAGGCTTTGATTACACAAGCTACACCAGTTGGCTCAGTTCACTGTTTGTTGATTTGTTGACAATAAGAAAATATACTACTGTAGTACTGCTAGACTTATCCTTTATGGCACAATAGTATCCGATTAGTTCCCTGTGATATTTTATCACATATACCTGGAAAAATCTAACTTTGTTGTATTCACTCACCACCTGTTCCTGCACAATTTCCATATTCATGGGCTTGTGTGTGAGTGTTATGTATATATTCAGCGGACTGTGGTGCACATGAAAGTCTAATATCCATCATCCTGGGAAAACAAGTGAAGGTACACAGAGGTAAAAAAAAAAAAAGAAGAAGAAGACACATAGGTGCCTCCCCAAGCAAAACAGAGAGTGGAACCTGATTGAGTCATTACAGTAATTATACACTTTAGCCCAACTAAACTAGTGAACATTGATATATTAATTAGACAAATAGCTCCACAAGATTGAAACAGACTGAGTGAGTACATGTCAAGTGGAATTTATCTTCCCTCTTTATTTATTTATTTTGTCAGTGCTTTCAAGTGACCGCTGGGATTCACAGCCTGATTCTTTGTGAAATGTGCTGTGCTTTGATCTACATCAAATGCAAACTAAACTTGGGGAGGGAAAACCAAACGGTGTCTAACAGCACAAAGAGATATATCAGGAAAAGGCTTCGGCTGCAGCTATTGTTGCTGCTGCGTTCATATGAAAAAGGGCTTTTAGATTTCTTGATGGTGGATTCAGTCGGAGGTTGATTTATGGCGGGGTTTCTGGGCAAAAACTCCTGGTGCATAAACAACTGTGGAGAGTGCTGATCAGTGTAAATTGGTGTGTGAATGGGCACTGTGACCTTTGGAAAACTCCTCCCTGGGAAAGTAGAGGCTGTTCACTGATCTTGTTCTGTGTCCTCTCTTTTTTTTCCCCCCAGTGCTTTCAGGAAACTCCTGCCACAGCAGAAACGCTCCAGCAGCACTGTCTTCTGAGTGACTGAATAATAGCGGAGAGTCGACTTCTTCCAGGACTTCTCTGGGCCTTTGTCTTTGAAGCAACACGACACAGGGCCTTGACACTCTAAAAACACTGCTTAGAATTTGACTCCGTACCCAAAAGAGGATGGTGAAAAGTGGCTCTGGCAGAAGGTGTCGTTGAATGATGGCCCTCATGTTCAGTCCCAAGCACTTAGCGCTCGCTGTGAAAAGCTCCTCACAGTGAAGGCAGGCAATGAAAAAAGCTGCCTCGAAAGAATTTCGCTTAAGGTTCTGCAGTTAGGTATGTTCTTTTGAAGGTATTGAGCTCATCACAGTGCTCTGCTGATTGCATTGTGACAGAAATCTCAAGACTGAAATGCTTAAATATACTTCCAGAATATACTGAGGTGAATTGCTCATCACACAATAAGAGAGAAATATAACATTTACAGGCCTGTTGAAATAACAAATTTGAATCTTAACATCATTGAGAAGTGTCTTTTAAAATATTTTTTATGTGGGAATCTAGGTGATTGTTGCACACATAGTCACCTGACATGGTCATATGACTAGCAGCTAATAAGGGAGTGATAAAATATTTATTGGTCCTAAAAGAGAGCCCTTTGAGTTTTGCTGAGTGCACCTTGTTGGGGTGGACCTGGAACATTTCTGTCCCAAGTGGCGCCCCGTTATCCTCAGGTGTGATTGGTTATCTGTCCGGCAAGCAACAGGAGCGCAATTTCAACCAACTATTTGATGAGTGTTTTTAAATGTGTATTGTTTTATTTTGTAGGTAGCTTACTTTTATTTTTTACAAGGTTAATTTAGCATACTTAATAAATTATTTCAATAATAAATCATAAAAATAAAGTATTATTCATGATGGAGCGTGGAGGATGAATTTGGGAGTCTCACAGCCTGAGACAGATGTACAATAGAAGGACAATTTTCTTTTGAGGAAATAAAGAATGGAAGTATGGACACTTTATATTCTATTTTTTTATGGTGTCGCTCTGTTGTACTTTCATTAGTAGGACTATTTAGCTTTGAAACACAAATTTTAAGCACAGGAATAAGAGACTGTAAGATGCTGCAATGTGAGTAGTTAAAGCAGATATAAAAATTGGTTTAATAAATGTGTGCATATGTGTGAAAGCATGTGCGATGGACTCTCCCTCTTGTGCAGGTATGCAACCCAATTTCTGTGGCGTGTATTCTGGCAGCGTTTGTAACGAGCCCAGCTCAAGTCGGACTTTATGACTTCGGTCTCACAAGGTGAAAGCCGGATGCAAGTGTCCGTGTCCTGTCCCTGTCCCTGCGACAAGCTGCTGTGGCTGTAGAGACCCAGAAATACTGGTAAACAATATACACATGTCCCTCTAAATATATTTTAATAAGCTTTTATCCTTGTGATAATTGTAATGGGGTTTTATCTGCAGAACTGGAACTCCTGGGAGTTTTTGTGTTCTTGCAAAGTAGGCTTATATTTTTTATCTTTGTTTTATTAATATTTAAAAAATGTGCAATACATTATAACATTGGGGCTGGCAAGTAGTGTGCTTTGTTTTGTTTTCTCAAAAGGGACCAGGCCAGCCACGGTTTTCTATTGTTATTATACCTTTTTATTTTCTTTTGTTTATTTGATTCCCAAACACTTCCTGTTTGTTTGCTGGGCCCTATGCCCCTCCATACCGGCCTCTGAGGTTTACTTTGATCAGTACCTGCTGAGTGTTGTATTGGAATGGTGATTAATGCGGGTTGCTCCTTTCTCTTCTGCCTCCTTCCTGTGGTGGGACTGTTCTGGGTGACAGTCTGTAGTACGGGTTATGCTTAATTCAGACTCTGCATGGTATTTTGAGTAAACGTTGAGTGTGTAGTGCATGTTCCTTAGCGAATGTTGGGCCTTCTGTCTCCCTCATTTGTCCCCCACACTGGCCTGCTGGGATACTATCTCTGTAATAAACTTCAGTTTATTGTTTTACACGATGTATGCCTCCTGCTAATTGGTTCTCTTTGGGGAAACTATAGAGTTGGTTACATGGCACATTATGAAAATGCTAAAGGTCTTAGGGTTCCTGTCCCTCAGCAGGAGGTGGTGTTGTCAAGTGCAGAAAGGGTAATCTCTGTACTGGGTATCACACTTAGTATTTCTCAGCTCCCAAAAACTGTACTCCATGTCAACCACAAATCTTATGACATCCTCCACTACCTACAGTCCATCAGATAACTCCTGACATTCCTGTCTCTCCCAGGCTTTTGCTCCTGGAAGGTGGTCTAGCTGCTAACTAATGCCCTGAAGGGACAACATGCACCTGTAACCCGAAACTGCAGCAGGTGTCGGATGCTGGGCCTGCTTAAGGAGGCCAAGTGCCCATTTCCCCACAGTTAAGATTGACTGTGAGAGTGGAGCAGTATAATTCTAGCTTTAGGCACCACTTCTGGGTGGCTGCTTCCAAAAGCTTAGCTTCAAGATGCACTGCTGGTCTTCCATCCAAGTGGGATGCATTTTTCTGCTCTGCCCAGTTCCCTGGTAATTCTGTCTTCTTTTCATGGAGAGTGTGTGGCCACAGTGTGCTCAGAGATAGATGGTGAGTTATCTAGTGTTCAATTTTGTATATTTTTTTGGCTGTAAATTCTATATTAAAGGAAATACTGTATGTCCTTAATTTATTATACCAAATCATAAAATGACCATCACATGTCATCAAATGAAATACTTCTCTGGCAACAACGCTGCAGCTGGCATGTTCTCTTTTGAAATTTCCATTCCAGGCTGAAACAACTGTTTTTGTTTGCCTGTTTCATGTTTTAGAATTAAAATGAATGCCAAATGTTTGCAGAATTAGTATGTGTCTGTTTATGGGTTGTAATAAATCATCAATAATCTTTTAGAAGGAGTAGATGTTTATAACAATATATTTTCAGGGCAGTGTGCTTTTGTTTTCAGGATAATGGGCGTAGCTTTGCACTGACAGACAACTGACAGTTATAAACAACTAATTAACTTACTGTGTAGGATTCATCATTGCTTGGCAGTGTCAAAATATGATGTTGCACTTGTCTTGTGCTCCTGGTCAGTGTTCTTGCCTGAGCTTTGAGTCATCATCAATCATAGATTGTTAGGGATGGGTTTCGTGATTTGGCTGGACCTGGAGGTTGAGACTCAAAGTGGAGGCATGTCTCAATGAACTTTGGTGCTGCATTCCCCTGGGGTTCCTATGATGGAAGACAGACAGAAGAATTACTAAAATGGAAGTATTAACCCTAACATCCATGTCTTTGATGGTGCAAGGAAACTGGACCACCCGACAAAGACACATGCAGACTCAGGGAGAAAGTCCAAACTCCCCACTGAAGGAAGCTGGGACGGCTAATAAATAATATCTCAATATTTTTAGTTTATTCCATGATGATGTATATGTTGATATACACATTTTCTCTAGAATAGTGCAAAGGTATGATGATCTTATAGAATATGATGCACTGCTTTATATTAAACTACCCAACAGTCACCTAGTTAGGACTGAGACAAATGGGAGAGAAGGTTTAGACTCGCTTATATATGTATGCACAGGTGATTAAATTAGCAAAATACAGGTGATTGGTTTTGAGAGAGTTGTGTGGTCTTGTTTCTAAACTTTCGTTATATTAATTCCATCTAATAGTGAGCTGGCAGATTGGAGAGTAGAACCTACAGTGGCCACGAAACTCACACAAAACACAAAATGCAGCATCTAGAGCCAGTGTTTGGTTTGTCTGTTCTGATGATACACTAATGAAAACATACTTATGGATATTCTATTAAATTTCTGCTGTATTCTGCAAATAAATCCCTGTAATTCTTACACACTGGATCTTTAAACTTTTCATGGTGCACTACTGACTGCATGGCCTACAGAACAAACACTGATTTTTTTTTTTTTGATGTTTTTTATTCTCCTTTTCAACAAGGCCACACAATGTTGGTTAAGACATCTGTCCCTTTATAACATTGAACTCTTTCTTTTCTTTCTTCACTCACAGATGGTACTAAACAACAGCTAACAACACTGACCCTCCAGCTGGTCAACTGCCTCTGTGGCTACTGGCTGCAATTGAAGTGATATTACAAAATATTTTTAGTGCTATATATACTTTACTTGTATATTTACTTACTTGTTGTGCAACTTCATGCTTCCACTCCTCTACATCTCAGAGTCAAATATTGTATTTTTTACTTATATGTCTTACAGCTTTAGGTACAATTATTAGCGATGACTGTAGTGTCATTGTATTAAAAGCAATCATTTCAAGTTAACTTTCAGGCGCCAGTAAAGTGAATTTTTGATTAGTGACCAGTGCCACAAGTGCCAAGCAAAAGCAATTTAATATTGCTATGTTGTTAGATTATCTCTGAAAGAAGCATATCAAAATCCAGAGAGATCATTTCAAAGCACAACAGGAGAGCTCTGGGGAAGGTGGAAAGCAGAGCAAGTAATTTTGGAATAAGCGATCAGCTCATCTGGCTATAGGCAGGCTGATTTATCTTAAGCTCAGGAGATTTGACTAAAGCTCGACAGTGACAACACAGGTGACACATATTAACACCTGTGCAGAATATTTTGCCGTGATCTCAGCTTGATAATGAATAAAAGTGACCCGCAAGGCCATTGTGCATTCTCACCTAAACGTCACACCCTGTCAGCAATACCTGCTCTGCGCGATGACATACTGTGCCTTGCGGCGAAAGAGGGGTAAAGAAGTTAAACGAAAAAAGGAAAATAGGCAGACAGACACGAGAAGCAGAAGCCTCTGTAGTCGGAACAAAATGTCTCAGAGCGCTATGATGGAGGTGAAGAGAACTCTTTACAAAACTGAGAGGGAGACAGTTTTAATAGCATCTCTGATGGGCCAAACTCCATGGACTGTTGCATACTGTGGTTTGAAAAAGTGACTTATTGAACACATTTTTTAACTCACAAATTTTGGTCACCCTGGTGACCCCATGTTACAAAATAAACGCTGTGAAAGTGCCCCCTTTGATGCCCCTATGGCAGATAAAACATGATAAATGCCCTCTAGAATGGCCCAATATCCATAATAATGTATTAAAGCATTGCCCTTCCAGTGGACAAAATGTGAATAAGGGACTATAGTGGCCAGATGTTTAAGAGAACATGCTAAAGTACCCACTAGGGTGCCCTACAAGTGGAAACAAATGATAAGTGCCATCTTGAGTATTTTAATATCCAAGTCAAGGTGAAAAAGTGACCTCTAGGGTGCCTTTCCAGTTGACAAAACATGATAAAATTCGTCACGACTTTTGGCACTGCTGGTACCGCACTGCATAGCGCTGGTGCCTTTGTCAGTATCTTTGCCCCTGCCCATGGGCAGCCTGAGTCTGCCACTGTTGGTCACGTTCTGTTTTGATGCATTTGAGGGAATTGTATCGAAAATTAAGTTGATAATTTAATTATAACATGTGTTATACAAAAAAACAAACATCCTCAGAGGCTTTTCACTGATAAAAGCCCATGTATGGATGCATCCACAATATAGATGACACAATAAAAGTATTAATGTTTCCATGCATGTTGGACTCACATTAAGCTGGGATTGGTTTTAGTACCTCATTGCTGAGCCGTATCCTTTTTTACATTGATTACAAAAGGAAGAAAGGTAGCATGATAGGTTGTAAGTCCCTCAACTTCTATTCATTCTGCAGCTGGATAATAAATTGGAACTCAAGAGGGGGTTATAAGGTGTTATGGGCTGAAAAAGACGGTGTGTCATGTAAGGGCCCGGCTTTGCAGCTTGTCATCAAAAAAAGGGAAAAAAGGAAAGGACAAATAAAATGGGAAATTGCTTGCATTACTTGAATGATAAAACCTAGTACCTCTGTGCTTGAGTGTGTGTGTGATTTCTTGATGTTCTGCTCTGCTGAATTCACTTTTGCTTTTTATCAGCCAGCTTTATTTCACCTCCTGAAAGGGAAGCTTTTGCTGATGACAGAATAATGCAGATTTAGTGACAATGACTTTTGTTAGGCTTGTAACTTACTGAACACGAAGTAGGTGAAGATGAAAAAAAATACTAAAACATATTCTTACTGTATTTATCTCTGTTGTCTATATGTGCTTTGACACAATCGTATTAAGAAAGATAGATGTTTAACATTCTTTCTGATTTAATGCAGCTCTGCTAACACTGTTGAACCCTATAACCCAAGCCTAACATAAGCCAACCCAAACTCGAACCAATTTTAAAAACAGCAATAACTTATTTTTTTGGGAACTTGGGAGAAGCTGAGCCAAGATGGGAAACAATACCAATATCTTTTAAGTTTATATAGTGAACTTGTCTCCTAACAGCCTTTTATGTATCCAGCAGATTTGGAACAACATTAGCTATGTTTCCACCCAAAGTACCAAAGTACCCAGAATTTTTACGCCTTGCTAAGACTGCCAGCACAAATGTGTGTTTTTTGGCATATCCAGATTGCATCCAGACTGGTTTTATAAAAGTCTGAACAGCAAAAAAAAAAAAGAAGATTTTTTTGGTTTGAAAGGCAATTTCATCAAGATTTTTACAGATGCTTCTCATCCCGGCTCATCTGGCCGCTCAAATATGATTTCAAAGCGTCTTTTGCGGCAAAATGAACACAACAATTATGTCAAAATCTAGAGTGATGGGAGAGCGTCAGGAGCGGCTGAGCAGAATCCATGCTGCTACAAGGACAACACAGAGAACACTCTGGGCAGACGCTGAAATAAATTGTCTGCTTGCATCTCTATGGCTTTCTCCATTTCTCATAATTCTGCTTTGGAAAGCTGCATCACCAGAGTATGCACTTACTGACGCCTACATCAGTGCCACAACAACAAATGCAGATAGGATGGTGATGTCTGGACACACAAATGCGATCTGATCACTTCCAATCGACAGTGCGGACAGTCTTGTCTTAAAGGTCTAATTTGAGAAACAAATCTGATTTGGCTGCAGTCTGAATAAAGCCTTGGTCCCAGGAACTACTTTTCAAGGATCTATAAGGTTCCTTCATCCTGTTGTTGTCTGTATTTCCACTGTGGTCTGAGGACCTGTAAAGATTATACAAATTACCTCGCTCAAGTATGAAAAAGCACTGTTTTTACATGTCATTTCTGCGTGCGACTATACAACAATGATGCCATATAAAGCGACAGACAGGCATCATCATTTGAGCAATACTACAACAACAGTAAACATGGAGGAGATTCATGTCATTCAAGATTAAAGAGTATTATTATATTATTATGTAATTCTGTAACTCTATGTTGATGTGTTGAAGCATAGTGAAACACAAAAAAACAAACTGGTTATTGGCTGCAGATGTTTCAAAATGGTGGCGTAAATGTTCAGCGCTGTCAACCTGACTCCCTTAACCCCACTGACTGAAAGTACTACGCCCCAAATTTGTCCCCGGAACTCAATTTAGACACTGGTCTCTGCTGTTCCTCAAGGTTCCTCGCTCCTGAGGAAAGTTGCTGCAGTGTTTGGTGTTAGAGAGGCTGCAGCCTGGAAACAACACTAAACTTTTCACACTGAACATTCTCAGCCCAGAAATATACTTCGCCCTGGGCTAACGGGTTGATTCCACTGGGCACGACTGTGTCGCATTACAGCTGTGCCACATCCACCAGAGCTGATCCCTGCCATTCTACACAATGCTTGAGATTCCACCAGCAGCACCGCAGCGCATCCCTGAGGCCGCTCTCCGCTCCGCCTCGAATACGCACCTGAGTCTATTTTTGACGGATGCTGCATCAGTTGGCATAGAGCAGATCAAAGAAGCAGAAAGTCAGACACTGAAATCGATTTTGAAAAAAAATGATTATAATTATAATAATAAACTTTATTTATATAACACCTTTCATACAAAGCATGCAGCTCCAAGTGCTTCACATGTTAAAAACTAGGAATAAAAACAGGAAATACAATATATATCCCTGCACACATATACACATTAAAAATCAAGCAATAAAATTATAATAACATATATTTGGAGGAGTAATCAAGGCACTAAAAGTTGCTTAGGGCATGAACTGCCATTTAAAAACTGTAAACAAGGTTGACTAAAATATGTTAACTGCCAACTAAAAACAACATTAAATCAAAAGCAACCCATGGGACATAGACTAAAATATGCTAACTTTGCCTCTCCGCTACTGTAGAAAGGCTAGGTTTGGTTAGGTGTCTTTAACTGCTGTTCAAAGATCTCCACAGAACCTGCCTCTCTGATGTGCCACAATTTGGGAGCACTGCATAGAAAAAAGTTGCATCTCCAATTTTCTTTTAGTTGTAGTTTTGAACACCTAAAAGCCAGCACTGGAGGATCTGAGAGGTCTTAAGGGAACATAAAACAATAGAGAAACTCTGATGTAGGATGGTCCTAGGCCATTGAGAGCTTTATAAATGAGCAGAAACACTTTAAAATCAATTTGTGTGGAACCAGGAAGCCAGTTCAAAGTGGCTAAAACTGGAGTGATATGTTCTCTCTTCTTTGTTTTGGTCAGCAATCTAAGCAGCCGAATTTTGTATTAGTTGTACCCTCTCAGTGGACTTTTTTGGAAGACCGGTAAAAAGTTCGTTACAATAGTCCAATCTGCTTGAGACGAAAGCATCAATTAGTTTTTCAACATCTTGCTGAGTCAGGAATGGCAGTACCTTGGCAGTGTTTCTGAGGTGGAAGAATGCCACCCTGGTCAGTTCATTTATGTGGAGAGTGAAACTTAGTTCAGAGTCTAAAATAACACTCAGACTTGTTACTTCTGGTTTTACCCAGGAGGACAAATTGCCACTTTTTTCCCCTTTTGATAAGTGGCTAACTAATAGAATTTCTGTCTTGTCCTCATTTAATTTAAAAAATATTATTACTCATCCAGTTATTTATTGCTGACAGGCAGGTAGTGAGGGAGCATACAGCATCTACATCATTTGGCTCTATGGATATATACAGTTGTGTATCATCAGCGTAGTTATGGGAATTAACATTATCTTCCCTGATGATATCACCAAGAGGAAGCATGTCATAGGGAGAACAACAGAGGGGCGAGGCAGCTTCCTGGTGTAACACCCCATACAGAAATCTGATATATGGCCATATATTTAAATAACATATATAATATCGGTGTCCATATATGTCTTTCACCAATATGTGAACATATATTGGTACATATATCTCTACTTATATTTCTACATATTTGGAACATATATTTCAAAATATTACAAAAATGGCCCTTTTTATATATGGAACATATATGTGGCACATATATGTATGGCATATATGTGCACATATATTTTTCAAACATAGATGTCACATATATTAGTTTAGCATCAATGTTGGCATATGAAATATGCAATATATTGCTTATCATATGTATTTGCCTTTTAAAGGCATTTACATACTTTCCTGCTCCATGTATGTCGTGTTCCAGTAGCCAACTTGGCCCCAACCTAACGCGGACTTCATTGGATATCCGTTCAGAGCGGGATTCAAACTCTGTTCTCCCGTGTGTCAGTCACTAGTCTATACCACGGAGCCCTTAAGTCACCTATGTATATATATGTACATATAAGAGTTATATATAGAGTTATATACAGAGTTTGAGCATTTATTCTGAAATATATGTTCTAAACAAATATCTAGACTACATATTTGCACATTTATTCAGACATACATGTAAAGAACAAATATTTAAACTACATATTCCAACAATTATTTTGGAATATATGTCAATTACAAATATCTAGACTACATATTTGCACATTTATTCTGACATATATGTAAAGAACAAATATCTAAACTACATATTCCAACAATTACTTTGGAATATATGTCAAATACAAATATCTGACTACTTACTTTACCATATATTTTGAAATATATTTCAAAAGCAAATATCTGTTTTACATGTTTGCACATGTATTTCAGAATATAGGTTTCAAGCAAATATTGCAATTGCATATATGTACATATATCATAAAATATTTTGGCAAATATGTCACATATATGTACATACATGGCCATATATCAGATTTCTGTATGGGACCAGAGGTTACGTCATATAAACGACCCCACACAGACTTGCAATCACAAACACAGACATAAAAGAAACTATTTACCAATGTACTGTAGCTTACTTAGAAAAAAGGACCAAAACAATATAATCAAGAGGACAAAACATGCCGCTGCTGAAGTGCTGTTGGTGTTACAGATGTGCCGTGCTGAGTAGACTCAACAAGTAAGAGTTGACCCTGGGATAACTTAGCCCAGGGATAAACACATAATTGCATGTTGGAACATACATTGTCGAATGACTCGTGACTACTCTTTCACAGCCTTTAGCCCTGTTTCATAGGGATACATTTTAGCCCCACGTTTAGTCAATTTTGAAGGGATGACCCTGCAAACTTGGTTCTAACCCCACTCTGAACCAGGGCCGTCATGCCCTTGGCTAAAATCAGGGTTAGTCCACAGGATTGTGAAGCCTGGGGCAAAGAAAGATTTTAGCCCTGGGCTAAGTAGAGTGCGAAAAGCCCGTATGAGTGTTCAGAGTGAACCACGACAGTACAGTTACTGAAAACAACGAACTGACAGACACTTTAAGGCTTCACAGAGCTGAGGAAAATGCAAAATTCTCAGTGGCTTTGCCAGCACAAGTGACTGCTTTCACATTATGCAGTCATTTAACCCATTGTTATTAAAATACTGAATATAGCTGCTTTAATTTCTAAGTGATTACAACTGCTGTTTCAGCTTGTCTCAGTAGTCACTACAAGTTTTGCAAAACTCTTCTTGGAGAGTGAGTATAGCACAAGAGGTTGGGGAGAGGAAGATGTACTCCGACATCACATAGTGGGTCAGGGCCACAGTGGGCAGCAGAGTGGAAATTAAACCTTGAACTGCAATAACTCTTTTCTAGTTTGTTTTTATGCTGTATCACAGCTATAAATGATTGAACACATATTTACCGCTATAAAACATGGTCTAAGTGAAAACGCTGGGTGTCTATAAGCAGGTTTTCAGATTATTATTTGGCTTATAGATCCTGTGTCAGCTCCAGATTATCAATTATTTCAGTCTACCTTCCAGAATACTGTGAGTGATGTGTCTCCCTGCTCAGTCTCTGCCAGGTTTTCTGCCCTCTACTCTGCCCTCTTCTTTCTCCCTCATCTTCCTTTCTCTCCTTATCCTGCTGAGCACATACACACGCGCACACACACGCACACACAAACATGCATACACCGGCACACATAGCCTGCTTCACTCAGATGACAGATGACACTGGAGGCAGGGGGTCTACTGTGCCAGTCTCACCCCTTAAGCTTGGCGTATGCCAGCCTTTGCACCACTGCAGCACTCACCTGCTCGATCCTCCATTAATGGACCAGGCAGACAGAGCTCCAGCCCTAACTACTCTGCACTAAACTGTTTGACTTTCTCTCAGCGTCCCAGGGCTGTCCATTTCAGAGATTCAGTCGGCAGCCTCCGTCTTTGTCTCTGTCTGAGCGCATTTAGGGGAAGCAAGGAAGACACTTCCATTGATACGGCCTGCTAGCACATCGCCATCCGTCAGGCAATTCTGTCACACATCAGTGCCTCCTCTCAGCGCTGTATGGCATTAAAGTGCATGGGCACACTCATGTGAATATAGTCCAAGCTGCAATGTGGACATCAGCGGCAAAGGCTTGGACCAAAGTGAGATCGACCCTATATAGACAGAGAAATGTGGTAGAGGAAGATTTGCTCATGGACTATTTTGTGTGTATTACTTTCTAGTCTCTATAATAATAATTTTAAAAAAAACCCTCTAATTTTGGAAATGGAAATGAAATTAAAGCTGCATTAAAAAAAATTTAATCTTACCTAAGAAATGAGAACGTCCTCTGACAGTCAGGTCACAGGAGATTTTATTTGGGTCACCAAATAATTAAAAGACTGGGAGAAATTCTGCAAATTTAAGTTTTATACCTGCAGTACACCTTTTGTAAAGGTTTTAAAATGTGTATAGGGTTTTATTGATGAGAGGCAATAAAAAAAAAAGATACCCTGTTAAGTCAGCCTAAATGCATTTATCTCTCATTTATAAAATATTTAACATCTATGTGTTTTCAACAGCACGCATCAAGATAATATAGGGTGATGCAGAAATGGCAGTAAATATGTTCAGGAACAGTAATTGATGCACAGATGAACTCTTCCTAAGAGACAGATGACCCCCCCCCCCCCCAAAAAAAAAAAAAAAAAAAGTTTGGGAAACACAGGACTACTTGAGTTTGGCATTATGGAGTTGCCATCTTGGTTTTTTGCAACCACAGCATGCACAGTACCAATGAAAGGATTGAGTTGGTGGGCAATGCACTGCAACTTTTGTGAGGCTTTGTTTTGTCTTTTCTGTTCAGCAGGAAATGGTCATAGAGTTTCTCATATTACAGCCAATAAGTACACTACAATATTGATCTTATTAAGACGTTGCCTAGTTTGACAGTTTGACTTGAGTTTCAGGAAGTTCTGTTGGAAACTGGATACACAATTGCGCCACAATCTTTCTCATATTACAGCTAAACAGCACACAAAAAACATGTTTCTGAAAATATCTTAGGTGAGAAATAGGCAATGCAATAAGAATCTTGGTTCATATTTGGTCAGCATAGTTCTTCAACATTGTGGGGCAAGGTACATGTCCCTCTCCAGTGATTTTGACCAAAAGATTGCATGGAAATCAATAACAGCCCCCTTTTTTTTAACATTTTAATTTTGATTTATCACTATGGGTCTGAAGTCATTGTTAGAATTTCCAGCTGTAAAAATGTGTGGCCTATAGGGGTACAGATATTTTGGTATCTCACAATTTGATTTGATTCTGATTCAGAGGGATATGATTCGATTTTCGATGGATCTCACTGCATGAAAATTTTAAGCTTTTAAGCCATGGGGTGCCAGTTGGATTATATCCATATGCAGCTGCTGACATTCAGCCATCCTCACCAAAACTCAAGAGGCAGCAGTAGCCTAGTTTAGAAGTAAACATGATGTACATGTTATATTAATGGGTGAGAATCATTTTGTCCGATTTGATTCAGAATCTATTCTTGACTGAATGAAAAGGGGGCACAACTGCCTGTCTCTTCTCTTGTCTGAAATACAATATAAAACCTATCTGGCAATAGAATGGTCTGCAGCCTTTTTATTTTATAAAGTGAACTGCATTAATTAATGAATTAATCAATTTGAAATCTTCTTACAGACTTCTGCCTGTATGTGACTAACAAGTCTAGGTGGAGGCGGAGTGATCTGCTGTGTTAATGTTATGTCTCCAGCAGGGAGAGCAGCCTCTCTGCTGCACCGTTAGCTGTGAGGAAACACATCGCTGTGCAGGATGCAGAGGAGGTACAAAGTTTTTGAGGTGAACAGACTGAGCAGAGCAGTCATTTTCTTCACCACAGAGTTGGTTAAGTTATTCAATGCTGTGGTGTGTGTCACTCAGCTGCTCTCGTTTGTTACAGCTGATTGCTGCTCACTCTGTTCACGTCTTAATGTTAGTCTCTGGGTGATGGTGCAAAATGTTTTCACGGTGCACTTAACATTTGTCCTGCAAACACAATTATTTAGACACTAAATAAAAACATGATTGTAACCACTGCCTTTGGAGAAGATGAGGTACATTTCTCCGTATTGACTGCAGATAACTCCAGCATATGCTGGAGCATATGCATGCTGTTGGTGCTGCATTGCCCTCGCAGCTGTGTTCCACCTTTTTCGCTCCATCAACATCAAGTTAATTGACATTTAGAAAATCGATTTTAGACATTTATGAATCCATTCAGAATCTTCCACATCAGCATTGCGATGTATCTAACAATCAAGTATTTCCCCCACGCCTAGTGGCCTATAAACTGAATTTAAAAATGTTTTGATATTAACTACCATTTATGTTATATGCTTTTGCTCCGCACCTCTTCCTCTCAATTTTGCCAGGGGCTAATCTTGAGTCTCACTCAGCTAACTATGGATGCCAAATTCAAAATCCCTGAGGAAAATTTAATAGTTTCAGCTCCTGACTGACTTTCTTTGGCTCTTTTGATAGTAAAGTTTGCCAACCTGTGGTCTAGTTTGACAGCTTGATCTGAGTTTTGTGAGCGCTGTGTGTTGCACTTTCTTTCACAGGATGGCGAAGTCATGGCCTGTCCCCTACTCTGCCTCTGATTGGCTAGTATTCATTGCTTTCATGTGTTTGGGTTGGTTAGATTATGTGTATGTTTAGGCATGAGGAGTGTGTTAGGGTAAGAATCAGCCAATCAGAGGCAGAGTAGGATGGCATATGGCTGCATTGGAGAGACTCACTGAGAATGACTTATCAATCAAATGGTACCCATGCCCCAAAAGCATACCATGCTTTATCATCTATTCTACTCTAAATCGGACCATAATTTACAAAATTAACATCATGCTATTTAGAAGAAGACTTTAAACTAGTGACTGAGAGTTCACAGATAAAGTGAGAAGTAGGGTAATTTTCCCATAAGGGCATAGTTCGAATTACGGGGGAGCTAGGGGGAGCTGGGCTCACCTGAAAAGGACATGAGCTCCCCCGAAAGCCTCATTTGGGACATTTGGGGGGAGCTCTAATATATGATGGTCCTGAAATAAATAATAACAGTGAAAATATGGCAAAGTTTTGTGTTTATTCACACATTTTATGTATTGTCACTAATTAACACGATGCTGTGTGCGCTGTTGTGTGTGCCACCGTGACTGCTGCGCTGTCCGTGGTTCTGACACGGAGCAGAGGTGACTGATAGACTTAACATGTTACTTTGGTTCCTGTTTGCTTTTTGTTGTTGCAAATTGAACTTTTGGTCTGAATTCCACTTTCTCCCGATTCTAACAATCCACAGACAGAAGGGAAACGACAGTGAGCCGAAAGGACAGTCAGTGAGGAGAGAGTGTGTGAGAGAGAGATGCACGCAGCAGAACAGCTGTTTCTCTGTGTCTATGACATTTCATAAAGTTGTCCCATGTAAAATCAAATGTGAGTTAATTTTGATTTAAGATCTCTCCACATTAGTTTACATCACAAAGATCAGATTATGACATTAATATTGCGGCCAAAACACACTGATGGCGTCTGACTCGGCAGAATGCACACTGAGAGCATCTTGATGTGCGTCAATTTGCCTTAACGCCTCCACTCCGAACTTGTTTACATTTTGGAGTGTGAAATCAGGACCAGAGGATTTTTTTCTGCACCCGCTTTACGTGTTTGAGGAGAGTTAGATGGAATAAAAAAAAGGGTCATGGACGTGAGGATGCTGATGGAGCTGTAGCTACACCTGAAACAAGGAAAAGAAAACCACCCGCATGGAGCGGGGGGGAGTAACAGGGCTCCCCCGAAAGCCATTGTGTAATTCGAACCCTGCATAAGGGTACATACAACTGGAATTCTTTTGGCCACCAGTTGGTCACCCTGTGCTGACCATTAGAAAGAATACAGGTTTAAGGCACTTCTGCAGACTCAGAATCTCTGTCCACTATTTAAAGTTTGTACTAGGAGTTTTTAACCGGTAATGAAACAGTCTAAATTTAATACTGATGCCTCTGTATGACCCACATAAGCAAATGAGACCATCTGAGAAGATCAGCTATTTCTATGTAGTTATTCTTAATACCTGCCACCGGGTCGGATTCTCCTTGAAATCAGATGAAACGAGCCTGTGTTTACATTTTCCCAGGCAACGTGAGTAGCACTTTAGCCAGTTAAAAAGATTTTTACTTAGATGAAAATTCCCTGTTGTAGCTTTAATATACTGTGCAATCTATCCTCCAAAAGCAAGTCACAGCAACAAGTAAACTATCAATTTATCACCAGGTTAATGTGTCAGCAAACAACAGCCAGGCATTACTTACACATCCAGAAGAAACAGAGCAACATAGGCATTCAGTTGGAGCCCTCTTTCTCACTACCTGTTGAATGAAGTCCAATATTCACTGGCGCTTTCTCCACACCTTCATCCGCCAACGTCTGAGAAAAACATCTGGCTCTCTGGCTTCCTGGATGTTCGACTGTGTTCACCAGCCACTCAGATACTCTGGCTCTCCACCACTTCGCGCTGGGCAGGAAGCCTACAATCGGCTTGTGTGTGCAGGAGATCTGAGAGCGGCTGCTCACAGTTTAATATGTTGAGGTCAGTGAGAGCCGGAGTGACTCAACAATGTGGACCAGCAAACCAAAACAGTGAGCTGAAAGGGGCTGAAGCTGCCTGGAGCTGCAGATGTTACAGATTGTCTGTGGAAACTACAGTTACAATCCACAGTTTCACATTACAAAGAGTGATTTCATTTAATGTTAATATCAAAATTGATGCTTAACGGACCTTTAACTGTGATACCTTTATTCTGATTAAGCAAAGAAAAATGTGAAGTTTCTGGTGAAAACTTATTCAGAGCCCTCTTGCATTGATTCCACCACTGGCTGCCTCCATTTTTCATGACACGGGGAAGATTGAAACAGTAAATGAGGCAGATTCCCTGTGGATTAAAACTACCATCGAGCACCACAATTATTACAAATCACTCGATACGCCCAGTAAAATTAGTCCCATGTGAATAGGACTTTTTGCCTCTTTTGAGCTGTCTGTTATATATTTCATGTTTTTTTCTCATTGTACATTCTTTATCACAATAGTATCTCAGTTTGGAACATGTGCTGGGTCTTGTACCTCCTGTCTTTTTGTACCTTTTTGTATGTGCTTGAAACAATAAATTCTAGGAATCCACACAGGACTTACACAGACAATAATCTGTTATGATTTTCTCTCTATATATATATCTTGACCTACTCCTTAAAAGGATATTCCACTTTACATGATAACCCACTCAGTATGTACTCACCCCTATGCGATGTGAAGATGGGTGAAGATCTTCAGTTCACAAAACAATCCTGGAGTTTCAGCAGAAAACAGGGTTGCAGCTAAATCCAGTACAATGGCAGTGAATGGAGACCACGGATAAAATGTAAAAAAAAAAAGAACACAAAACAAACACAAAATGTCTCCATCCTGCTCGTGTGGTGTAATCCAAGGGTCTGCGAGCCGTGACATTCAAATTTAACTGCAAAAGACGCCACTTACGCCATGTTTTTAGCTGAAATGTCAACTGTAGCATGTAGCCAGTAGGATGTAAACATGGCGTCGATCTTGTGATATTTTCACATGTGGGTCCATCCAGAGATATACGAAGTCTTGCGAGATCAACGCCATGTTTACATCCTACCGGCTGGATTTGGCTGCAACCCTGTTTTCTGCTGAAACTCCAGGATTGTTTAGTGAACTGAAGATCTTCACCCATCCTCACATCGGCATAGGGGTGAGTACATACTGAGTGGGTTATCCTGTAAAGTGGAATATCGCTTTAAAGCCAGTTTGTTTTGCACATCAGTGTTTGAACCTATATAACCATCTTGTGTACACTTTTGGATTATCTGTTGTAGCAGCTGGTGCTGGCTATAGGCTTTTCCTAAGAACACTGTCTGATGCAAAGGCACTGTTATTTGGAATAAATAGAAGAACAGACAAATAAAACAGGAGCCCATGCAGAAACCCTGACTTAATTAACAGAAATTGTAGTTAAAAAGACATCAGCAGTAGCCACAGTGTTAGATTTAAAGGAGCAATTTGTGATCGTAAGTAAAGGGACAACCTCATGAGCAAAATTGAAAACAGAAGATTGGAACCTGCTGTCAATCCCAAATTGATTGGCAGGTGATTTAATGCAAAAACAACTCTGTACAACAACTGAATCTAATGCTGGCTCCACACTACAGGAGTTTCAGGACAATTTTTCCCAGATTCACCCCACCTGGGGATTGGAGGAGAAATCTGAGCTGCAGTTCTGGTCAGTTTTGTCCAGATTATCCGGTAATGTGAGGGGTTTACAGATTCCCAACTTCTGCTTTTATTATTTCTCACTGCAAAGCATTATTACAGTGAGTCGTTCCAGTTTGTCCATCACCATTGTTTACATCTGCTTCTACATGAAATCACCCAACATCACATTCTTCATGAAATCGCCAGAGATCGTGTTCCCTCTGGCATGAGAATCTTTTCAATATCTTGTAGTGTGTACGTGTTTGAACTTAGAGAGAAGAGAATCTGTGAAGTCTCTCATCTCATCCCTGATGCAACCAGATTTTAAAATCCATTAAGATTTTAAAATTCCAGTAGTGTGGGGCCAGCTTTCATGAGCTAAGATAAACAGTCCTCTGTTCAGCTTTGTGACAAGACTTATTTCAAGACTGTCCTCTCAAAAAGAATGACAGCGTCAGATGTTTCCCTAAAACAACATATGGTTCCAGTCAAGTGACAAAGCTGTCAAAGGCTGTAGTGAGGTGAAGTTAAAATATAGAAACAAAGTCCATGTAGGGAAGAAATCAGGGTGAATCTATGAGTCAACACAACATCTGAGACCACTGTCTGTTCCTTGTTTCAAACCATTATTTTAATTATTGTAACCATGTAGACAAAGCTCCCCTAAGTAATTATAATAATATAACAAACTTTATATAGCACACTTCACACAAGGAGTGTAACTGAAAGTGCTTTACAATAAATTAAAAAGACAAGAGAATAAATAAAAACAAGCAAATTAGAACAAGTGCAGATACTGCACGAGAAAAACAATCAAATGAATAACAAATAAAAGCGGCAGCAAAGTGCAAGAACGGGTATACTAAGGAAAAAAAAACAGAATTACAATAAAGGAAGAAATAAAAATAAAATATGTAAAATATAAGAGCAGCAGCTAGTTAAAGGCAATGTTGAACAAATTGGTTTTCAATTGTTGTTTAAAAATGTTCACACAGCATTTTTTATAGCCTTGGGTAGTGTATTCCATAGTTTTGGTGCATAATTAAAAAAGGCTGAGCTGCTGATTTTCTCATTTGTGTCAAGGATTATAAAAAGAAATAAATAAAAGAATCAGTAATGTAGGCTGCTCCCAAACCATTAAGACCTTTACAAGTAATACAATTTTAAAATGAATCCTAAAAGATACGCTTGCAATATTTCTAAAATGAAAGAAAGGTGTTTCAGTCACTTTATTTATGAGGGATTTAAAATTTAAGTCTGAGTCTTGGATAATGCCAAGGCTTGTGACCTCGGGTTTAATCTGTGAGGCCAGTCTGCCAAGTTTGGCAACAAGTAGCTCTCTTTTTGTTTGTGGACCAACTAATAAAATTTATGTTTTTGTTTCAGTTTTTTAATTAGACATTTTAAAGCAACATTATTAGTATTTTTTGCATTTGGCACCCACAGTTTCAAAGTCAATTGATGTATGCACTGCTGTCATAATGGGTAGCTGAAAACTTTCATTTGTTACTTATGATCAAAAACTAGCAACTTTGCTAACACACATCAACATCCTCTTCGGTGGCTTTGCCTCTGTCATGATGTCTGTTAAGGCTGCTGAGCCATTTTCTCTGAGAAATATGATCCAACTTCACTGAAATCAGTGACATAGTTAGTGGTGTGTGACTTACTGCCATAAAGCGTAACACACTTCTCCTGACCAGGACACCAAAGTTAAATAATGTGAGTACAGGGCACAGAGTGGGAATGACAGAGGCACATCACCCTATTACAAGTCAGTGTACCATCAAAGACGTTTTTTGCCAGTAAGGGAATTAAGTGATCAAATTTATAAAGATATATTGTTCTGGTCTTCATGAGGACATTGCTCTTATTTATGGGAGTCTTATACTATATTATTTAAAGATTTTAGAGGTGCATGTTAATTTAAAGACTTTCAAAATGCACATTTAACCCATGGCATTTGTGGGAGACTTGCTTCTTCTCATTTTCAACCATTTTCCATACTTCAAGAAACACAGCACTGAATGAAAGAACTGCTTCCTGATGTAGCATTCATGACATGTAAACATGTGCATTTCATGTGTTTTGACTAATCTACACAGTCAAGATTTACCCGCTAAGCGGAGCAGTGTTTTAAATTCATTAAAGTATTACTTTTTCATTAAAAATGGTTGGCAAAATGACAAATGGTCCAATGTGTTTCATATTTATTTCCAATATTCTTTGAATGAGAAAGAATTAAATAGAAACGCAGAGCAAATGAAAGTGTATCGTTACCACACTGACGCTTTTTGTGGAAAATACTCAAACTCAAACCATGAGCTTTCCCTGATCTCAACCAAGTCATTTATATACCTAAATGTAACTAAACCTTAACCACAGCTGTGTCACATTCTCACACTAAAATATGAATTTTTCAGCTGTCATCTGTAACGGTTTTGGAAGGCACAGAGAAATGATGTTATCCTCAAATCAGAAAACACCTCTATGAGAGCTCTAGATGATGTGGACAAATGATATGTTTTATTGTGTAATTTGGAGAACTTGTTGGATTTTTCTGCAAACCCAATTAGTTTTAAATGGATTAGTAGGTAAGAAACAGAAGTTGTTTTTTATCTATGGGTCAAACAGCAGCTATGTAAGGGCCTGAACGTTGATAGAATGGGGTGTTACTGGAGGATTTTAGAGTGCTGGACCCTCCCTCTGACAGATATATATTTTTCGTTGACCCCCCAGATGTTATATTACTTTTGCTGGTGAAACAATGTTCAACTTGTGTTTGTTCAATTTACTTACATCTTTCAATTATGCATAATCATTATAGCAAATGTGAACCATCACTGTGTATTGGGACTACAGACATTTTTTTTCATCCACTAGATGGCCTGAAAAATTGAGCCCAGCAAGGCCCGAGCCCAACAAAATTCTGTCCAAAACCGTCCCAAGCCTGTCCCTCATTTGCATATTTTAAAAATAATATTTATTTTATTTAATTTATTTTTAAAATTGATCGATTGACATTTGCGTGACCCTCCCAGGACAGTGTACCAGCCCTCAGACTAACATTAAAAAAGCATGACTCTCCCCTGTTTTCCCCCAGTGGACCCCTCCCATAAATTTCAAAAGGTCCCAAAGTATAGGATTGAAATTATGCGGTAAAAAGAAATTATAGATCAAGTCTTTAAATTGATGTGAGCGCAGCACAGCTAGGACAGCTCCTCACCAAAAATGACAGCACATAAATCTCAAAAAACTGATGATTTTTGCAGATTACCACTTAAAACCTCCTCCTTCTTCTCTCCTGTCAGTGCAGATCCAACCTGCTGCCCCTCCCTGGGTGATCCTGGTTAGCTACTATCGCTGAGTTAATGGGCCTTATCCGTCTCTTCTCTTTCCCTTCTGCTGGCTCTATAGACCCTGCCTGAAACCATCCCTGCTCCCACAGCCCACTCCTCCTCTTGCCTGACCCAGTCGCACATATCCCCAGGACACACTCCACTGGGCCCCCTGGCTCTATTCATTTCATGCCCTTCACTCCGCGGGCCACAAATCTCTCTCTTTCATTCTTTTGCCATCTCTCCCTGTGTACACTATCTCGATCTGCTTGATGTACGCTGTCCCATTTGCCGTACCTGTGATGTCAATTTCTGTCTGTCGTGCTTTGTTTGTATCTCCTCCCTCTGCTCCTCCTTTCATATCAGTTTGTTTCTTCGTTCTTTCATGTTCCTTCTGTTCCTCCCTCTCTCTTTCTCTCCTCTTCCATTGCATCCTCCCTTCCTTCCTGCACAAAACCCCCTACCTGTTTACCCTTCCTCTTTCTTCCCAAATCCCCCAATGTGCTTTATTGGCACGGTGTGCAATTCACTGCCAACACATTCCTCATGGTTGAGGTGTAGCACCACATTCAAATATAATATAGAATCTGTCATGCAGAAACATTACAGGACATAAATATTTATTCTCTACTCTTCATTGCTGCTGCCTCCATCTTCATCTGTTCCTCTCCAGGACCCCCAACCACCCACCCACTCTCTCCCCCCCTCTATTTTCTCCATAATTTCTATGACTGCTCCCGTTCCAAACCTGCGCTGGGTTAGGTCCAAGCCTCTGCCTGTGCTCACCCGGTGAGGAAAAGGCCCTTGTTTATCAAAGAAAAACACTTCTGAAAAATTGATCCACCATATCAAAGACCTCACCTCTTAATGAAAAACAAAATCCATTTCTGTCGTGCAAAGACAGACCAAACACACAGAGAGATGATATGTTTTTGGCAGTCCCTGTGGGACCGCTAGAAACAGTACATTTAAGTTGATAAAAAGAAATAAGAAGTGATGGAACACCAGGAGAATGCAATCATGCCTTTACCTGTATTATTTCACATATCTCTTTAATTATCTCTTCTATTTCATCGTGTCCTCATGGAGGATCTCAGTGAAAATGTAAATTATGTTGACAAACATCTGACTCAGGGAGTTTAAAAATTAAAAAATTGGGTTAAATTAACTAGCTACACTGAAAAGAAATCTAAATTTTTAAAGATGCTTAAAAGATGTTGCTGGGGAACTTGTTAAAGCAACATATATGACATCTTAAGTTAGCTAATGTTTGTAAAATGTATGCTAAAAACATTAAAACAAAACATCTGATAGCTAATGTTGGCAAAGCACTAATTAACTAGCTAGCTAATCTACAGCAGTCATTTCAAAGCATTTTGCTACATTAGCTAACTTTACTTGTGATTGTATATGCAGGTTTTACAAGTTGCCCAGCCAACATCTTTTAACCATTTTCAAAATTGGTTTAATTTTCATCATAGATGAGCACATCTACATGCTTGATCCACCGTATCAAAGACCTCACCTTTTAATGAAAAACAAAATCCATTTCTGCCGTGCAGAGACAGACCAAACACACATAGAGATGATACGTTTATGCCGGTCCCTGTGGGTCTACTAGAAACAGTACATTTAAGCAGATAAAAAATAATACTGAGTAGGGTAAGAAGTTATGAAACACCAAGAGAATGCAATCATCCCCTTACCTGTATTATTTCACATATCTCTTTAATTATCTCTTCTATTTCATTGTGGCCTTTGAGGGACGCCACCCCTCGCGGAGGATCTCGATGAAAATATAAATTATATTCACAAACAATAAGATGGAATTGGTCTCCTTGATTAGATTTAGTCACTTGCTTCAATTTTTTCCCTGGGAAAAAATTGCTCAAACTAAACTAAAATTCAGTATTGAGATAATTTGCTCATTAAGCCAGAAACCCACAAACAAAGCGACCTGAACAATTATAACAGAGTCCCACCAGCAAAAGGCTTTGTGTGGCCGGCGTAATTAGAATGCTTATACTTTATCTTGCTCTCTTTGTGTTAATGTTAAAGTAATTGCCTTTTTATGATTTACCTGTTCTTTGATCCTATCTGTTATACTTAGAGAATCTCTCATTTTTCCCCTCTCACTCTCAGTTACTATATTTGGAAGCTTTGACAACCATTCCACATGAATTCTTTGACCTTTAGAGGACACACAACCCTTTCTCTTGACCTTGCACCACCCCTTGACCCTAAATCTTATAAACACTGTAACTGACCCTTTGCTAAACCCCTCATCTGAACAGCAACTGTCCAATGATTAGCAACTGTAGCTCTGCACCGCAGGCCTGTCAAGCTTTACAATTCTCTACATGTTGAAGCGGTGTGCATACTCCCGTGTTGAATAAGTTGGGATTGTAGTGTCTTTTTTGTAGTCTTTCAAAAACATGAAACACGAGAAACTGTGTGACGAAGGGATTAAGCTTTGTCTTTATATGCTCTCGCGTAAGCAGTAACATTACCTCCAGTCAAATGTGTGTTAGATACCACTGCATTCCCAGGATTCATGGCTTATTCCCAGGCGGTTACATTGGGATTGTGGGACATTTGAGGAGAGGGATATGGGCCTTACTGGCGACAACATATCTCTCTCTCGCTCACTCCCTTTGGTTTTAGTCTTGTTAGCATACCTCTTATCTTGGCTCTCTCCCTGGGTCGATCGTGGACCAGCTGGTCTGGCTAGAAATGAGAAGCCTACTTTTGTTTAATTCTCTGTGGAACTGAAGATCAAGCAGTTCCCATGAAGTCAAAATCAATATTTAAGTGTTTTATCACATATGTATGTCTGTATATATGCTCTACATCGCCTGTTCACCAATATCTGGCCCACCAATAACAAAAAAATTGGTTTGTAGACATTCTTGTGTATTTTTGAGGGTATTTCAGAATTGGTTTTGTTTTGGAAAACAGTTAAAAACTGTGGGTGACTCATCCTGCACTTGGGGGCACGTACTAAATTTGCATCCAGTGAAACGCTTTCTTGCTTATGATGCACTGACAGAAAAATACACTGGATGACATTGGATCATATCTTTATGAAGAAAATATTTCCTCTCTGATGTCCTTTGGCTGCTTATTCAACTCTTCTGATTGGACAGGTGGCATTAGCTTACTAAAGTTGCTAACTGTAATTGTTGGCTGTTAGCAAGCAACAGAACAGGGCTCAACAGCCTCCTAGTGAACACGACTGGTCAATGTGACAAAAAACAAAAACCAAAGCCTCCGAGGTCAACAGAGAACACAGTAGCAAGGTTGTTCACGGAGTTTCCTGATGGAAAGATATCTTTGCCTGTTGATAAAGTAAGTTGGCTGGCAGAGGGGTGCTAGGAGCCAAACCACGAAGAAAACACATCAGTAGTAGAGTCTTCCTGTTGTCAAACTGGCCTCTGCTGCAGTCTGGGAAGAGTCACCTAACAGGATCACTTACCCTCCTAACATTACAGCTGCAAGGTGAGTAGGCGTAATGCACAGCACTACTGGCTACTGTAAATGGCAATCATTATCTGCGACAAGTCCCTAGATGCCTCTAGATGTTTTAAAGGAAGCATGTAAATAATAAGCACTCAACTAACTTTTTCATGAGGAGTTAAAATCTGCCACCATTATCACTGTAAACTGCATTTGGGCAGGGCGAGAACAGAAAGACTGACAGGCATAGCAACAGTAACTAAGTAAGGCGGGGCTCAGAAAAGGGTCAGTTTTGAGTCCAGGTTTCTCACACACCTGATCAGCTGGTTGACACTGTGTGCAGTCACGACAGGAGACATGAGTGACAGGAAGGCACTACCTGGTAGGAATAAAAACCAGTGAAGTAGAGAGCTGGTTCCCACAATGCCTGAAGCTCTGAATCAGCAACAGGGATGTGCGAGACAGGGCATCAATCACAGTGCTAGTCTGTGTCAGCCTTTTCCTCCTTTCCATGTAGTTCTCTGCAGGATCAGTGCAGGTCCTACAAATGAATCAGCGGAGCGATAAAAGCTGAATGACAATAGGTTTTTAGGTCATACAGGATGTTGGATTTTTAGTGAAAGATTGGCTGAGCACACTGGTTACTTTGATAAGAGGTGGAAATATGATTTATGAAGATGTGCACATGTTCATAGAGCATTTGCACATGCTGGGTTTGACTGTTTATGTATGCTAATGTATTTGTAGTGTTTGCACACAGGAGTGACTGATTTCCTCTCCTATAAATATGTGCAGCAGGGTTTCATTTTTTTCCACCAGGCATATACATGCAGGGCCCATCCATGTCAGCAGGATGTATGAACGTGAGCACAGCATAGTATTTATGATGCTCGATGCATGTGTGAGGCTGAGAGTGGAGTGCATCTGGATTAAGGAGGTTTTTGCTCTGATGCATCTGTGTTTGTCGGGGCGTTTCTCTTCTACCTGTCCTTGTTACATGACTGCTGCCTGTAGCTGGCACCACCTACAAGCCTGCGGTAATTAAAGTGTTTGATCTCCTTTCCCTCCCCGCCGAGACACACATTTCCAGACCGGCAAACACTGCGCTATTGCCACCGTGATCAATGACTGAAGGAGAAGCGAGAGCCACAAACTGACAGTGCAGAGATTGAACAAGGGGGTGCGGGGATGGCGAGGGAGGGCGGCAGGGTGGAGACAAGAGGCAGACGAAGTTAGTTAAATGGAAAAGTGAATGGGACAGGGGTGAAGTGAGAGCTGATGAAATAAGTTGAAGAATGTGCAGGATTCATGTTGGGTGTCACATTTGGAGAAACATCTAAATCTCATTATTTGTTGCTACAAATTTCATATTTAACACATTCTCATCTCAGCTTGTCGACTACCAACACTGCTTTGATATTGCACACAGCATCTCATACTGATGCACAAGGTCCTCTAGCAGATGCATCCAGAAAGTCTTTTTTAATTTGTTGTGAAAAGGTTACAGTTTACGTAGGTTTGGGTAGTAGGTAGGTTTATGCACCAAAACGTCTTGGTGAGTTTTAGGCCAGTGGTTATCAAAGGCACACCAAAAGGCAGGCAAAAATCTCAAGGCACATCTGTACTGATACAAGCCAATCAGAGGTGAGTCCCTAGAGTGCAGGTGGGAGGAAAAAAAAGGTCAATCAATCAGCACCTTTGATGTGTCACACTCTTTTTAATTTCAACTGTCCAACTGTGAAGAGTCAGGCTCACTTTGATGGAAGGTTTTTAAATGATTTTTTTAGGATATAGAGTCTGCACAAAATACTGATGTAGCAAATTAAAAAATCATGTGGAGGGTTAAAATAAGCATGTTGTGTTGCGTTGCATTGTGTTGTTGTTGCATTGCTTTTTTTGTTGCATTGCTACATGTAGCGTTTGTGTTGCATTACATTATGAATATCACTTCATTATGACATTACGACATTATGGCATCACACCTCACAACTCCACCTGCACAGCTTCACCTCTCGGTTGCGGGAGCCAAGACTTTTGTGTAAACTGGGATTTTAGTTAAATCTAACTTGGCAACCTCAGATCAGACAAAGCCATGATTTTTGCCACCCCTTAGGGGGACCTGGACCCCTTGTTGGGAACCATTGGTCTAGAGTGACCCGATGAGAATGATTGCAATTCAGGACAGGGGAGTTGGGGATGGGTGTTTCATGTCTGAAGTATTAAAATAGAATAATTTAGAGTAGCAACATTTGTTATTCATATTATGAAAATCAGTCACAGATTCTCAGGATGATATGAAGCACAGGTGACAGATGTGTTTCAGTCATTTTAAACGTCTTCTCAGTAGCTAAGATTGTCATTAAGCATTTAAATTAAGGAGTTTACAAACACTTTTTTAAAGATATTTTTATCACAAATTTCTCCTGCAGTGGCAGCTGCACTCATTTCAATTCATTTCATTTCATTTCATTTCATTTCATAGGGACAGATACAATACACATAGAGAATTGCACAGCAGTTATCCAGTGCAATGTATCATAGCATTTTTAGCTACTGCTAATTTCCAATGCCCGTCCCTAAAAGGGCATTGGAACATCTCCATCATCTGGTTTAAATAAGTTGTATGACAACAAGTCGTTATTTATCATGGCCTAATCAGTGTCAAAGCATTGATAATACTCAAACAAATAGGACATTTTTAATAACTAAAAGTAGGAATTATAGCTAACATAAGTGATTTGAATAGGATAATTTTACAAATTCATATGTTGTGCATATTATCTATTACTATAATGGTTAATTTCCAGGACAAAAAGCATAGGATTCAGGATTCAGGACAGCTTGTAATTCAGGACTGTACTGAATTTTTCAGGGCATCTGGTCACCAGCGCACTGCTGCTAACTGTAGCATTAGCTTGTTAGCTCAGTTAGACATCCAATTAGACTGGGAAACAGTCTCCCAGACTGATGGAGGCTGGTTTGATGGCTGGGAATATGGCACCAAGGTGATTTAACATTCCGACCAGGACTCTGACTCTGAGGACGATAAAGACATATGGGTTCAGGTGGGGACAGGAGCCGTGAAGCATGAGTCACTACTCATGCTTCACAGTTTGTATGTTAGCGACTTAATTTGTAAATCTGCACCGTCCATAGTGTTGATAAGTCTGTGAGTATTTGTTTATGTGACATTGGAAGTTATTTATTTCTGTGTTTTAACAGTGAGGTTATATTGTGTTGAAATAAATTGACAAAGTGTTCAGTCTCCTGCTGGTTATTTAGACTGATTCAGAATCATTTCCACTTTTACTGTTAGTATTGAACAGGCGGCTCACTTCATGACCCTAAAGTAATATATTAAAATAGTTAAACTAATGGGCAACAGCTAGTCGACTAATGGCTTGAACTAACAAAAACTAGCTGATTAGGGAAAATCTAGTCACTTGAAGGCGGGATGCATCAAATACAGCTGTTGACAGGTATCTTGTGTGTAAGTCATCAAGGGGAGTGACAAAACGTTAATATTTGACAACTTGGAAATGAAAATGGGTTGTCATATTACAAGAGGCTGCATTTTCCCAGTAGTTTCACACAGCTCCCAAACCAGTAGACAAATTCCTCTGCTGCATAATCTCCTTTCTGACACAAATCAGGTGTCATGACAGAGAAAATCACATTTTGATTAAAGCAGCTCCTAAGCCGTTGCATGCTAAGAAAAAATAAATGATGTAGAAGGAGCTGCATCCACATGTACTGCATTTTTTATTTAAATTACATTATTCAGTGAAACAAATGCCACGTGATTTGCAGGCCAAGCTTTAAGTCTCAAGCTTAGCTAAAGCGTTTTTAGAAAAAAAAAAATGTTATGTGGTTTTATGCTACCCTTATGGGGCACAAAAATTGATTTTTCTGAGCTATACTTACTCAGCCGCATCCACAAAGAGATGATCTAGTGACATTTATACAGTACACTCATGAGGCTCACATACACACATTGACACTCAAATACACACACGGACACTCATGCCTCACAAATGCAAACACACAGATACTACAAACACACACACACACACACACACACAGTACGCAAACACACACCTAAACATGTGGGTGTAGAGAGTAACAGCGATCGCCGAAAGCAGGTTTATCACAATCCAGAATAACAGATTTGATGTCAGGTATCCAAGGAAAACAAAGACGCCACCACACATCAAAAATGGCCTTCATAGTAAAATACTGCATTGCATCCTGATTTATTATTTGTTGGTGAGGGAAATGCTGTATCTTCCTCTTTTATGTATAGTAACTAGAACGATTCTGAAGTAAAACCAAAGCCTCGTCAGCCAGACATCCAGACTCTTCCAAGTCTGTCACACTGCGAGTCACGACTGGTCCTCCTCCCCCGGCTGGAGACACAGAAACAGGTGGCTCCAAGCACGAAGCGGAAAGTCCAGTCATAGTTGGAGGATGATCTGGAGTAGGCGGTATAAGCCACAGGTTGAGAGAGAGTTTTTTCAGCAGTTCTGTGGTGTTTGAAAGCTTTGGGTTTTTCCTTTATCTCCAGGCCTAAGTCCTAACCTTTTCCATCCTAACCTAAAATCCACACTCGCACTTACAGCAGCTTTTAACAGCTCCACATCACAAGGAGTTACTTTTAGGTGAATTTTTATGTTACAAGGCAGAAAGTAAGAACGCAGAGGTCAGTTTGTTCAATCGGCATGTAAAGCAGGCTTATTCAGTTACTCATTTAGTGCCACTGGGCTGAATATGTCTGACCTCTAAAGTTAGATATTTTAAAAATCAGTGCGTTTTCACAATTGGACAGAATGTAAAAAAACACACACATTTGTAATCCTAGATTAGAAGAGGCTTGACGTTTTAATAAACACAATGTACAATATATTTTTTAATTCAGTTTGACTCTCCTGAATTACCTCTGCTTAAACAGCCTGAGTTAAAACTTTTTAAAATAATAAGTGTCTCTGTGCTTAACAGAAATGGGAATGAGTGTCAGACTTTCAGAGACCAGAGTCTGAGTCAGAGTTGTTTGGTTCTTCTTTCTAAACTATAATCATATTCACATATTCTCATTTCATACTCTTTCCCTAATCTTAATCTACTGTATGGGCTGAAATATGTCTCATTAGAAACTGAATTCGAATCACATCATTTGAATTAACTTGAATAATTGCATTAAAAAACTGAATCTGAATTGCAAGAACTGAATTTTCTGCAGGGATCAAATGCAGTTTCAAGGCAAATTAATTCAGTTTCGTAATGTTACATTCAGTTTCAAGTTTACTGAAATTCAGTTCCAAATTAATACATTCGATTTCAAATTATGATATTTATATTCAGTCTGTCAATGCAGTTATATATATTTCAAATGCTGTTATTAAAATTCAGCTTTATTATGCAATGAGTTAAACAATTCAAATTCAAATATAAATTATTCAAATTCAGTTTACAGTGACACATCTAGCCACCTGTAGTTGCCACAATAATAATGATTATACATATATTTTTACATAGACCTTGACAGAAATTGTGCAATTAAATAGCCTCTCGTAGGAACCAAAGCTTAATAAAAGAAGAAATATGTAATATATTTACAGTAATAAATCATAAAATGCCCATGATATGCAAACTCAGGATCTGAACATCCTGTGCTTCATACACCCACCATCCACCCTGACCACAGCCTCATGACTTCATGTGGTACAGAAACATTGCACTTCCTTTACTTGAAAACCTTGCCACTGAACATGGTCCAGACAGCAATTATGTTTCCCTCCAAATCTATTTTGGCAAAACAAATTAGTTGGGCATAAACATAATTTATAGATGACAGAGTTGCTCCGAACAAAATCTCGGCTTATGCTGAGTCCTCTGTCTGGCAGGAAAAAAGTTCTCAAGATGATTATGCATCAAATTTATTCTCAGAATGGTAGAAGCAAAAGTATTCCATCAAGGCTGATCATGATTTCTCTTAAAATAATAGACCTTTTTCACAGCAAACTTTTTTTTTTTAGGGTAAACACAGATGTTCTGCTACACTAAATGGAACGTGACCTTGATTGGTATCATTGGCAGAGGTGGCAAAAAGTACTGACGACTGTTTCTGTGCAAAGCTAACTGAACGTCACCTTTTCTCCACACTTGAGTCTCTTTCTCTCGTCTATTTTAGCTTGTTACATCTTTTTCCTCATGTTTGTTTCAAATCTTATGTCTTTTACTCCATTATCATCTTGTTAGATGCTTTACATTGTTTTTCATCTTGTTACATCTTATATGTCATTTTGTGTTACATCTTTTGTGTTGTTAGTTTTTCATCTTGTTACTTCTTACATGCTATTTTTTGTCTTGTTACTTCCTTTACATAGTCGTTAGTGTTGTTACGTCGTTTTCATCTTGTTACATCTTACATGTTTTTTACATGTCTTTTTTCAATCTTTTTGAATCTTTTACAGTGTTTTTTTTGTCATGTCATGTCATTTTTAGTCTTGTTTCATCTTTCACGTCTTGCTCCATCATTTTTGCCTTGTTACATCTTTTTTCATCCTGTTTCGTCACATTTAGTCCTGTCACATCTTTATTGTCTTGACACATCTTTTACATTGTTTTTCATCCTATTTCATCTTTTTGTCTTGTTACGTCTTTTACATGTTTTTTGTCTTATTATGCCATTTTTCATCTTGTGTCTTTTTCATCTTGTTACCTGTGTCGTGCGTGATATGCATTGATTTATACCCCAAGGTATTGTCTTTTGTATGTTATTGTTCCACTCATCTAGGTTGAACTCTGTCTTGATGCTGAGAAGGCAGTGTGCAATGATACAAAATAAAAATCAATCATAATCAATCATGCAAAAACGAATGAAATAAAGAAATACTCAAGTAAAGTACCTGAAAAATCTACAGTACAGTAAAGGAGTAATTGTACTTAGTTCCCTCCCACCTGCGATCATTGGAAGCACCTGTGTTTACCCTACTGTTTCATATCAACATGGCTGCCATGAAAAAGGTCTATAGGAGACTTGGGTAAACACATGAAGTTTTATTCCATGAGGCTGTGGAAACCAAAGCGAGACCAATGCACTTAACTGCAGGTGAGCCAAGCAAGCTGCATGCTGGCAGGCTCCATCTCTGCAGCATGCTGATGACGTCTTATGTATTTCTCACATCTTTTATTCCTTGGCACACACAAAAACAGACACACACACACATTGAAAACACACAGGACACACAGAGGGCACAGGCAGACCTGCTCAGACCCAAGTCATGCACCTTGCTTGTAGACTCCCTGACATCTGTCTTCTCACACACACACACACACACACACACACACACACACACACACACACACACATTCACACACACACACACACACACACACACACACACACACACACACACACACACACACGTGTGTTTTCATCACTTCTGGGGACATTGCATTGACTTACATTCATTTCCTGCAGACTTATCCTGACCCTACCCATCACAAGTCCCTGCCTAAACCTAACCCTAACCCTGACCTTATCCTAAACCTAACCTTACCCTAACCCTGACTCAAGTCTTCACCCTAAAATTTAATGATTTACATAATGGGGACCTGCAATTTGTCCCCATAAAGCAGGCGAGACCCCACAATGTGAGTGTGTAAACAGGTTTGTGTCCCCACAACAATAGTAATACACGTACACACACACACGCACACACACTTTCCTCCCACCTCTGCCCCCTTCCACCTCTCTCTCCCCTCTCTTCCAGCCAGCCAGCCCTCCCAAGCTTACATTCCCATTCTCCACAACTCTGTGGCTGGCTGACCTTGGAGCAGCGAGGACGGATCAGAGACAGACAGGCCGGGAGAAGGAGCCGCTATTCATCTTATGTCGGCGTGCCAGCCTGGCCAAACAAGCTTGGGGAAACAATCCCTAGCAAGGGAGAGCTGCAAGCATCACCGGCCTGAGTGGCACGATCCGTCAAATTACCTGAGCTCTCTGGACTGTGGCCCGGCCCCATATCAAGAGGCTGGCTGCATGCTTATGGCTGAGCACACAAACACACACACACACAGATGTAAGTCTACCCCACAGCAAAGTGGGATCACAGTCTTTTCCATGACATTTATCTTTGGCAGTGTTCCTCCTCTGTTGTTGATGCCTTTATGCCTCTGACCTTGTCTCACCCCAGTGTACCTATTCTTCTTGTTTATAGAGGTTTCCCTCTTCACCCTGCACATTTAAAAATCCCACCTTGTCTTATTTTAGCAATCTTATAAGTTTATTGCACGGCCAGAAAAAGAAATCAGGGTGCGGGCGGGTGGGTGCGGTAAACATTTCCAACCAACAAAAAGAAAAAACAAACAACAGATGATTTTGTAAACCAACGAAATTATCTGTCTCTGTATCTATATTTGGATAGAAGGCCAGAAGTGGGCGTGGTTTATACAGAGGCCATATTAAATTGAGTAAATGTTGTGTTTTCTAAACTTATAATTATTGGCAATGCAACTGCTGTGTATACAAAACATCAAAATCATTTAATGGTGGCATATAATTAAGTATGACATATGTTTCCACATCCTCAGACTATACTTTTCATCTCATCTCTTTTTATTTTTAGCTAAACTAGGCTTTGTGAACTGTCTGAAGCCCACCTCTTCCCCTTTAATTGGGAGATATTGAAAAATCAGAAACAGAAAAAAAAAGTCTAATAAATTTAAACATTCTGTTTTGCACTGGAAATAGAACCTCTACAACAAAGATATACACGTGTATAAAAAATATTCTTTATTTGAAGGGGATTAATCTTCATGCATTAAATCAGTGATTGACTAAGGCAGATGTGAACTTTTGAACTAATCATGGAGCTGACTTTTTCCAGATCATACTGACCAACTTTGGATAGAAGAAATATTCATTTCCATAGCATAATTTGTGCTTTCCTGAATAACATATTAGGGTGCATCCCTAGCAGTCACATTGTGAGATAGTTATCCTAAATTTTTGGCACTGTCATCATTTCGTCCCAGACTAGTTTTGGTTGCAAGATCCTGACAACAGCCATCTTTAAACCTCTCTCACAGTGCGATGTAGGACCATTGTTTTGGAGCCACAACCAAAGATATCACCACATTGCTCATCTTTTGTCTGGGACTGCCCAAAATCGCACAGTGTGTGTGCCCGGCTTTAGCTTTATACTTTTTTGGAGAGATATGGGAGTTGAAGCTCTCGTCTCCCGTCCCTCCTCCTTCCCACTTTTTTTTATAGCTTGTCTTATAGCAGCTAACCCCATCTTCTTCTGTTACTCTACATTTTCTCCCCACCTTGTGGGATGCACCATCACAATCAGTGCTATTGTAGCCTTTTTTTTCCCTGTCTGTCCTTTCCCTCCTCACCCTCCTCTTTCTCTTTCTCCTCTCCCCTCCTCTGCTGCACGTCTTCTGCCTCTTTCCCACTTTGTGTTATTTGCTTCTTTTTCATAAAAAAAAAAAAAAAAAACAACCCTGACACCTCTTCAGATCCACTGCAGTGTTTTTTTCTTCTTACATGGTAATCAGTTTGCAAATCAGTGCAGTGTCAGGGAGAGTGTTGCCAAGTTGTTTGGATCACTCTGCCTTAATCTGCGAGACGGCGGAATCGTTGCGGACTGCGGAGCACGCTAGTCTGGAGTGGATTTATGTTTTAAGGGAGGCTCAGAAGGCGGAGAAGAAAGAGATATTACATTTGAGAAATGAAGTTTTCTATAAAAATACCCCAAGCACCCAGGATGCGACAGAATAAAGAGGCTCAGAGTCATAATAGTGTTCTTTATGATTCATTGATGAATTATATTTTAGTTGGATGGTTAGGAATCCATTTGCTGCTGTCCCATGCTGGCTGACATTTCTCCATTTTTAAAAATGGCAAAACTTCTCTAGATTTAAAAGAAAAAAGCTGAAATGAGAGGAACTGGTTTTATTCTCAGCATTCTAATTAAACATAATTATGTATGAAATCATTTGGTGTTACTAATGTGTATTTTATAATTCTGTTGTAGCATCCACCACAAGTAAATAGTCACTGGTAAATTGTCAGTGACTTTGTTTTGTCTTGCCATGATAGTCTACAGAAAAACAGTTAAAGGTCATAATGGTTTACAAGCTGAGCCGTCGATACTTTATCAGCCCTGCTAGAATAATGGTGTGCATAAAACAGGAGGAGCAGGAGGTGAGTTTTTATACAAGTTCCCCCCAGGGACCTTATCTTACCACAAACTGTTTCAAGAGAAGATGAGAAAATGAAAAGGCTCTCTGAGCGTGGCGGTTTTTCCTCATCGAGTTACTCTGTGTTTCAGTTTTGGTCTTGACAGCTTCAGTGCAACCTAGGATCACGGGCAGGTTTCTAAAAAAAAAAAAAAAAACTGGATGGGGAGGGGGGGCAGATTGGGGCACAGATTCAAAGAAGAGGACCACCTTTGGAAAATAAGTAAAATGTGTTGAATTCAAATTTAAAGATAGAACCAGAAGGATTTGTCCAGGCTGTTCGCAAACGCACCAGAAGGATAGTTGACTGTTGTGTCTCATTCCTAGGATGTTGAATACTGACATTTTGGGCTGGTGACGTGTCCTGAGCACAACAAAATAATGAGAAATACAGGCAGTGGGCAGGGTCTCTGCAGATACAGTCACCGCCAGACACTTAAAATGGAACATAAGTGATAATTGAAAGGGATTATGTTTATATGAGTCTATACATTGTTTTTGTTTTTTTTTTGTTTGTTTGTTTGTTTTAGGAAAGTGTTGCCTATTATGCCTTAAAAGCCATGGGGCCTTATTTATAAAAATGCTCTTATCTTAGTCTTAATCATGTCATAATATGTTAATATGTTCACTTCTATAACCAGGAAAGTAGAAGAGATCACTCAGCAGAGTGCAGCTCCCCGCCAGGCAACAGTTGGTGAAGCACCTACTGCAATGCCACCACAACTGCCAGATGCAACAAGCAGAGATTTGCAAAGTTCTGACAACATTAACATGACGCCCGCATACATTGTACCGAGCTGAAACAACATTTCAAACTGAAGCAGCTGAAGAGAAAAAAATTAGCTGTTAATGTTCGTGAAAAACAGAGCAGTCAAAAAATAGAATTTTTGCCTCACAGTTGTGTCTTCACTAACCAGTTAAATTACAGTTTACATCCATGTCTGTCCAGAATCATATAATGTCTGCAAGACTTTGAAGGAATTTAATATGGAGCTTACCAATATTGTTGAACTATAACTTTGAAGAAATTTAATGTAAGGTATTGAGTGTATTTTTGGCAAAAATGGAAGCTATCACTATACATGTGTGAATCCAGTGAATAATTTACTGTGAGAAACAGGCTAGAGACTATGTTTAGAGGAACACAGAGGACTGATAGAGAGCTGAACATATGATGTCACAGTGAAGTTGACCTCTGACCTTTTGGATATAAAATGTCGTCACCTCATCATTTTATCCTGTTGACCAACAAAGTATAAGTAGTTCATCATTGAGTCAGTTTAAAGAAATTCCCTCAGGCTGTTCTTGAGATACTGCGTTCACAAGCATGGGTTGACCTGAAAACATAATGCCTGTGGCCATAAAAACATAAAGGCATAACACTCATAAAAAAAAGAAGGGTTTCAAAAATTCTGAGTACAGACGGCTATAACAGGCTTAACAGTCTGGTAGTATTCAAGATTAGCTGCTGGCAAGCTGTAGGTCCAGTGATCAGGCATGCATGCACACATGTACACACTCACTCACTCATTCACACACAGAAGGAATTGCCTGATCCAATCCAAGTTTACATCTGGCAGAGATAATAAATAGTAGGTAGTAGGTAGGTAGTAGGTAGTAACACCAAATAGCCCACAGTCAAGGACAACAGGAGACAGACATGTAGGAGCCCCCCCACACACACACACACTTTTTGTGGTTGTGTAACTTTCTTACAATAAATGTTCAATCAACAGTCAGTCAGTGAGGGGAATCATCCAGGATGTTAAGTGACCTATGGTGGATGGGCAATTGGACGATAGGTGTGATGGCAGTGGATTACTGCCACCGCCACATTATGATACTAACTATAGCCTGGATTGGCACGAATCCTGTGACTGGGGGAACAGCCGGATGTTTTTGTATCTCCTTGTCGTAATTTTTTGTCTCTTTGTGTTCATTTTGTGTCTCTGTGGACACTTTGTGTCTCTTTATGGCATTTTCTGTGTCTGTGTGGACATTGTGGTTCTCTTTGTGGACACTTTGTGTCTCTTTATGTCATTGTGCACCTCTTTATGGACATTTTGTGTCTTTGTGGTCATTTTTGGTCTCTTTGCAACCATTTTGTGTCTCTTTGTGGTAATTTTTGGTTGATTTGCAATCATTTTCTGTCTCTTTGTAGTCTTTTGTGTTTCTTTGCAATCATTTTACATCTCTTTATGGTCATTTTGTGCCCCTGTTTAATTTTGTGTCACTCTGTGGACATTGTGTACCTCTTGGTGGTCATTTTGTGTCTATTTGTGGACACGTTGTGTCTCTTAGTGGTCATTTTGTGTCTCTGTCATAATTTTGTGTCTCTTTGTGGGCATTTTGTGTCTATTTCTGGACATATTGTGTCTCTTACTGGTAATTTTGTGACTTTTTATGGTCATGTTGTGTCTCTGCGTGGTCATTTTGTGTCTCTTTACAGTCATTTTGTGTCTTTGTGGACATTTTATGTCTCTGTCTGGTCATTTTGTGTCTCTTTGTGGTCATTTTGCATCTCTCTTTGGTCTTACATCTTTTTGTGATCGTTTGACTTTCCAACAATCAATGTTCAATCAATAGTCGCTCTTATAGAGGCTCTATCTGACTCTAATGGGAGGAAACCAAGGGTGACCAGTCAGATTCCAACAAGGGTCAGTGCCACCACAGACTACCCTCTGATGTCCCTGATTGACTGGAAGGGGAGTCATCCAGGATGTGAAGTGAGCTATGGTGGATGGGCATTTGGAGGATAGGAGTGATGGCAGTGGATTACAAGGTAGACTAACTATACCAGGATTGGCACAAATCCTGCGACTGGGGGGAACAGCTGGGTGTATCTCTGCTCCCCTTCCCAAAACTCTGTTCCTCTCAATTTAGCTCGTCACACGGTGGCAAGCACAGACGGGATGTTTTTCGAGGGGGAAGTCACATTCGAGGACCGAGGGGACCCCCCAGCTGTGCCGTATACGGTAGCTGTTTGGCTCTGCGAATGCACTGCACGCCTTGGAAAAGGACAGGACAGACAGACACACACACCGCACCCCCTCAGAGAGCCTGAAGCAGGGATGGATGGATGGATGTTTGGGGAATGAAGCCCAGGTTTGCTGATTTATGCTGTGGAGCACCACAAGAGAGCTGAATCAGCAGGATGGGGAGATGCGTGTGTGTGTTTTTAATAAATAACTCTTCTTCACGTCGGTGTCTTCACCCGAGAGGAGAAGAGAGAAACCTTTTGGAGGCCTTTGGCCCCCATGTGATCGTTTTTTGATGAGAACGTTCCCCTCAGGACTCAGGATGACAAGACAGCTGTTCTAACAAGTGTATTGATCATTGTAATTGTCAAGTGCTGAGTCATCACACTCACACACACACACACACACACACACACACACACACATACAATGCATACAACAAAGCGTGGATTAAGCTACAGTCGCTGCTCAGGGAACAAACAGAAACACCTTCCTTGAAATCCCTCCGAGGTGACATGAAAAACAAATAATGCCGTGTTGTTATCATTAACGCGTTGCTTTCAAGAGGTGCTTAGAAAATCCCTCTAAGGCCTTCTCTTAGGGAATCAGTTCAGTATTACATAAGAGGATGTAAGGAATTTGGGAGGCATATGCATATGAGAGCGCAGCGCAGAAACCAGACAAGGGTTTTCTTAATTAGGGATGACTTTCCTCTAGCAGTAGCTTCAAATGCACTTTCCTCCTCTTTCTTCCCATAATGCTTTGGACTGGGGCATCCTTGGAGAGTCGGCACCACGAGAGATGAGTTACGCGCATATTCAGCTGGCCACAAGTCAGCACATGTACTATTTACCCAAATATATTCATGTGTCTTCTTGTTGTTTACTGACCTATTTTCAGATAAAAGAATTTCCCCTTTTTTCCGCTTTAGCTGCTTTTGAGAGAAACTCCCCATCATGTTTTGTTTTTCTTTCTTTAATACTCATCCAGACTTTCTTGGCGCTATCTGAATTGAGCTGAAATGAAATTGCATTTTCACCAAAAGAAAATAACATAGGGCAGTTTATGTAACAGGGAAGCAAGCTGAAGAATACGGAGTGGAGTGCCTGGAGAGAGGGCCTTGCCAACAGTGGGGGAGGGCAGAGGAGGAGGAAGACCGTCGGATCGATGGATGGTGCAACCCAAAGCTCATTTTTAAGTCCGGGAGGAAGTTATTTGTGCAAGAGCCGTGGCATTGGAGACCGTGGAGCAGCAGCCACGCGCACATTTGCCTATAGATGTGATGGCGTCAGCAGGAAACATAGCTCTCCCGGGACTCCAACGGCCTGCTAATATCCGTCCCCACTGTACCGCCACATGAGACCTTACAAATCACCAGCCTCACAGCGCTCAACTCGCCGTGCCTCTGTCGAGCATATACACAGAGGCGGCTAATCGGAACCATCCATTATACGAGGGCCGGCTTGTTTCAGGCCACCGGCCATTCATGGTGATGGATGCGAATGAAGGCTGAGGGGAGAGACAGAGAAAGAGAAAGACCTTTAAGAGTGTGAGAACAGATTAAGTAAGTCATCTAAGGCATTATGGTATTTTATGAAAATGCACCGATGCATGATCTCCGAGCGATGTATATTCCATGTATTAGTTTGTTACATAAATCCAGCACTAATTTGACTACTCAGCTCTGGTCACGCTTTCACAGTTTTGCAATATGATCCTTTGCAACAGTTGATTCTTTACAATAGATTATTAACATGCGCCAATTGACAAAGGATCTCTGTGGGGTAGGGCAGAGAAAAGAAGCTCATTATCTCCTTTTTTGTTACATCTTTCACACTGATCTGAAACAGTTACATTTATGCAGTGACACTAAACGACATCCACTTTAGTGTCTCAGTGCTCATTGGCTGGAAGGTGATGGAACGTGTGTAAAAGCTGGAATGACAAATCCATGCTGTATGATTTTGTAGCACCGTTACATTGACTAGAGGCACACAGGGGAGCGTATACAGCTCCATAGTGGAGTGTGAGCCAGTAAAACAATGACAAGCCCTATCTATCCACCCCAGGGTGGCTTCTCCGAAGTCTGGCGTATTAAACTGAGCCCTGAGATAAAGCGGCTTCTTGCACAGTTCAGCCATGGGGGGAGTTGCGCCCACTCTCCTTATGTATTCCAGTCGTGCTGCATATTGTTTGATATAATCAGCGTGGACCAGGGGGTACTGCGCAGCTCTCAAACACATAGCCCTCCCAAGGGTAATATAAGTCTGACTAACTCTGACATGATTTATGCAGATTTCAACACATGGCTATGTGCAATATTGCATGTGAGGGGGCACAATTTTCTACAGGTTTTGGGAAGCACTGAGACATTCAAAGGCTGCCGTGTGATGTAATAGCGTATAGTATGTACATGCTGCTGTGTGTATACGTGTGTGTACAGTGTGTACATGCTCACAATCCAAGAGAGAATATTGCCGAGGGGTATATTCAGTTTTGCTGAGGCAAACTGTGTCAGAAGCCAGCCCAGTGGCTATGCTTCACCTCAGATGCATTACTTTACCCACACAAGTTGCCTCGTATCCCAATGCAGGCTGGGAATGGGAGCATACAATGCACTTCTACACTGTATACATTTCCACAGTTTGCCTGGGACTCAAGAAGCCTTGGAAAATGAAAAAAAGTTCCACATGTCTGAACCAAGATAGGACTTTACATACCAATGGGACTGCCAGAGTGTTACAGGTTTCCAAAACACTGGACTTATTTTTCAGAAATAAGTCCGTCGAAACCTCCACAGAAGCCCCCCGCTCGCCCCCTCAGTTTGGCATACATGAGAATGAGGTAGAGCCTGAGCTATTCTAGTAGGCTGGAATACTGTGTTGAGTATTTGACAGAAGGGGACTGGAAGATTTGATAGGTAATGTAAATCATGGAATATGCCTCAGTGGAGAGGAGGGAGAGGGGGGTGGAAGCGGAGTGATTCTATCAGGAACCAAATCCTCTAAATGCAGCTTTGAATAAGAATGAAATAGATAAAGCTTGGAGGAGCCATCATAGGAACTGTAATGTTAGACAAACAGGAGATTTGCAGTACTGTTTTCTGAAATATCACAAGACATTATCAGTGCCTACTAGCTAATCTTGTGCTTTTCGCCAGAATGTAGAGGACAGTGTGCTTGCTTCAGCTAACAAGGAGCCTGTGCAGTGTGTGGGTGGAGTGTCAGGGCAGTGTAGGTGACTACAGGTCTTATCAGTGTTGAGAGCAGGGTTACAGAGGGCAGGTGATGTTTAAAGATGCTGGAATCTACTGCTCAACTTTCTGCAACTGTCAGGAGGTTAATTCTATGAAATATCTGTGGAGAGCTGCCCACTTGATAAACCATGTGTCATTCTCTCTCGACTGATATTTTTTTGCTCCGACAGCCAACGCAGATTCCTACAAAGCCTGCACACACACACACACACATACAAACTCAACAAAAATATAAATGCAACACTCTTGTTTTTGCTCCCATATTTAATCAGGAGTGTTTCCAGGGGGATGCCACCCTGTAATCCTCAAGTATGATTGGTTATCTGTGCAGTGAGAGGCGGGACATTAGTTTGAACCAACTGTTTTAAATGTGGACGATTTAAATGTACTTTTATATGTAGCCAATTTTAAGTTAATCTTATGGATCATTTTATACAGGTTTATATAATGAGATGTTATTTGTAGTGTTCTTTTTGCTGCTTACAAAAACAAAAGAAATATACAGCAAATGTAAATTAAAATCTGAAATCATAAAAGTAGAAGCTGTCATTGAGAAATTAAATTAAGGAATCTAAAAGGAATAAAGTAAGGAATAAAGTCTGGAAGCTTTATATTTTATTCGTATGATGCCACACTTTTATGATTCATAAAACTATGTATCTTTGAAATAAAAAAAAATGATATAGATACAGTCATGTTAGTAATTAGTGGATATAAGAAATAGGAAATTAATACTATTCCATTGTCTGTGTGCATGTGTATGTGTGTGACACGAGAGGTTTATTACTACTCATGTTTGTGAGAACTTCTCCTTTGCCAAGATAATCTATCCACCTGACAGTTGTAGCATATAGAGACGCTGAATGAACAGCATGATTATTGCACATGTGTACCTTAGACTGGTCACAATAAAATGTGCAGTTTTATCTTAAAAGAGGACATTTATTAGGCTCCAAGCTATGGCTCTTTCATGTAGGGCTACAGATACCCTATTATTCTTACCCTAACCTTAACCAATCACTCCTCATGCCTAACCCTAACCAATCCAAAAAATTAATGCAACAAGTACTAGCCAATCAGAGGCAGAGTAGGGCAGATCATGACTTTGCCCTACTGGTGAAAAAATTGGTATCTGTGGCTGTGTGTGAATAAGCCATAGTGCAGTGGCTAATAAACAGTGTTGGGTAAGTTACTGAGGAAGTGTTCTTCAGGACGTTACATTTTATTTATTCCTCCTTAAAAAGTGATAACGTTACATTACTTATTGCTTGGTAGCAAAAGTAATTAGTTATGTTACTCAATGTATTACTATGTTACTTTTGCACCTTGTACGTTGGTGACTATGTACCTGGAATTTGTTACCAATAACAGGCCAGGATAAAAATTAAGTTTTAGATAAGCTGTATTTTGTGTTTGTTAGACAGTTTGCCTTGACATTTTTGTATTTCACATTACATAGACAGCAGTGAGTGTTGTCTGTATTGAGTTTTGAAAAGTTTAACCACACACTCCGCTGTTGGCTCGTTCTGACCCACTCACTCTGGACAGTTCCCTCTGTTCTGTAAAGTTTATAACTACAGTTTTTAATTTTGTTGCTTGAATGTCCCACAATATTTGCTGCAGTGACATTACTGCACGCATGCAAGCAAAACTGAAAGCAGCCTCTCTAATCATTAATAAATCATTAAAGAAAACACTCAGATATTAATACAACACACAATAAAGAAATCACCCGGAAAGCTCAGGCTGCTTGATGTCATTTAAAAGTTGATAGAGTCTACAGGGACTGATAGAGTTGTGGGTCTCTGAATTGAAGAAAAGAATATGTTCCAGTGGGTGGCAGGTGGATAATTTATGCAGACATGCAAAAACCAAAATTACTTGGTTTAATAACTGTAATATAATTACTGTTTTGAAAATTGTAATCCCTTACACATTACTTGGAAAAGTAATAATATTACAGTAACAAGTTTTCTTCCCAACACTGCTATTAAATGTCTTTTTTGCAAGATGCACATTTGAGTGGCCTTTTATTTTAACCAGTCTGAGGCAATCCTGTGCAATAATCAACATCTCTATATGCTGCGCCTGTCAGGTGGATGGATTATCTTGGCAAATGAAAAGTGCTCACTAACACGGATTTTAACAAATTTGTGAACAAAATTTGAGAGAAATGAGCCTTTTTTTTTGCACAGAAGAACTCTTAATTCTTTTACTTCAACTTGCGCCTATATTTTTGTAAAGTATATGTTCAGAAAACTATCATAGCAACAAGTAACCAATCCAACTGATTGGATTAACCAATCCAACTGAGCTCATCAATGTATTATTTATTTCTCCTTCCAAGCAAACAATCTCTTTTGATTAAATGTAATTGGTGTAGTACAACAAGTGATTTTGGATCTGTTATATAAATTAAATACCGATAACAAAAGAAAAGAAAAAAATATGCAGCAGTATGAGGGAGCATCAGTATTCAGCTGCTCTCCCCAGAGGGGATGGGTGGGTGGGAGGGGAGAGGAGCTCCTATCACTCCCCTACGCTAATTAAAACTAACGACTCCAGGTGCTGCACGGCACCGGGCAAAGGAACGGCCGGGCGGCGTGTTTGTGTTGGTGGTTCGCCTTCATTACCACCTCCATCCATTCTCCTTAGGAGCCCACCACAGTATCGACTCGGATCCCGACGCACAATGTGCAGTGCAAGAAAAAAAGGCCGATCTAAATGCAAATGGTACAGTGTGATGCATTATACAGGGTGTGAAGAGCAGCGATACGGGCAGCAGGAAGGAGATCCTTTCTTTTAGCAGAGGTGATGGAATCTCAATGATGGCCGTCAGTCAATAGCGGTATCGGGCTTCTAAATGTTCTCCAAAAGCCTGGGAATGGGGGAGGTTGTTTCTCAGCAACTAAAGAGTCGATTAACATGTTCTCTCCTCGGCCTTTGAGCAAGCCGCCGATCAATGCAAGACGGGAAGAGAGTGAGAGAGCAACTATGTCTATTCCCATCCCTGTCTTTTTAAATCACACCAGGCCTCAAGAGCCCTTAGGTCATTCCAGCATTCCTCTAACACCACACACACACACACACAAAACACACACATACTCTGTGGAGTGTGGTTCTACCCAAAGGCTGCACTGCACAGATCCATAATTATGACAAATAGTTACCTTCTTGATACCGCTGGCAATATCACAAGTGTAAAATATGGCTGAATTAAATTCTGGAAAATGGATTTGAGTAAAAGGTGGTTTGGAGAAGATGATGGTCTTTTAGTTCAAGCTGAATCCTCACCGACAGCAGGTATCACGTCCAGCTAATATTTAAAAAATGACTAGGAGGAGGTTTAAAATATTTAAAATATGATTCCTGTACTTGCTAACTGTACAATGATAGGACTGAAATTGTATCACTCAGGGCAGGAATTTCATGGAGGCCATGAAGGCCATGGCTGTTGTGCCCCTTCACTTCCCCTTATACACCTCAAAAAATGATCTGCCCCGAAGCCACACAGACCTTGGTGCTCCTTCATCACGACAGCAGCTGATTGGACTGTTTTCTCCTCTGCCTCTTTCAGTATGATTTTTTCACACCAGTGTCTTTTGTTGAGATTCTGAGTAGTTATTGGAAAACATCAAGTGAAACACTGCACGGATAACCAGTAGTTGGCTCGACCTGCTATGAACTATTGTAAAACAACTTGGCTATTTTTGACATGCATGCATTGCTTGTATATCGCTACATTGACTTAGGTGACCCAGTGGCCTAAGAAATATTTTGTGCCTAACAAGTATTTGTAACATTTAAGTTAACAAATGTGAAATTAGTCCCTGTGACTCCCCATATTCAAACAAGTCCAGTGACTCTGATTAGTCCAGGGCAGAGTGTGTATAAACTTCTGACTCAGAAGTTTGAAAAATATTGGTTGGTTGTAAATAATAATAAATTATTTTGTAAAATAAACAGTTTGTTATGTTATTTAGGGACCTTTCAAATAAAATCCATTTCAAATAAAATCATCCATAACCCTTAAAGTTTGTGTAAAGCAACAATACCAGCAAATTTGAATGATTAAAAAAATGGCTAAGTAAACACTCCATGTAGCAGCTTTATTGGACATGTCCAGACATGTCTGATCAACCAGAGCCAGAGGACAGTGACAGGATGGTATTTTTCTTTCTTTTTCTGTCAGATTGTTGAAACTGAAGTGAGCTGAAGTGAACTGCTGGGCTGATTTAGCCTGAGAGAGTCGCTGAAGGTATGTGTTCATAAATGACTGTTAGGGTGGGGCAGGCAGTGTTGTTCGTGTGTCGGTTTGTGGGGCTTATAGAGTGTTATAGAGTGATCATGTCTCCGACACGTTACCAGGCCATGTTTGAGGTCTGACCATGACCATGTTGGCCTGAAAAAAACTGAACACAGAAATCGTGAACAACAGTTTACTGGTCTGACTCCACAATTCAGTGCTATATATTTCTCAATCTCTTCACATTTCAGCAACTATTTTTCTAACATGTATGATGTGTTTAGAAGAAAAACCCTGAATTCCCTTGACACACACTTTAAGTTAAATTCATCATTTCTGTGGCCTTGCTGCCCGGGCATTTGGCCTTGGTGCACTCAAAAAAACTGACAGCACCAAAGGCCAAGTAGGCTTGCCTCAAAAAAATGGTGAAAATCCAGGCTTAGCATCACTGTCTGTGTGACATTGAAAGAAAGACTGAACTGTATGTTTGAGCTTTTTTGTAATTTTCATTCAGCTTTTCATAAATTTTGTTAATGTTTTATTTTGTAAATTCAGCATTATGACATGATATTTTGCAGCTTCACAAGTTGGTGAAGAAAGCTTAAGTGTACCATGAAACAACTGGCTGAGAGCTGTGAAGGATACTGGTATAAATAATAAAATCATTGTAGTTCACAATGGAAGAAGGAAGCGCTGAATGACTCTGATGGCTAATCCGTCAAGTGCTCTTTAGCGGGGCAGGCGAAAGGACAAAAAACAAGATCCAGGAAATTTGTGCTTAATATTGAGTGGTGCAGGCTTTAATTAAATTTATTGATTTATTGATTCCATTTAGCTGCTTCAGTTTCAGAATCTAAGTATTGTCCATGCAGGCTCACTGTCACACTGTCATGAGCCGTGTTCCCATCGTATTTTTATGCGCATTTTGAAACATCTCATTACAAAAAGTTAATGGAAATGTGAAAATTTGAAAAAACTTTCTCAATTTCACTAAAAAGTTTTTATGCTCATTTGGGGTGGTTTTTTTTGCCTTTTTCGAAAAATAGCTAGTGTGCTTAATGGGGTTATGGAGATGGGGACACTTTTTCTGAGTAAGTTCTGATCTAGCAAACAATTAACTCACATGACTGATCAGCTGCTTCCGCCCGACACCCTCCTCATCACTGCCGTGGCTCTCTAATACATCCATGATCGCTCCACACAGATCTGATGTAACCTTCATCTCATGAAATTAACAGAAACTCACGTTTCTATGGTGTTTTTCACTGTTTGAGGTTAAACTGGTGCTCTCTTAATAGACCTTTTTCACAGCAGCCATTTTGACATGAAATAGTAGCGTAAACACAGGTGTTACCAATGATGCTAATTAAGGTTCCATTATATTCAGGTCAAACAGAGTCAGAGTGCCGCTATTGTGTATGTTGGCTCACTGGAAAGGCTCTGCTTCACTAAATGCAACAGGACTTTAATTAATATCATTGGTAACACCTGTGTTTACTATTTCATGCCAGTATAGCTGCCATGAAAAAAGTCTATTGCGTGCATTGTTGCATCCTCTTCTTCTGTAGTGGTTTTCGGACTGGAGATCTGGTTCCATCCACTAACCAATTCCTGATAATCATGTAATGGTTGTTAATGGAAACAAGTATTCACTCACATTTTATTTTGCCAATTTATTTGAAATTAAGTTAACATTTGCAATACATTTGGGTGGAAACCCAATAACTGCCTACTGAGGCACTTGAGTAATAGAGTCAATACTAGGACTTCCCTTAAGCAGAATGCAGCCATCATGAATGAATTAAGTTGGCTCCAAACATTTTGTTCTGCTATGACAACATGTCAAAATGTCAAAATGTCAAAATGTCTGGCTGTGAAAAAGGCCTGTAGACCTTTTCACTGTAGCCATTTTGATTTGAAACTGTTAGGTAAACACAGGTGTTACTAATGATACTAATCAAGCCTTCGTTAAGCCCTCCTCCTGCTGTGGACAGCAACTGTCCAATCATAGACTAGGAATCATAACTAATGCACCACAGGCCTGTCAAGCTTTGCATGTGCAAATGTTTCATGAGTCTGGACAGTGGCGTCCTTTTTTGTCTTTTTCTTTTTTTGTTTTAAAATGTGTCAGATGGAAACATTAAAAAGTGAGCAGGAGACCGACTTCTCAGCTGACTCAAGTAGTTTAAGCATTAGCTTCCATTATCTAGCTATAGTTAAACAAAGTCAGGGTGTCGCTAACGTGCATGTTAGCTCACTGGAAAGGCTCTCCTACACTAAATGGAACAGGACCTAGTATTATTGGTAACACCTGTGTTGACCCTACTATTTCATATCAATAAGGCTGCCATGAAAAAGGTCTACCACCAGGGATTGTCAGGTACACGTCACAGCGCCGAGCTGGAAATATATTCTGCATATACCAACACACTCATTACCCAGGTGTTCGCAATCTGCATAATTAAAATGAATCTGCTTCCAGACTAAACCAATTAGAACTGGACAACACTCTCTGATAAACACATAGGGGACAAATATGTTTCTCTATATGGTTCTGCAACTACAAAATACAAGTCTCAGCGGTGACATTTTGGATTTCTGTTAAAATTTGTCTTGATGATGCTGGATTAATAAACCCATGCTTGATTAATAAATTAATTAATCTTGACATAGAAATAATTACTAAATAATGTGTTTTAATAACATTTATGAAGCATTTTAAACCCCACCTTTGCTCATGTCCCACAACTGCAGTCTCAGTGTTTAGATAGGTAAAATGACATGATTCCAAAAGAGATTGTTTCATAAAATAGTATTTTATACCATAGTAAAAATCTTTTTTTTTTTTTTGTTTCCTGGTGATTTACATGATTTTTTTCATCTAAATGCACCTGTCACACTTTTGTATCCTACAGTGACACTGAACAAATTCCATTGTGAAAGTTTTTTTCAATGCCAAACAATTTTTATTTCCATGGAAACAGAAGTTAGCAAGTAAGCACATGGCTGACATGTTCTGCCACCCACTCTGTGACCCTCAAGATAAAAAAAAAAGAAGAAAAAACAACCAGAAAGATCATCTTTTCTTCTGTTGTATTTATTGTCTGTCCTTACCAAACAGTCCAGTAACTGTATTTTGAACTACAGTTTTAAAATAAATTTATAATTCTGTTCAATTGATGTGCTTGGAGAAAAAGCAGACCTTGCTAGCTGTAAAATTAGCAAAAATGTCTTTACCACATCAGTTTAAGGTGTCGAGACGATTTGAATGCAAACAAATGTTAATTCCTAGATTTCTCAACTTGGAGCCTAATTTTATATATTTTTTGAGCCTACAGTGCAGTATGGACAATGTATAAGAACAAATTGTGAAAACCATGACCAAATAAACACGTTCCAGATTAAAATCTTAAGTATATGCAATTTTGGGTACCTATTTAATTTTGTTATGGTTTCTGATGGTTAAAATTCATAGAGGTTGATTTTTACTAATTTTAGAGTCAAAAATACCCATAGTGCAGAAACAACTATGAATGGTATGCAACTTTAAAAAAAAATTGTGTAAGAAATTTTGAAAGATACAGCCCCTGAATTGGTACCCAGCATTTCTCTCTCAGCAGCAGGAGATTTGATCCCATCGTGTTTTACATGACGGTTTCACCTGCTCTTTAAGAAAATGAACGGAGGAGGTGTCTTCACACAGCTTGCCACATTCAGCCGCGCTGAACCTGTAGCGTGCGTTTAAATTTCCTATCATGTCCTACCTGTCCGCTAGACACCCTCAGTGAGTTCCACCTGACACCTGACTGCCTGAGTGATTGACCACCTGCCTGCACAGCTGTCTCCCATTTGCTCATTAACTCCTGGGTATGTAAGGAAGGTGAGTTGTGCTCACACTTTTGCTGGATCAGTTGAGCCATTGACATCTGCTTGTTTATTTGTTCCTGCCTGCTTGTTGCTGGCTCTAAGCTCAATCTTAATTATGTGAAGTGCCTCAAAACCCTTTGACCGTTCTGTGTACCCAGAATGGACTCTTCACCATTTCTTCCTCCTACACATAAAACGCCACACGCGAATAATCACACCCGATGAGGTAACTTTAATTTGAATGGAATCCAATAAACAAACTTGCCTGGAGTGGAACTGCTAAGCTATCAAGGATGAGACACACAGAGATCATTGTGCTTGTTATGCCTATGGCATTCATTCCTATTGTATCATTAAAAATTCTTATTGAAGTTGTGTTTGCCTCAATGATGTTGATTTTCTTTTGATGACTTTTTTTTCTACTCTCTAGCATTTGAATATCTTGGACACATTAAAGACCAGGACCTGGGTTTATTAATTAGCTCAAATTAGTTTATTGGATGAACCAGGGCTTGGACTGCTGCTGCATTAAAATGCTCCTCAGATGGTCCCATTTCCCAGGTTGGGAAGTCCGTCTTCCAACTTCAGTGTGTTCATGAGTTTTTAAGTCTTAATGTGGAATCAACACTGCACCAATATATTCCCTTAAACAATTAAAATGGTCTTTTGATGAAAATAAATGATCTTTTAATTGGAATAAAACTTAACTGCTGGATTTCAGTAACTTAAAAAAAGGATGGTCACATCTTAATGGCGCTGGTTTGTAAGCTAAATGTTTACTTACAGATTTAAGCAAACTCATTTCTATGTACTTGGATATAGAAAGAGAAAAGTGTTTAAAGTATTGGTGTTCTAAACAAATTAAAGGACTCTTTAGATTTTACTGCATTTAGTTGATTTAAAATGTTGTTAGTCATGTATAAAGCCAGAAACACTATGGTAGTTGTTTATTTAGTTTGTTTTATTATTTGTTTCATTTCAAAACTCTATAAAATGTATAGAAACAAAATAATGGGACTGTAATATTTATGTTGATGACTATGGATGGTATTTGAGTATGGTTGAATCTTTTCAGTGACTGTATTTGAGTATGTATGAGTATGTTGAATTTCTATGTGATCTGTGGAAAGGAAAAGGCTGTACAAATGTTATCATTAAGAAAGGGGCAGATAATAGGATTTTTCTTCTTCCTTCTCATTGTTTGCTCGTGGTATGTGTATAAGCAACAATGTACTATCTATTTTTGTAAAAGATGTGTTAGAAAATACACACTAAAATGGGCAAAATAAAGAGAATTCAACAAAAACTAACTAGATTTAACTATTTTCTGACTTGTTATCAGAGTTGATGCAAATAAATAACTTTTCTAACTAATCTAGGTCAGTCTATATGGAGAACAAGAAATGGAAACCAGATTACAAATTACTTGTCATAAAAAATGACATGTAATAGGCATATTAATAAAGTTATCAAGCAAACATTCACTTTCTTCTTCTTCGCCATGCATTCATATGACATCAACAGACAACAACTCAGTGAGTCATGTAGCAAATTTTCCCCAGATTTTCTAAGGTGTTGAATTTTCCCAGCTGGGAACTATTTTTTCTGATTATTCCAACACCACATGAATGCAGGATTAGCTCTTTCTTCTGTGCCTTTGTTGTTGAGTACTGAGAAGCACCCCATGACATGCAGCAGGCTACTATTGGCAGCCACTTGATTTCTAGAATAACTCTAGGTCTCGGCTAAAGTAGCTCTTGAGGAGGGCACGATTCTGGATGAAAATAACTTGACAGTAGTGTACAGTGTCAGTTTGAGAAACTCAAACATTTTAGCTTTTGATTCCAGTATTTCATTTCGCCAGGCACTTAAATGAGAGGGCATTTTAAAAGCATGTTATTTACTTGATGTATTTCCAATAGGAGCTGGAAATTTATACAGCTGTATAAAAGGATTATTTTTTGCTGCATTGGCTCTTTATTTAATGTAATAATCTGCAATATTTTATATGAGAACGATCCATTTTGCTACTCAAGTGCCAGCTGATAAAATGTAATTGTGATTCATGAATGCTTTTAAACCTGATGTTCTTGGTGGAGCTTTTTTTGACAGAAGTCCTCTTATGTTACAAGCAGTGATGTAGTTTACATTTGCACCATAGCGATGACTATTTATCAGCTACATTTTAGTTTTTTAAAACGGGAACATTTAACTGTTCTATAATTATAGGTCTCACAGACAGGTTGAAAAACATATAGTCAGGCCAAGATTGTTTTAAAGAAAATATTTAGGCTCCATATGAATCAACCATGTGGAAAAAAGAGTTGACAGCCATACTTACAAATGGCAGCTGTTAGATTATAATAAATGTTGAAGGATGTCAGTTCTTCTGCGTGCATGGCGGTTGTGATGACATGACAATACACTGAAGACACTGCAATTTATAAAATGATCACCCATCATTAGGTCTTGATTATTATGAAAATGATTGTCAAAACTGACTGATTGCACTAAATTATCTCTGTGTGTGTTTGTGTCTAGGCACATGTGTGCGTGTGTGAACCTATCCAACCGTGGACCTTGGTATTTTTATACATGCAGCAACAGAGGACCGACAAGCTGCTGTTATGCTTCAAATTATTCTAAAATTAACTCTCTCTCCCTCCATTGTGAGAATGGCTTGTTAGCCTCAGGCAGGTCTTCAGACTGCAGGGGGGTATTTAACAGGCTATATACTGAAGGAACCAAACTCATTATCATATACAACATTATTTTTTTTATTGTCATTTCCAGAAAAACAAATCAACATTAGTGGATGCCTAACTAGTGTAATATGAGATTTATTTTTGTGAAGATTTCTTTGGTCACCATATTTTTCTCAGGTTCACTCCTTAGAATTTACATAATTTAATATTCAATTCTGTGTGCAGTATACACATGTTTTGCTCCCTTATTTAGATTGGAAACTATATAATAAGGCGCATCTTACATGCATGTAACATGAGTGATGATTATGATTGGCGGAGTGATATAATGTAAGAAGTGATGTGCCACTTTGTCAGTGTTCAGTTGTCCTACGGTTGATTTGGACATTAAAGTGGATCATGTTACACCGATGAAAACTGTTCCCTGTGCTCTTCCTTTACCCACAGCCCTGCAGTAGTTCAGTTCAGTAACAAATAAGATTATAATTAAGGCAAAGAGAAGCCTGCCTTACACTGGGTTTTGGCTTCACACTGTATTAAAATGAAAGACTGCTAATAAGACAGAGAATATAATAAATAAACTATAAAAAAAAAAAGTATTTCAAAATCTGAAAAAAAGATTTTAAATAAATGTTCAGAAGTACGATCATTTCTTTTCATTTAAATTAATCACTCAAAAACATCTAACATCATCATTGTATGTGTACATTTCTATGATTTCTCAAGACTACCAAATTACATTTTATGCACAATACTGGGAAAGATTCAAATTTGCCTAGTTTTATTCAACCATTCAATAAATGCTTATTTTCATACTGACAGCTGCAGTTCTGGATATATTGCAGATTACAATTTACAAACAAAACATGAGTTCATAAAATCTGCATTGTTATAAATTCAGGGGATTATAATTTGGGGTTATATCACACTAGTCCAGTCAAGTCAGCTTCATTTATATGCACATTTCATATGGCAAATGTAAACTCAGTCATGGTTCAAGATACATCATACATGACAAAACATAAAAAACATATAGGATAAGAAAGTATTGCATATATAATGATAAAAGCATACAGGATAAGGAGGTACTATTATTTTTCATTATTCTTAAAAAAGGGAGATAATAACAATAATAATCATGATTCCTAAAACAAAAGAACTGATCAAACGCACATTTTGAATCTAACTAAAAGCTTGTGAAAAAAATAGATGTTTTTAGTTTGCTTTTAAAAGAAAACACTGTTGTAGCAGACTGTAGTTCATGTGGAAGAGAATTCCAGAGAGTAGGACCATAATGACTAAAAGTGCTATTAGCTGATTTATTCTGCAGTGAAAAGACGTTTATTTGATGATCTAAGGCATCTCTCTGGTGTGCATTCAGCGAGCATGTCAACAACGACGGAAGGAGCTAAGCCAGTAAAACATTTAAAAACAGTAAGAAGTATTTTACTTGGAGCAAGTGAAGAGAAGATAAAATAGGAGTTATGTGTTCAGACCTTTTGGTTTTTGTTAATACTCTGGCTGCCGCGTTCTGAATAAGCTGGAGTTTATTTAACGTCTGCTTTGTCAGTCCAGCAAAAAGTGCATTACAGTAATCCAGTCTACTAGAAATAAAAGCATGAACCAGCTTTTCAGAGTCTGACTAGAAACATCTCGTTTTTGATGTATTTCCAAAATGATGAAAGGCATTCTTAGAAATATTAGAGATGTGTTTCTGGGCCCATATTCACAAACATTCTAAAAAAATTCACAGAGAGCCTAATCTAAAACCCTCGAGGAGTCCTAGCTTATGAGCGATTTAGGAAACTTCTCAGAGCAGAGATGTAGAGGCAGCGCTACAACCGCTACGTCCTGTCTACCTGATATACAAATTGCTAAGCTAACTTTAGCACTTGATTTGGCTAAGTTCATAAACCATATGACAGATCTCATAGCCCAATGGGACTGTTCACATTTCGCCATGCATTTCGTTTGCTAGTGAGACTGTAGTCTTGTTTAAATGTTGTGTTATAGAGTTTGGTGATCCCAGAAACACTTTTCTTCTGTCGTGGCTGGAAGGGGACCCTTGATTTATGAACCTCTCGCGAGATCTTTCGCGTGTCTGGGGTTCCTGTCAAGACTCAAGCATCGGTCTCTGCCTCCTCTGCTCATGTCGCTTCCATACATCTATGGTCTCTTCTGGCTGCGCCGTCACATACAGCCGTTATCCCATTGGTTGCGCTTTGAAAGGTCAGCGGCAGTGATCCGGGGCAAATCAGAGCAGTGCGCCACACGGAGGGTAGCAGAGCAGCTTAGTCGGGCAGCACTGCTTTCTCCATAGGAAAACAGTGGAACAGCCTGTGCAATGTGTTTTCAGTGACATGGGCATAGATTAGACAGTAAAATCGACAGAATTTAGTGTCTATTAAGAAATTGTGTAACTATGAATACTATTATACAACATCCCTGTTGAATAAATGCCAAAGCAAATTTTAAAAGTAATCAAAACAAAGTTTGAAAACACGGTCGTACTTGTGCTGTAGCTTTTTCACATTCTGATAATTGTCATATTTATATATATTTATGCTTATTTACCATGCTGGTAATTTTAGTGCTTAATATATTTGATATTAACAGAGGAAGCGTGCTATGTCCATGAAAGCCATTTTATTGTTTTGTGCAAAACGCTTTGTAACATGAAGAAAAGTGCTTTTAATAAAGATGATGATGATGATGATTATTAACTGCGCCCATCTCTAACAAGATCAATCACAAACATTATCCCTGCATGATTTAACCTGTAGCGTTTCATTAACTCAGTGTCTTAAGCCTGTTAAAACTCCTCCTCACTCCTCTTAACAGTTTTTCACTTTAGGAGCTCCTTTAAGGCCTAAGATGCTTTGTGAATAACTTTTATCTTTACCAGGATCTACTCTTAACTTTAAGGGGAAGTTCTTAGAAAATGTCACAATTCTCAGGAATTTTCTTCATCACTCGGAGCAACTCTGTGTGCTCGGAAGCTTTATGAATACGGCCCCTGGAAGTTAAGATCAGCATCTAAAATCATAACTAGGTTTTTGACATGCTCACATGGTTTCACAGACAGGGGAGTTAACAAAGATTGAATCTCATGCCTCAAAGCCTTTGGACTTACTAACAGAAACTCTATTTTGTTATAATTAAGCTGTAAAAATGTTTTGACTATCCAAAATGTCCATATGATTGATATGAAATATTATATTGCTGTATTATGGACCCCAAGAGGAAACATATACACATTAAACAACAGAGGACCTACAACGACCCTCGAGAGACTCTGTATGGAGTGTCAAACTCATCAGATTCACAGTTTCCAATAGACACAGAGAAAGATCTCACTGTAAGATATGAAGGAAGGCAGTTAAGAACTGTGCCTTTCAGGCCTAAACAGAGTTCAAGGCGCTGAAGAAGAATTATGTGTTCCACAGTGTCAAAAGCTGCACTGAGGTCAAGAAGTACCAGAAGTGAAACTTTATTGTCTGTGCCAATTTTATGATCATTAACACCTCTGACTGGGACAGTTTTGGTACTGTGGCCAACTCTAAAACCAGACTGGTTAACATCAAACTAATTATATGACAAATGCATATGTAATTGTTGGTAAACAACCTTTTCAAGAATTTTCCCCGAAACTGGAAGGTTTGATATTGGTCTGTCTCAAAAACAAGGGGATCAAGATTACTCTTTTTTAACAGTGGTGTTACAGTACGATAGCATGTTTGAGACATGAGGGGAAAATTCCAGAATATAGGGAGGCGTTAACAGTCTCAAGGACATCCACTACCTAACAGCTAAAAGCATTTTTGAACAACTTAGTGGCCATTAGGTCAAGAGCACATGCATCCACATCTTGTACTGTAGCTCACAAGACTGAGTCGAGGCGAAGTTGGAAAGAGTTTTGGTTCAAATGCTGATTACGACAAAATCAAACATAATGTTGGTAATTACAAACTACATTACAACGGGGTTACCTTCAAATATACTTTTCAGGCAGCCTGGCAGAGATCTACACTCTAATGAGTGCACTCTTCTTGTTTAACTGTAATTTTGTAAATTTATGTTTTAGAGCAGCACATTTAAGAAAAAAGAAGAAGAAAGAAGAGCATTTTAAGGTAGTATCACTACTTTTATTTAAGGTAAGGATTGAGTGATCTGGCTACTCCTCCATTAGACACTAAAATGTGCACATTTTAACAATAATAAAAAGAAGGTAGGAAGAAGGAAGGTAGGAACTTTTTGTCATGAAGGGGAAGCTGTACAGGACCTCAATAAAAAGTAAGGTGGACTGAGCTCATGCAAACTTCGATAAACCAATGATTATGCTGTCTTTGCAAAACAATAATTTGTCAGCAAAAACTGAACATGCACATATATTACTCTCAGTGTGTGTAGACTGTGTCTGATCAGGGAGAAGGTTACAGTCAGTGTAATGCGGAAAGATATGAAGCAAGCAGACTGTTTTTTTTTCCTTTTTTGCTCTTTGGTCAGTGACCTTGGATTTTTATATATATATTATTATAAAGCTGTTTACGTCAAATTGAACCTTTAATCCTTTTAAATCAGTCATCACAGGTGAAGTCCATGACCTCACTCGGTGTACCCTTTTTTTAAACCTTCAATGAACATGTTTGAATAAGTGTTCATAGAGCATGGAGAGGGAACATTAATATTATTGGACTGGTTTCAAGTCTCTTCTTACCTGCTGCACTGCTGTCTGATGGAACCTGATATTGTCCAATATGACACTTCAGGCCTGGTATTTTATCATGTTAGGACCAAGGCCACGTGGCCTTTGGTGATGTCAATTTTCAAGAGCACAAAGGTTAATGTGAGGGCAGCAAAACCATTAACTAAAACAATTATTTTAAGTCCATGGAAATAATTAATTTAACCTGAGGGTCATGGATTTTATTTTTAGTACAATGCCTGGCCAAAAAAAGTCATACACACCTAATATATCGTTGGACCGCTTTTAGCTTTGATCAGCATCTTTTTGCCATGGCATTATGCACTGTCACAACATTTATTCTGTCCAGAGTTACACTAATGTTTCACCAAGATCTTATATTGATGATGGGAGAGTCGGACCGCTACATGAAGTCTTCTCCAGAACATCCCAAAGATTCCCAGTGGGATTAAGGTCTGGACACTGGACACACTGTGGTGGCCAATCCATGTGTGAAAATGATGTCTCATGCTCCCTGAACCACTCTTTCAGAATTTGAGCCCGATGAATCCTGACATTGTCATCTTGGAATATGCCCGTGCCATCAGGGAAGAAAAAAATCCATTAATGGAAAAACCTGGTCATACAGTATATTCAGGTAGTCAGCTGACCTCATTTTTTGGACAAATAACATTGCTGAACCTCAACTGAGCAACTGAAGCAACCACAGGACACTGCCCCCACAGGCTTGTACAGTAGGCACTAGGCATGATGGGTACATCACTTCATCCACCTCTCTTCTTACCCTGATGCCCCCATCACTCTGGAACAGGATAAATCTGGACTCATCAGACCACATGACCTTCTTCCATTGCTCCAGAGTCCAATCTTTATGCTCTCTAGCAAACTGAAGCCTTTTTTTTTCTGATTAGCCTCACTGATAAGTGGTTTTCTTAAGTTCTCCTTGCATTGTGCGTGTGGAAATGCTCTTACTTTCACTATTAAACATAGCCGTGAGTTCTCCTGTTGATTTTTTATGATTTGATTTCACCAAACGTTTAAATGATCTCCCATCACGATCATTCAAGATTTTCTTCTGACCACATTCCTTCCTGAGGATGATGGTTCACCGATGTCCTTCCAGGTTTTAACAATGCGTTGGGCGCTTCTTAACCCAATTTTAGTAGCAGTCTCCTTTTCGTCTGAAACAGAGTAACTCTTTTCCATGACCACAGTATATGTCTTCTGACATGGTTGTTTAAGAAATAAGAAGCTACTCAGTGCATCAGTTATGGTTAAATAACTTGTTGACAGCTGAAACATATTAATCACTGCAGTGATTATCCAATGGAAGCCTCTTACCTATTTGCTTAATTAAATTTGGCCGGGCAGTGAATATGTGTAACAAATATACTGTATATGTTGAGTTTCTTGTCTCATTCATTTATAGTGTATCATATTTTCTTACCATAACCAGTTAACCGTCTCTCATCAGAAGTTCACTCAGTCACAGCTTTGGCATCATCAGGATGAATTTGGTTAAGTCTCCTGGTCCATCTATCCTAGATTTATGTTAAACTATCGTCATAAATAGCCATGGTTTTTTCCTGTGGTTCATAACAGGCTTGAACATTGCACCACTGGTTTTATGTGCATTGTTTCACTTAATGTTGCCAATAAGAATTCAGAATCCTAACAAAAGACACTGGTTCCAGAAAACAGATTGACTGGAAAGACGGAAGAGGAGAAAATAGCAAATTCAGCTGGGACAGTGAGGGCAGGGCATCAAGGTCACTGTGGCTTCAGGGTATATCATTTTTTGAGGAGTATAAGGCCAACCTGAGTGGGCACAGCGGCCGTGGCCTTCATGGCCTCCATGATATTAATGCCCTGTGACACTGCAACAAAGTTGGCCAACTGTTGCCTCTCCATAACAGCCCCACTTTATATTCACATATCCCTGTGTCTCACAGCTGTTTCCCTCTGCTTCTACTTTTATGCCAAAACCGGTAACCAACCTGCTGTGTCTTTATGATGTGACTTCAAAGTGATGGAGTCAGAGGTTTGGTGCCACTGCATAGATTCCAACATTAAAAGAGCCGACACAAAACAAAGATTTTTCTTCACTGGGAACAAGGTGAGGATTACTGTGATCAGAGGAGCCTGAGTCTGCACTGGTGGTTGATGTTTGTAAACTGTGTGCAGAAGAAATGAAATCACTAAGTGAATACAAAACATGGTAATTAGTTTCACAATATTCAGGAAGGTGTAGCAGGAAATGATTTAGAATTGGTTTAGACTATTGTTTCCAACAGATATTGTTTTTATCAGGGGCAGGTACAACCCTTGTTATTTGTTGTTATATTTTACTCCAAACTGTATTTTCAGTTGTCCAACCTTTTGTCACAGTTTCTCTCTGTCCCTCCTCTCCAACCACATTCCTTATTCCCTGGGCGTCTTCATTTTTCCATCCATCCATCCACCAGCTGCCCTCAGACTTTCTGGCCTTGTCCCCACTAGGTTTGTAAGAAAATATCGATACACTTGAGGAAAGCAATATTATGTTTTGTGATAATGTATCGATTCTCAAAACGTATCGTGATGTTTGGATTCATGCAAAGATTTGTGGCCGTGGTTTATTTTGTGTTATGGTTACTAGAAATCGTCGAGGAAAAGGCACCAATCCATAGATGTAGACTATGACAGACATTTTATATGGAGTTAACAAAATATTAAAAGATAATTTTAAATTTGGTGCATAGACTACGGACTTTTACAGTTGGAGAATGAAAGAATCAATGTCAGCCTAAAACAGTGACAGAGGAAAATTAAAATATTTTAAAAAATTAAGCATTATTCATTCCAGTTTTTGACAAAGCCACAGGGAGCCAATGAAGAGGGGCAAAAGAGCAGCATGTGGCTCCGGAGCCTCAGGTTGCAGACCCTTGAACAGGGGTTTCCAGTAGACTACTTTGATTTCAAACCACGAGAACCTTAATCTTACCCCGACTCTGCCCCTTTACCTGTATGTGAACCTGCCTCTCTGTGATAAAACTCCACATTTGCAATAAATTATTGAACTGCCTGTCACCTTCATCTGTATTTGGGTCCCATCCCTGTCCCCTGTATTCACCACTTTTTTTTTTAAACTTGTTACTGGTACTTTTCAGCAAGTAATGTTAGTATGTGTTGTGTGAGTGTGTCTACACAAGTGAACAAGAATTTTGAGCTGCTGTGGAAAAATACTCCACTGTATTTAAAATATATTGAGCAAATTGTATTTTTATGGCAATTAAATTGTGGGAAATGTGTTTTTGTTTGCTTAATACCAGTACAGGCACAGAGTACAGATTTCACCTGAGAGTTTTCTGCCCACAAGCAATCTGTTCTTGTGTCGACTCATTCGCTGTGGTAGTACATGCAGAGGCACAAAACTTTCAGTAAAAATTCACATGTAGAAGAACAGACCGTGCTGCTCACCTGCTGTATGTCTTAAAAATGGAAGCAGAGAGTCATATTGGACAGCGGCATGTTCAATCAGACTGACGTGCAGCAGCTCAGGATGGGCTCTAAGTCTGTCTTCCAACAAATTCACCATTCCTCTATGACATTTTCAATGTGACTGAAAGTAATTAATTCATTTTAGATCCCACTCATGCAAAAGGAAAAGAGGTCACATTGGTCATGCACCTTTAATGACATCCATGTACTCATGATGAGGTTGGATTGCACAAACCTGTTTGATCCAAGCTGTCTGCGGCAAAATTGTTGATCTGGCCTGTTGTAAATGTACGGAGCTGTAACCAGACTGTCATCAGTGATAAATGACTGCAGGCATGAAGGGGTTTTTAATGAGGATGTTTTGTTTCGCATCTTTGTTTGTAGACACTGTTGGAATTTTGTTGACTGACTCTTTGTTACGGTGTTCGTCTAATTTATTCTCAAAACTCAGAAATCAAAATCTGAATGATGGAGGAAAATCTACTGCAAAGTGGCAACAGCTTCTACAGTTGGTTTTGACAGAAAAGAAAGCAAACACTTTTACTGTACTGAATATGATGGGAGTCCTCGTTCGGCTTGTATTAAAAGAAAGACGGCGTTAACAGAGTAAATCAGAGAAATAAAACATTATTATCTGACTGCTTCACAGCGGTTACATTCTGAAGCACAAATAAACATGCCCAGACATTTTGGCTTCTCGATTCTGAGTGAGTACAACTGAAGCAAACACTCCTCTGCCTCTTCTGCCTGTTTGTGTGTATCTCATTCCTAACACACAAGACCATCAAGGTGGATAAAGGAAAAGCCTGGCTTATTTTGATTAGTGCTGTGTTTAAATGTCTAGTTTATGTTTCTTTAACTTCAGCTTCTTAAAATTTAGATTTTTCCACTCCACTCACTTTCTGACTAAGTCGAACAGAGTAGCTGATTATGTAGGTGGTACTATCAATATGAATAATTACTGACTCATGTCCTGTAGCAAGGTGTATGGTATAAACATTTCTTAAGAAATACAAATTAAACAATAAGTAGGCTTGTATTATTTTTTTTTAAGTTGTTTTTGTGGCTTTTTGTCTTTTATGTTATATAATAAAGCTAAAAGGAGAGGAAAAGGAGACAAGGAGGGTACATCAAGTGGGTTGGTCTCTAGAATCAAACCTGTGCTACTGCTGCTGCTGTGCCCTGAGTATTGCAGGCAGATGTCCTACCAAGTGTGCTACTGGAGTAAACAAGACACATCTGAATGCTATTATCATGACCTTAAGTTTGTCTGCAATTTTGCCAGCTGTCACTTTCACTTTGCTAATTGCGTCAGAATTGACCCGTTTTTCGCTTCTAAGAAGAAAACAGCTCTAACTTTCCCTTCTTTTTGTGACATAGTATCTGCTTTTAGACAATCAACTGTTCTGGGCTGCTTATGTTCTCCATGCACGCTCACAATACAAGCTTGATTAACCCTGGCTTGAGTTAGCTTTGACTGGACCTGAGTAAATCGTGTTAGTGGAACGGCTTAAGCTTTGAGTGGAAGTTGCAGTTTATTTAAGCTGGGCTTTTCACTTAAACTCAGATTTCATTATCAGCTTTGATGGAATACCCCTCTGCAGCTCAAGGCAGAGAGCTGAGGAGAAAGATGTTGGTCACTATGTTTTTATAAGCATCCAACTTCACAACCTGTGTGCTGTTATTGGCTGAGAGCTTCACACCACTGCACACAGACTGATGCCCAGAAACACCCTAAACAAAATAATGACAAAATGTGGAAAATCTTGCATAGTGTTCCTTTTAAAGACAGCAGATCAAATCTGCACTGTGACTAGTCCTTATTAGAAAACGATAAGAGATGTTCAACAACCACAACAAACTCAAGTCCAAGTATGATGCAAAATACAGAGACTGGGGAAAGGTTTTCCTCCTGATTCAAGGAATTAAGTTAATGAGGGCAAATACAAAATTAGAAGTAATCCACAGGATAAGGTTGTCCTATTTAAAAATCACACTTTTTTCACTCTAAACAGGTCATAATAATGACATGTTAACACCGCAAAATGTGAACACTCTAAAAGAATAAAACAACAAGGTCGCTGGTGTGATCCAATTTCATAGAATAAAGTAATTAATGTGAATTTACACTGGTCATAAAACAGTAATTAATATATCTCTAAATTAAAGTGGCTGTGATTGTTTTGTTTAAATGTTAATCTGAAAACAATATACTGTAGTTAAGTCATTCATTTTTGAAAGACATCAAAATCTTTGCACCTGTTCACGTTCCTTAAGTCGGTTTTCAGCACAAACAGTTCCATTGCAGGCCATGAACCTCCTGCATCGGGTAAATTTTTAAAAGAAAATGTAAAACGAATTTTTGCTCCTATATTATGAATATGAATATTCTATTTCTTTTTGCTTTTTCAAACATACTAGAAATGGTGGTCAATGCTATGTCATTGTACAATACTGGCCCGCTGTTGGTTATGTAGTCACGTGTGTAAGAGCGTGTGTACGAGTATGCTTTTCTATGTAGTCTGCTGTGGGGAAAACATTAAACAGGATGCTTTGTGGCTTGAACTGAATAGGACTTTTGTTTCTATATTAGCACACAACCCATACTGGTCACAGTTTGTCACAAATTATTAGCTCATTATTCTGGTGACGTCTTTGATGCGTTTAAGATATTGCACTGCACTTGGTAACAGTGGTTTTGAAAATTTGATTCACCTGTTTAAAGGTCTGCTATAATATGAAAAGGTACAAGACAGGTTTATGAAAAAAAAAAAAAAGTAAAAAAGTATGTCACCGTAGCTATTTTCATGGGTTTTTATGCATGTGTATGTTTAAATGCAGGCATGTCCACTTAAAACCTGCACTACAGTACAATGGATGAAGAACAGTATGATAGATACGTAGATAGAATTGGAGCAGCATGGTGGTGCAGTGCTTAAAGCTTTCTTCTCACATCAAGGTGGTTCTGGTTTTAAACCTGCCTGCCAGCTGGGGCCTTTCTATGTGGACTTTGCATATTCTCTCTGTGTCTGGGTGGTTTTGCTCCGACTTCCTCTCGCGGTCCAAAGACATGCAGGTTAATTAGTAACTCTAGAGTGCCCGTAGCTGTGATTGTGAGCATGAAGGGTTGTTTGTCTCTATGTCAACCCTGTGATGAACTGGCGACCCAGGCCGTACCCCGCATCTCACCCAGTGTCGTCTGGGAACGGCTCCAGCGTCCAAAGTTACAGATAATGGATGGACGGACATTTAAATTGGAGAATGATACAATGTCAGAGGGTTTTACTGGCATTTGGTTTTCACAAAATGTTTAAGGATGTCATATAGGAAATTAAATTACTTGTACTTTCATTTTTACACATTATGGGTGATGAATTAAAGGACCAGTGTGTAGGGTTTAGTGGCATCTAGCAAAGAGCTGGCAGACTGCAAACACCTTCCCTCATCATACCATTCCCAGGGTGTAGAGGAAAATCACACAAAATGCAAAAGGCTATATCTAGATGGCGCTTGGTTTGTCGGTTCTTGGCAGCTGAAACATGAAGGCGCAAAAAGGCGGACTCTGTGGAAGAGGACCTGCACCCAAGATATAAACAGCTCATTCTAAAGTAACAGAAATACCATGATTCTTATTTTGAGGTGATTACACACTAATGAAAACATACTTATGAATATCATATTCTATATCTGCAGCCAATAAATCGTACACAATGGACCTTTAAAGGAGAAGTCTGGAAAGTGAGTGGAAAGACTGAATGATTTAAGTATGGAAATTATATGAATCATATGCCACGGTTTTCACAGTAATCAGATCTAAGCACCTACGGGAAATTTTGGACTAACATTTAAGGTCACATTAGCTTTACATTCAATAAAGTTGCTCTGAATTCAGCCCCCTGAAAATGTCACAGCTCCAGTGTGGGTAATAAATAAATCTAGAGCAGAGTGATCACAAATAAAAGTGTTCGCAGTCTGTGAGGGGAATGCTGTAGTTTGTAGTCTGGTAGTGTGATATTGGATTAAGATGGCACAGATGGCACATGCTAGAAAAACAACTTACCCATTTCCAACCACAGTGCATCAGGGTCTCTATTGGCTCTCCCTGCGCATCAGCACAGTCAAAGTTAACCACTAACCTGTGAGTCTGCCATTACAGGCTGGAGATCACACCGAAACAGGGAACACATGATTCAATTTATCCCCTATGTGGACTTCAATTGAAGTAAATGGAAGACAGACCAAATATTGGTAGGACAGAATTGTAAAAAGTGTACAGTTCAAGAGGCTTGAAGAATCTCGGCCAGGGCAGCTGTTCTGGCAGCTGATAGTGGCACAACACCTTACTGAGACGTTTTCTGTTGGATTTTGCTTTAATATGTCACCCATTTGTACCCAATTATGACAACCTGTCTCCCTAGAAATTAAGTTTGTATATTACCAAATGATTTTCATAATTATGTTGTAGTGGAAAACGTATCTGCTACCTGGATTATGTTCACAGACAACATTTCTTAGAAACAATACATTTATATAACGAGGTGGATGGCAGATGTTCAAAGTGGAGGACCTTAAAGGGACAGTTCACCCCAAAATCAAAACCACATATTTTTTTCCTTTGGCCTTTAGTGTCATTTATCCACCTAGATTTTTTTTGTTATGAGTTTTGTTGTGAGTTTTTGAGATATCATCCATAGAGATGTCTGCCTTCTCTTGAATATAATGAAAATAAATGGCATTGGCTTGTGGTGCTCAAAGCACCAAAAAATACATTTGAAAAATTCAAAACCTGAGTCTCTTTCCAAAAATCATGACCCGGGTTACTCAAAATAATGCACGGATCTTGTTGCGAGCAGTTTCATGTAGGAACTGCTTTCTTTCTGCAGTAGAATCTACCAAGACTAGACTAGAAGTGATTCCTGCAACAAAAGCACTTTGGTTAAGGTTAGGAAATATGATCAGGATAGATTTAGGCAGTAAAAACACTTTGGCTAAGGTTTGGGGGAAAAAAAGGACTTTGTGTAGGTTTTGGCAACAAAAGCATTTTGCTTTTGGCAAAGATTCGCATTTCAGTTAAATATTAATAAAAGAGATCTAATGTCAAAGACACTGATAACGTTATGCTGTTGTCACTACGAGTGAACACTGTCTTGCAAGATTGCCTATTTTGGCAGAAAACACATGCATTTGCCAGGTGTGTTAATTGACTAATTTTTTCTTTGTATGTTAATATAAACATATTTCGGTCAGCATTATGTTCCCTTCAAAAATGCACGAGCTGTTGCAAATTAGTTGTACATTATTATTATATTATTATTATTATTATTATTATATTATTACAATACTAATTTCTTTCTACTAAAAATAAAGTAGTTCCTACTGAAGCTGCTCACACAAGGTCTGTGGATTATCTTGACTGACCAGGTCATGTTCTCTGGAAAGAGACACTAATTTTGAATTTTTTGAATGTATTTTTTTTTTTTTTTTTTTTTTTTTTGGGTGCTTTGAGCCTGTTCAGTTCCTTTATACTGGAAAGAAGGCAGACATCTCTACAGCAGATATCTCCAAAACTCTGTAAGTTACACCAGAAGGATAAAGGGCAAAATATGTATTTTTGATTTTGTCCTTTTAATGTTTCTGTGGATTGTAAAGGTTTGAGGGAGTGTTGAAAGCTGTTTGATTGTCACAGCTCCAGTGAGTTCTCACTCACTGTGTCTTGTTTTTGGTTTTTAACCCCTGACACACACACACACAACACACACACACACACACACACACACACACACACACACACACACACTACATGGAAAATTTCTTCAATTGCAAAAGCTGTAAGGAATAAATCAAAAAGGGGCAAAAAGAAAAAAGTGCCAACTTACAGAAGAATTTGGGCCGTAGGCATAACGGGGGAGAAATGAAAGGAAAAAAAGATCTTTTATTTTGCATTTCAAGTCCAAAGTTGAAATGTCGAGATTAAAGTCAAACTTTCAGTATTAATGCCAGGCATGAGAAAAAATAGATCAGAGGAGAAGTTTTTTTTTGTTTTTTTTTTTGTGAATAAAGTCGAAATGTTGCCAAAAAACGTCAATATGTCGAGGGTAAAGATTAAATGTTATGAATAAAGTTTAAAAATCATTTTAAGGATAAAGTCAAGATGATATTTCAACTTTATCCAAAAACAACAAAAAAATGTTCTTTAGTTTTGCTTATGCTCGGTCTTAATACTGGAAGTTCGACTTTATTCTCGACATTTCAACTTTACATTGTTGACATTTTGACTTTATCCTCCAAATGCAGAATAAAAAAAACTCTTCCTAATTTTTTCCCCTTATGCCTAAACTAATTCTCTGTTTGCTAGTTCTCTCTCAATTTAGTTCTCTTATCTTTTTTGTTCATTTCTGGTGCTGGCCACTGCATGTTTTTTTTAGTCTGGACACACACACACAGACACAGACACATATAGTACATTCTCTCTGTCTAATATACAAGGAGTGGCATTATGACAACAACGAGTATCACTGTTAAATGTTTACTGTCAGATTAACAGTAACTTACTGGTAACAATTATCCAGTAGTTGCTGTATTTCATAGGAGTGTAAGAAAATCATGCAAGGATCTGCATCAGCTATCTGTGCTCCTCTTTTGTATCACTGGCTGCCTCAACAGTGTTTTAACAGTGCAATACAAACAATACTCAACTATTAAAATATAGAACCAAATATGAAATGACATGTTCTGAACACAGAATACCATCATGAAAATGAATACTTGTCAAAAATACACATATTCTACAGTAACATATTGCATTGCACAGTTTATACGGTAAGAAACTGTTGAGAATACAATACAACATAAAAAGATCTGACCAGACCAAAATGACATAAAAGGCAACACAAGACAAAAACGATTAAACAAGACGTAACAAGATGAAAACTGTAACATCACAAAATCATTGTAAAAGATGTAACAAGGCGAAAACAAGACCAAAATGATGAAAAAGACGTAACAAGACATAAACAACATAAAACACAGAACAGGACATAACAAGATGAAAACAACATGAAAGACAGACTGTCGTAAAAGATGAAAATTACATAACAAGATGAAAACGATGTAAAAATGGCAACAAGACAAAAACAAGATAAGAGACATGACGGGGGTGCCCCTGTGGCTCGGTTGATCAAGCACGCGCCCCATGTACTGAGGCTATCAGTCCTCTGCAGCAGCCGCTGGTTCGACTCCCATCTGCGGACCATTTCCTGCGTGTCATCCCCTCTCTCTCCAGCCTCTTTCCTGTCATATCTTCAGCTGTCACTGTCAAATAAAGGCAAAAAGCCCAAAATAAAAAATAAAAAAGAGAGATGTAAAAAAGACATAACAGGACGTAACAAGACATAACAAGAAAAAAATGACATAAAAGACATAACAAGACATAAACAATGTAAAAGACAGCAAGATCAAAACAACGTTACAAGACAAAAACCAACATATCCTCCAAATCATACGCCCAGATAGGTCGTATGTGGACATACGACCCAGTAGAGCGTTTCTGGTCGCGTTTCTGGTCGTTTTCTGTTGGAGAACAGGCTGCATTAAGAAAAGCAAAAGTCAATAGAACAGTGGCGTGGTGTATCAGGGAGGGCGCCGCCCCCGAAACAGGAGACCTGAGTAAGAATCCCGGCAAGGCCAATCCTTCTTCGCGCATCTCTTTTTGGGGGTTAGGGTTAGGGTAAACGTACCACCTCTCTGGTCGTTTTCTGTTGGAGGACAGGCTCACGAAAACATGAAAAAAAGACGTAACAGGACATAACAAGATAAAAATGACTTAAAAGAAGAAACATGACAAAAATGATGCGAAAGACATAACAAGACAAAGCAGAAAGAGAGGGAGACTCACCCATGGAGAAAAGGTGAGGTTCAGTTAACTTTGCACAGAAACTGCTGGTAGAAATGTCCTTCAGAGGGCTACTTTTAGTTTTATGCTAAAAGCCTGAACTTTTTCACTTTTACTTGAGTAAAGAAGTTGAATCAGTACTTCTTTTTTTACACAACTATCTGTATGTCTACTTGAGTACAGAGTGTGTGGACTTTTGCCACCTTGTCTTAAATTCACTTATCAATAATACTTGGATGTAACAATGTATCTTTATACACCAGCACGACAGTTTAAACTAGGTTTTTCCTTCAGCAGTTAGTTAATAAAATAGCAGGAATGTAACCCAAACAATAAGACACACACACAACCCATAATAATCTGCAAGAAAAAAAAAATATTGATTCACTGAGGATCATGTCTTTAAAAAGGAAGGTTACATGGCAGTCATTCATGTGAGCAACCCTCTCGCTGTTAAATCTGACAGCCCGTGAATGAAATAATTTTCAATTGATAATCCAGAGAGGGAATTCAATCTTTGCCACCCGTTGCTTTGGTGAAAGCACCATGGGAACTCCTAAAAACACAATCATATTTCTTTTCTCTGGCTTTCAAATGATTTGCCAGGGTTCGCTGGTAGATATCACGCTCACTGAGGTGGAATAGTGAGGGCTACATTTCTGAGTTAACTGATAATTTTCTCACCAGCAGCAGCAGCTGCAATAACTAGCTGAGCAAGCAGAGGGCACACTGTCAATACTGGTGATCTGACGACCTCAGAGCTTTGTTGGAATTTACACTCATGTTTGACACAGATACTGAAAGAGTGTTTCTGTTCTCACAGATCAGACAAAAAGCCATGGAAGTACGTTGCTAAATTTCCATTATTTTGCTCCTCCTTCTGTGTAACTGTGCTGATACCAGAGGCCATTGCTAATAATAATCAAGCTGAGCTGATCACAGTATGCTTTTTTATGTAGATAATACGTGAAGTCATCATAGTCATGATAGTCAAACCCACTTACACTGACTGTAAAATTGCCCATGTTGACACTTTTTCCAGTTACTGTGACCACAACTAAACTCCAGGAAACATGAAATGAATCATTTCCTGAGCACCACAAGATATTGCTAGAGACAGTATTTTGAGAATAACACTCACGACATGATACTTGGATTCAAGACAGCCAAAAATAATATGTGCTTTATCTAACCTGGAAAAAATCATTGCAATGAAAAATGACCAAAAAGGAAAAACCCATTAACCCACGTACAGTAATCTCTATTAACAGATATCTGCATATGAATGCAGAATTGGTAAAGGGACAAGATTTTGGTTTCTGAAGTTTTCCAACTTCTGCTTGTAAACTGAGTATTATTAGCCAATCGTGTCTGTGTGGGCTATGGTTGCACGAATGCAAACCTTTCAGTAGGGGGTCCTTGACCCCTAGGGGGTCCTCAGAGTTATTTACTTGATGCCAAAGGACTGAACATGAGCATGAATTAACATTTAGCTAGCATATTATTAATAAACAAATAAACAATAAAAAATAAACATTAAACAACACTGGCAAAAGGCTGCCCTTGAATCTCATGCAATCATGTAAGCAAGCTAACCTGCTAAAACACTATGTAGCACCTAACTGTGAACTAGTTTGCTACGTATTATTTAAACATATTTATTTACTGCAGGGAAATAATAAGCCATCTCGGCACTGAAACTGTTTTTTAAAAAGATTTTAAAAGTGTCATAATCAACTGGAAGTGCCAGTCGACCTCCACAGCACGATATCAGTCATTTTTGTTAAAGTGAGACTACCAGTTGGAAACAGTGTTAACTTTTGCAATTAAAAGCCCAGCCAAAGTTACTGTGGCCCATCCAAAATTGAAATCCTGGCGCCGTGCCTGCCTCAGAAACCACCAGAGAAATTGCAGAGTGTGACTCTAACACAGCTAACATTAGCCATGCAATTACTGCTGCTAACTCAGCAGCTACTGGTGAGCTCCACAAGAAAATATTCAATGAAAGATATAGTAAGCAGTCCCTGTATGAAATGGTAAAAGAAAAAATCAGATTGTGATTACTTTGAGAGATATTGTGATATGATTCACAATTAGTGGAAATAATAATTTTTGCATTACAAACATTTCTTTATTTTCAGTGAAAAAAGTCAAAATGATATGACATTTGTTGGGGTCTGTACCAAACAAACATGTTCTTACATCTGGAGAACAGGATTTGTGGGGCAGGACACCTCTGCAGCACAGCAGTGTTTCATTATAATGCTGTTTGTCACACATTCCTCCATTAAAAAACTGGACCTCCTGGGATTCGAATATTGCATTTGGTCATCTTATGATTCTGATAACAATTCAATTAAATTTGCAGCCCCAGTTTATGCATATTGATTAAAAACTATGCATATTGATTGTTAAACACTTGATACGTATTGTGTCAGCTATTTCAAATTATATTAAATTTGACTGTGGTAATGCATCTGAGGCAGGTGTGGAGTGGGATAATAACACAGGCCATGAATCTGACGTCGGTCCCCCCATTCTGTCCATTCACAACAGACCATGTTTACTGTAAACATGTATATGCAAGTGAAATATCTTGACTTTTAGGGTCAAAAGTAGTTGGACAATGCGGTGTCTTCAGTTTCAATTGCATTTTCATAATGAAGGCAACAGTGACAAATATAATTGCCAACCTTGAGACCTCAGAAGTAAGGAGGAGTTTGAAACCAAAGCAGGAATCAGATTTTTCCTCACAAAAAAGTTTCTGAGACTTTCTTACCTGCATTCTGGTCACTTTTAAAGAATGAAAATAACAAAGTAGACAGCAACAGCATTTTTATGTTAAATACTTTTAATTTTAATTGTGATTTTCAGTTAAGAGTATAGAATAATTCACCCTCTCTGCTATGAACATGTGCAAATCTCTGGCATAAACAAATATTAATCACTTTTTATTCATTCATGCATTTTTGCCCATTCCCTATGTATTCCCCTTTCCTTTGAAACTTTCTGTAAGAAATGTGAATTCTAATTTCAAGGATGCAGCTCTCCTCTGCATCACGTGCATGTCAGGAAACAACATTTGGTGTAGCTGTTTTGCTGTCCAGGTGGAAACAGTCAAAACAGGTTGCTATAATTAAAAGAAAAAAGGTGTAAAAATTTGTCAGAACTCAGGGGAAGTACAGGAGAATTTTAAGCCCATGGGAAAACCACAAGAGAGGAATGAGAAATTGAAGTCTCCCAGGAAAATCAGGAGGGTTGGCAAGTGTATCACTTATTCTAAAGATGTAAAAGTGGTGGTGGTTGCTGATGTTGTTGATGCTCCATTCACATCACTGAGCACATTTGGATCTGGATCATCCTCCTCAGGATTTTCAGCCTCTCCTCTTCTCTCCCTAGTTTGCATGCTATCATGTCTCCTCTCCCACTGTGTTTGTCTGTCTCTGCTATCTGTGTGAATGCTGTGCTGCCTCCTCTGTATGTGTGTGTGTGGCCTGTCCTCATTCCAGGTCTCCACGGTTGAGAGGAGGCCATGTGCCTCAGGTCTATCTGGTAACGCCTGAAGCTGTATAGTGTCCTCCTGGATACACATTCTGTCTTCACTTTGTTTTACAGTCTACATATATCTGTATTTTTGTCACCAAAATTTGTTGTGATTTTTTTTGTTTATCTCATCTGTAAATCATCCTTCTGTTGCTCTTCCTGAGGTTTCTCTCCTGTTTCTCCCTAAGGGCAGAGGGTGTTGTATGTTGTACAGATTGTAAAGTGATTTGTGATGGGCTGTATAAATAAAATTAACTTGACTTGACCTGAGCACAAGTAACTAGCCTGCAGCAAGACCAAATCCAATCATTGTTTGACATGAGCTGTTAAATTGTCTTTTTTCACTTCATATACCAGAGGTGGGGCTAAGTCACACTAGTGCAAGTCACAAGCAAGTTACAGTGGTGAAAGTCAAGCAAGACAAGTCACTGCTCAGGTCAACAAGTCAAGTTAGCTAGTAACAGATCCACATAGTTTAACTGGTTATGTGGTCCCCCAGTTGTCTTTCACATTAACAATACATCTTCTCAAGAAAATGCATAACCAATTTGAAGCTACGTCCAACAGCGTAAACTTAATATTAGCTTTCTCGCTAGCTAGCTATCAGCCAATATGTCAGCTAAAAAGACACTTTGACGTAGCTTTCTTGGGACTTTTCACATTGCATTTAGGCCTAGGCTAACAGCTGCAGCCAGGCTAATAAAGCATTCACACTGGCATAATCCTGGCACACCCAAAGTGGGCTAACCCCTGTTTTAGCCTAGGGCTTGGTGGCCCTGCTTTGGAGTTCGTGGGGTTATCCCCTGAAAATTTACTAAACGCAGGGCTAAAAGTCGCCGCTGTGAAAGGAGTAGTCACAACATTACAAAATGTTCACATCAGTTGCAGCACCAATGAGCATTTAACCCAGAGCTAGAGGAAGTGCAGTGTGAGTGAACTGAGGGTGACCCTGGGCTGACAATGTGTGTGTGAATGAGAAGTAAGTTGTCCCAGGGTAAACTCTTAGCCCAGGGCTAAGGATAGCAATAAGAATATGCAGTGTGAAAAGCCCTTTTGTGGGTTTTGTAGTAGTAGAAGAAGTTGGATGTTGTGGTGGTCTTGTCACTGCTTTTGAGCTGCATGCCACTGCTCTCCTCTTTTACTGTTACCAACAATATAGTCCTTGTATTCAAATTTTATTTTTTGACAAGCCACCTCCATATTAACTGCCTCATGCATTGGCCTTTGCTGATCTGCAGTGGGTTGCCAGGCTTGTGCACATCGCACTAGAAATCACCCAATCAGAAACATAATGTAACTTCTTTTAATATCTTGAAAAGTGCAAAAATTTAATCAAAAAAGTCAATTCCTTTTGAGTCATCTGTCTCAAATCTCAAAGTCAAGTCTTTTATCAGTGTCTAAAGTCCTAAAATTAGCAACTTGAGCCTGACTTGAGTCAAACATGTGCCTCAAGTCCCTCACCTCTGACGCATACTGTACAGCAAGTATATTTAACATGTATTAATAATATTTCCTTATTAATAACACCAAAACATTTTTGCAGTTGTTTGGAATGTTCATTATTTATTCAGCATAAAATATTAACTTGTTAAACTTCATTTAGAAGAAGAAAAAGTCACATCTAGATCATTTTTAAAAACAAATTTACACATCATTACAAAAAGACTGAAAGTATTAAAACATACAAAATAAATATCAAAAAAATTTCTAGTGCTTTTCCATGAATCAAACCTCATAACAATGATACAAAACAATGTAGCACAGGCAATGCATTGGAGAAAGAAGTCAAAAAAAAAGGTCATTTCTTTGGGTAAGTAAGATAAAAAAAAAAAAGGTAATAAATTAATATTGCCGTTGTCGTTGTGGCTGGAATCCTCAGTATCTGCAGCAATAACCGCAAGCCCTTGTAGTTCTTGCAGCAGTTGCAGCAATAGCGGCACAAGGAGATGTGGCTCTGACGCTTCTGCCTGATGTGATTCGGCATCTGTGTGGAAGACAAGAGACATGAGCTTGGTGGGTTCATCTCCAGGTTTCATTCTCTCCTTGTGTGGAGAGAGCACCGGGGGTACTCCACGGGGAAAACACATCCACTTAAATTTTAATTTGCTCACGGTAATTGGCTTAATTCATTCAGTCAATTGAACATACCATCCACGATTCCATTGACATTTCTTGATGTGCCGCAACTGGAGTGTCATTGCTCCCTGCCTCCTCCAGCTCCTGCACCTGTTAATGAATTATGCACATTTAGGAGCCACATCTTAGCATCCTGACAAAACATTTATAGTTAATAAGCAAATGAAGTGAGTTTAAGTCAAATTCTTACCCCGGTGAATGGGACGGCGGAGCTCTCCAGAATGCAAATAAAGGCGAGCACGAGTGTCACTGCAACTGCAATGCTGAATGCCTTCATTTTAGAGGGTTTAAACGGTTTAGTTATTAAATCCTGTGAAGATTAGAGCTGATAGGTCTTTTTTCTCATGGGTGTCAGGCCACCGAAGAGCACCACAAGATCTGCAATTTATTCTTCAGCTCCAGTGATGGATGGTGATTGTCTGGGCAAGTGGATTTCTTCAGATCTTTCAGTGACCCTTGTCAGCTCTTTAGAGTCCTTCCGCTGTCTGATGGCTGAGTGTGCAGAGTGTTCTGGTATTTATACACACTTGGGCTCAGTGTTGCCTCATCGCTCCGGGGAGGCCCAGCCCATTCCTGGCAGCAGTTACCTAACTCCACTGGGGAAGTTTTGACCTCCTTGTTTCTCCTCTCTTCATAGTGCTGCAACACTGGTGGAAATTCTCTGATCTATTTTTGATTGTGGGCCCTGCTGTCTTTTCAACAACATCAAATCAACTATGAACTTTTAAATTAAATTACTTTCCGCAGACAGAACATATAATTCCACACATGAACAAGCAGCTGCTGCTGCTGGAGAGACCATCATTTTTACAATAAATGAGAGCAATATGTTTTCTGTATTGAGGCAGCGCTTAAAGCCGCTGGAAACTCAAATTCACAGTAGCCTTCAAACCATATAATTTAGGGTCTGTACGTAATAGTAAACATATAAAAACTATTACAAATACATTTTTAATATGTAGCAATTGCCCATACAAAAATTAGTACAGCAGTCCACATGCTGACTTGGAGCCATAGATGGCAAATTTAATAGGTTGAAATTGTATTTAAAATACAGTCTATTGTTGAAACGAGTTGTTTCCCCCTGAGCCCTCCTCCCCAGACTCGAGGAAGCTCAGGCAGGCTGAAGGAGCACTGCAGGAGTGTAAGAAAAGCGCAACATTGTAATTTGACATTGATATTCAGAAATGAGTCCTCCACTCTAGGTTGATCAACTGTCACTTGTCTGGCAGTGTAAAGTTAAGCCCCTTATCCTAAAAACAAAAATGGTCATTCCAGCCCAGAATAAAAATTTCAAAAGAGGACACTGCAGCTGTGACATTGTTGTCAGAGTAGCCAGTATTTCCACCTAATGTGCTTCCTTAATTTCTGATGGCATATCATGGTAATTTTATGATTTATTACAATAAATATATTACAGATTTATCCTTTAATCCAAATTCAAAATATTGTCAGTTAAGTTTTTGTGCACTTTCCTGATTTGGTTGGACATTTATTATGAAAAGTATGCAATTAATTCCCCAAACCAATCCTAAAGAAATGTACATATGCACACTGTATTTCAGACAGTCTTTTCTAACAGGGAACTGAAGCCATGTTCTTTTCACAGCCACCAAGACTCCTTTGAAAAAACAGTAATTTTACCTCACAGGACACAGGAACTGCGTCAATTCCTCTGCGTGTAACTTAGGTCAGATCCAAACAAAACAAAAGCCACACAGTAACACAAATAAGCTAAACTACGAAGGAAGAACTCCCGTTTTCTATGAGGTAAAGTTTCAGTTTTTGTCAAAGGAGTCCGGTGGAGATTGTGGCTTCAGTTCCCCGCTGGAAAGGAAAGCAGTGAAAATGTTCTAAACATAGCATACTCTGAAACTGATATTGACTTTTTTTTTTTTTTTTTTTGGTGGCTAAAATACATTTTGGTGCTGTCCCCATCTACAGTGACCTACACCAGTAGCTAAATTGCTTAGCTTCTGTGGGAGACGTCAAACAAAACTGATCTAACACATCCACACAGTTTTGGGAAATGGTCTAAACAGCAAACTGTGCTGGGTTTTCTCATAGTTATGAACGTTTATTTAGTCCCATATCTTTGTTTAATGCTTAATGTGAAACTAAAATATCATACATTATATACATTTTTACTATTTAAAGCCACATTTCCAGAGGCTTTAGTGCTTGTAGAAATTTGTCTTCAAAAATGTGGCTTTTCCTGGAACAAACTTGAAGCTGGAGATTCCCACAGCAAAGGCCAAGACTGCACGGGTCAATCTATCGCACGGCTGACTGAGCCGCACTTGTTTCGACCCAGGAAATCCTTCACTAAGGAGAGGGAGCCACTTTGGAATATCCATTGCTCAGTCTAAAGGATGTAATTACAACCTCTCAAATGGAATAATTAGCCCCTCATTTTCAACACATTCAGTTTTTGCATAATACACAGGAACCTGCAGTTGAACCAAATTAAATCCCTTTGAGAGCCATGGAATAGTATCCAGGATTAAAACCCTTCATTTGAGAGTCAAGGTGTTTCAATATGCATTAGATAAAGATGAATATAATGTAATCTGATGAGGTTTATTCTGTCTGGACAACCAAGAATTGCATTGTTTTACCCTGCAACAAAACAAATACACTGTGTATCATTATATATCCTCAGATACATGTTTGTCTTTTTTATACCTTATTATGTTATTCATGTTAGGTTCCTCATTATGTAAGAATGGTATACTGAAATACAGACAAAGGACAGCTGCTTGTTTCATTAAAATGTTTAGCATGTTAACAATTGTTGACAGGTTCATAATTGAAATTGCAACCATGTGCATTTATAATAACAATGGCATAATGACAATAATCCAGACTGTTTATAATTGCATAGGAAAAACCACAACTGTAAAATCTTAAGAATTTTTTCCTCCCTTATCACTGAAGCAGCTATAAACACCTTAAGATTAATTAACCTGTCAGTGTTAAAAAAAAAAAAAAAAAAAACTATTCCAGACCAACATCAGGCTGTGAATAAACACAAAAATCAATAATGGTGGAAATGAAATAACAAAAAGGTAAAATAAAGGTACAAACTGATAAACGGTGGACTGAGCACGCTGATAAAATCAGGGGCCATTTGAATTCTCATTATACCTTCAAAGTCTTTCCAAATTGCCCGTGCTGACTCAATTAGTGAAACAACATGCGGCGGGACCCCTGCGTCAGTCTGTCTCGTTCACTGATAACCCCGCTGGCCCGCCTGCTTGCTTTGGGTGACCACAACATCAGAGTCAACAAATACAGCCATGAATGGCTCCACATCTGCTGGAATCTACCCATATGCAGAAGCAAGAGCGGAGTCAACAAATTACAACTACTCAATTTTACTGTGTTTAAGTCATTTTAGGAATAGTTTTACTTTTATGAGTACTTTGTCAAGTCTATAATTTTACTGATACTCAAGTAGGGGAGACTGGAGGTAGGAGTAACACAACAAATGGGCCCAGAACTGACAATGTACACTTGACCCACACTTCTTTATGTCTTTAGTTTTCAAGCAGCAAATTAAACTAGAAAAACTGCTACTTTAGGTCATGTAATTCAAACTTTCAACTGTTGAACAATGCAATACAATGAATGCTGGGTAAAAAATGATTGAATGATTGATTAAAAAAAAAAATCTTACCAAAAATCTTTTTTGTAGTTGTTGTTTGTAAAATCCACAATTTTGCTCACAGAGCCCGACAACTGTCAGTGTCACAACTAATCTGGTGTTACTAGACTCCCCGGTCTCCCTTATCACATTAATTATGTAATCTACTTACTTACTTTTAAGGTTATAAGACAGCAATTTGAATTAATATCCAAACCCGTTGTCTGCATTTTTGTAGCTAAAAGGCTAACCAATTGCAAATATGGGCCAGTTAAAAACAGAGACCCTTTTGATTGAATGGCTGCTATTGATGATGCATTAAACACCAACTGTTAACAAATCATAAATTCTGCCATTAAGGGTCTCTTTTACATTAAAACAACAACAAAAGACGCAGTTTGATGATGTTTTCAAATAGTGTGGCATCACTAGTTTCTTTCTTTACTGTTAAGCAACCACCTGATGATGAAAATCTATCTGACATGACTCAGGCAGAAATCATGTTCACGGACGAGGTAAGATAAAGTTTTATTCTTGTCAGGTTTGTCAAGTTTGCTGACTTCCTTCCTCACCCTCTAATATATCCATGTTCTCCCAGAAGTTACTGTATAGCAACTAACATCTAGGTAGCAACGACTGGCAGGAAACACACCATTCCTTTGAATGAATGAATTTCTCTCTGTTTGAACATTGTTGGAAATATTAGGCAGTCCCTCCAGGATTTCACGGGCTGCTTTTGGGAGTGTTGCAGCCTGAAAGGCCTGATTTTAGCAGCTTTTCTAAAAAACTGTGATGCATGTGGTAATATTTTTAGGCATTTTTTGCAGTGAATTTGTGGGAAAAAATTAAAAAAAATGGTGCCCTCTTTTGTGTAATCCATTTAAAATCAAAGGCAACTTGTTCCAGTGAGAATAAAATCATGAAATACAAATAAATAAATAAATAAATAAAATAAATAAATAATAATAAAACATCGAGTCAGTTTGTGCGTGGACTGCAATGATTAGTTGAACTTGCCGGAAGCTATGATGATTGGTCAAATTTCCAGTAAAGTTGTGATGATCAAGGCCGTGCTGAATTTATGGAGATTGGTTAAATTTGCGTTAAATGTTGCAATCGCAACATTGTAACTTCCTGGACTGACTGATTAGGGATAATGTACAAAACTCAACAAATTATACACCACCTGGCATTTTTAGACATATTAATGCAGAAATTTTACATATCATAGCTTCAAGTATTTTCAACACTAGTAGTTTTATGTCTGTATCTCTGTACTTTATGTGTGTGTGTGTGTGTGTATGACTGAGGGACAGAAAGGGGCTTCTTGAACCAGCACATCATGTCGACTCATGATGAACACATGTCATGTTGTTTGTCATGTTTCACTAAGCATGACTCAGCTCAAGAGAAATCTGAGTATGACACTGGTTGACTGAGCCAGGACAGAAGTATTATATCCAGGGGTTCACTGTGAGCATTGTGAGCATGTGAGAGAAGAAGAAAGAGACAAATGCACATAAAAAAAAAGCTAAACAAGAAAAAGAAGAGGTTATAGATCTGGGTTTTCCAAGCATGCGTGTTGTGGCTTGTGTTTCCTGAGCATGCGTGTCTCTTGACAGCCTCTGAGGCTATCAGTAGGAATCTTCTGGCCAAACAAAGGCAGGCACCAGCCCGGCGGACAGATTCACCTCTACAGGCGCCACTCTACCTTTTTCCCCTGGTCGAGGGCATTGCCCCTGTCTGTCACTATTTCATCATCGTCCTCTGTTCCTGTCCCCATCCGTTTCTCACCCCATTTTCACCTCCTCCCCTCTGTCCCCACCTGCTTTATATGGAGCTGCAAGACGTTCCACATATTTATCTTTTGTCAGCTTGTGTGCCACCAAACCCACAACACACCCCCAAAAACACTGGCCCTCAACGCAGCCAGACTGTCGCCCCGACTGTTTACATCTTCCCTCAAACTAGGACACGGAAGAGCCAGTGTTGGTACATCATAAACACATCAATTTGTAAATAAACACGAGAACATTTAATAGTGATGAACTCTGATCACGTACTGCTCCTTCCTGTAACAGTGCTGAACAAATGCATTGTTACATTTCAGACTCAAGGGGCAGTATGGAGCTCAGGTCAGAGGGTTGTGCACTCTGAGAGAGCGGTGCTGACTGTGGGGAATTCCCCATTTGTGTGGATTTGGAGGCATGTTACAAAATATTACTGGAATTTCCAGTGTCAATCTTTGTAACATTTATGAATGAGCCAAATTCCCTTAAAATTATAGGAAAAATAAGATTACAACATATTTACATGGTACATTTTCTTTTAAAAAAAAAAAAAGAGGCTCAAAGTAGAGATGTTGCAACACCAGAATTTTTAACTTTGATACAATACTGATATAAAAGCTCAATTAGTATCAACCATTTAATGCACTGACCTCAATCAAAGAACTAAATGCATTGACAGAAGAAGTCAAATGTGTGTGGCGCCGTTGCTTGTGGTTAGGAAATCTTAAAAAAAAAATACAATAATGATCGGGAACAGTGATATCAGACACAGTAACATTTTCAATGTGTATTTCCTGAAATATTAAATAAAAAAATTTCAGGCACTACCACTAGTCCTTACTGTTTCTTTGTAGGTCAGTTTCATCAGTGCCCATTATACTGTAAAATCTGAGGCCGTGGATCTTCCAGTCCAGTGATTCTCCATTTGATTTCAGCTGATTGAAATGAGGCTTTTACTGCTGCTGGGTTTCTGCAGGTCCTTAAAAAGTCTGAAATCCAGTAATCTGAATTATAGGCCTTAAATTTCTTAAAATGTCGTAAATACAATTTTGAGCTGTTAAAAATGGTTGAATTATGGTAGCTCAGTTGTTGTGAAGTTGGATTTAACTTCTGCATCATTGACCACTAATGCAAACTGTGCATGTAGTTTTTTTTTTTTTTTTTTTTGTTACGACAGACAGGAAAAAGGTCTTAAATTGCATTCATAATGGTCTGCAGAAACCATGTGCCTAAAAAAAAAAGATGGCCACAACCCTTTTTTTGATCATTGTTTAATGCTAATCTGGTTGTTGTACGGGGCATGAACCATTTAATGTACCGAACAGGCCCCACCGGGATCATTAAAAAAGAGTTGATGTAAATAAATATGGATTTCAGAGAGCATAACTTTTGTTGTAGCATCCAGCATCTGATTCTGACATCTAACGTACTGTTTGTGGTCAGAAGGTCTAAAACGATGCACAATAATGATCAGAAACAGTGACATTGTTAGTGTCTGTCCTCTCCAATATTACATCAAACGTAGTTTCTGTAACTACGCTCCCCACTGTTTTTGTCTTATTTGTGGAGACTAAAATGTCTTTCAACATATGCTAACAGAATTTGCCTGTCAGTTTGATCAAAATACTGTAGAATTCAAGATCATGGCTGCTAAAGAAAAGAAAAAATCTGAGCTCATTCCAGCCCTCCTGACAGCAGCAGAATACATACCTTTGTGCTGATACTACTATTATGAGTGAGACAGGGGCTGTGTAGTTATTAATGTAGGCCCAAGAAAGATGAGAGTCAGTGTGGTATACAAGGTATGAGGAGCATTGTATGTCAGATGGAATAAGACTCTTTCTGTCAGCCATTTTCGACAAATAACAACCTCGGAGAGAGAGAGAGGGGGATGTGAAACAGGCTGAGGCGGTGGACAATAGCTCCTGACAGTGTGCTCCTGTAGCTCAAAAAGCACAAAGGTAAGACTAGCCTGCAGGACATGAAACTGTGGCTTTCCAGCAGAATGCGTTGGCCAGCATGAGTTCAATGAAAATCAGTCGACCGTGCACTTTGGTAGACGTGCCTAAACACAAATTAAAAAAGGAGTTTTCCAATTCACATAAAGGATTTTACAGCAGGAGGCTTTGTCCTACCCTCCAGGCAAACGTGGAAACAGACATTTGTTCAGTACTGACCAGACATAAACCACTGTTGCACATCCATTAAGTATAATTTCTGCAATAACAATTTATGGCTCAAAGCGGAGACACTTCCCTCTTCCAATTAATACGTCAATTAATTGTGAGTGAATTATCTGCACCGAGAGGTAAAAGTGACATTGGATGGTACACGCTTCATATTGCATTTGCTAGAGAAGAAATCCAAATGTCTGTCTGTCGTCTCTTGTCCAAACTCACTTCACATCAGCTCTGCGTGGTTTTCTCCAGAAAGCTTTCACACACTCTTAGAAAGAAGGGTTCCAAAAGGGTTCTTCCTGGGGGGCTGAGGTTCCACATTTCCTAAAGAACCCTTTTCTGAGGAAAGGGTTTGTCAGAGGTTCTTAGTAAGACTAAGGGTCCCATTAAGAACCATTTTCATCCAAATACCCCCTTTTGGAAGAAAGAGTTCTTCCAGGATTAATGAATTCCTGGAAAAACTCTTTTGTCAAGGTTTCTTTGTATCATAATATGAAGGGGTTCTATTAAGAACCCCCTGGGTGAGTTCTAGATGAAACCCTTGGACTATAAAAAAAAGTTCTTGGCAGAACCTCCTGGGTGGGCTCTTGTTCGCACCCTCAGAAAGAGGGAGGATTCTAGATAGTAATCTAGATAGTAATAGTAATTTAATTCCTGTTCCATCAGGAATTAAAAAGGGTTCTCCTATGGGGATCAGCCAAAGAACGCTTGTCCCAGTTAGCACATTCATATCTACTGTTACATACTCTTTGAATAAGATAATAATGATGGTTCCAAAAGGGTTCTTCATGAAGGGCTGAGGTTTTACCCACAACCATTAGCTTCTGAAAAACCTCTTGTCAAGGGTTCTGCAAGACTAAGGGTTCCATTGAGAACTCTTTTTATCCAAAGAACCCTTTTTTGAAGAAAGAGTTCTTTAAAGAATTGCGGAAATCCTCAAAGAACGCTTCCATCAAGAGTTCTTTGTACCAGAATATACAAGTGTACTCAGTAGAACCCCTGGATGGACTCTAGATGAAACCCTTGGAATATAAAAAGGTTCACAGTAGAACCCCCTGAGTGAGTTCTTGTTAGTTACCTTAGAAGGTGGAAAGACTCTGGATAGGACCCCCAGACAGGGTTCTCCTTTAGAACATCTCAGGGGAGTTCTGGGTGAAACCTTTCAGGTTCTAGGTATAAACCTTTATGCTGGGTTCTAGGTAGATTTCTCTGAAAGTGGAGCTTTTATAAAAGGTTCTACCAGGAACCAAGAAGGGTTCAAACTGTAAAAAAAAGAAAAAAAAAATGATTTGTTTTAACTTAAAGAAAGTTGATGTCCAGGCTGCCTTAAAATTTCAAGTTGACTGAATTTGAAAAGACTCAGATTAAAAACAAATAAACTTTTCTGGTGAAAAAAACAGTTGTAAATTCAGTTGTATTTAAGAAAACATGTTCATTAATATTATGATAGTGAACTGAATCAACAACTCTTAAGTCACACTGACAAACATTACAAACAAATTTGATTTACATTTAAGTTGAATTTAACGAGTTGATTGAACTCTGTAAAATAGATTCATTCAACTCATCGTTTCAAGTTAAAAGACTTCAAGTTAGAAGAATTATAATTCATGAAGTGTCCTAAAAAAAGAAATTTTAATTAATTTTATTAATTTGAACAAATAAAACCAGCATATTTACATTAAGTTGAGAATGAGAAAAGATTAGGTGATTCCACAAAATACTGGATTTTTTTTACAGTGTGGAGACAAGCTGAACAACCCTAAGGTTCTAGGTAGGACCTTTTTAGGACTACGTTTGGAGTGAAAGAGACAGACAGACAGACAGACAGACAGAGTACGTATGTCCTAATCAGAGAGGTACGTAGGATCAGAGATCAACCACGTCAAACACAGACAGGGACACACAGACGCCTGCCTGGCGAGCTGCGTGTGTGCTTGAATGGCAGCTGACAAGCCTGGAGACACTGGTGGGGGGCAGCAAGACAAAACTGAGGCAAATTTAACATAGTGTCAGTCTAATGAACACTGATAGATAATGAGTCTTTAAGTTATAAATAGCCTTACTGTTTGGACGTGTACAGCATCACAGTCTGCACTTAATTATATCCAAATCATGGCTGCTTGCTCTTTAAAAACAGCAGAATGATGTTTAAATTTGTTGACCTGCAGACTCAAACTCAATCTCACTGAGAGCTTAGACGCGCCTTTTATCAACCATTGATCTTTCTCACCCAAGGTGCCCTTTGTGTGTTCCAGCTACTTACTGGTTTTAATTTTACCAGCGTGCTAATCAATCAATAGTATGAACTAAAGAGAACACAGAGGGTGAATACTTTCTTCAAGGTTACATAATCCTCCACATTTGTTGTTTTAATAAAAGAGGTCTAAAAATGTTAAACCTACTACAAGGAATTTAGTTAAGAAAAAGGAGCACATTTTTATTGAAATAATTTTATTTTCGAAGTATATTTTATGCTCTTATGATGGAAACACTACTACTTTTGTCCACAAGAGCCTCCAAAACAACACAATATAAGAGTTCCTTGTAGTAGCTTTAAATGTGCATCTATTTGTGGAACTGCATTAAAATACATAGAACATCTTAAATAGTTCATAGATTACATTCTTAATAAATGTATATAAATCTTCCTCCTGCCAGTCATGTGCCGACTCTCTCTACATGAGTATTCTAGTATGCGGATGTGGTACAAATGTTTAATAAAGGTCTAATATATTTCTATGCATTTCTCTTGTGTTGGTCTTCCACATGACAGAGTAGAGGTGTAAAAAATAAGCTATGTCAGTTTACTTCAAGGGATATACATTATAAACTGGAACTATATTGGTCCCCAGTATATTTTCTATCTTGTAAGGGGTCCTTGGCTTAGAAAAATATAAGAACCTACCATGTTCAGGAATATTAGATCGTTGTACGGTGGGGTAACAAAGGAATCAGACTCATGTGGCCGTTTGAATTTACCATGCTGCTGTAGAGCCATCTATAGGTGAAAACCCCTTAGATGTGTAAAAGTTGTGCTTTTGTAGGATTTTTTTTTTTTTAGGCTCATCTTAAATGCCCTAAAAAACTTATTTCTTCAGTCAGTCCTACATAAACACATTTTTTTTTTTTTTTTTTTTTGCCAAAGTTAGAACAGTTTGGGTTGTTCTGACAGAATTTTGTATAGATTGAAAGGGTGCAGCTCCACTGGAAAAAGATGATGTCAGATACTTCTGTGTACCAGTCAGGATTTAGTATTATTTTAAACAAACTTTGAAACTTGATTGCTGCACAGTCACAAATATTAAATATGGAGGGTCTTCCCCCCCAAACAATGCATAAACTCATGAAAAAATAATACCTCTCAATCATCTCCAATGACCCACCAGACGTGTGTGGCGGCGCCCACATTTGCAAAGACTCCGCTCTCCACTTGTATCTTCTTATTTTCTCATTATTTTGCTGTGCTTGGGACACCTGGGACACTCGGTATTTGATATCTGTGAATTAGTTTCTGGTGCATTTACAAACAGCAACGACAAATCCTACTTCCTCTACCTTTAAAGGTGCAATATACAAATAAAAAGATTCTATATTTAGTTCTCTGATGTCTACCAGTTGTGAGTGAGTTTAATCAAAGAGCGATTATTTTTTATTATGTTTTAAGACTGGTGCACAGAAGTACCTGACATCACTTTTTTCCAATGGAGCACCACCCTGTCAAACCTCACAGAAATCTGCGAAAACAACCAAAACTGTTATAACATTTGCAACAAAAAGATGACAATATGTTTAGGAAGAAATGGATGAGGACTGCTGATAAGCATGACTATTATTAAGAATTTAATACACCAGAGTCCAGGAGTTGTGGGCAAGAAGAAGCCCAAATTTCACTCAAGTATTTTAGTTTTTAAGATATGCTGCTGACTAACAGATGGACGAACACATGAGTGACTAAAAACCAACTTGACAAAAGTAATGAAGTATGGATGTCCAACATCTGCTGAAGGATACTGAGCCACAACCACAAAGTCCACAAAGGTTATTAGCTGGTGAAAGTTTTATTTTCCACCATTTTACTTAGAAAAGATGTCTTACAATCTAACCTGAGAACAGTGAGGCTGCTACAGAGAGAAAAGGAGTCTTTTTTTCTTTCTTTTGCCATTTCAAAAAAGAAACGCGAGAAGAAAAAAAAAGAATTAGCCACGAGAGACCTTTCATTTGTGAACATCCATCTTCCAAAGCATTATTCATGTCTTCACATTCACATTTTCTGCTCTCCCCTCACTGAGGTGTAAAAAAATTCTACTGCAAAACATCTATCATTCAACTTTGGCTAGGAGCCGCGTTTGATAGATCAGACACTTGCACTATCAGGTTTGAATCTAGCCGTAGAAGCAGAATAGCACTTTCAAAGCACAAGCTGTTAACTTGCACAGTCTGAGATATTAAAATGTGATAGTCTGCCTGATTTTGCCAGGGGTCTGAGTGTTGGTTTTGCTTTGCTGGATCCTGAGCTGTTGACACAGGGAGAAGCAATCGTGCTCTAATAATTGGCTCCGAAGCTTGATATCTCTCTTCCACTTTCACTCACATCGCCCAAAGCGGAACAAAAATACATCATGTATATTCATTCACAAAATCATCAACAATGTTAATATTGGCTTCTGCTGTTTGTATAACCAATTACAGTTTACTTATTGTTCGCCTGAGTGGGTGGAGAAATGTGAGATAATTTCCAAGTTTCCCACTTTCCAACTATTCCATCTTTTCAATGAGAACGCGTTGTGCTCGACTAAGAAGTGCAACACAGGATTTCTGTGTACTCCTTTTCCATAGTGAACCGAGAGTCTTTGAGTGCCACTCTCCAGGGTGCCTCCCCCCCTTGTGCGTTGAGCTCCATTTGAAGTGTTGCAATACCAAAATAGAGCAAACAGCTTGAAATGAAACATGTGGGGATTATTCTTACACGTATTGAGACACCGGTAAATCACACATGAACAAAAGATGAAAATAAAACCCACAGTACCTAAATATAGTTTGGCAAAAGTTTGGAATTTGCACCACTCTCCTCTGCAGTCCACAATCCAGCGCGCTGGGTTTGTCAATTGTCTCCATGTTCACCACTTTCACTTAATTACATTTGTAATTAAAGAGACAGTTCACCAAAAAAATAAAAATACCTATTTTTCCTCTTACTTGTAGTGCTATTTATTCATGTAGATAGTTTTAGTGTGTCAAGTTTTGGAGATATTGGCCGTAGAGATGTCTGTCTTCTCTCAAATATAATGAAGTAGATGGCACTCATAAAAAAGTATGGAAGCTTTACATTATATTTGTATGGTCCAACTCTTGTGCATTGTGATTGGTAGGACTATTTATCTCTTAAATTCAATTTTAACACAGAAAGACACTACTAATTAAAGTACATATCAGAAATGATACACTGATATGGACATGTGCGTGCGCCCGTGCATATGTGCATGAATGTGTTTGTGTACGTACATAGCTGCATGGGCATGCGCATAATTCATGCCACCCCTGCATAAATCAGTGCCCTACTTGGGCCACCCCAGTCAAAAAAGTCTGGAAACGCCCCTAATCCACAGACCTTGCTGTGAGCAGTTTCATGTAGGAACTATTTTCTTTCTAGTAGAAAGAAAGCTTTTCCAGTAGATTTCACAGCAGAAAGAAAGTAGCTCCTACATGAAACTGCTCTCAACAAGGTCTGTAGATTATCTTGAGTAACTGGGTCATGATTTCTGGAAAGAGACATTGCTGTTGAATTTTTAAAATGTATTTTTTTGGCGCTTTGAGCACCCCAGGCCAAGTCCATTTAGTCACATTACACTGGAATGAAGGCAGACATCTCTACGGTCGATATCTCCAAAACTCTGCAACTCACACCAAAGCAATCTAGATGGATAAACAGCACTACACTTAAGAGGAAAAACATGTATTTCTGATTTAGGGGTGAACTGTCCCTTTAAATAGCATTTGAACAGTTGGTTCTTAGCAAGTGATTTTGACTTTTGAGTTTTTTCCTGATTAAGCAAATGCCCAACATTTCAAGTATACCATTTTCAAATCAAGCTCCAAGATTGCACATGTCATGATGACAAAGAGCCAGCATATAGTTAATGAGTTATTGATTGTTTACTCCCAGAGATGATCTGCTCTAACATTCTGTAACATCTGTATTAAAACATGATATTTACATAAATCAGCCCAGAAGCACAGGCCAGCACGGCTTGTTGTTTGTCTTTGGGTCTAGGTAAGCAATGTGTGTCAAATTATTTCTGTCTGTGGAATCATAATATTTTGCGTACTTTGATGTTTTTCTCACTTAAAATTCAATGTGCTTCTCTGGGGTGTGTGAGCTTCAGTGTAACTGGTCTCCATCAAGGCTTCTGTCAGCAAGCGGACTAATAAATTAAAGCAGCTAAAAACAACATATTAATACCAAACTCAAAAACACAAACAGAATAAAAGCATGAACTAAGTCAAAATTAATAATTTGAGGGGAAAAAACACTGACGGGGAACAAAATTAAATGACAAACATCATAGTCCATGAGTGAGGCTACATAAATACAAAACAAGGAAGGAGTTCAGAAAAGCTTCTCTTTCGTAGCTAGTGCTAGTGAAGCACTCTGATGGTGGTGATCTTTTCTTGGAGCACATTTCTACTGAGTTGTAACGGGTGGTTATCTCAATAGGATTGGAACAGTCAAGTACAGCTGCAATTGGCCAGTGAAGGGATCACGACCTGGGAGCCCAGGGGAGGATGCATTCACTAAAAAGAAAGTGATTCTTCACAAGTCCTTGTTATTTTTTCCATCATCTTTTCCACCATGTCGTGGTTGTAATTCTGGGTGGTGCTGCCCCTCCCAGTTCACTGCGGTGGTGTCTCTCCAACCATCTCGATGCCGTGCTGTTGGAGTTGCGCTCGGAGCAAGGCATTCTCATTCTTCAGCTCTTCAATCTTTAAGAACAAAGAACAAGAAAAAAATCTCATTATCAACGTCTTCATCCCCGTGACAGCTTAATATAGCTCTAAGTTTACACACCAAACTTTTTCGTTTGAAGACTGAGAGCGCTGGCTGTGTGTAATGTACACACAGGCCCATTCAATCCCTGGGATTAAAGAGTAGTATGTGCAGCCCTTTTCAAAGACACCCCTGTACACAACCAACTGGATTATCAAATCTTGAGGTATGTCATCTCCGCTACATTTCCCTCGGGTGAATCCCCAATTCCCTGCCTCCCCACTGTGGGACTGGGGAGAGGATATTGAGCTTTGAGCATCAGAATGAGAATATATTGCGGAGTGCCTCGCAGGCCTGGGATTCAATGGGGAGATGTGGCAGCTTCAGAGCTGCAGGATTTCACAATACTTTTGAGTGCATTAGCATGCAGTTAGCTCTCATATAACCCCTGTGTATATTATTCCCACAGTCTCTCAAAGCGCTGATTTCAGGTAACGCTTTTCATTATATGAGTGCACATTCTTTGATCCTCTTCATAAGGCTGTGGTGATCAGCTGTACGGGCTGAAGTCTCCGGTGGGGTTTGTTTTGGAGAAATGAAGATGCATATGGACGTAGGTGGATTTCATGCTTCTGAGACTTAAGTGAAAAGATGTTGCAATGCACTCCAAAGCAAACTAATCTATTCAACATAGTGGCAATCTTCACAGACACATGTGCAGCCCACGATGGTCGCCTTATTATACGCAGCTTCATTTATCTGCAACACACAACCACCTCAAAGGAAGATTTTGACATTATCATTCATAGACCTTCTTCACCCATTATTCAAGTCCTTCAAACTTCATTTGAGCCCAATATTTGTAGGCTGGAGCACTGACTGATATTCATACCTGCTGCCTGCACAACTCATTGTCCACTTGTATCCTCTCCACCTCCTTCAGACTCTCCTGCAGTCGCTGGTTGCTTTGCCTCAGCTCTCGGATGTAGTCGCAAGCTTTAGACAAGATGCCTCCTTTGCTCTAGAGCGACAGAGACACCATCACAGAGTTGAACGGTGATAGTTTAAAATAGAAACATCAGTAAAAAGTTAGAGTGAGCCTGCTTACTGCTCCTGTCTTGGTGCTGTCCATACTGCAGTCTGGGATGATCTTGGAAAGCGTGACAATCCAGTTGTTGATCTTGTCTCTCCGCCGCCTCTCAACTGATGGAATGTTTAAATAGAAACAGGATAAAAAAAAATGTTAAATATATTTAAATACAAGCAGCATTTCCTGATTTGTTTATCTCTTTAGAGTGAGCTATAATTTTGGTTTTTAAAGATTCTAGTTTTCACTTCCTAGATCTTGTCATTTCAGTGGTTGCACCATACTGTCCGACTATGACAGCTCAACAGCAACCTCTAGTGGCCAGTCCATAAACATGTTGTCATCTGTTCTTAATGGAATATTTTGACAGGGCTTTGGTGATTTTAGTTCAACAAAAATGCTCCATTTAGGCACCACACTGCATTGTGTGGTGCTGCCAGATGAAATCAAAAGCCACAATCATAGCTAATTACCCACCTTCATTATGTTGCGCTCTTCTCCTTTCATCTCTTGGCGTTCGCGGTCCATCCATTTTCCTGCAGACAGACAGGAAATAAAAGACTTTTCATACACGACAATATCTCCCATCTCTGACTGCCGTACAATCAGACACAAATCCAAACCAACTCCTCAAATTCACCTAATCCTGTGCCTATTAAAAACTATTCTTCACTCTTATCTTTAAATTCAAGCCTTTTGTAATCACAGCCCTTGCCTTTACCAGTGTGCTATCTAAAAGGGAAAAGTTTCGTAGTGCCTTTGGGAGAATACTGAAAGACACACAGCCATATGAGGCTGCATATGCAGTCCTGACATCCTCAGAAGCCTGAAGCTGGGCCGCTTTGACTGGAATACTGAGACCCTTCCAACCTTCTTATTCATGTTGGCCATCCTCTTCCCAGGTGTGGCCCCAGGGGAGCTCTTTGCTTTATTATGCTGTAAAATTACAACACTGTAGAAACCAGATGCTGTCTGTTGGACTCTGGGCGTACAGCTAATGACACAACTGTCTCTTGTCTTTGTGTCTTCCCTGAGGTATTCTGTTAATTAAGTCCCTGAGACGTGACAGGGAGACTTATCCAACCACCCACCATGACATGAACAGGCCAATAACACACTCACATATAATTATATATGTGGCCCTCTGAATATTTCAACCAAGTTTGTGTCTCACTAGTGGAGTAGACAATTAATACTTCACTCACCCGTTCTCAAAAGAATTAACAACCATGCAAAAGAACAGGAACAGTGCAGAACAATAATATCTTTGCTTAAGAATATTTTTTGCCATATTTTTACTGGATGCATTTCTGCTTACTCGTTGTACTAAGTTAATAATGTCCTGTAAGGTCACTCTTGCTCCTTGTCTGTCCCTCCATGACACATCTTTATTCTACAGCAGTAAATTTGTGACCCATCAACACAACTCGACTGCTGATATCTCTGTTTGAGATAGTCAGCCAAGCCAAACTGCAGTCTCTCTTGTATCTCAACGCATCTTAATGGGATTTCAGCTGTATAATGGATTCAGCCCAACAGTGCTCTTCGGCAAAGTGTAAAAAAAAAAAAAAATCTGTGGATGACTGTATGAATAACTAAATGTCCAGGCCTAGAGGAATGTCTTTTTTCCCTCCCTTAACAACTTAGAGGCACACCTCATCTAAGCGCTCCTGAGACTTATTGTCGCCAGAGACATCCAGAAAATTAGCAGTACACAACCCTGCTGCTCAAGTGCTTTATTCATATCATTTGAAGCATGGATGTAGAGGAGGACTAAGTTTTTATAGTCTTGTATTGATCCTCGAAAGAGAAATGCAATTGTCACTCCTTCTGCCCTCCCCTATCATTAGGCTACAGTATTACACCAAGCCAGGGCCTGGACAATGACTCAGTTAAAGGGTAATTTCAGTACTTTTCAACCTGGACCATATTTTCCCATGTTTACGTGTCTAAGTGACTAATGGGGGGAAACAATATCTTTAAATTGGCAGAAGCGAATCTAAGCTACCATGTAAACTCTCCGGGCAACCGTGCCCTGTTAAGGTTAGTCCACTAAACATGCTTGTTTTTGCCACTGACAGGATCAGATTATTATTCAAAGTGTCTGACAACATTTATGGAAAAGATCGCGACAGATAGAGACTTACTTTAAAGAGTAAGATCCTTTTGTTCAACCAGAAACAGAAGAATAATTCCTCTTGCCAAACTAGCTTGACAGAAACAAAATAAAACTCACCAAAAAAATGTTTTGGCTAGCTGTCCCAGGCCCAACAACTATTGTCCCAAATTTAAGTTTTTCTTTGTTTGTTTCATGCTGAAATTGCTGCTCATTAAAACTTTCCAAGCAGGTTGTACACAATAACAGCATAACAGCAGTGTTGTGCATGAACGCACTAAAAGGGCGGCGTTCATTGAACATGCTTATATTATATGTAAACGGTGAACTGTAACAGATCAGTTTGCAATTAACAAACATGAACATGAGTGTCGTTCACTCATGAGAGAGATAACGGCGCTCACATCACCAGCTGATAAAAAAAAAAAAAACACAGCAGAGAGAGACGAGAGAGAACAGAAATGTTTGCGTAGCATAAAAACTCTGCTTAATCATGCAGCCTGAAATGTATGACCTACACTTTAGTGTGAAGATTGTGTCACAGTGAGAAACGGACTGATAGTTCAGTGTTATATTCACTCTTCTCCTCTGTCTCATCTCCCTCCTCATCTCCTTGCAGTTCTCATGTATTATGGGGCATTCAATTTGCACTGGAAAGTTGGAATTTTGAGTTTGCAAATTCAACAGTATGTTGGTATGCAAGTTTGCTGTCATTGTTAATAACTGCAGAGATGAGTAATATTGGGACTTCAAATAAAAACATGAATATCATGCACCAATTAGTATGACACCATTATAAAGACTTCAGTGTCCCTGGTAGGATGAGGTTCCATTAAAATTTTTTTCAGGCATGAAATAACCATTTAGATTCCCAATATGTGGTCAGTTTATACAAATAACGCCATTTGGGAATTTTCTCAACATTACTGTTATGATAAGTTTTTCTACTATCCCAGAGGAGTCCGTGATACATTATCTTCAGCTCTGTGGGGTTTTATTTTGTTTCTGTCAAGTCTGAATGAAGATAGCGATGTTAAAATTACATTTTTTTCCAAAGGGAACCTGGTAAGTTTGGCGAGAGCAATAAAATGACTGTTCCTGGTTAAACAAAATTTATGTCACTCTTTAAAAAGTGTTGTCAGACACACTACTTGGAGGGGGCTATGTTGTAACTCAGTTTTGCTTCTGAGAGCTGCTGTGTTCTCCCAAAATACTGGACCAGTTTCAAAAATTGTTGTCGCCATTACTCACAAAACAAAAACACAGAAAATAGGGTCGAAGTTGGAAAATACTAAAGTTATCCTTTAAGTGTACATTGAGATACAAGTGACTGTAGCTTGGGCTTGATATTCTCTGAGGATGATCTGAACAAAGATGAGCCTTTGTGACAATTAACCCGCTTCTGTGCAAACAATTACGTGGAGATTTGGTGAGATTGACAACAAATGGTTTTCATTAGCTTCATTTCTCCCAATATTAATTCTAGTATATAAAAACCTCAAATACAGTCCAATTAGTTTTTAAAACTAACTTTTTCAAAACTAGGCTAAAAAAACTTCACATAACTACGACAAAGGACACTTTAAAAATGATACTAAAATAAAAGTGTGGAGCAAGCCATTTGTTTCCAGATGGAGAACAATGACCTAATTTCTGATTCCTAATGGAGAAATACATTTGCCACAAGCACAACTAACAACAATGGATCAGGGTCAGCACAGAAGAAACGCTACATCTGTGTCTCACACATCAAGAGCTAGGGAGAATCACCAGGGACTTATGATAGGGGAGGGGCGGAGAGGAGAAGAGAGGAGGGCAGGGGTTTGTGTGCTTCTTCTCTCTTCTTGTGATCTAATTTGATTAGTTCATTTGCTGTAAAAAAAAAAAAAAAAAATACATATACATATATATATAAATAAAAAACAAGGAGTGTGGGATAAATGCGGAAACTGTCCTCACCAGTTTAAACCTTCATGCTGCAGCAGCTCGTTTTCATCTCTGCGAACGGCAGATAGGGTGGTGAAGTTTTCATTCATTTTACTCACATGTCAATGATCATGTCACTGTTCATTAGTGTACACTTGTGTATAACTCTGAGGCTTGTGTCAAAAGTCATAAATTATTCATGCGAGAGGAAATAAATAGAAACAAACATATTGCAGATAGGCATGCTGAGAGATGAGAAAACAATTCACTTTCAACACATGGCAATGCAGACGCACGCTGCAACAAAGGTTGTTCTTCACTCTTGACTGGAAAGCAGTCTGTTGTACGCTGTGAATATCAAGCTACATCAAAAAAGGCAGAGCTGCTGCCAAATTTAGGGCGGATGAAGAATTCCCCGTAATGCTGCCCACAACAAAGGAGCTTAAATCTTTGAGAAATCCGAAGTTCTTGAAAATCACAGAAGCAGTCAGCATCCTTGTTGTCGCTCCATATAGTTGTATGTATATACCTTCACTGACAAATGACAGGCAGAGTCACTTAATAGTATGGTTTCTGTCTCCTGCATGTTTCGTAATGAGGAGGTAAACAGGAGCTTATGTGCTACTTAGAACAACCATTTGATGTGTGTGTGTCTGTGTGTTCATGTTGTGTTCTGTCCAGCTTCACGAGTTAAAGGTTAAATATAGACCTGGTGGAAATTGGAGGAATAGTTACTTTGGTCTGTGCTAATTCAATTTGATAATGTGTCATGTGTTCATTTTGGGGGACCAAACAAGCCAATGGCTCTACTTAAGCTTTTGCCTAACAAGGAAAAAACATAGTTAGATGACTTCAAAGAAAACTGCCTGCCGAAGCACTATGGCTCATTTATTTACTCTGAATCTGACATAAAGCAGGTTGGAATTCCTTTTATCCGTAGTAGACCAGAGTCAGGCTGCTATCATGCAATTAAGATGACATCTCAGTTTGTCTTTGCTCAGGTGAGCCCACTGATTATCTTAATAACAGCAATCACCAGCATGTGGCTAACAGTTGGAGAGAGTCTGAGATGGATTCCTTTTTTGATGCATGATTATAATGATGCATGTTGTGAATTTTGTGAGATAAATAACATAAAAAGATTTTAGAGGAGAGGCAGAAAACAGGCCAGCCAGGATGGGCTATAATCAATGTATTACCTACAATAGATGCTGGTCAGCACGTCCACAGTTTGGAGAGGCAGGGAAGGCCACCATCAATATCAGTTTAAGTAAACGCTACATTTAGAATAATTTCACCACTTTACCTTGCTTCCAGACGGCCTTTTCAATGGGAAACTACCATTATATAAGCCAAATATCAATCTGTCCTCGCCAACCAGACTCCATGGTTGATATCAGCAATTTTACCTCAAAACACAGGAGCTGCTGGTCTACTGCAACCTCTATCTGTTAGTTTGTTTGTGTTATTGTGTGACTTTGGCTATTGGATATTTGGCTTATGTAACAGTGGCATCCCGTCAGAATCGGCTGTTTGACAATGAAGTAAAGCTGTGAAAATATTCTAAATACAGCATACACTCAATGCTTAGCCTCCGTGCTGGTATTCCTCTCTGCCTCTACAAACTGGGGGAAAGCCAGCTGGCATCTACGCTAATACACTGACTATGGAAAAATACCTCATACAATGCAACTTCAAATAATCAGAACTAGCCCTTTAAAGACAAGAACAATTAGAGCAGAGGAACTGCTGCTGTAACAGAACTTTGGGGTAGTTTAAATAGGCAAGGAGTTTGATTGAATTGGTTGAATATTGGATGGTCATGTGGCTATAAAACAATCATTAATCGACATGATGGATCTTAAACAACTAGGTGGGCCATATAAACAGGCTTTCATGATCTCTTTCTCTGTATACACATCTGCTAAACACTGCATCCCTGCCCCATTTCCCAGCAACTCCCTTCATTTCCCAGCCTCCTCCTGCATTAGCATTTAGATTTGGGTGAATTCAGCATGCTTTGTTCACTCAATATGTGTTGATGTTCATTTCAATGTTGTGTATCTCCTGACATGCTGGGTGGAGTTTCTTAAACTGAAAGCAGTCTGTGTCAAGTCTGTGCTGATTTGGGGAGTCTTGGTAGCCACATGGTTGCAGCGCATACAGCAATATTGCTGGTTTGATTCCAGACAGGGACCTGTGTTGCATGTCACACCCCAAAATATCCTGTTTTCCTCTTCACTCTTGTACTGTCCAATGAAAAGGGAAAAGTGCACCAAAAGTATAGAAAAAAACTACACTTGTGCAGATTTGTTCACTGCCCACACTGCCAAACTCAAATGTGTGTTATTTAAATGATTAAAGCCTTGACAAAATGTCCTGACTGAAATTAATTAAAATTAATTAATAGCTGTGAATGGCTCTGAACACTAAACATTAAAAAGCAATCTGCCCCACTTTTAAACTCAACTCAAACTTCACCCTCCACTTTTAACTGAACTCTTCAGAACTTTACTAAAATCACCAAATGGCCTTTTTTTCAAGAAGCATTTACATGGTGGATAACGACAGTGTTTTACAAGACGTAAGCAGTAGTCAGTTTGTTTTAAGAGACAGCTGCGTCTCGGACTACAACATCAATGATGTCTCCTTTTTCCAAACAGCAAGTGATAGAGCCGATACTCACGCAGGATAGGGCTGTGTGCGTGGGGCGATAGTTCGTTGCGTGCCTGTCTGAATGACATCAGGGGGGGTCATCATCACATAAAACTGCCCTGTGGAAGGGAAAAGAGCCGCCAGTTAGCAATGAGGAAAAAGACAGAAGGGCAACAATATGGCATGAAAGACTGACTCTTGTTGCTCAAATGAAATATCTCCCAACAAACAGGAGCGAATTCTTCAAAACTCATCAAATCCAAATTCTCATGGGGACACACAAAACAATTGAGACAGAAGAACTGCCAAGACTCCCTTCTTCAAGCTCCAGAGACATTCACAATAAAACCTAAAATATAAAAATGAGAGAAAAATGCACACACTCCACTGTCAGCCATGAAGAAACTGCCTTTCAGCTCTGCTACAAGGCCTGCGAGACACAAACTCATCTTGTTCCTGTGAGTCACTAACACAAATAACGGCTATTTTCAATAAATCAGCCCCAAAAATGAAGGTCCCCTCACACAAAAGCACCCCATGTAACACCAGATAGCAGGACATGAAACTCCTTGACACAGACATAACACTTGAAAGGGACTCATTGATTCAAGCTCTCCAAACAGCATGTAGTTTATCCCTTTAAGAAAAAAAAAAAAAAAAAAAAAACTACGATGAGAAACTCCTGTGCACAGAAGCTCTTTGGCATAGCGTTGCCACAATATAATAACTAAAAAAAATACCAATACCATTTTAACATTTTAAATACCTGAGGGAAAAATTGACTGAACATTAAAACATAAAAATTTTTGATTTTTTAAAAGGCAAATATAACAAGGCTATGACATGACAAGACGAGTGATGAGAAGAAGACAGCAGTGAGTAAGTGAGAAGAGGCATGACTATGTAGCTACTGCAGCAGTGTGTGTCAGCTCGCTATCGGAGAGAACAGAGAGTGAGAAAGTGCAGCTGGTCGCTTGGGAAGCATTTCAAATATTCAGGATCGATATTTATCGATATATAGATATTTCGATAACACTATTTTGGCATTTTCTCTCCACTTTGCGCTTCAATCTCAATTATCTCATTTTGTGACGACTGAAATTACAATTTCCTCTTGCAGCTAGAAACATTAACTTCTGGAAATCAGTTTTAACTGAACTGCTCTGTCTAAAAAGAGGGTATTTTTGGTGGAAAAATACTGCTGGAAAAAGTTACAACTAGGGATGAACAATATGTTTGTTTGTTTTTTTGGGCTGATATTGATAACTGAGAACTACCCGTTTCTACTGGCCAATGCAGATGAGGTAACTGATGTGTAACATTTTTCCTGTGCATCCGAGAGTAAGAAAGGCTAAGATGGAAGAGCAAAGATGGATGATTTAATATTCCATAGCCAGAGTTCAACCCAATTGCTCGGTCAGGTCAGAAAAGTGGGTCAGAAGAGTCAATCTAGGACTGCAACATCTGTAAAATGTCAGAAAATGTGTATTCCTGTTCTGTTCAAATTAACTGTTAAAATATGGAGGGAAAAAGAGGCAGAGAATGAGAGACAAATGCAACACATTTAATATGTGAGCAGAAATCACTGTGGCATTACATTGCAGACATGGCAACATGCTCCCCTGACAGTGATTTGTGGCAGGCTTAGTAAATCTCCCCCTCAGTCTTTTGTCCTAGAACCCCAGGAGAGTTTTTATTTCAGGTGGCACAGAAAAACAACAATGAGTGGATTTTATTCCCATTTTTGTCTTTTACCATGGTATTGAATTAAGTATCCAGAAGTGTTGGTATCAACTACTAAATTTCTGGTATCGTGACGTCCATATTCCATAGAGAGGTCAAGCACTACCCACCCCTGGCACCAGTCTTGCCAGAATGCAGTTCACTGCCAGAACCCAGTATAGTAACCTCCAGTATCCCTCACCTCATAGGAGTTGACAGCTTGTAAAGTACTCTCCACCTACGCCCTACAGTGCACTCCTCAGCCAGTATGTCATGCCTGCTTAAACTGCCCCGGGCTCAGAAGATGAAGACAGCAACCCACTTCCTCCCGCAAGGCCCTGGCTTCAGCTGTTACCCACAGGGGAGAAACCTCATGGTCTTCTTCCCCTTCTGTGGCATCAGCGGGCAGCCTCACAACACGTGAAAAAAAAAGAAAAAAGAAAAGAAAAAAAACAACAAGAACAAAACAACGAGAAGCAAACAGAGCTGTTTTTGTAGTTTTCTGCTGTTGCATGAGTGTATCATACAAGTTCTAATTAAGGTGCGCCAATCGACACTGCTCAGTTGCCTGGAGGGCGTCCGACTTCTCCGAGTGTGCGTCATGTGATGCAAGTACAACACACAATACTCGGCGAGAGAGATAGAGACAGGCGGGGTGTGTGGATGTGCTGCATAAGCCTGACAAGCTAAAGCTCAGTAATGGATGGAAAAAATGTTGCTAAAGGGGAGCTTATCAAAAATCCCAAAGATTTCAGGGACGGTTCCCTCATTGAAGGATCACAATGACCTTGTCTGACCCACCTGTGTATTGATCTTTTCAGTTCATGACTGAACTGTAATGTTCAGTGGGGAAAGATGCTCTGGGTTTATGAGCCAGGTTCATCTTGCTAAAACCTGAAGACATGAGCTTAATAACAAACAGGCAGGGCAGATGGTATATTGCTATGAAATGCTGCAGTGCCATGTGCTGGTACTTGGATGAAATTTGTGTAGCATTAGTCCCACAAACATGTGAGAATCATTGTTTATTGGCTATTACAAGCTACATTTGTTTTGTGATCAGCTCTGCTTTACCCTTTGTGTGCCTCATATAGGACTGCAATGACACAGTTGACTTTTTTTTTTCACTTGCCCAGATCAATTTTTACTTGCCCCTGTACAATTTTTTTTTACTTATTAGCAGCTATCAAATAAGACTAAAGTTAATTGTTGTCTTTAATCTAGTGCTGCAATGTCTATAAAATATCAGAAAATAATGAAAAATGCACACTCCAGTTTTTCAAAGTCCAAGGTGATGTCTTTAAATGTTTTCGTCAGTCCAAAAACACATATTCAGCATGTAATCTCCACATTTGAGAGGCTGAAAAAAAAAAAAATTTTCTTAGTCAATAATCAAAACAGTTTAATAGTTGAATTCTTTTCTTCGATTCACTGACTTATCAATTAGTATGCGACTACTTTGACAATTTATTAATCATATAACTTTGGCTTCTGGACTGCTGGTCAGACAAAACAAGCAAATCTAAGTTCGCGCTTGAGCTCTTACAAACTGGGAATTGGTCAATTTTTCAGTTTTACCATTTCATAAACTAAATTATCAAATGAGAGCATTATCCCCATATTAATTGATAATAGGGATATAACAATATATCGAATATCGAGATGCCACAATAACAAAATATCTTGATACCGTACAGGACTGTGACAATATCAACTGTCATATTACATGATCAATTATTTTATTTTATTTCATTTAAGGATGGCTGGCTCTTTTATTATATTATATTAATTAAGGACAGCAGAAACACAAGGAAAAACTAATTTTATATGAACAGATTTATTATTTAATAAAGGTAAATAAGGTTTTTCAAAATGTCAATTTTGTTTGTTTTTTAATATTGCAATAAAAATATGTTTTTGATTTTGTCCCTAATTTATAATGAAAATGAAACATCTATATCTGTCTTTCAAACGAATAACTAAAATGCAACATCAGATAAGGCTGGATTAGAATTGGGTGTGCAGATGCAGGTACAGGTGGCATTTAAGTTTGGTTTTCATGCCTTTGCAGAGCCTGTGGTCAGGGCCAACAGTTCAGCAGAAAGCATAGACACAAGTAGAAACACTGAGTGATGAATTACAAGTTCCTCCTCTAACCACTGTCCAGGCACTACGCTCTCTGTCTAAAACCATCAGAGAACACTGACAATCCACTCCTTAAACTGCCAGCCAGTGTTCTGGCAACAGAATGCAGGAACAAGCAGATGCTGGTTTTCTATAACAGAGCCAGAGGGCTACATTCTGCTTTCCAGGTCGACCAAGCCCCGACCACCCGCACTGACAGGCCTATGGAGTCCTCTGGCTCACAACCATGTAACCACAGGGACAGTTAGCACAGCCAGAGGACAACATATGGCAGTAAAGAGGAAGAGAAGCAGAGTGGGTGGACATGTGACACGAAGCGAACAGTAAATATGATCAGCGTGACTAAGTTCATTTCGGCCTCAGATAATATTTGACTTTACAAAGTGTTGGAGGAAGCACATCTTAACCATGGCCAAAATGTTTCTGACATATTACTGAGCAAGGAGTTTTATATCGAACACAAAATGCTGCTGGATGTGTTTGATAGAAAATCTTTCATTATTCAGAAGTGAGCAGAAACTTCAAAAGTGTACGAAAATGCTGAGGTTAGAAGAAATTCTGTTCACCTGTTTCACAAATCATATTTCAATTACAGTACCCAGCCAAAAAAAAAGGAAACATAATTTATCATCTACAGTGCTGGTCCTACTATCTTTTATTTGTATACATATATTTACACGTCATATTTATATATTGTTGTATATTGTAATAAAAGGCACATATTTTTACATACATATTATTTCTATTTTCCCGTAACTTCTCTATGCTTACATATACTTCTATTCTTGAATGGGAGCAACTGTAATGCAACCTTATTTCCCCCCAGGGTTCAATAAAGTATTTCTGATTCTGATCAGCCAACACTTATTTACAGCTACTGAAAAAAAAAAGGATATTGAAATATAGGTCATGTAAACAGCATATTCTGTTTGGACACTCTGAATTAAGCCTTATCTGAATTTAGCTTTTTCTGATTAAGATATGTGGGATATGCCAGTATTATTCAGGTTTTAGGAGCATTCTTTTGACATGTATACAGGGCATTTGGAATATGCATCTCAGTTGGGGTTTTTACTGCAATTTGCAAGGCTGGAGAAGATGCACAGAAGAAAAGCTCATATTTCTGTTACGAAGGAGGAATACACCTACTTTTAAATGTTATGAAAAACTTGGATATCCACAGGTTTCAAGCAATTTGAATCAAAATGGCTCAAGCAGCTATAGCCATTCCATTTTTTCCATAATCAGAGTATGGACAGCTACACATAAAGTGGAATACTGGTAGAATATTTATTTTCATTAGACACAAACAGCTCAGTAGGAATACTGGGCCTCATGTAATAACATTTTCATATTCTTATCCTAAATTTCTCTTACTTTCCTCCATCTGAAGGACCCATATGAATGTGCCACATTAGATTTAACAAATGCTCATAACTTTTGATAGCTGTGCAAATGATCTACCTGTGTGTATTTGAGTGTGTGCATATGTCAGGACGTGTTCATTCATAAAAATGGCACCAAAGACTAAAAAGAAAAACTTTGAGCTTTGTGATTGAAGTCATGCTTTCAGAGACCCATTAAGGAAAGTCTATAATTTTAACAGTGTCAGCAATCGAATTAAGGGTCCTGCTAAAGCCAAAGAACAGGAAAAATGAGCGCTATTAATGCCTCAGGGTCGCGCTCACCATGAAATAATGAAAAAATCACTTGATATGAAAACGGCTTCAAGGAAAAAAAAATGCATTGCCACAGAAAGGCGATCAATGAGTCCCAGAGATGGATGGCCTGACAGTAGGTAATCAGCAATTTACATTAATGATGATATCGGTAGGCTATATGGATAAGTTTAGAATTAATATTATAATTCAAAATGCAGTCAAACAGCACAATGTTAACATAATTATGAAGTGTAAATTCATATTTTCAAAGTTAAAGTTGCTTTAAAGTGATGAAATAAGCAATCATCAGCAAAAAACTTCTGTTTGAATAAAAGCAGACTAACTGCACATGACTCCTGAATATTTTGTTCATATAAACATAGTCATTATGGTACTCCACAGTACACTCCTTTTTGTTACTCAAAATAAAAGCTAAATTAGCCCGGTAGCACTGCGTTAATCTTCAAGCCAAATTAAGTGTGAGGACTAACTCACCCCCTGCCTGCGTGAGTGTGGGGTCCGTGGCGGCCTGCACAGACACAGTCCCGTCGCTCACCGCAGTTGCGGGGAAGTAAGCGAAGCGCGTCTCCCCTCCCACCGCCTCTCCTGCTGGGCTTCCTCCATTACTGAAGGGGTTCTGGATCACAGCCTGTGACAGATAAGAGAGACAGAGGAGAGCCTGAACAAGTAGCAATGGAGCAGTCACAGCAGGTAAACGCACACCTCAGTCTCTGTCAGACTCAATACTGGCATCCCCTCTGGACCCCCAAGCAAGACACAGTGGCATTTGACAGCTGGGATAAAGGGGGGAAAAAGAAGTAGTGGTGATCTTGTTAGCAAAGAACAGCAAGGTCAGTAAAGCTATCAGTATACCACAAATGAAAACAGATTTGGTCTGTTCTTGCAGGGAAAACGGCACATTTTTGACCAAAAACATTCTGAATTTGTCCAATGAACACTGCCACTGTACATTATTCTAAAACAATTCTGCAACTGCTCAATTCTGCATCTCGATGAGTAGCTCTGTCTTCTTGCAGACATCATGCTCAAGAGCATGCTTCATTGTTTATTCTGCTTTGCTAGTTTGATGAGGAATCATCTACACTTGCAGCTTTAATCACACTGTAGGAACATGTCAGCCAGCAGTGGTATGTCTCTTTCACAGGTTTTTAATGCTGTTTGGACAGCACCGGAGAGACATTACTTGTTAGCAGGATGAATATGTTGGAATAATAAAAGCTGAAATATAGCTAGCCTTGTCCTTTAAGGGAGTGGCTTTACTTTTGGACTGAAACACACAGTTAGTCTTTAAAAACTCGATATTGTTAGTAGGTTGTCTTTGAATCAGAAGTGGCAAAAGTACACACATTCTTTGCTCAAGTAGAAGTACAGATACTGGTGTAAAAGAGTCTGTGGTTAACACACGAGTACTGATTCAACTTCTTTACTCAAATAAAACTGAAAAAGCACAGGCTCTGAAATGTACACAAAGAGTAAAAGTAAAAAGTCGCCCTAGAAAGACAGTTCTACCAACTGTTTCCGCACAAAACTAATTGAACCTCACATTTTCTCTGTGGTATAGTCGATCTTGTTACATCTGTCTTTCATGATATGCACTAATAGATACCCCAAGGAATTGTCTTGTCTATGTGTTTTTGTCCCATCATTTAGGCTGTAATAGGTCTCAGGAAATAGGTTGGAAAGGCAGCGCAAAATAATAAATAATAATGAATAGGGGATAATTCCCCTTAAATGCATTAAAACTAAAGTAACGAGCCTGTTTTCAAAATGTGAAATGTAATGCATTAAAGCACAGATAGCTGTCTTCCTACTCTCCGGGACAGCCATTATGAAACAAAGTAGGCAGCCATGACAGAAGAAAAAGTGATACGACGCGTCCAAATTGATATTATCCAGTGAGAAAATGATATGAAATAAGAAACAAATAAGCAAATGTAGTTACAATGACACATCCAACTAAATATTATCTGGCGAGAGAACAATAAAACTACATTTATATATATATATATATATATATAATATATATATATAATATATATATATATATATATATTTTTTTTTTTTTTTTAGTTAATCAATTAGTTATTTGGTCTGTAAAATGTCAAAATGTGGTGAAAATGTTGATCTCCAGTTCCCAAAGCCCAAGATGACATCCTAAAATGTCTTGTTTTGTCCACAACTCACAGATATTCAATTTACTGTCATAAAGGAGTCAAGAAACTAGAAAATATTGACATTTTGACCTTTTTTCCTTAAAAAAATTACTCAAATCGTTTAATCGATTATCCAAATAGTAGTAGTTAATTTAATAATCAATTAATAATCAAATCATCGTTACAGCGCCTGTTACTTTCCAATCCTGCTTTGAACAATAAAAAAACAGGAGATTTTGGTACCTGAGCCACGGCCTGCGGAGCCCCAGTGAAGGCGGCTGTGGAGACGACACTCACTGCTCCTCCCCCATCATCTCTTCCCTCAAGGGTCTGGTCAGTCACCTGAACAACACGGTACGTCACCTGTAAGGCAGAGAGAGAAACACAAGTAAAAGAGAGAACTAGAGGTGAGTAAACCAGTTGCTTTTTGTTATTTACTATAATCCCTATGACAAGCACACTGTGTCCAGATCCAAATCTTACCCGACTTGTAGACTTGTTTATCATATCTATTGCTCCAGTTTAGATGAGCCAAGTATCTGGTGCTATAGTCCTAATCTCAGGAGAGTGCTGATCTCACTTCAGGCACATTCTGAAGCACAAGCAAATAGTATGGGATGTAATATGCTTATGCTTCAGAATGCGCTTGATTCAATTTGAAAACAAGTCAAGAAAATGAGCTTGTTTGTTCCAAGAATCAGTATTTGTATTCCTCCGTCATGTGACTCTCCTCCTGACTGACATGTGACAGCAGCCCCATGCCAATCCCAGACCAGACCGGAATCACATGATCGCTCTCACATTTAGTCCTGTTTACGCCAAACGAGCCACATGGATCACTGACTTAATTCCCTCCAGTGTAAATCATCCAAATAAGGACAAACCAACGTGAATGTCACATTACTTTTTCCAATTTATTTATTTGCATCATTGTCCCATTGTCTGTCACTGATCACCGCTGGTGTGAATGCCACATTAATGGACTGCAAGGAGACAATCTTTTTGACAAAGGTCATCAGACTAGAAAAAGAAAACCACACACTCAGACCTTCAGGCAGCTTAGAGCCTGCTATCCTCCTGACTTGTTTTGAAATAGGGAAGCATCCGGAAAAACACACAATAACATAAAAAGAAAATAACAACCTTACCTCACTGGGAGGTAACAGCTCTGACAACAAAACATTCAGTATGAAAAAAGCCTAAAGAGTACTCTAAATAATGATTACATTCATGTGGCGTTAAATGTTGTTTACTAATCATTATCTCCCACTGTCTCGATGCTCTATGTATGCCACTAAATCCTTTCAGCCACATTTATCAATACATAATGTGAAGCTCTGTCAGTTTCTAATTATGTCTCTGCACAAACACCCCTTGGACATTTATTCAACCTGACATCTAAAGTAAATCTGGGGTTTCGTGTTTTCTGGTGGGAGTGCTGAACAGATGCAGTCTTACCCTAAAACTCTAAGCCCATATGCCATTAGGAGCACTTAGAGTCTTTCTGGGAAAAAAAGGAGTAAAAAAAAAAACAAAGCATCATAAGTAATGTACAATTCCATCCATTAGTTACTTACCTGGCCACCCTCAGTGCGGAACTGATACTGTATGTTATGGTCACCAAATGCTGCGGCCTGCTGAACACTGGCTATTGTGACAGCTGTCTGCTCTTCTCCTGTTCCGTCTCCAGGGGAAAAGAGAACAGAAAAGCCAGTTTTGAGAATGAAGAAGATGAAAAACAAATAAAGACAGCTACCAAGCCGTGTTTAGATGCAGAAAACAATACGTAATTACTGTATGCTGTGGTTTACCAAGAAAAGGAAATGCATGCTATATTTTGTTACACACAAGGGGTGTCTTGATAGACCAGTATTGACAATAACCATAACATTTAAAAAATTAAATATTGATGTCATGTTAATAATACACATATCATAATATTGTAAATAACCTAGTGCCTCTTAAACGCACTGTATGCTTTTAAATCCTGTTTCTTTTGGTTATCAGTTCATCTGGTTGCCTTTTCACTGTACATTAAGTTTAACTGCACTTTTTGTATGCTTTTGCACAGTTCTTTTTACAGGCTCTCTCTCCACCTCCCATCACTTGTATTTTGAGCTTAAATCATTTGCCAAAAAGAGGCAAAATGCACAATAAACAAAGTCTAAGATTAATTTGAATTTGTTTCTCTTGAGAAGCACTTTGAGCTGCATTCTATATTATTCAAATAAGGTTTATTATTATATTATTATGTTGCAGTTTAACAGGAAAAGCAAGCTAAAGCTGCAAGAATTAATCAATTATGAATTGTTTATTAAATTAATTGCAAATGATTTGGTAATTAATTAATCAGTTTGAATAATTTTTTAAGAAAATAAAAGTGAAAATTCTCTGATTCTAGTTTCTTAATATGAATATTTCCTGGTTCCTTTACTCTTCTGTGACAGTAAACTACATTTTTTTGGATTACAGGCAAAGCAAGACATTTGAGGACTTCATCTTGGCTTTGGGTAACAGTGATCAACATTTTTCACAATTTTCTGATATTTTCAAGACCAAATAACTCATCAATTAATTGAAAAAACATATTAACAACAATACATTAATCAAGAATGAAAAATAAGTTCTTTAGGTTAGAGGCAGCCCTAAAGGAAATTTGTGCCATATTTTGTTCCCTACCTTATTTATTACCTTATCAATAAAGCCGTGTATGTTGAGTTAAAATGTTTTGATCTTTTGGCTATTATACAAAATATACACATAACACTGTACATGGTACCAGATGTCAGTGACAGCTTAGTAAACAGGTTCTCACCTTCAGATGCCTGGACAACCTCTTCTTCTTGCTTTTCTTGGCTGCAAATCAGAGACACAAATTAAACTAAGTTTAAAACAGGGCTGCACAATTAATCGCAATTGCAATAAAAATCACAATATGGGCAAGTGCAATATCCAAATAGGCAGAACCATATTGCAATTTTTTTTGGGGGGAAAAAAAGGAAACATGTATGAGAACACAGCATTTAATGAGGTACACATGTTTGTTTGGTACAGACCTCAATAAATATAACATCACTCTCATTGTTTTTTGAGTAATGGATAACTGGTACAGTATTGCACTTTTTGCCAAATCGATCAACCCTGGTTTAAAACCAGCTATCGTCCGTGAATATTCAGGATAAAATAAGCATTACTAGTGAAGCTTAACTTTTCCTCTGTGCCAGAAGCAAGTCAACGAACAGTGCACTGTAATGTAAAATACAACTCTGCTCCTGTCCTCAGGTTACCTGCAATGTCTGACAACACAACTGTTGGTGTTTTCACAGCTAGCTTCAGCTATCTTAGCTCATTATAAATCATATTTATCAGGGTTGTTCACTTGCTCTGTTAGCATACAAGCTCGCAAAGCCTCCCACTCCTCTTGCTAACTGTACTCTGGTCTTTAGATTGAATTGGTTTTGACAGCAGTTTTTTAGGTCAGGCCTTTGGTTAGCGTCGTAAACTAGCTATCTGAAATAGCATGGTAGCAGCTAGCTTGTGTCAGTTAGCCATGTTGGCCGAGCGTCCGTTACCTGCGTTGTCCAGACTCTGTTCGAGCATATCCATCAGTGTTGGAGTAAAAAGTGATATTCGGTGTCACAGACGGAGATGGAAGTGCTGATCACGGGAACAAACACTCGGGTCATGTGAGAGAGACAGCCCAGGACACGTGAGGTACGGCTCGGTGTCGGAGTTAAGATGGAGGCCGCTGCTGCTGCTGCTGCTGCTGCTGCTGCTGCCGCCGCTGGGTGAACCGAGGTGACTCCATCAGCTGTGGCGCCGGAGGAGTTCAAGCTCTCTGGGAGACTAACTAACGTTTGCACGGTCGAAACAACTGTTAATACCGCCTGCTGGGACCTCAGTACCAGCTGAATCCATATCTGCCACGTGGGTCAGCTGAGGAGAAAGAAGGAAGCAGAGTTATTAAAGTTTTGTTGTTGTTATGTCGTTATTAGTTTTTGTTTTCACTTCAGTTTAGTTTCCAAAGTGAGTTGGCTCGTGTCAGTTCAGTTTTCATTGCTAAAAAAAAAAAAGTGTTTTTTCCCTTTCTTTTTTTTTCTTTTTTTTCGTTTGTTTTTACCAAAAAAAAAAAATCTTTCACATCAATGGTGGACTTTCGCTGAGCGATACTGTGGCTTTTATTTTGTCAGACCAAGGTTTGATTTTAGTGTCTAGTGGGGAACCCCAGATCCGTGAACCTTAAAGGGATAGTTCACCCCAAAAATAAAAATTCAGTCATTATCTAGACACCCTCAAGTAAAAAAACAGACTCATCTGGCCTCTGTAGTGCCTGTTGGCCTTTATTTAGATCAGAGTTGCCCAAAGTGCTGTGCTCGGACCAAAGTCGGCCCACCATAATGTTTGATTTAGCAGTGCCAGATTCTGGCTTTTAAATCAAAAAATTAAAAAAATTAATTATTTATGCTGTTTTATTTTTGTTTGTTGTCTCCTTTGTCTCTCTTACCTTTCCTGTCTACCTTCACCTGTCTTGTCCAATAACGGCAAAAGCCCCCAAAATAATCTAAAAAACTCTTTAAATAGGATCCCTACTTATTGATTGTTTTTTCATAATTTGAGCAGACAGGTAGGCTAGAATGACTCCTGCACAGAACGTTGAGGGAATTTGGGATCTTAGTATCATTTTGCATCTTAACTATACAATACATTAGGTGTGTGCTTTCAACATTAAGTTTCACTTTTGGCTCTTGAAGGGAAAAAGTTTGTCCACCCCTGATTTAAATATTCCAAACAGTCCATGTTCCCTCACAAACGGCAATGAGCACAAGTCAAACCTGCCTCTTTGAAGTCCTCATGCAGCTCGAATCCTCCATCTTGTAATCCAGAACAGGGTGAATGTGACTATTGTAAGATAAAACTGTTCAAGTCACTTTGAATTAAGACAGTTTAAAAAGGTGTTTTAGTTTGGGACTAGTTATGGTCCTTTTAATGTTTATTCACTTTATCTGATAAATAATGTTTTTAATGTTGTTTATTAACTGGCCCCTGGCGTCCTGTCTTTTTGCAAAAGTGGCCCTCCGGCAAAACAAGTTGAGTGTCACTGGTTTATAAAATGTTAAGACTGTCTCAAAAAAATGAGCCAAAGCGATTGAGAAAAGCTGGAAATAATTAACTACTATTTTGTAGTTGTTCATCATGAAGACGTGCGAGTCATTAGTCAGCTAAAATATGATCATAAAAGATTTACAAGTTCAAAGAAGAATAAAGAATAAAATAATATAATAGAATGATAAAGAAATAATGTGGCACACATAGGCCTTTTTAAGCAGTGTCCAGATTTCAAAGTGACCTGTACCAGATTATCAAATTCAGGCATTTTTTTCTTTAATTAATTTAATTAATTCTTAATTGACGGTGTGAGTTTGTTTAAAGAGGGTTTAATTCTTGCCTTGCAAATAATTTATCAAATTGCTGTGAAAAATTACCCAGGGGTATTGTGTGTTAAAACCTGTATCTTATCCTTTGTGGGGTTTGATTGTGATTAGGCTCTTTTGTCCTGTGAACTCGAAGACAAACTGGCACCTGGAGTTGACTGTGACAAAGTCTGAAATTTTGCTTTGAGAGATACTTTATTAATTTATTTGAGATGTTTTGAGTTTTACTCTGTTTTGTTCTGTGTGAATAAACTGAAATAACATTGAAACCTGTCCAGAGATCTTCTAATTAACTTTATTTGGGTGGTGATTTACTCTTAAAAACTAAACTGAACCACTAAAATGTTTCCAGAGATCCTAATTTGATTTGTTTCAGTGAAGAGGGTTTACTTGGGCCAAATGTTTAGATACTGAACAGTTATTTTTGCTGTTAATTGCTGAAGCTCTGAAACATGGCACTCTAGTCGGGATCAAGTCAGACACAAATCTAACCGGCATGCATTGTGCGGCGATCGCCGGTGATTGATTCTGTGCAGGCCTGGCTCATCTCGAACGCACCTAATGGTTCAGTTCAGTTCATGCTCAAACAGAAAATCAAACGATTTGTGAAAGAAGAAAACAAACGGCAAAAAGGGGAAATGAAGACCTGGCTTGCGCCAACTCACCTGCCGTGAAGGGAGATTATTGGTCGGCTGGTTCCGGAGTTATTTGGTCTTTTCGGAGGACTGACTTAGCGTTTTTCCCACACTGGCCTACATACACCATCACTTCCCGTTTACCTCCATTATAAAGGAAGAGAGGTGGGCCGACTGCTCGAAAACCGCTGAGTGATTGGCTGTCACGATTGGCAGGTGACAGGGGCGTGAGGTTAATTAAAATTAATTAATACATATTAATAAACATTACTATAAATATACCTGAGTCAGCCAAAAGGCTAGCTTTTATTGACCAGATGTAATGTTGGCAACCTAAAATCAATATGAAAATTAAGAATGTAGTACATTAATTAAAGAAATCTGCCTGATAATCCGGGACAGTTCGCTTTGAAATGTGGACACTGCTTTAAAAGGCCTTTGCGTGGTTACATGCCAAGCTCACCACAGTGTGGTTAGCGACTTGATGAATATGTCATCTATGCTGATGGGCTGAATCCATAATTGTTTTTATTAGCCGATTTTTTGGGGTGACATTTGTTTTATTTTGCTAATGCAATGGTCTACTCATGCACACTGGACAACGATAACCTCACGAGATCGAGGTGGACGCAGTTTTCAGAGCCAGGCGCCGCAGTTGCTCTCCACCGACTGCGAGCGCCTGGTTGTCACCTGATCAATGAGCTGACAGGCTCTGATTGGCTCTTAATTTTGACAACAAACACCACATGTTGTATAAAATACTAATTATCTGTGTAATCGTAATATTTAACGCTGGATATATTAGTCTGATGTTGTGCAATGAAGTTTTAATCTGTTGAAAAGCAGATATTTTGTGTCTGATAATAATAGCCTAATAAAGGTTATATATGTGACTTATCAAACAAACAGTTACAAAGTGCTTTACAAGGCAGATAAAAGAACAGATGTTCCATGCACCAGAAGGGAGATCACTTTTATTTTAACTTCAATTAGCGATCGAGGACACACTTTATCTCTTCAGTTATGACCGTGGTCTGCAAACTACAGGTAACCTACAGGTGATCTAACAGGATGTCAGTGTCTCTTCCTGTATGTTCTCTTAAGTCTGCTGGAAACTGTCCGACTTGACTCAGCTTTTTGTCTCCACCTCCTGCTGCGGCCGCCTGATCTCGTCTAGTCTCCAGGCGAGGCGCAGTTCATCTCGAACGCACCTAATGTCAAGTCTAGAAAGGAACCGTTGATTTGTGTAACTCTCGCGAGATTTGTGCATTTGTTTCTTCATTGTGCACCTTTTTATTTTATATGTGAGAGCGCAATGGTTTAAGAAATATTGTAGGTTTACGGACAGAAAACACTCGGTTAGGGTTGTGGGAAAATCATGGTTTGGATTAAAAATGATCACTCTCGCGAGATCTTCGTGTGTCTGGGGTTTGGGTGTTTTGACTGAAGTGACCTAGTTTTGTGTTTTTTCATATAACATTGGAAATTTAAAACTGACGGTGTGGATTTGTTTAAAGAGGGTTGTTTCCAGGAGATCTCTAATTAACTTTGTTACGAATACGAATACGAATACTTTATTGATCCCCAAGGGGAAATTCATTTGTCTGTAGTCTCATCTATTTGTATAAGAATTATAGAGTCTGATGGCAGTTGGTATGAAAGATCTTCTGTATCTCTCTGTCCTACAACGAAGAGAGAGAAGCCTTCCACCACCATTATTTCTTTGGTCCATCAAGATGTTATGCAGTGGATGATCCATGTTGTTTAGGATGGCCTCCACCGTCCTCATTGTGTCTCTCTCCACAACTTCCTCCAGAGAGTCCATCCTTACTCCGATCACAGAGCCAGCCTTTTTCACAAGCTTATCCAGCCTCCTTGCTTGCTTTTTTCCCAAACTTCCTCCCCAGCAGACTGCAGCATAAAATAAAACACTTGCCACAATAGACTGATAAAACATCTGCAGCATCTTACTGCAGATGTTTAGAGATCTGAGCTTCCTTAGGAAAAAGAGGCGGCTCTGCCCCTTTTTGTAGAGTGCATCTGTGTTAAGGGACCAGTCCAGCTTGTTATCCAGGTGTACACCAAGATATTTATAGTTTTTACCACCTCGATGTCCACTCCACAAGTGTTCACAGGCTGAAGAGGGGGCTTGGATCTACGGAAATCAATGACCATTTCCTTTGTCTTTGAGGTGTTTAGTATGAGGCAGTTTTTATGACTCCAGTCACTGAAGGATTTTATCAAATCCCTATATTCAGATTCCTGTCCATTCCTTATACAAGCTACAATAGCAGTGTCATCTGAGTATTTCTGGATGTGGCAGGACTCAGAGTTATATTTAAAGTCTGCTGTATACAATGTGAACAGGAATGGAGCCAGGACAGTCCCTTGTGGAGCCCCTGTGCTGCTCATTAATGTCCCAGAAAAACAGTTCCCCAACCTGACAAACTGTGGCCTTTCTGTCAGGTAATCCGTGATCCAGGAGACAAAGGAAGAAACCACTCCCATCTCTATGAGCTTGTTTTTGAGTATGTTGGGTTGGATGGTATTAAATGCGCTTGAAAAGTCAAAAAACATAATTCTTACATAAGCGCCAGATTCTTCCAAATGAGAGAGGGAACGGTGGAGCATGTAGAGTACTGCATCATTCACTCCAATGTGTTCTTTGTAGGCAAACTGCAGGGGATCGAGTTTGTCTTTGACCTCAGGCCTCAGAAGACGTAGAATCAGCCGCTCCAGGGTTTTCATGATGTGTGAAGTAAGGGCCACCGGTCTGTAGTCATTTAGTTCAGCTGGACATTTTCTTTTTGGTACCGGGACAATACAAGATGTTTTCCACAGAGCTGGCACCCGCCCCAGCTGTAGACTCAGGTTGAAGATTTTGTGAAGAGGTTGGCACAGTTGGGCAGCACAGTCTTTGAGTAGCCTTGGACACACACCATCTGGGCAGCTGCCTTCCCAGAGCAAAGTCTCCCGAGCTCCAACCTCACCCCTGTTTCAGTGACAAACAAGGGTGGAGGAACAGGTGTGTGAAGAGGAGTAGCTGCAGTCGCGGAAATGTACCCATGTGGAGGAGGAGGTGGAGGCGGAGTCATGATGGAGATGCCCAGATGTTGTTGAAGAGGAGCCATGGTGGAGGAACACACTTGTGGAGGAGGAGGAGGAGGAGGAGGAGCCATGATGGAGATGCCCAGATGTTGGCAAGTTGATTAACTCTTTGGGGTAAAAACTTTGAGATACTGAACTGAACAAACAGTTCTTTTTGCTGTTTATTGCTGAAGACTTGAAAAGTTGTGTTTTTATGTTTAACTCTTTAGCGTTTCATGGAATATTTACTTTTGACTTTCCTGAAAATGGCTTCCCCTCTTTTCCCTTCTGTTTCTCTTGTTAAATGTGTTTTTTTCATTGTCCCGTCAACACACTGATTTATATTGAACTGACTTGTGCTGCATTGTCACCCTAAGTGCTGTTCTGGTGGTTCATTTTTATGACGGTGCATTCATGCATCCATGTCGGGGAATGACCTTTAAAATTTCCAACAGGAAATTGTGAGATGAACTCTGGCTGGCACCATAAAACAATGATGAAATATTTTGCTGACAATCAGTGCATCATAGTGATTTTTTTGCAAAATGTTGAGCAAGGGGGAAGTAATGAATGACAAGTACTCAAACTACCATGATCTAAACATCTTTTCATACATTAGGCCTCATTCAACAGAGTTTTTAATCACAGTTTTAAATGTAGTTACCCACATCCATCTTTTAGACCTGTTTTCTTATATCATTCCAGTCTACTGACCTACATTTTCTTTTCTTTCAGATGATCTGTGCTGCTGACTGTCGTTACTAACATGGGATCGAACGGCTCAGTTCATCACTCCAGAATCATTCAGGCCTCTTGACTTTTTCAGCAGTTGTCACAGGTAGGCTTTTTTTAATACTATGAAACACAGAGTTATGAGTCATTTCTGAAAATAATTACTGTCATTGTGGTTGGCATTATTTTTAAACCCTTGTGTGTTCTGTGTATAGTCAATCCTTATTTCTTAATTCAGGTTTATTATATACGTTTAGTTCAATTTTCATTTTTAATGCATAGTTACTTTTAATTTACTTTCATTTGGTAAAATATAATGCCTCCATTACGTGTCACAAATGTTAACCACTTGAGGGTTTATTGCAAAATAAAGTGTATGTGTGTTGTATGTATATGTACTATATATATATATATATATATATATATATATACATACAAAGTACGTGCAAAAAGTTTAGGCAGTGTGAATGAAATACTGTAATAAAATGTTTTCAAAAATCTAAAATTTATTAAAATCTTAATCAAATAAATATGTGGTGTGACCACCTTTTGCCTTCAAAACAGCATCAGTTCTTCTAGGCACACTTGCACACAATTTTTGAAGGAACTCGGCAGATAGGTTGTTCCAGACATCTTGGAGAACTAACCACAGATCCTCTGTGGATGTAGCCCCAAACTTGCAAGGAACCTCCACCATGCATCACTGTTGCCTGCAAACACTCATTATTGTTCCCTCTCCAGCCCTTCAGTGAACAAACTGCCTTCTGCTACAGCCAAATATTTCAAATTTTGACTCATCAGTCCAGAGCACCTGCTGTCATTTTTCTACACCCCAGTTCCTCTGTTTCATAGTTGAGTCACTTGGCCTTGTTTCCATGTCAGAGGTATGGCTTTTTGGCCACAATTCTTCCTTGAAGACCACTTCTGGCCAGACTTCTCAGACAGTAGATGGGTGTATCAGGGTCCCACTGGTTTCAGCTAGTTCTGAGTTGATGTCACTGCTGGACATCTTCCGATTTTGAAGGGAAGTGAGCATAATGTGTCTTTCATGTTTCCTTGGCTGACCACTGCGTCTGTGGTCCTCAGTGTTGCCCGTTTCTTTGTGCTTATTCAAAAGAGCTTGAACAGCACATCTTGAAGCCCTAGTCTGCTTTGAAATCTTTGCCTGGGAGAGACCTTGCTGATGCATTATAACTACCTTGTTAGTTACCTTGTTGTGCTCAGTCTTGTCATGGTGTCTGACTTGTGACATCAAACTGTCTTCCACAACCTCACCTTGGTAGCAGAGTTTGTCTGTTCCTCACCCAGTTTTAAGCCTCCTACACAGCTGTTTCTGTTTCAGTTAATGACTGTGTTTCAACCTACATATGAAACCGATGATCATTAGCACCTGTTTGCTATAATTGGTTAATCATACACCTGACTACAATCCCACAAAATCCCTGACTTTGTGCAAGTGTACCTAGAAGAATTGATGCTATTTTGAAGGCAAAGGGTGGTCACACCAAATATTGATTTGATTTAGATTTGTCTTCTGTTTGCTTACTTTGCAATTTGCAAATCAATTAAAAATAAACTATTAAATTTTATATTTTTGAAAGCATTCTTACTTTACAGCATTTCTTCATGTCTGTCTAAAACTTTTTCACAATACTGTATACATATATTTGCTGCAACTTTACTCACTATCATGTAACTTAGTCTGTACTGTACTAGCTTGAATTTATGTTTGTCGCTTGACTTTTGAATTTTACTTGAATAGTTATAAATTTTCGCTTCCCTTATATCATTTTATTTTCTATTCTTAATCACCATTGATTTCATGTTTGGTTCTAACTCTCTTTGCTATTTGTCCTGATGCTGCTGAACATTTGCCCTTGGGGCATTGAGGGACAATTAAAAGTTTAACTTAGGTCTCAGTTCTTCATGTTATAGCTGATCAAAGTAAATTATTAAATGCTTCATGGATAAGAATAAACTGACAAAATGATCAAACATTCTGTTGTCCTTTAAAACTGAAGTGAACAACTGAAACCTGGCCAGAGAGTGTTTCAACTTTGGTGGGGAGGTGATTTACTCTTTGGGGTAAAACATAAACTGAATCACTAAAAGTAAACTTTCCCACTAATTTGATTGTGTTTTGGTGAAGAGGGTTTACTTGGGCCAAATTTTGAGATCCTGAACAAACTGAGTTCTTTTTGCTGTTTATTGCTGAAGACCTGAAAAGTGTTGTTTTGATGTTGAACTTCTTTCAGAGTTTTATTTTGGACTTGATTGAAAACTACTTTCTCTCTGGTTAAATGTGTTTTTTCATTGTCCGTCAATTCACTGATTTATACTGAACTGACTTGAAAATGGTTAGCAGGGATGGAAATAATGAATGACAACTACTCAAACTACCATGATCTAAACATCTTTTCATAGACTGGGCCTCATTCAACAGAGTTTTTCCCATAATTAGAAATGTAGTTACCCACATCATCTTTTTAGACATGTTTTCTTATATTCTTTCAGTCTACTGACCTACATTTTCTATTCTTTCAGTTGATCTGTGCTGCAGACTGTCCTCACTGACTTAAACAGCCCGACTCTGGCTGCTTCTCTTTGTCAGCAGCTGTCACAGGTAGGCTGTTTTTAATACTATGAAACACAAGGTTATTAAACATTTATGAAAATAATTACTATTATTGTAGTTGGCATTATTTTCAAACCTTCAAATGCATTCTGTGTATAGTCAATCCTTATTCCTTAATTCAGGGTTATTATATACATGTGTTCTTTTGCATTTTTGAATGCATAGTTATTTATAATTATTAAAAAATACAGGATAAAGTTTATGGTTTCATTGCCCTGATATCATTTGGGACAATGAAGTTAAATATAATGCCTCCATTACTTGTCACAAATGTTAACCATTTTTGAGGGATCACAATGTGCTTTATGTATAAATGTTGTTCAAAGAATATCAGCTGATATATTTCATGTAATTATAGAAGACAGATGAAATAATGATGTGGAAGGCAGGAATAATTGGTTAAAACCATATTCATTTAAAAAAATATATTTGCTCCAACTTTACTCACTATCATTTAACTTTTAGTCTGTGCTGCACTGTTTGCTTTAATTTATGTATATTGCTTGATGTTTGAATTTTACTTGAATAGGTATCAATTTTAGTTCTGTTATGTAATATTATTTTCAGTTCTTAACACATTGATTTCATGTTTGGTTCTAACTCTGTATATTTGTCCTAATGTGTCTGAACATGGGGGCAGTGAAGGTTTAATTAAAAGTTTCTCTTAATATGCACCAACTTTGTTCTCGGTTCTTCATGTTATAGCCAGTGAAAGTGAATTAAGTGCTTCATGGATAAAAGGAAAATACACAAACTGATAAAATAATCAAGCATTCTGTTGTCCTTTTTTCAGCAAAGGTCATCAGTTGTGGTTCATTACCCTCAGCTATGTGTAATTTCTTCACAAAAATCTCATTCTATTCATTAAATTAATGTTTCCATCTAAAATTCTTAATTTATTTGATCAAATTTAATAATCTAGGAAAATTTTCATTGAATATTTATTTATATATCAAAATGTTTTATAAACGTTCTGTCAGTATCTATGGTCATTGTAACAAATGTCACCAGTCATAATTATCAAGGATTGCATAATACAAATACATAATAGACTCTAAATAATCAACATATTGCATGATAATCTGTAAATCTGCATATTAATCTCTTTTGGAATGATGGTGTATGTCTTGTAAATTAATCAAATATTTATTTACATACATTTCAGGAAAATAAGTTTTGTAATGTATCAGTTTTTGTTTGATTCAATATTTTATTTCAGTCATGTAAAATTTTCACACTGGCATCAGTTACTATGGTAACTGACCCAGAATTTAAGTTGCCGAAGAAAGCAAAGTTCTGCCCTCTGGTTCACGTTTGAGGGATGTACAAAAGGTGTTTGTTATGCTGTCCTGACAGATGAGATGCCCTGAGAGTAGAGCCTGCTGACTTTTGTCATGTCCATTATGTCTGTCTTGTTAATGCATATTGTCAGTTAATCTTTCTCACAAATAAAGCGTTTGTAAAAAGTCACATGTCATTGTCCTCATGATAGGAATTGTACTTTTATTAAAGAAGTATATGTGTGTGTGTGTGTGTGTGTGTGTGTGTACATATATATATATATATATATATATATATATATATATATATAGGGTTGCTACTTGTTACTTGTTACTTGTTACTTTTTTGTTTGTATTTCAAAACAAGAAGTTACGATCAATGTAAATTGTGTGACTTAGGACATGCAAAGTGCCTTCTCAAAGAGATAAATGTGCAGATTATTATGCACATTATAACTGCTATTTTGTTATATTCATAATGTCATCTTTGATAATTGTGACTAAGGTTGGTTACAACAAAATAGCTACAGATATATGTAAAATAGATACAAATAGGAAAGTATTAAATAATTTAATGAACCGTGATGCTCAGGGAAAGATTTTAAATTAAATAAATGATAAAAATGAGTGGATATAACATAAAGCAACATGTCAATGTGTGAGCTACATAACTTGATTTTGATTGTTGCAATTTCAGCTGAAAAGCAAGGTAAGTGCGCAACGCAACGCAACGCAACGCAACGCGGGTGCCCAACTTCGCCGCGACGGTCGCGGGCTCGGCCGGCGCCTCCTGTGTCCAGCTGGCGTCTGACGGGCGCCCGACCTCGCCGCGACGAGTTTTTGGGGGGGCGTGGCTGTGGTGTGGCATGCATTTTTTTGTCTCGCCGTGAAAAATGAAATTGCTATAACTTGAGTTCAAATGATCCGATCTGCACCAAACTTAAAATATTTGATAACAGTCCTGCCCTGAACACATCTACATGACAGTATACAGCAATAGTCATAGCGCCACCTTCTGGCAACAGGAAATTACATGTTTTAGACTTTGACATGCTCCTCCAAGTGGGTTGGTCATATTCAACTCAAATCCGTTTAGAAAGGCTTTAAGACCATTGTAATCCTAAATTGTGAAGATCTTGATGTATCGTCAAACGGCGTGTCCATGATGGCACTGCAAAGGACAATGTTTTGCAGAAACACAGGAAGTTGCATCTACTTCTGTTTACTTGGTCGAATCTGCCTGAAACTTCACATATTCAGTAGTCATCCAGGCCTGAACAAATGATATGAGTTTTGTCTATGGGAGTGGCCAAATGGCTTGGTCACACCCCTTTAAGCGCGGTCCTGGTGGCATGTTGGGCGTCTGACCTCGCTGCCACTGTCACAGCTTGGCCTGCACCTTTTGGGGCCTGCCGGTGGCTACTGGGCGCCCGATTTCGCTGTGATCAAGGTTGGACAGTGTGGCTGTGGCGTGGTGTGAAATTCTGATGTCTCACCATGAAATACGACATTGTTATAACTTTAGTATAAATGATCCAATCTGCACCAAACTTCACATGTTTGATCACACCTCCCGCCCTGAACACATCTACATGACAATATTCCACAGTAGTCCTAGTGCCACTGACTGGCAACAGGAAATGACATGTTTTAGACTTTAATGTGCTCCTCTGAGCAGGTTGACAATATCTAACTCAAATCTGGTCAGAAAGGCCTTAATACCATGGTAATGTTACATTGTGAAGATCTTGACTTATCGTCTTGATGGCACAGCGACAGTCAATGTTTCGCCAAGACACAGGAAGTTGCATTAACCTCTGTTTACTTGGTGGAATCTGCCTTAAACTTAACTTGTTCAATAGTAGTCCAGGCCTGAACATATGATATGAGTTCTGTCGATGGGAGTGAGATGTGTACTGAGCTGCTGGATTTTTCTTTTTTGGATTTTCTTCTGCTGTGAAATCACGGAAGCGCTGCATGGGGTGTTAGGAAGGTTAAGAAAAACCCAGCACCACGAAGAGCCTGTCGGTGGCCTGGTGGCCTTTAATATTTTTTTCTTGGCAGCCTACCGGACTACCAAAAAATCTGATTTCTTTTGTCATGCCTGCCACCCTGACTATCCTCCCACTGGGAAGTTGCACATGATAGCTTGTGGCTTCGCTAGCACTGCAGGCTAAGTTAGTATTATTACCGGACATTTTGACCGCCAAGTTTTTACTTCATCCTTTTTAAATACATTTTACCAGATAAAACTGGCAGGTACTGGCTGTTGGAAACCCTACAGCAGAGTAAATTCAACAATAAAATGTTTGTTGCGTGGTTGTACGAAAGAAGATTAGCTGGGATTACATAACTACATATTTTTAAACAAATGCAGAATAAGTCCAGGACTGCATTTTTTATGTAGAGATAAAAGCATACATTTTTCTTGTTAACATCATAGATTTAATAGTGTTACATTTACATCCTCCCATAATAATTTTCTTCAGTGTAATAACCTTAATGGGAAGGACAGAATCTCTCAAAAACAAACCAATTAAAATTAAAAACAAAAGTGAATCATTTGTTAGTGTCCTATGGTTAACATATTGCTACAAAAGGATCTTTAAGGGATAAAAGGTGGCTCAAGTCTGAGTATTAAATGAAACATGACACACATTGTCACATTATGGATTTTTTCTTCAGTTGATTCGGATAACCTATAATTATGTGCTTCTCATGGATGATGCTGATAAGATAACCAATAATTTCACAATTTTTTACTTTAAAAAGAAAATATGAGCAGCGGTGGATGATTTGATATTTCATAGCTCTTATCAAACCAGATCTAACTAATTACAACAAAAAGAAAGAACACTTCAGATTCTTATTTGTATTTTCTTCTAACTTAAATGCTATGACATAATCTGTCAAATCAGATATCCATCCATCCATTTTCTGTAACCGCTTATCCGTGAGGGTCGCGGGTGGCTGGAGCCTATCCCAGCTGACATTGGGCGAGAGGCGGGGTACACCCTGGACAAGCCGCCAGTTCATCGCAGGGCCGACACATAGAGACAAACAACCACTCACTCTCACATTCACACTTATGGGCAATTTAGAGTCACCAATTAACCTGCTGCATGTCTTTGGATTGTGGGAGGAAGCCGGAGTACCCGGAGAGAACCCACGCGGACACGAGGAGAACATGCAAACTCCACACAGAAAGGCCCTGCCGGCTCGGGGATTCGAACCCAGGACCGTCTTGCTGTGCGGCGGCAGCGCTAACCACTGCGCCATCGTGCCGCCCTCAAATCAGATATTATAACCAATATTTATCTGCTTTAATTTCATTATCAGAATAATAGGTCCTATGCCCCTGCATTCCCATAAGTAAAAGTACAAAAGTAGCTTTGTTGTCAGGCGCAAATCTTTTATCTCCATATTTTGACATTTTTATCTATTTATTTTTTTACATAAATCAATGCTATTTGTCACCCTTTATGCATGCCTGTGGGTTTTGCAAATATTTACTGTTGAAAAGTATTAAAAAGTGCTACTAAATTTGACTAAGCAGCATTCATTTAGTTTAAAAACAGGGTTTTTTTTCATTTCCTGAAAAGTAACAGTTTTGGACATACAAGGTCAGAAGGGGCTCTTTCAGTGTTAAATCAGTACATTACTGTTAATGCTTCTGTAATATGTTCCAGTAACATGTAAACCAGTACTTAAATGTTAAAGCTGGTTGAGGTGGTGCTAATTTTAACACTTACTATACTTTTGGGTAATTAAAGTTTTACCTCAGCATCATATTTCCTATAATGAATATGTTTTGTTTATAAAGTCATGATCTGAAAAGTAACTAATTAGTTAGCTGTCAAATAAATATAGTGGAGAACAATGTACAATATTTCCCTCTGAAATGTAATGGAGTAGAAGTATAAAGAAGTAGCATAAATTGGAAATACTCCACTAAAGTGTAATTGCCTCAAAATTGTATTATAAAATTACATGACTTGAGGCCTAGGGATTTTATAAGTGGTCAACTTTACCAAGATTAACAATATACTCTTATTTGCCAGTTTATCTAAAACTAATACAGTCTAAACAACAGCCACAACAGGTTTTAATGTTTTTTTTTTTGTTTGTTTGGTTTTTTTTGTTTTTTTTTGTTTTTTGTTTTTGTTTTTTTGGTTGTTTGTTTTTTGTTTTTGTTTTTTGTTTTTTTGGTTTTTTTTTTTTTTGTTTTTTTTTTGGTCTGTTTGTTATAACTATTAACAGGTGGCAAAGCCTGAGAGATACTGATTTAACATCATGGTCATTTTAGAGACTATGGTATTGTTGAATTGTATGAGGTTTTTATTTTTGCCATGAGACGGTCGGTACAAATATATCTTAGTATAATGCAATACAGTTCAGCTGTACCTAAACTACAGCCTTCATCATTGGACTATTTTAACACTTCTCATAAATAATAGCAACAAAAACTGAACATTCATGAAGGCTGAGACTTAGAGCAGAACTCTTGTATTAGACTGCATTAGTTTAACCTAGGTGTACCCATAAACTGTCAACTAATAGTCTACAACTATTATTTTATGTTTTTATTTTTTTTTTTTTTTTATTATGCCAAGGCCTTAAATGAGACATGATTGTATAATGGTATTGCTCCCTAACCATAATTTTAAATTATATTATTGTAAGTGGAAGAAAACTGTATGGGCTTGCCGTTAATATGTGCAAAAGCAAAATGGCATATAAACTGGTCCAGTCTGACAATTTTAGGTTGAAGTGGCCACATAAGTGGTGAAAAAAGCAACTGTGAGATGATCCCATGCATCTCCAGATATAATTCATTTCTCTCTCTCTCTCTCCATCTGTTTGAGTAAAGCAAAACATTAAAAACAAGTACAAAACAAGAAAGGAAACAATAATCAATTTAAAGAAAAGAAATGAGGCACAAGATATGATCAAATTATGCAGAGAGACAAGTATGTATGTATGTTTTAACCTTGGACATTAAAACAATGCATCAGTGTGATGTTTTAAAAATTATTTATACTCATCTTTATAAACTGTGATCATAGATTTCTGAGTCATGCTTATGTGTAACCTGACATGTTTCATCTGAGGCTCAAGTGACTTGACCCTCATTATGTCACTCTACTGTTTGAACTTTGCCCCACATAAAGCGGAACGTTTCTTGGCCGGGCTTTGTTTACGACGCAGATTTGAGGAGCACCGCATTATTCGCAGGTGATTTGTCGGCAATCCTGCAGTTTGTGCAATTTAAATAATCCTTAAAACGACGGTGTAGACGAAAACTGCATTAAAGTACTTTCGTAAAAAATCCTAAATAAGTTTAAAATGCCGCTCAGTCATTCACACCACGGCACCGACTAACTTTGTGTTGATTTTACAACGGCAGCAAACGCGTCTCAGCCAATCAGCGTTGCGAGCGTTGTATTCTGTCTGCCTCTCATTGGTGGGAATGGTAGGCGGTCCCCTCAGCGCCCTCCCCTGGAATCACCCTAAAATAATTCCGACTTCTCCTCCTTGGGTGAAGGTTCATTGCGGTGACTCTTCCACATTAGCCGTCTACTACTGTGTAGTTTAACGTCTCAGCTACAATGTCTGGCCGTGTTCTCGTCGGAGTTAAGCGTGTCATTGACTACGCTGTTAAGGTAACGTCTTTCTACTCTTCCAACAGGCTCATTTACGTTTTAAAATCATTTTTCCTGTCCTCACTTACTTGACTTTCTGTGTTCTGCTAGCTGTCGTTAGCCTGCTAACGCCAGCTGGCTCTGGGCACAAGAGCTAAGGGACAATAACTGTTAACCCATATTTGACAATATCCTGTCAGTCCTGCAGCTAAAGATCACCTTACAGGATGTAGCATGATGGGTAATTTATATCATTGTCAGCAACGCTTCAATGTGTGCAGTGTTACCGGAATACTTCGATGTTTTCAAGTTGTGCAACATTATGTCTGTCTCCTCTTAGGTGGCCTTTCACCATCTTAAATGAGTCTGTAACACAATGGTGTACGGTGCAATCACACAGTTAGTCTAACCTCAATATTCTCTCACCCCTTTTCTGTCTCCCGAAGATGAAAAACAACACCACAATCAATATCCGTTTGCAGCTGTTTCGTGTAACAGCAACAGTCCTGCCACAGCTGCCCACAGCAGGATCTGCACGGTTTGCTGCAGTCGCAGTGCTCAACACTGACACATCAATAGCTTTCCTCTGCTTCCAGCATTATCAAACAGATGATCAGATTATAACGCGAGAGGAAAAGCACCTTTTCTATGTTGTAGAAAATACTAATTTCTGCTGTTTATTTACATGCTGTTATTATTAATCTGTGGCTATAAGGGCTGTAAGTAATTGCAATGTTATTGGAATTGCAACGTGGCCAAGTGCAATATCCAAATTACAGAAACTGCTAATTTTTTTTTAAATGAAAAAAGTGACAAAAAGCTTGTAGTGATGTTCTGTAGTGCTGCAGAGATGGCTGCCTACAGATCTTGTTCTTCAAATGTAAGAAAATAATGCTTGTTCAGTACAGAACAAGACAGACAAAGGTCAGATCATCATCATGAGCTTTTTCAGAAGAAAATGAAAATTGCACTGCAAAAATTTTGAATCCCACTAGAATCGTATTGCAATATGATTTGCTTTTTTTTTTTTTTTTTTTTTTTTGCCATATCATGCAACCCTAACAGCTATTCTGTATATGTAAAGTTATATGATACACTATATTGCCATTAGTATTTAGACACTCCTGTTCATTTAGTTTTGTTTTTTGGTCTGTGGCTGTTTTTTTATGGTCTTTTGGCAAGATCCCTCTTGGTCATTTCCAGATGGGAACCCTAGATTTGTGGAACTCTCACAAGATTTAAGATGAGCTCCGCTTTTGTTTAGGGACAAAAAAAACACTTGGTTAGGGTTATAGTGAAAGATCATGGTCTGGGTTAAAATGATCATTCTAATGAAATCTTTAATGGATCTGCAGTTCCCATTTAGACACAATCATCCCTAAGTTCTGTTTCAGGGGAATATTAAAGCTATATATTACAATGCCAGCAGACAGACAATAGTATGTTTCCAACTTTGTGCCAACAGTTTGGGTTGACCCTCTTTCTGTTTCCCCATGCATAACGAAATTGTTTTTCCAGTTTGATGTGGAAGAAATTGGCTCAACCCTGACCTCAACTGCACTGAATGCCTTTGGTATCAAAGGAACATTAGCTGTGAGCCAGGCCTTATCTTCAGAGGTTAAATTGAGCCAGAGTTGTTCAGGCTTCAGCCCTGGCACACAGGCCTACCTCCTCAATGTCATCAGGGAATGCTTAACTTTGCACATCTTTGGTATCAAACTGTGACATTAAGCTCAGAGAAAAGTTTATCTCACCTTGTCATACTCTTTTTTGTCAAATTATGTCAACCAGATTTTGTAGTCTGTGTGCCTAAACCTATGTGCACCCATGGTAACCCTGAAACCACAGAGCCCCCCACATAACAAATCCCAATTTAATCTCAGCATGAGCACCAGCACAAAGCTTCACTGCTGCTCTGAACGGGATCAAATCCCTTCCGCCAGGTTCTGAAATCTTTTTGATAGCCTTCCCACAAGAGTGGATGCTGTTACAGCAGCACGTCAATCCATGGCTTTTTAATGTAATATCTGCATACTTTGTTTGGGTGTCCACATACTTTTGCCATGCAGTGTATCATTATGTTTCTCAACACCAGAGCTTACCTGACATGTTCAGTACCCTTGGGGGAAGTTCTTCTCTACCATTTTCCAGTAGTAAAACAGTGCAGAGCAATAAAAGTGCCAAGAGCTCATCCAAAAATGTAGACAGTTTGCCAGCCACGGGGCTCTGGTTCAAACACACATCACTAGATGTCTTGCTTTACACCTTAAGCATCTTGCTGGCTCGATTCCTATGTGAGTCTCTGTCACTGTGTCTGACAGTTCTCCCTAGAATCCCAGCTGTCTCGGTTGTTTATCATCTTGCTTCCCTGTAGTGACTCTGTCCTGCCATCTTCTTCATCCTCAGATTCGTGTAAAGCCGGACAACAGCAACGTGGTGACGGATGGTGTTAAGCACTCAATGAACCCCTTCTGTGAGATCGCTGTGGAGGAGGCGGTCAAACTGAAGGAGAAGAAGTTTATTAAGGAGGTTGTTGCTGTCAGCTGCGGGCCACAGCAAGCACAGGTGGGTAAGATGGAGCCAGACTCTGCATCCCTGCTTTGTTAACCAATGTCCTGGAGAAATACAGTGTGGTGTGGCAGGTGGCCTAATTTTGGAGGGATTCTTTTTCTTGTGATTTCAGTCTTTTATATCTGGGCCTCAGCTTAATCTTAAATAATAATTTAGTGGAATCTTGCTGTAATTAAAGGTTTACTTTGGTATTTTTCGAAGTGGACCCTGTTTTCCCATGTTTTTGTGTCCAAGTGAATAATGGGTGGAGGGAGAATAATTATTATGAAAATATGTAATGCCTGCACATTTACTCCATGCCATAGAAGTTTAACAGACCTCAATTCAATCCAATTTTGATCTTTGTCACTTCAGTATGTTTATGTCATGCACCTTAATAGGCTGACAAGCTGTACGACAGCAGGTGTGGTTTAAGTGAGGGTAAATGAGTTTAACTTTTAAGTGAGGGTAAATGACTATGAGGGAGAGCGCTGCAGTTGTCAGAAGCAAAACTAAGCTACAGTGAAATCCCTCCAGGCAACCAAAGTCCACTGACAGGCTCAGATTTTTATTGAGTCTGACAACATTAAGGAAAGGATCACTACAGAGAGAGAGACCTTTTTTTAAAGATAGCTTTTGTTAAACCAGAAACAGTTGTTTTATTGTTTGCACCAAACTAACCAGACTTCCTTTGCAAAACTGTAATTCAAACTCGATAGAAACCTAATAAAACTCCCCCCAAAATGGCTCATCTTTCCACTACTCCAACAATCACCAACTTTGGTTTGGTTTTAGCAACACCTTTATTCGCTGAAGTAGATGTGAAAATATTTTGGTTGTTCACAGCGTTTCTCCCCGCTGCTTCTCTGACAATGTTAAAATTGCTGTTTTGCAAAGGGAGTCTGGTTAGTTTGGCAGAGGTTTCTGTAGGGATCCTTTCCATAACAAGAATAACAATCTGAGCCTGTCAGTGGTAAAAATAAGCACTTTTAGGGGACTTACTTTGACAGTACAATACAGAACCAGTTTCAAAAATTGTTGCTCCATAATTCATAGACACAAAAAATATGGAAAAATACGGTACCCTTTAAGTGTAGATGTAATGTCATGTTGATTTAAAATGATATCTACACAACTGGAGAGTAATAACTGTGAATCACTTATCATATCTTGTATAATCACCCAGTAAAACTGGATAAAAATCACTTTGCTAATTGAATGTGTCATTTGCCTGGGTTGCAGACATCATTATCAAAATAATTTCCCAATATTTATCTTTAGTAACAAAAATATAACCAGAATTTCAGGAGCAGACTGTTTAATTACTCGTACTGTAATTAATGTTCAGAATTGAGCCAACATGAGAAAGAAAGTTGGTAACACATTTTAATTGGAGACCAACACCACCCAATTTATTCTAATTCCTCCTAATACAAGTTCTTTGATCTGTCTTTTTTCCTCTCACTCAGGAGACCATCCGTACTGCCCTCGCCATGGGAGCAGACCGTGGTATTCATGTTGAAGTAAGTGGGAAAGACTATGACAACCTGGGACCCCTGCAGGTCTCCAAGATCATGGCTGCTTTGGCCAAGAAGGAGGACGCTCAACTCGTCATTCTTGGCAAACAGGTAAAAAAAATGGTTTAAGTTCTCAATACTCATTTAAAATCAGATCACACGTCCTGCTCTCATACTGTGATGAACATTCAGGTCATACACTACTGTTACCTTCATTTAATGGCTTGCGTTGCTTTCACAGGCCATTGATGATGACTGCAACCAAACAGGCCAGATGACAGCAGCCTTACTGGATTGGCCTCAGGTGAGTTCAAGACAACTTGTCCCAAAAATAAAAACAGCCTGTTTTTTACCAAAAAAGGGTTAAGACAGTTTCTGTTTTTTCCATCTGTCTTATCAAGGGTCTGATGTGTGACGTAGCAGTACCTGCAGGCCCTGTCCAGACTGCCTTATCAAAGTTAGCGGAGACTAGTTTGAGTCAGTAAAAGCTGATGTGATCCTGCACAGATCAGCAAATCAGGTCAAAGGCTGCTGGGACAGTTGAGATGAAGTTCCCCTGTCTGGCCAATAGATGGAGAACTTTGATAAAATGTTTCTCACAGTGCCTCACACCAGTCTGAGGTATAGATTATATGTTAAATCCAGACATTTTAATCAGCTAATTTCCAAAGTTAGCACCATTTTCATATCTGTTTTGCCATTTTCATATCATTGTTACCCACATAATATTACTGTTAACTGTTAACTGCCTGACCTTTTCTAGGCAATCAGTGGATGGAACGCATTGACTCTCTCATGACCTCAAGTAACCTCACACAGTTTTTGTCCAGTCTTTACATGGCAGGGTTAGAAATTATGATGTGCAAAATGTTTCCCTGTTTTCTAGATGGACAGTTTTAACAATAATCCTTATTGTTTGTGTATTTAAAGAGTGATTTAAAGACCTGTGTGGATCTGTTGGCAGAACATGGCAGAAATGGAATAGAATATTCATAAGTGTGTTTGCATGAGTGATAAATCAGATGAGAAAAATGGAAAATGTTTTTGTTACCTCAGAATGATGTGTTTGTGTCTACTGGGGGCACAGGTCCTCTTCCTTGGAGGCCACCATGTTGTACCACCAGGGCCCAGAATGGACAAACCAAACACTTTAACAAGCCTATTAGTATTTTTTTATTCCAGCCCTTCCTATGATTTTAATAACCCTCCAGCATTCTAAGTTTATTTGTGTTTACATTCTTTATTAGAAGATTATCATTCACTAGGTTAATTAATCCATTCATTGGTTATTATTAATTTTATGAAATTGCACTGTATCTTTATACTACAGGGTACCTTTGCATCAGAAGTGTCACTGGAAGGAGATAAGATTAAAGTGGTGAGAGAAATTGATGGTGGCCTGGAAACTATAAAGATCAAAACACCGGCAGTGGTTACCGCAGACCTTCGACTCAACACCCCCAGATATGCCACCCTGCCTAATATCATGGTAGGTCGCAGGGGAAAGTGGTCTAAAATGCAAGAAGCAAAAAGAAATTGTCAAGAAATTAAACAAAAAAAAAGCATGGAGCTCAGTTAATCTCTGCAAAAATGTTGATTCTGCAGTATTCATTCATCATTGTTGGCTTAACAAGTGCTGCTGTAAAACAAAGTGCTTCAAACACAGACTATTAATGACACTATTAAGTAGTAAACATGTACATTTTCCTACTTTCAGAAAGCCAAGAAGAAGAAGATTGCTAACGTGAAGCCTGCAGACTTGGGGGTGGACCTCACATCACGGTTGGAGGTATTGAGAGTGGATGAGCCCCCACAGAGGCAGGCGGGGATGAAGGTGGAGACGGTGGACGACCTGGTGGGCAAACTCAAGGAGACAGGGAGGGTATAGAGGCTTTAAGAGCATAAGCAAAGGAGCACAGAGCTTAGCAGTAGGGTGAGTATCACTGTATCTATCAGTGTAGAGCCTGACTGAAACTAGATTATTAGAATTAAGTAAATATATCAATATACATCTTTATGGTCGGTGAATTCTTTATTCAATTAAAAGTTAAGTCTATAAATTGTCATAAAAAAAGGTTCTCAGAGCCCAAAGTGATGTCTTTAGATGTCCGGTTTTGTCCAACCAACAGTCCAAAAGACACAGATATACAATTTACAGTTATATAGAACTGAAAAAAGCAGCAAAACCTCACATCAGAGAAGCTGGAACCAGAGAGTGTTTGGTGTTTTAGCTTAAAAAAAAGTTCCAATAGAGAAAAGTCAGGAAATGAGGGTGACAGATCTAACAAAGGTTTACAGTCGGACGAAAAACTTGGAACATTGCAGTTTATGATTGGTGTTTTACCCTCCAAGCCCATGGATGCTCCAATTATTTTCAGTCAATTGACAAATTGATTAATCAACTAATCGTTACAGCACTAGTGTCAGTTGATGATACAAGATAATGTAACAGCTCTCTACCGTGTTTTTCAGTTTCCTCTGTTTACTAGCAACTTGTAAATTCCATTACTTGGAATAACTTGAAGAAAAAAACATTTTTATATATCATGACAGGGTAACGTCACTATTTTTCAACCAGGACACTATTTCCCCACCAAATAAACCCTTAAACCACACTAGATGTGAAATTATTATTGCTGTACATGCAGTTTGTGCTAGCTCTGATGTCTGACCTCCCTCTCGCTCCCCTCTGGATATTTTCACGTCCAACTTGGTGACTTGAGCCAGAGGTAATGATTGTTGAAAAAGTGGAAAAAACAAACCAAGACATGAATTTTGTGAGTTTTATCTGGTTTCTGTCAGGTTTGAATGATGTGTGTTTTACGCTGATAAAATTGCTCTTTCCTGTAAATGGAGTCTGGTGACTTGGGGAGAGAGATAAATTGTCTGTTTCTGGTTAAACAAAAAGGATCTCACTCTTTCACAACATTATGGAGAGAATCTCTACAGAGATTTTGTTTGACACTTAGCATCCAATCTTAGTCTGTCGGTGGCAAAACAAGCACTTTTATTGGATTTACTTTTACAGTTCGCAGTTGCTCATAAGGATTACATTGCAGCCATTTTCACTGCTTGGTGTAATCACTAGATACAAAACCAGGGTCCAGATTGAAAATAATGAAGTTAGCCTTTACAAATTCATAATATTTTGGTGTTTTGGGGTGTGCAATAGGCCAAATTTTATTTTAAAGTTTTCAAGGAAAGTGGCAGTGAATCATTACTGTGTTAGAAGGTTTCACTGAGTTGAGTGCAGATCTCCGCTGTGTCCGGTGTGTCTGGGTACATGTAGGTGGGGAACAGGCAGTGCAGGGCAGGCTGTGTGTCCGGCATGTATGAACGAGAGTATGCAGACAATACGCAGGTAGCATTATCTTGAAAAATCCAACAAACAAGTCCACCAAGTGAAGCATTTGCTGATCACGAGACCAAAAAGTCTAACCTCCTTTTCTTCTTTTTTGGTCTCATGATATTTTGTGATATGTCCTTGGCTCCAGAGAGTACCTGTTTTTTATATCTGCACTTGTGAATAGCTCTCCTCAGCCAATCTGCTGGCATTGGCTTTCTGTCCAGGTGTTGATTACTTGCGGCCTCTACATGCTGGTTAAGAGGAGCGAGGAGTCAGAAGTCAATCATTGTATAAAGCAGAGCAGTCAATAAAATAGTAACTTTCAAAAAATTGTGAATCGCTGCAACCACAAGAGGTCCTTGAGCACACAATCATAAATGTGCTCAAAAAATATTAGGCTGATGGGTTCAGTAGTATGTGAGATCAGCTGCAGACATGTGCACACACAAAAAAATACATGATCTCCTCTATGGTTACACCTAATGTGTAGGAAAAGGCCAAAAAATCATTATTCCTTATAAACCGATATCTGCCTTTTGATAATGGCTTGATACACTTTGTATGCATGCAGCACATTTACCTCTTGTGATGAATGATAGAATTGTTTGCTTAGAATATGAACGTTGCATCCTTTATATCACCATCTCTCATTGTAGAAATACTAATTAATTGCTTTGACAAAGAATATTATGTGTCTTGTGGTGATGGAAGCAAAACTAATTAAAGATTTTAATTGCAACTCTTGTCTTGGAATCACATATCTACATTCTCTTCTCTCCTTGCAGGACTCTGTAATGAATAACTGGAGTGCATTACATAAGCACACCCTGAGGACTAGCTTATGCATCGGTCTAATCCCTCTGTTTGAGACTGTGACTCCTGAGGATATGCACGGAGGTACTGACAGGAGAGGAGGAGTACTGAGAAACACTGTCCTGCAGCAGACCCACACAGCCCCACAAGGATCATCACATCTTTTATGCACATTTTAACTTTGATTCATCTGTTTCACAGTGACTAATCTAACTTTAGACAAGGACAACCAGACTTCATGAAATAATTTCAACCCAGAAACTTCCTGTCATTCATGCTGCTGTTGGTACTGCACTATACATTAATTAACTCTACCAGTACAATGCATTTTACCCAAAGTAGCCTGGCTCAGCTGTTTAATCTTGTATATCTGTAGTCACACATGTGAAGAGGTGCAGTTTTTGTAAATGATATATGTAAATATGGACCCAAACATGTTGACATGATTATGTCCTTCAAGATTAGTGTCAAGTCTACTGGTAATTTGTATAGTTTGTGTAAGTGTACCTGGATCTCAGGGCTGCCTAGACGGTGTCTCTCAGTATGAGCGAGGGAAGATGATCAGAATTTTACCATAAGCGCCTCAATTTACTGTTTATTGTACAGAACATTACCATGACAATAAAGCAGCCAGTCTTTTTCATATCTAAACACACCAGCGACTTTTTTTTTTTTTTTTGCCAGTTTTGGTTTGAACTTACAATAACAAAACACTGAACTTTTCCACAACATGTCACTAACAATGTAGTGACATTGGTAATCTCTGTAAATGGGTAACAAATTGTAGTGGGGAAAGTGGGATATTCTTTGTATATTCAAGGTTCGTGAGGGAGCTGAAGATCCTTGAAATACTAGAATTTTAATGTGGTGTTGTTTTCTTACTTATAAAAGTACTTAGATTTTGGATGAAGTGCCAGAAACTTCATGAAATGGTAATGTGCAGCATTTCACCATGGGAGACTCTGAACTTTTGAGCCACATAAAGGGTACCTGTATTAGGGAAGTTCAGATTATGCTAACATTACACTGAGGGCCATCATTAGATGATAGTAAAGCAGTAAACATTTCTTTGAAACTGAATGTGATTTTATGTGATGAAGACGTGAAAATCTTTTTGGAATATGTATGTATGTAAATATTTAATTTACCACAGGTATAAGGTGCTGGAGAAAGTTGAAAATGCACTTTGACAATGCTTAAAAAGTGCTTGAAAATGACTTTGGAAAAGATGTGGGAACACTGGGTCAAGTGTTTCACCCTGGTGGTGGATTTATTACTCCTGAAGTGATGTTCGTACCGTATTACACCATGTCTTAATGAATTTGGACAGTTTCTGCACCATGTTATGTTGAATCAAGCAGCAGTACTTAAAATACTGCCACAATCACTCCGTTGCCAGTTTTTCAGGGACACCTAGCTAAACCTATCTCAGTTTAATGCAAAAATCCTGCAGTGAGTCCTTCATGAAGGTCCTAATGTTTAGTTTTTGTTGAAACAGTTTTTGAGAGGTGTTGTTTCAACTGTATGACAATTTTTGGAGGCTGCTCTTGAATCATGTTGCACTATCTCGAGGGAGAGGTGTTTCTGATTTGCTGTCGTGGTGCAGAAAAACCTTCAGCTTCCAAAATGAGCATAAGTTTGAATCAACACGTTTATAAAATAGATACAACAAAAACTAAATGTAGCTTTTATGGAAAGAGAACCCCAAAGTGGTCAATATTAAATAGTAATATAATAATAATATATTAATATTTAAAACTCATTATTATGAAACATTTTGTCCTGCTTCTTTGCACCATAGCAAAGTTTATTTCAGATCTTTTTATTTAATTCAAGCAATTTTTGTTTAATCTGTCTTGCTCATTCAGGCCAGCAAGCAACAGCTACCAGGGGGAGATTGCATTGTGAAGCAAAAAGTGACTGGGTAATTTTGGATCATTTTCAAATGAAAGCAGAATTAAGTGTTATGAAAAGAAGCATGATAAAATAACATTTCAAAATAATGAGCTGAATTATACATTGACTGGATTGCTTTTACAACCCGATTCCAAAAAAGTTGGGACACTGTAAGATGTAGAGGAGCTAGGTTCACCACTTTGTGAATAACTGCACTGGCAAATAGTCCAAAAGTTTAAGAACATTTCTCAAACACAAAACTTTCAAGGAATTGAGGGATTTCACAATCTACAATCAATTATATCATTAAAAGAGAATCCAGAGAAATCTCTGCATGTAAGGGGCAAGGCCTAAAAACCAATATTGAATTCCTGTGACCTTTGACCCCTCAACATCCAGCAATGCCATGACTTTTCAGGGCCTTAAGCTCATCTGAGATGCACTGATGCAAAGTAGAAAAGTGTACTGTGGCCTGATGAGTTCACATTTCAAAACACGGAAGTTGTGTCCTCCAGGCTAAAGAGGAAAAGGACCATCCAGATTGTTACCAGACCCAAAGTTCAAAAGCCAGCATGTGATGGTATGGGGGTGTGTTAGTGCCCGTGGCATCATGGGTAACTGTCACATCTGTGAAGGCTCCATTAATGCTGAAAGGTACATACAGGTTTTGGAGCAACATATGCTGCCATCCAGATGCCTTTTTCAGAGACGTCCCTATTTCAGTAAGACAACACCAAGACACATTCTGCACGTGTTACAACAGGGTGGCTTTATAGTAAAAGAGTTCAGGCACTAGACTAACCTGTCTGTAGTCCAGACCTGTCTCCCAATGACAATGTGTGGTGCATTAGCACAAAATACCAACACAGATCCCAGACTGCTGATGCCTGAAGTTGTATATCAAGCAAGAATGAGAAAGAATTTGAGTTTTACACAATGTCCCAACTTTTTTGCATTATTCATAGCTAAATTTAAAAAATGAAAACACCCCAGACACATATAATTTGCCCTATTTCAAGGAGATACACAGTACATTGAAATAATACTGGCTTCTTAACAGAACAGAATTAAAGCAGGTACTGTGTCAAATCAGATGAGGGGCGTGGCCTCACGTGCACAGTCAAGCTGTTGAATCAGCGCAGGTGAGCTGCCCACGCGCTCACTGCTGACAGGTCGAGCTCGACGAGCACACGGGAGGATCAGCTGCGGACACTGAGGACGTTTCTGTTTGATTTTTTATGTACTGGGACTATAACTTAAAATTCAACTGACTTTACTTTGTCAAACGTTTTCGGCAAATCGTGAACTCTTGAGTTATCGTCCTTTTTTTTACTAAAATGAAGAGGCTGGATGAATTTAGGAGATTAAACGCGATTTTTCTGGCTGTTTTATTTCGCTTTACTTTTCAAGGTAAGACTAAAAGTGAAGTCCAGGTTTCAGTTTGACGCTTTGCTTTAGTTGTTTCTTCAACTAGGTGCGCTTTCGTCCTTGTGAACTTGCAGAAACAACTTCTCCATTTTTTTGACCCCTTAATATGAACAAATATCTTTTCCACCAAATCTAAATTAGTTCACAAGTGGCAACTAGTTTTGCCACTTGATAGGTTTTTACAATCATTAAACATTTGTAAATTAAATCAACTGCCACAAGGACAAACAGCTTAACCTTCATCCACCACAGTCTGAAATATAGTGTTGGCTTGAGTGGGAACTGTTATGAAATAAATAAACTGTATTATGGCATTAATGAACATGGATGTAGAAGATGTTACATTGAAAAACATTTATTTGAAAGATTTTTGTTGAGTTGCAATTAATGGCAAGGGATGGGGTTAGGCTTACAGTGTAAAAAAAAGAAAATGTATGTAAGCAATAAATGATAGATCAATAAACTTTCCATCAAGTTAATTGTGGGAGCTGGACATATTTTATTTATCATATATTAAATTATATATTTATTTGTAATTTCAATACATTTGATTTGTTGTAGTTGTTGTCATAGACAAACAAATCAAATATTGCCAAATATAGGTCTGCGTTGTCCATCTTTGTATAGAATTGAATTTGAACTATAGTCTGTGATGGAAAGCAACTAAGTACATTTACTCAAATACTGTACTTGAGTTAAATTTTGAAATACTTTGTTTTACACGATTGTTTCCATTTTGTGCTGCTTCATACTTTGACTCCACTACATTTCAAATATTCTATTTTTTACTCAACTATATTTATCTGATACTTACAGCTACTTTTTGCATAAAAAACATGTTTATATGAGATGAAAGCCTACGACTAATCTACTGAGTGTAAAAAGTCTAAAGTTGGATCAAGATCAACAAACTACAAAATTAAAATGCTCTTACATGTATTTTTTTAGTAGTTAAAAACAGAATAATATATATTTTCTATAATAATATGACACTTTGGGAGCACTCTGCATAATCAGTACTTTTGATACTTTAAGCTAGGGCTGCAACTAACCATTATTTTTATTGCCAATTACAATATAAAATGTCAGAATATGGTGAAAAATGTTGTCCAGAGTTTCCCAAAGCCCAAGGTGACATCCTCAAATGTCTTGTTTCTCCCTAACCCAAAGATATTCAGTTTACTGTCATAAAGGAGTAAAGAAACCTGAAAATATTCACTTCACAAGAAGCTTTTTGTCTTAAAAATTTTAAGCACTTATCAAAATAGTTGGTGAATAATTTAATAATCAATTAATTGATTAATTGTTGCAGCTCTACTTTAAGTAAATCTTGGTGATAATGTTTATATACTTTTACTCAACTAACATTTTTAATTCACACTTTACTTGTAAAGGAGTATTTTTTAGACCATGGTATTTCTACTATTACTTGAGCAAAGGATCTTCCACCACTGACCATATTATTTATATTTATTTGTGATTATTTTAATAAGAACAGACATGCACCATAGTTTCACACTTGCTGCATGTCAGCATTTATTGTTATTGTTAACTGGTTTTTCAAAATAGCTCCAATGTGCTCACCGTCTCATCAATGATTTAGAGAATGTAGAGATGAATATTTCCTCTCTAAACTTAATGACTTGGCTCCACACTGACAGGTGCACACTGTGAGCTGCTGGTTTCCCCCGTCGGTCCTACTCGGGTGATTGCTGTAGCTGGCAGCACTGGACTCTGGCTGTGTCCTTCAGTGGTGCCCCTGACCCAGCTGTTACCTGGTTCATGAGAGATTTACCTGTCGTCACATGGACTATTAACTCATCTGCTCCCCCAGACATAGCCAAAAACAGAAAGGAGGTGCTGAGAATTGAAGAAAATGGATCTCTCACCTTTGTGAATGTGTCGCTTGATTATACCATAACTACACCGTTGAAATGACAAAGTCTGGACTGGGAAAATCCTTGACTTCTTTCACTCTGACAGTATTTGGTGAGTACCTGACTGAACTCTGTTTCTGGAGATGTGTTGTTGTTGTTGCTGGCCAGGACAACTCTGCAGCAAGACAATATTTTTTAAAATGGTACTTTGATATAGACTTTGCCTTTGATAAATATGGCACTTTCTGCAATTCGAAAATTGCAGTAGCCCATTTTGCAATTTTGATAAAATTCTGATTAATTGTTAATTGTTTAGCCCTATTCCAAAGTCATTGGCTGTGTAAACAAAACTTCCCCAATCTCCTCAAGTGAAGGTGGACTGCTCTGAAAAAAATATGCATATCTTTGAGTCCACCCACACATGTGCTGCAACATTTTCAATTTCTTACTTTAAAGATTGACTGTATAGTGAATTATGCTATACTAAGACACTGAATCCCTTTCAGCTGTAGGGCTGCACTTTGTAAAGTGGTCAAGGACAGTAAACATGTACCGCTGAAATCTTTCAGGCATCCAGAAATTTCACAATTGAAGTATCAAGGTAATCAAATTATCAAGGTAATTTATTTTCATCATAAAACACGGGGTTGCTAAAAGAAATGAGAGCTGATTTAATTCAGAATAGAGTAAGATAAAAATATTAAAGCAATATAAACAGTTATTTACATATATACATACACATATACAACCAGGACATAATTCTGTAGTGCATGTTTTAAAATTTACATCAGGTTGAATGCAAACAGCAGCACAAGGTGGTGATGATAATATGGTTGATATCTTCACATCAAAAGTTCTGAGAAACATTGCACATCAACTTTGATTGCGGTTGTGCATGAAGCATCATTGAGTTCTCCTCCCCTTGTCTTGTTGAAGTCTTGTGTGTGCGTTCTGTCAAGTTGTAATTGGTCCACTCGTCAAGTGCAGCAGCTTGATCCTTTGGTGGAGCAGGTCTCTGTAAGATGTGAAGCATAACAGTCTGTTTTTGTCCCATTTTGTCTGATTTATTTTTCCGACTGGACATTAGGCAGGACCAGCCTTGTGGCTCATGTCCTCGCTCTCCTCCAGTCCTCTGGAGTGCTTGGCAATGATGAATCCAGCTGATCTGGCTGGATTTTGAAAGATGCCATGTGCACATTGTTGATCATCTCAAAGTCTGCTGGTTTTAATCAAAACCCCACGCTTCCTTTTCCAGTGCTCTAGAAGAGTATGTCTGTCATAGGTGATTCGTGCTTCAGCAGTAAAGCTAAAAATAAAAAATAAAAAAACAGATTACAGGAGAAAAGTTGCAAAATCAGTTTAGGTTACTGTAATTTTGGTGCATTTGAAAGGAAAACTGGAATAACATTCATATGACTTAGGTACTTCATCCACTTGTTCACCATCTCTTCACCTTTTCTTTCACAGAAAACATCCAGAATGTGACTCTGAGCACACAGCCTGATTTTGCTATTGAGGGAACTGACCGGTTCACCCTGCATTACAGCATGTTGAAAGGAGTAGTTGAGCAACAGACGTGGTTCTTCAATGGTAAAGAGATAAATACCAACTCGCACTACACAGTGGAGGAACAGAGCCTTGTGATCCTCGGGCCAACTCGAAAAGACTCAGGACAGTACGCGGTGTCACTGACGAACCCCTTCAGCAGTGTAACAACTGATTTGAATGTCACTGTGCTGTGTAAGATTAACAACTTATTCTTCACTACATCCATTCTGAGTGGGAGATGTCTTTGTTGAACCTTTGTCTCTGTGTCCCCTCCTTATCTTATAACTCTCAGTTTTATTCTTTATGGTCTGTTATAGATGGACCGGATGAGCCCACGCTGGAAGCCCATCCAGCTCAGCCTTTTTACGTGTCAGGAGACTCCCTGAGCCTCTCCTGCCATGCGGAGGGGCTTCCCGCAGCCGATTGCTGTGTGGTCATTTGGTAGTCAGGCCCTCTCTGATTCCCATGGAGGAGTCCTAAATTTAACAAATGTAAAGACCAGCCAAGGAGGCGTTTATACATGCACACTGCTCAATAATCGGACTAATGAACAGCGCCAAAAGAGCATCATTATAAACATCTATGGTATGTGAAAAGCATGTGTTTTATCTCTTTGTTGTGTGTGTGATAGGATTCAGTATTTCCCCGAAATCATTGTTTTCATTACCTTAGAATGAGCCGTTTATATTTACACAGGTCGTGGGTCCTTTTTCATTGAGGTTGCCATGTTGCACCACCATGTTTCTACAGTTGCCCAAAACAGAGAAACCAAACACTGGCTCCAGATATGACCTATTTGCGTTTTGCACGAGTTTCATGGGCACCGTCAGTTCTCCTCCACATTTGGAAGACAATATTAAGATGAGGTGTTTTCAGTCTGCAAACTCACCGCTAGATGCCACTAAATCTTACACACTGGTCCTTTAAAGTATATTATGATTTGGTTACACCAGGAAATAAGGTTTTTTTACATATCTATATTTTAAAACCTTATACATTAGTTTAGGTTATTTTAATGTTTTCCAATAGAGCTACAGGATTACAGTCCTCTATCCAACTTCACACTGATAAAGACCCTTTCTATAAACCTAAACAAAAGTAATGCACTAAAATTAGGACATGTTTGCCCAGCTCTTTAAAAGTTGAAATTTTGCAAATGCATGTTTGTTCTGCAACATGTTTGTCTAAATAATTATATTATTGTATACCATGGACTACGGTTGGGCAGCAAGAACCAAATTCCAAGTGAAAATCAGTTCCTAGGGAATCATTAAGACATTTTGAATTTCAGATTCTGCTTATTGATTCCTACACAATTTTCACTTGCACTAGTTTCAAATTAAACCACGTACTGCGAAAACCTACTGTGTATCAACCAGGCTATTTGGCTGCTATAGATGTGTAAGTTGAATCCATGCGTGTCCTCTTGTCCTAATGCATTTGTCTTCTTAAATCAAGTCTAGCATTATTATCTGTTAATCTGCTCAGCTGTTGCAAAGTTGCATGACTAGCAAGTGAATAACACAGATTGTGTGAGTCTTGTAATCATCACCTCAATTTAGCCAATGCAAATTCTATGCTACAACACACTTAAGAAGGACAGGATACTCTCTCTTATTAGTTTTTAAGCCAAAAATGACCAGAATCAATCAAATGGTGTTTAAATCCAATATGGAGAGCATCAACCAAACCATGTGTAAGTTGCAGGAGGACACTGAAAAATGCAGAAACTGCGTCATGGTTTCACTTTAAAATAATGAGCTGTTTTTTTTTTTTTTTTTATTTTTTTTTCCCTTTGGACAGAGAGGCCGTCGGGCAACCCAGTGTGCTCTGTGCAGTCGTGAATAACGTCGACCTGCAGTACCATTTGTCAGTGGTTGGGGGGAACCCCACCAGCTCAGCTTACTTTCCCAGCACTAAGTAACACCAACATTGGAGAAGGAAACTTGAGCCTGAATGTCATCGCCTCAGATAACCTTAACAAGAAAACTGTCACATGCATGGCCGTCCACCCAACTGAACAGAATAAGTGCAACATTACTGCAAGTAAGTCCATCTTCACAAAACTAAAACTTCTGCATCATGTGCATGAGTGGCTTTAGCAGCCAAACAAGGACCTTCTCTTCCCCAGGTAGTCCAGTCGAGTTCCTGCCAGCTGTGAGAACCTCAGTCAACTCTGAGGGCAAAATAGTGGTGACTATCCAATGTGTCAGTGAGGCCTCGCCTAGGGCTGTGGTGTCATGGTCCAAAGGCAGCGAGGCTGTCCCCATCGGGACAACATACCAGATCAGCAGTGACACCACACAGCTCAAGATTCGTGACTACAACGTCAGCAACTTTCTCCTCCAGAACTACTCCTGCAACTGCAGCAACCCACTGGGCAGCCAGAGGAGGGAAATTCAGTTAAGAGGTATAGAACTGCCTTTCTTGGTTTGTTGGCTGCCTGTCACTACTTACTCAAGTACTGTTGTTGTTAAATACAATTTTGAGGAACTTACTACTACTACTTACTTTGGGTAATTTTAATTCCGTGCAACTTCAATTCTACTCTCTACTCGTTGCCATGATTTCTAAGTTATTAATGCTGTCTGCATCTCCTTCCTAAGTAATTATGCAATCAGTCACAGCAGTGCACATGTATTCTCTCGAACTGTGTTGTAAGAAAGTGTTGAAATCATGATTAACTAAGCAGCACTTCTTCATTATTTTATCATGTTTGTGGACATAAAAATAATGTGGTGACGAGCCCTGTCCTTAACACCGACGAAAACATTTAATGGTGGCATAATTGTGAAATCACGTTATAACCATTTGTTGCTTATACATACATGATGCGTACACATTTTCTTTTCCTAACTAAATCACTGATTATTGAAATGGAGCCCAAAATTATGATCTAATTCAAATGCATAATGCCTAAATATATAGAAGGGCTGACTTCATTTGAAGGGCTGCAAACATGATGAAGTCATTTTGAAATAATGCATAGTTGACCACTATTACAACACTTGGAATTAATTGGAATACATGAGCACTGTTGTGACTGTTTAGTTTTTTGCCCTGCAGACTTGGCTATGAGCATCGTGAACATCATTAACTCAGAAATTATGGCTGAATACATTAGTTGCTGCATTAATAAACGTATTGTTTTTCATGAGAAAAGTCTTGTACATTCCTCATGAAGCACTTTTTCATTCCAGAAGTCATGTATGAATTCATGATACTTCATGTGCTCTTACCATAAAGTGTTACCTTATTACTTTGCAGGTAAAGTTTTTATATGTATAATGTATAAGCTCATTTAATGTGACATATTTTTATATTGTGATTAAATTTATCCCCACTTGAACCAGATAAAACATTAATAAGTGGTTTATTAATGAATGAATCAGTAAGCTGACACTCTGAAACTATTCAGATAATCTGTATAATCAATTATGCATACACCAAAAAATCACTTGTTTCAGCTTCTGGCAGCTGGTCGGATGAAACCAACAATTTGTAGATCCCACTTTGGACTTTAAATTAAGATGGGCATCTTTCATTACTTTCAAACGTTTTGTATACCATTAATTGATTCAATCAACAGATTACTAGACAATAAATGAAGTGTGAAATGCAGCCCTGCTTTTACTTTTGACATTGACTCGCACTTTTCTCCTTATACTTTCATATTTAATCAAAAATGCTGAAAGACCTGTACTGTAACAGCTTATTTTGACAGTTTCATTGATACTTAAATAAAAGATCTGCTTATTTCTTCTACCACAGCCAAGCAGTACAGTATACTGATTGTTTGTGCCATTTTTAAACACTGTAGGGACTCTGTTGCCTTCAGCTTCTAATTTTGAGTACTGCTAGTATTACCAGAGTAAAAGGAAACAATGGGCCTTCAGACGGGAGCAAAGTAATACCTGTGGTTGCTGTTCCCCTTTAAACAAAGCTCTCCAGTCTTGATAAACCCACTCCCCCTTCTCACAATCCCTCTCTTTCCAGGTCCGTCGATCTCAGATTCCAGCTTGTTCCCTAATCAAGATGGAACCATCGTCACATTGACCTGGGAGGTCCCGCGTGCCTCTGTTGTTACAGGTGACACAGTCATTAACTGTGAGAACTTGCAGCTTGGTTTGTTTTCTACAAGAATATCTTTTAAACATCACACGAGAACCCAGCCTTCTTGTTTTGAATTTGCATGTCTCAGCAGAACTCCTCATACACACAGTGGTGAAAACAGAAACTCAACACAGCAAATAGGGGTGTAAATATTGTGTAATGTGTGAATCCTCTAGCCGAGCAGTGCTGTGTTTTGAGAAGAAACATTTAAAGCACAAAAGTACTGCGAAAAGCAAATGTCAGTTTCTGTTATGTGTCCTTTTCTCATACCAGTCAGATTTTCCTATCAAACAGGCCTGTCACATTGATCAGTGAAATCATTATCTGTTACCACTTTATGGTTTGATCAGCCTTGATGTTGGTATCAAACGAAACAGAGCTGCATGTGCTTTATCAAAGGCTTTGACATCCAGATGAAAGGACCAAACCTCCTGAGCGAAAATCGGAATGGCACCCAAACTAGAGGCAGCTCAAACCGATTTCGCACCATCCAGCAGAAACCCGGCTCTGCCAGGAGTGCAGACATCTTCGTCCTAGATCCCGACCTGACGTACAGGTTTCGGGTCATTCCAAAAGCTCGTATGACTGAAGGAGAGCCATCGGAGGTCCACAGGATTGGTCCAGGTATGTCAAAGTGTTCGATCAGTGGTTCTCAAATAGGGGTCTGTGAAAAGTTTTCAGATTAATTTATTATCCTCCTAAGTCCTGAGCTGTCAGTTTGTATGCATTATTAATTTTTGTTAGCTATTTGAGATCAGTAGGGCCTTTTAAGTATAAAACCATAGCATTGTGTTTGAACAGGAGATAGTTTTGGGGGAAAAAAAGGATGTCTTCACATGTAGACAGTGGGTTTATTTTACTACATAACACAGTAAGGTCACCAGTGTGTAACAAAGTAACAGTAACTGCAAATTTGTTTTTGCAGAAGCTATGCTCTGTCATTGAAATAACCAAACAATGCTACACATCTAAAGCCTTGTGATTTTGTCCGTTTTGTATCTTCCTTGCTCCGTACTCTGAACCTATTATTACTCCTGTTATTGCAATTTTCAACCATAAAATTTGACCTATGGAGTCTATTGTGACTTGGCTACCACTAGATGGCACATAGTTTCTAATGAGGACAAGAGGTCTAAGTTAAGCAGAAGGTGCAGCAACTCCCAAAATGTACTGTACTCCGTGTGTGTATATATATATATATATATATATATATAATTATTATGTTATTATTATTATTATTCCAATATTATTGACCTAGTTGTGTATAGTAATCATTCTAAATCTAATCTACAATAAATGCAGACTATAACGTGTTGCTGTAAAAGTTATTTCCTTTTCTGCAAATATTCTGTTATGCCTGTCATATTCAAGTCTCAGGCCAGACCTATTATTGTTCTTTTTATGTTTATTTTGGGACTCATATTTTATATTTTCAATTATTTATATTTTATGTATATATTGTTTTTATTGTGTATTTTGTTTTATCGATGTACTAAGAATGAAACACACTCTTGATGTGTGTACATATGTTATGGGTATTCTATGTTAATATGGTGCAGATATTTTTATTATGTGTCTACGAGGGGATCCCCAGTATATGTTTTTTGTAAGTGGTCCTTGGCTGTTAGGTAATGTGTGCTACAGTAGTAAAATCATTGCTCACTGTTTGTTCTGGTGGTATTAGGTGATGGGCTGAGTGGCTCTGCCATCGCTGGTATTGCAGCTGGAATCCCCTGCAGTCTTCTCTTCCTGGTCCTTCTGGGCACCTTCATCTACCTCTGTGTCGACTGCCACAAGGACAAAAATAGTATGCACGTTTTACAAAAAAATCTGAATCAAGTTGTTAAACATGATGACATACTGTATTTTTCAAGGATGAACCAAAGAACAAAAAAATGACAACTTGAAAAAATGTCCTTTATTATATAATAAATCTGATGTGTACAACATATTTGGTTTGTAAAAAAATAGTTTTTCCCTTAAACTTCAGCTGCTTCTGCTGTCATTCTTTAAACGCTCTACAAAGAGTTTATAACTGGTAATGAAACTGTCATTATTTATTACTGCTGGCTCTATATGACCTACATAATACAATGAGAAGATTGGGTATTTCAGTATAGCTATTCCTAATCGCCTGCCACTTGCCACTGCCACATTTTTGGCATTATATTTTGTGGGAATTATGGTGGAAATGGTACTGCTTTTGTCCTCAGAGATCTGCAGTATGAAAATTCCTTGTTCTAATAAGTTTGATAATACAAAAGTAGCTAACTTGATCTACGCATCTGCAAAAAAATAGCTTGGATTGTATATGGCAATAAATGTTTGAACAGTATAAATTGCATAACAAAAAAACAATGCAGCAGTCAGTAACAGGCCTTTTTATAAAATAAAACTAATCTAATAAGATAATTTACCATGTGATATTGTGGTAGTTCCAGTAGAGTATTGAAAAAAAAAATATTCCAATTTTCAATATATTGTTACATCCCTAGTATTTTCTTTACATTCTTTGATAAATATTTTTGCCTTTTTTCTGTGTTTTTGCAGGTCAGCAGGTCAGATATCCGCTGTCCAGAGCAGTTGAGAAGGTTAGAATCACTTAACTAGTCAACTTAATCAATTTTCAGGGATTTTTCTGTATAGCTTCAGTACCAACAGATTTGTTCATGAGCAGCTTGTAGAGGGTAAAATAAATCCACTTGCATCATACAGTATTATTTCATCAACATGTTACACAATGAATTCTGTCATTTTGTCACTTGTTTTAGCTTCTTTCTTGTCACTCACAGGTAATAACAACCCAAATAGATTCAACTCCTCATAACCTGCTGACAGGAGGGGTGAAGTCTCCCCCTGATTACAACAGATTACACCAGGTAGCCTTTCTAATCAAACAGGTCTATGTGTCACATTGCTGCTTTTGTTGATTTTACAGTTAATGAACTGTCTTGTTTTCTTTCAGACTCCTTCTGAAAAATCAGTGGCTCTCCCCTCCTTTGTCCCTCCACCACCACCTGTCAGAGTTGCTACAACTGTCTAAACTTAAAAATTTGCCTTGATGTAGATAATTCAGTATTTGTATTTTCTGTGTTTTATTTTAATTAATGAGATTTTTTCTATATTTTTATCATATTTTAATTAAAATACAGTTTGTGTCATTTATTTCACTGGAGATGGATGTTTGTATCACTTTCCTGTGTAATCTGCAATTTAAAACTGCATAATTATCCAGCTGTTTTTATCAATAATAAATCAAAGTGCAACTCATGCCGGTAAGTTTATTTAGCTAAACATCAAAGAAAGCCTTTTTTCTATTCACTATAACTTTCAAAATAATTCCTCTTACAAGACCAGTGTGTAAGATTTACTGGTGTCAAGGAGTGAGACTGTATATTGTAACCAATTGAATACCACTTGCCTGCCTACAGTGGTTGCAAGACTCTCCAAAAAACACGAAGGGAGTCAGTGTGTCCCTTCTGGGCTACTGTAGAAACATGGCGGTGCAACATGGCAGCCTTTGTGGAGGAGGGCCTGTGCCCTCTGAAGATAAAAATGGCTCATTCTATGGTACTGAAAACACAATGATTCTTATTTTCAGGTGATTAAACTAGTGAAAATATACTTATGAATATCATATTTAATTTCTGTCATATTCAGCTAATAAATCCTTGTGGACTTTTAACACAACCATAAACATGCTCTTTGAATAAAATTGACAATTGCATTAAAAAAACAAAAATTTTTGTTCTGCATCTCATAATCGACATATTGATCACTGAAGTGTATTTTCTGCTTTAGTTTTATAATTCAGGGTGGCAACTAACCATTTTCAACTGAGTTGATCAATCAGAAAATACTTACAGAAGGAATATTTACTCTAAAATGTAAACTTAATTCACAATGTCACTTACATAGTCTCAGTCACTCATGATTTTTATAAAATGTATAAAATCTTTGCATTTGTTAAACTGCAAACCATGTCCCTTATAACAGTACTTGATGAGCAACTAAAACAGTTATGTAAAATTTGCATATGTTTACATTCTGCCAATTGAATTGTTTCATCACTTAAGTGTCCATAATTATGGTATATTTATTATATTATGCATGTTTTTAAGGTTGTCAAAAGTATCAGTACTTATGGGGTGGACGTTTAGCTCAGTTGTTAGAGCATCCAACCCAAGTATGGAGGCTGTTAGTCCTCTGCAGCGGCCGCTGGTTTGACTCGCGCTTTTGGCCCTTTGCTGCGTGTCATCCCCCCTCTCTCTCTGCCCCGTTTCCTGTCTACTCTCTGGCTGTCCTGTCCAATAAAGGCAAAAATGCAAAAAAAAAAAAAAAGTATCAGTACTTATGCTCGATACCACATGTTTAAAATGATTTTTCTCGGTTAATCATATATAAGATAGTATCAAAAGTACAAAAGTTATTTCAAAAAATGATTCAAGTGCTCGTTCAAGACCTCAGTTCAGTCTTGGCTGAAAGTTGTCTTGCAGCAAAACCAGACAGTGTTCTGTGACTTTTTATCCAAATCTGTGTGCAGGTTGTTAATAATAAAAAAAAGACTATTTGCCATGGTACTGAAAGAAGTAACGAGTATCTTTTTAATACGGTTTGGCTAAATTTCAATATCCTTGTCTTTTTTATGCATGGATGTTTCAATAAAAAATAAAATTGGGGCATCAGATATCTCTATGTCTGATATGCTGCACACTGTATACACAGCATATGTTAACTATGCAAATGATGGATGACAATTTATATTCTTTTCAGTCAAAAATGAGCATGATTCTGCAGAGATGTTTTCTTTGCATATACTGAGCGCTCACTCAGTATCCTGCTGTGTAAGTGACAGGATTGGTGTGACAACACCAAAAAAAAAAAAAAAACAGTGAAAGTGCAGAAATAATTAGGTCAAATATAGACTCTGAGGTCATTTAATTTGTATGCTGGTATAGTATTAAATCCAAATACAACAGAATTAAAAAAAATATGGAAAACATGACCACTAAAAATACATAATGTTAAGTTTGGAATAACTACCAGTATTCACTGTCAGAATACTAATGTTTTTTATGTTTATTATCAGTGTTAATATATTGTCCCTTAAGGTACATATAATAGCATTGAACTTTCCCAGCAGACCTTCTGTCCCTGTGACTCAAAGTTTTCTCTCCTGGCAACATAATTTATTGAAAATATTTACTATTTTTAAACTTTTCTTTATATACTTTGTTGCAGTGATCTGTTGCTGCATGTGGGTTCAGCTGAGGCCATGAGTGGGTGGATAACGAGATAAAGCATTAGTAAGGATGTCAAATCTGTTTTGTTTCCTCTAGGTGCATGTGCTGTTGTGCTCATCATAATCCTCATACTGTGTGTCTCACCATAACATCCCCTCATTCTTTTTCATTTGCTTGCTCTTTGATCAGCTTCTTTTCTGTTTCCTGTGATGTGTCGGTAGGTGACAAGTGGAGAGTAACTCTGCACAGACAGGTATCTGACTTGACAGGGTCTCGTTGGATCACCTATTGTTCTTAATCCCATCCGAATGCACACAGCGCTCGTGTCCTGATACGACTTTGCATCTGTATTCCAAGGCAGCTTCCTCACATTACCTATTTATCAGCACACAAACGCAGTCCAGAGCTAGAAGTGGCATGTAGAGGTAGAGCTGAACTGCTCGACGGTGTCTCCAGTAACAAGACAGCACAGCACAATGGAGAGAAATTTTCTTTCTGCAGGTGGTGTCCCTGGTGGGTGACTATCAGCTTGCAAAGTACAGCAATCCAAGAGCATAAAAGGAAGTTTGCTCTTTTTGAATAAGTGCCTTGAATCCTGTGAAATCAGTTTGGAAGATCTTTTCTGAAGCATACATCCCTTCAGGTGATCCATTACTTTCATGTTTTTTTCTTGTGCATAAGTATTTTATAGAGGAACCGCCACTAAACCAGAGATGCCAATCAGTCGTGAGCCTACAGAGGGAGGAGCTGTCAGGTTTACCCAGCACTGGAAGAAGTATTCAGATCATTTACAGAAGTAAAAGTACCAATAAAGCAACATAAAAACACTCCCATTACAAGTAAAGGTTCTGCATAAAAATCTTTTGTGAGAAAAAATGTTAGGTAGTAGCAGCAAAATGTAATTTAGGTATTTAAGTAAAATTATGGTCCCTCTAACTGTCATATTATAATGTATGATGTCATTAGATTATTAATACTGAGGCATCACAGCGTAAACAGTAGAGCTGCAACAATTAATCAAGATTTTCTGACATTTTATGGATGAAACAAATAATCGATTAGATAAAGTAATAAAACAGATTTAATCAACAGTGGAAATAATTGTTAGTTGCAGCCCTGGTGGAGCTGTTACAACTTATAGATGTCTTAAATGTAACCCCGACTACACTGATTAAAGGGACTGTTCACCCCAAAATCAACAATACAATAAATGTCTCTTGAAGAAATCATGACCTGGTTGCTCAAGATAATGGACAGACCAGTGTGATGTAGGAACTACTTCCTACTTCCAGATTCTACTTCAGGAAGGGAATAGTTTGTGCATGAATGTGTTCACGACAAGGTCTGTGGATTATGTTGAGTAACAAGGCTATGACTTCTTCAAAGAGACATTGCTGTTAAGTGCTGCAAATTTATTTATTTTTTGGTGCTTTGAGAACCACAAGCTGAGTGCCATTTAGTCTCATTATATTCAAGAGAAGGTGCACATCTCTATGGTTGAAAACTAACCAGATGGCTAAATAGCACTACAGCTAGGAGGAAAAATGTTTGTTTGGTTTTTTATTTTGGTGTGAACTGTCCCTTTAAGACAACAGAAGCCAAAAAGGTTGGAAATCACTGGTTTAGTCTTTAATCATATATTTTAAAATGTTGTTATATTAACAATTTGTAAAATCCTCATTTTGAAAGTAACAAAATCTGTCAAATAGATGTAGCGGAGTAGAACAAACAATATTTTCCTCAGAAATGTGGTGAAGTGGAAATACTCTTGAGCACAGTACTTGAGTAAATGTGCTAGTTACTGTATGAGAGCATCCTGTCCCTCAGGTCTTCCCTTCCTCTTATAGAGTTGAGTGAACGGCACATTTAACCTACAACTGTCGCATAAGCAGAGGATCAAAGAAAGGTGGTGCTTTAAGGTCTGGTACACTCTGACGAGAAAAAAATGACACCAAGTAAAAATGGTCAACGTGAACTGTGTCATTGTTAGGGCAAATGAACTCCCCTGACGCACACTGTCTCCTTTTGATGTGAGAAAGGCACGTCCACATAGCTGTCAGTTGTTTCCATCATGGTGTGTTTTTACATTTGTGCAGCAGATGGTGCTATTGTGCAGTGCCAAGGACGTCCCATCAGCTGTTAGGAGAGTGGAAACTGAAATTACTAAAATAAATTTAGATTATAATATTCACAGTGAGAGTTGACAATGCTGTAGTCACTGTCATTGTCTGAATCTCTAGTTTCTGTTTTTAATTTGATCAACTTTTATCATATTAATGTTACTTTACCCTTATACTTAAATGAAAAGAAGTTACAAAGTTTTAATAATATTACTCAACATCATCATAAATAACTGTATTTATAGAGCGCTTATCAAAACAAACTTACAAGGTGCTTCGCAAAGAGTAAATATAAAATACCAGGAGAGTTAAAATCCATGAAGGGCAAAAATTTAAATAAGCAAGGAATTTAAAAAAACAATCAAATAAGCCAGCAGCTCAGATAAAATCTAGAAATGCTTTCAGATAAAAGTGTGTTTTAAGAAGAGACTTAAAAGAAGATTTGTCAAGGTCAGTTTTCAATAAGATTTAAGGCAGCGAAACTATGGAATGATTTTTTTCCACCTGGTAAAAACTCTGCATCTCTATAAAGTGTTACAAAAGATGCCTGAAAAAACATTTAACTGCTGTTTTGTAATGGGTGCTCCTCATGTATTTTGTCCATACTTAAATTTGTCTTATTCATTGTGATGTATTTTTACTATTGCTCAAGGGTCAACATAGTATAAACTATTATACCCGAACCCCTCACACACAGACACACACATATACACACATACACACACCTATCACACTAACATCTCTTACATGTCACATACTCACATTTTCTGCTCTTAATTGGATTCTATTATTGCTGTTTTTTGTTGTTACTATCAAACATATTTTGTTACTAGTAGTTTGCTGTCACTGGTATTTTATTTACTCTTCTGTATAACCTTGTGAAAATTTTATTAGGTGGAGGCTTTAAATAAGCCCTATGGGTTGTTTTTTTTTTTGTTTTGTTTTTTTGTCTCTTCCTGCACTGTATTTCATTTTTTAATTTTTGTCTTGCCTTTTTTGTGTGTTTTAATTGTGCAAAATAAAACTATAAACTGTAAACTATATAAACTATAAGATACTGACTCAGCAAGCCTTATTTCCTCGAACAGGTCGTTCCCGAGTTTTGGGTCCCTGATGGCAAAGGCCCTGTTCCTTTCAGTTTTGAGCCTGGACTGTGGACAGAAGACGACTGCCCAAGGAACAGTCTGTAGTTGTTTTAAAGGTTTTTGAATAAGACGAAAGAAGAGGCTGATGCAACAATGAATAGAATTTGAAACAGATCTTATTTCTGCAATATTTCTGAGGTGACAAAGGCTCATTTCCTGATCTACATGCAAAGTAGCCCCACTATGAAGAATTAAAAACACAGGACCGGAAAAAAAAAAAAAGCTGTAACTGATTGATATGTCTTATATCACAGGAGTTAATCAGGAATTAACTCTACAGACAACAACTAAATATTAGAAAGGTATTCATGTTTTCTGATGTTGTTACAGGTTTGTCTGCATCAGTCATAAACACTGCAGTAAAAAAAAAAGGCTTAGTCTATTTTTGAACTCAGCTGTCAGAGTTCAACCTACATTTTGCAGAAGTGCACTTGTTCTAATAAAATGAGGAAGATTTGAAGTAATTGGCTAAAGTGTGACATTGCAGATGAAGTCAAGCCTGAAAGTGTATAAGTGTATGAAGTCAAGTGTAGAAGTGTATGAAGTCAAGTGTGATGATTGTTGAGTCTCATTCCCAGGGTGTCAAATACCAACGTTTTGGGTCTGTAAAGTATCTCAAACTCAGCAAAAAATGACAAAGTCTCTGCAGATACAGACACCACCACACACTTATAGTGGGTCATAAGTGATGAATGAAAGGATTTATGTTTATAGTCATCAGTCTAAATGTTGCATATCATGCCTTTAACAGGCTATAAACATTACTGTAAATGCACCACAGTGAGCCAAGAGGCTTTTTTTCATCTGTAGTCCCTGGACAGATGTTACAGTCACCCTAAAACACAGAATGTAAGATTAAAATTACAAAGTTATTCATCATTTATCATATATAAGCATGCAGAACGATAATAAAAAGAAAAGAAAATATCAATGTTAATAGAGACATAATTCAGGACACCCTTATACTGCATTGTCAGGTGCTATTTAAAACACGCAACACAGAGACGTATAATAAAAACATGCAAAACAAAACTAGTACCGCAGCCATTTAAGAAACAAAAGTGAGCTGTGAATGTTTGTATAAAACCGAGCGGTCCAAAAATAGGATAGCCGCCTCACAGATGTGTCTCCACCAACCATTTAAGTTACAGTTTACATCTATGTCTGTCCAGGCTCATTATGTCGTGAAGACTTTGAAGGAATTGAATGTGGAACTATACTGACCTGTAACTTTGAATGAATTTAATAAAAGGTATTAAGTGTCTTTTTTTTTGTAAGTTCTCACCACACAAGTCTGATTCTAGTGAATCATTTCCAGTAAGAAACATGCTGTCCTCACTTAGAGGCTTTTTTTTTTTTTTTTTTTTTTTTTACAGAGGACTGAACATTATGATGTCACAGTGAAGTTGACCTTTGACCTTATATATAAAATGTCATCACCTCATCATTTTACCCCATTAGATATTTGTGTGTAATTTTGTCATAATTAGCGTATGCAATCTTGAGTTATGGCCAAAAAAAAAAAAAAAAAAAAAAAAAAAAAATTAGTGAGGTCACTGTGACCTTTGACCCTTTACCAACAAAATGAATCATTTCATCTTTGAGTCCAGTGAATGTTTGTGTCAAGTTTGAAGAAATTACCTCAAAGTGTTCTTGAATATTGTGTTCACAAGACTGGGATAACCTGAAAACATAATGACTGTGGCCATAAAACCATAAAGGCATAAAAGTCATTTTTAAAAAAAAAGTTTTTTCAAGGTTTTTCAAACATTCTGAATCACAGAGGTCCTTCTGCATACAGTCATGAAAGCACACAAAAAACTTAGGCTGATTGGTCCAGTAGTATTTGAGATTAGCACCAGACAAGCTGTGGGTCCAGTGATCACCACGCACACACACACACACACACACACACACACACACACACACACGTTGTGTTTCCATCACTTCTGGGACATTACATTACTTACATTCATTTCCTGGAGACTTATCCTGACCCTACCCATCACAAGTCCCTGCCTAAACCTAACCCTAACCCTGACCTTATCCTAAACCTAACCTTACCCTAACCCTGACTCAAGTCTTCACCCTAAAATTTAATGATTTACCTCATGGGGACTTGCAATTTGTCCCCATAAAGTAGGCGAGACCCCACAATGTGAGTGTGTAAACCAGATTTGTGTCCCCACAACAATAAGTAATACACGTCCACACACACACACAACACACACACACACAGACGTGATTACATTATTATAAAATCAGTCAATAAAACAAGGGATATTAATGGTCATAGAAGCATGGACCAAAGACAACATCATGCTGCATTGTTAGATACTAACTAAAACATGCAAAGCAGAAGCACACATGTAAAAGCATGCACATTATACAATATAAAACGCAAAACAACAATAAAAGACATATGAATTCAGGGAAGTTCAGCACAATGACATATTATTATCTCTACATCTCTCTTGAGAAGACTGTGGTTCCATGTTGTGCAAATGCAGTCTTAGCATGTGGCATTGATGGTAAACCACCTCTTAGTTGCTTCCTATGAGATGATATGAAGGGCGGACTTCTCACGGCTCTTAACCAGAGCGCACAAATCATCATACTGACCATCTGAGAACTGTGTGAACACATTTTACAGTGTACATCAGTAAACGCCCAGGGCAGAGCCCATGCTGTAGAGTGTCATTTACACCATAAATTAGTTATGAGATATGTAATGCTTTTGCTCATTTCCACATTCAGAGACAGACATAAGTGATTTAAAATGACAAATTCAGCATGCGTTAGTGGTCTAACAAGGCAACCATTTTGCCTGAGTGCTGCTCTTTCTATCACATGATCTGCAGGTGAGCTGTTCTGGCTGTATTAGATCTTGTCCACAGCAGCCATATTGATATGAAATAGTCAAGTAAACACAGGTGTTACCAATGATACTAATTAAGGTCTCATTCCATTTAGTGCAGCAGAGCCTTTCCAGTGAACCAACGTGCATGATAGCAGCACCCTGATGCTGTCTGACCTGAATGGAAACAAAACCTTAAAGGGATAGTTCACCCAGAAATGAAGTTTAAGTCATTATCTACCCACCCTCATACTGATTGAAGGTCAGGTTTAGTTTTTTATTCCACAAAACTCTGCTGGGGTTTCACAGGAAAGCTGTGTTGCAGAATCTCCCATGTGAATTGTGACCAGTTTTCAAACGTAAAAATCAATCAGGGGGAAAAAAAAAAAAAATGCTTGCATACTGCTCATCTGGTGTAAGTCTCCTAAAACCCTGACACGCCAGGTTGACTTGAAAGCATCGCTCTACCAACTGAACTACAAGGCCCCCCAGAGAAAAGCAAACATTTTGAAAGATAAGATCGCAATAATGGTCAAGGATATTGAAGCCAGGCAGCATGTATTTTTTGCTGGACTAAATAGTGCACTGACAAACAAAGCTGAGAACATAATTCCTGTCACATTGTTCATGCAGCTAATGCAAAGCTCACCACAGGATTTCACTTACGTCAAGTCTAGACTTTGCTTATAGATAAGTTCGTTTCCACATCAAAGCAAGTCATACTTAAGATCAAAATTGATTGTAGGTCTGTTTTAAATAGACGCCCCAGCTCTGCTTCAACAGCCTCTCCCAGAGAAAACGTGATTGACTGCAGGTTTGACTTAGAACATTTGGGTTTCACAGATGAGGCATAAACCTAGTCTCAGACTAAATTGCATTTTTTAACTGTCTGAACTCAAGGCGACTAACACAGACTTATTTTTAATAGCTGTAGTTTTAGCCTGTTCTAGATTTAATTAAGATGAAAGCAAGAGGGAGGATGGGTTTTTTATGAGCACCATTAGACCAACTACTGTACATGTGCTCATGCTTACCCTAATGAGACCTAACCTAGGTGTTCTCATTTAGGCTTACTTAGTTAGTCTCAGACTAACTAAGCCGAATTTAGACCACCTTCACGAAAGCTGATTAAATGTTCTAGTTTAACTAGTGCAGATTAAAGCCTACTCTTGACTTAATCTATTATCTGTCTTTGAAACTGGCCCATCTCTTATCTGTTTGTTAAAACAGCACATAAGATCAGCATGAAGAACATCTGCAATTGCATCATCAAGTCCTTTGTAAATGTTACTCACATACCAAAATAAGATTATACGTATCTCATCCTCATCACATCCATGAAGGGAAGGAGCTGAAAGTGTGAACAATGCATGACGCTCCTATAATCATAATCAGTTATCTATATTGCAGAAATTCAGGGCAATATTTGTAAAGCTTGGTGGGAGCTCAGGGACTCTGTTCGAAACACAGAGAATAATGCTACCCTCTGACTTTGAGGTGAGCATCCAGTCAGAACTCACGTACACACATACTTGGACACTGAATCATTCCCCAGTCTAAAATACAGCCCTCATTTCCCATCATGCTTGCTGGAGTAAGTAATTTTATTTTGAAGTTTTCTAATTTATGCTACAAACGCAATGTTTTATGTACTTTTTGGTGGCTGTTACATTTCTTGAGGCAAGCTTTATTTTGGGTGCTTTTCCTTATATTGAATCTCTGACTCGCTGATAGAGGTCAGTTAAGGTCATAAAGTACCTGCTACCCATTAAAGAGAAAGTCTGAATTTATGATTTATTCACACAGGAGCCCTGCGTCAACTCAGAGGCCAGTATTTTCCACAGAATATGTGCTCACACACATCGGTTGAGACAAACCACCTTTTTAAAACACTTTTTGTTTTAGTTGGTTTTGACTAAATGAGAAATGACGTTGTTTACACGAATAAGGAAATGGAGCCGAAGGCTTCACTGGAAATTGTGTAAAGAACTGACCACATACTTTCTGAATATATGAAACTACTGAAGTGTTACTGGAACCCAAACACCTCAGTAGCATCATGCAATTCATAGTATTGCTGTTTATAAAATACTGACAGAAACTTCTCTCTCTGCATCCACAATGACAATAATATTTTAATCTTGAGTTAATAATTTTTTCACCCTCCCTTCTCATTTGTGTAGGAGGTGGCTGGGAACATACACAAAACATGAAAGGTCCTATCCTATAGGGTTTGGTTTGTCCTACTGTAGAAACATGGAGGTGCAACATGAAGAAACTCCATGGAGGAGGACCTGCACCCTCTGCAGACGTAAACAGCTGAAGTGACAAAAACATGATTTTCATTTTCAGGTGATTATGGGCTAATGAAAACAGACTTATGAATATTATACTCATTTTCTGACATTTTCTACCAATAAACCCCCATCATATCAATGAACTAGCAACCAAATTATACCACACCCATATGTCATAATAAAGCACCTTATGCCCATTTAAAGGAAATTCTGTGCTCATATTAGTTCATATTCTTCTCAAATAATCCATTCATTTTAGCAGCTGTGACTGTTGTGACAAAATATGCCAGCAGTGTGTGCACTGATGCATGCCCAGTAGCTTGCAGTGTTAAATACTTGGGTTGTAGTAACAAAAACAAAAACCTAAATTAAATAGTTTAGTGGCTTTGTATTTCTTAAAAACAGTTACAGTGTTTGCTAGCTAAAAATAATTAACAAAATGTTTAAAAAAATTTGCTAGCTACCTAAAAACTGAGGAAAAAAAGTTATATTGTTTGCTAGCTGGTTAACAAAATGTTATAAAATGTTTTTGTTACCAAGCCTAAAAGTCAGTTAGCCTGGTTAGCCTACTCATGATGGCTCAGCAGAGAAGCCCTAATTTCTCCTCCTTGGAAAAATCAAATTATCAACTAGAGTAGAAGAAAGAAGAGGCGCTTTATGAAACTCAATCAGTTTGAGTCTGTCCCTTAACTTTCTTTGAGGAGTTGATTATTTTGCTCAATCCATCTAAAAAATTTTAGCCATTTTAAAATTGAAATCTCCTCAAGTGTAAGTTAATACGGGATCGCATTTTAAATCTGAGTTTCAAGTTGTTAAATTTAATCTAGGTATAGAGTAAAAACTACACTGACATTTGCATTTAGTTTTTCCTCATTTTAAGCTAGTGTAAAAGTTTGGTGCAACATAATTTAAAGTTAAACCATCATTTTGTTGGTGCAACACACCCAAGGTGTAAAATGTTTCTATATATGTTTATTATGCAGTAATGGGCAGTCTATTACTGTCAGTGCAATGCTTCCATAGCATCATTACATATTCAGGGTGAACGCGTATCACACTCTGCAGGCGGTGTGTCACTTTATTAAGCAGCTCTTTGGTCATGTGTCTGTTCTAAGCGTGTATGTGTCCCCGTGACCACACCCCAGCCACACTGAAAGAAAGTGTGCACTTCAGCATGTTCCATTGACCACACCAGTACTGCAAGCCTCTGCACATCCACAGTTCCAGAATACCTAACAGAACAACAGACAAGGACTGTGGTGCAGCGGCCTCACATCCCAGACCCTGCCCCCATCCCCCAACACCGCCATCACCCCTCCCCTCTCTCTCCCCTGACCCCCAAAATACTCCCATGTAGTTCAGTGTGAAAGCGTCACGTGGCTTTTGGCCCACCAGCTCAAGTGCATTTGTTCTGTGCTGACTGTTTTAAAGGATTTTGCCTCCATCAACAGAAAAGTGGAGGGGATAACTTTTTGGAATTCAGCCTAGGGCTTCCTCTTTGACGTTTCGCTCACTCCTGGCTTGCACTCTCTCTCACTCTTTCCCTGAGGAAAGGCTGATACTTAAGAGGGTTGGTTTATCCTGAGGAATTCAGGTAAGATGATGCCTGGTCTTTTGTTAATTGCTGATGCCACTCAGATGGTAAGAATTGGGAGTGAAAAAATAAAATACAGTGCATATCATGGCATGCTAACCAGTGAGTGTGCGCCTAACAGGTGGGCCGAGAGGGCCTTCACCATGTGATGGTAACAAGCCTGCAGGGTTTTAGCTCACATCATTTAGATGCAATGGGCCTATTTTGTATAAATGTGATAGATTAGTCTTTTTTTTAAACATTTTTTATTGTACTGGTTGTTTTTACTTAAATAACACTTTATACATTTCTCGAGATTCCATGCTGAATTTGAGATTCAAGATTTATCTGGTTCCTTTATAGAAAAATCTATGGTGTCCAGAACCTCCACACAAGAGTGTGTTTAAAGGGACAGTTCACCCCTAAAATCAAAAATACATGTTTTTCTACCCATCTAGATTTTTTGGTAAGACCTGCTGAGTTTTGGAGAAATAAATTGCATTTGGCTTTTGGTGCTCAAAGAGTCCAAAAAATACATTTGTAAAATTCAACACCAGTGTTTTGTTCTGGAAATCATGACCCTTTAACTCAAGATAATCCACACACCTTGTTGTGAACACCTTCAAGTGGGAGCTACTTTCTTTCTGCAGTAGAATCTACCAGAACTACTTTTTTCTACTAAGTAGTTCTAACATGAAACTACTCACAACAACGTGTGTGTGGATTATCTTGAGTAACTGGGTCATGATTTCTGGAAAGAGACACTGGTTATGACTTTTTCAAACATATATTTTGGCGGTTTGGGCACCACAAGCCAAGCGCTATTTAGTCACATTTGAGAGAAGGCAGACATCTCCTCAGCCAATATTTCCCAAACTCTGCAACTCATACCAAAACTATCTAGATGGATAAATAGCACCATAAGCAATAGAAAAAAATATGTAATTTTGATTTTTAGGTGAAGTGTCTCTTTAATGCATGTTGTCTCTGGTAGCTTGGAGCAAAGTGTTTGAAATGTTGATTTATCTGACTTGTTCATATAAATTTGTCATTCTTTAAAAAGTAGATTAAGGATTTAATCTGTTATTATAGGGTTTTCTTTGAGAAGTTGGACTAATTTACCAAAATAATCCCAACTACTGACATTGTGCTCATTTTGAAAACATGTTCAATATTTAATACAAGGCTTCATTTGTATCAGCCTTCACTGTCTTTCTCTGCACTGTAAGTCACGTGTGTGTCGACTGTGGTGACTTTGGCTCATGTGGTTATTGGACTTGCAAATGTACATGTTAACATCTTGTTTAATTAATGGCTGCAGTGAGTGTAAAACAGAGGGAGGGTTCATGCTGCTATGAGCTGTTTGTATTGTGGTTGGTATGATTACTCTGTCTAGGCCAGCGGCGCTCATGACAAGATCTGTTGATAAAGATAACTGTGTAGTCAAGACAAGCTGATATGCATTCATAGATACATACGTAGCTTGAACTCCCTCGTGTTTCTGCAGGTGGCATCTCTTTCATCTTTGAGTGAGGAACTGCAAATATTTCTGACTCTTTGCCCACTCATAAATAGTCTACAAGAAAGAGTCGCTTCTGTCTTGTGGTATAAATTCAATACTGTTGCCTGGCAGTGAAGTAACAGTTAGAGAAGGTCATGCTGTGTAAATCTAAACAGAAAACTGTAAATGAATGTCTTCCCCTCGTCAGGTAGTTAAATCATGGCACTTTAACTGTAGCTCAAATATAAGCCCCCATTTTCACCTGTGGCAATGCTGACCAACATCACAGCAGACTGACTGCATTTGGCAGCTCATTGATGTATACAGTCTTTTTCTGCTTCTGCATCCACTCTTTCAGGTCATTCCTGTCACTGACTCCCATCTTCTTTTCTCTTTGCACAGTGCATACAGGCTTAACCACTGTCATAGTGTCACTCATGATGTACAGCTTCATGGGAGGGGGCCTATTTTGTGCCATTGTGGGGAACATCCTGCTGGTGGTCTCCACAGCCACAGACTACTGGATGCAGTACCGTCTGTCTGGCAGCTTCGCCCATCAGGGCCTGTGGAGGTACTGCATGTCTGGCAAGTGCTACATGCAGACTGACAGCATTGGTAAGTGAGAAAATATCTTCTTGGACCCTTAAAAATTTCCCTCGGGTCTCCCTGAGGCACAGCAACTCTCACCAGAGTCTAGCTGTACTTATCTGAACAAACTATTATTGATGGTTGTTCTCACCTCAGAGGTACAATAACAAGAATTGCTTGCAGTGACTTTCATAGGATGAGACAGGCAAACATACAGAATAACAGCAACAATTCACAATTCACTTAAAGCTATAATATGCAATATTTGTGAATCAACATGTCAAAAATGCTGGACATACATATTATATTTTGTGAAGTTGTGTACTTAAATTATTCCAAATGTTTCCAACAATGTTCAAACACTGAATAATTTGAAATTTACTTCAGGCAACAGTGTGTTTCCTGCTAGCAGTTGCTATGTGATAGTTAGCAGATTGGCTATAGCTGCTTGGTTAAGCACAATACTATGGCCCAAAAGCACCGAAATGAAAAAGTGTCCAATCAGAACTCGTGTGCATTCACACACTGACCCTCACAACTATTCTGAGGCAAAGTGCATCAGGTGTACAGGCGATATGGTTAAAAATCATTCCACAGTTTGAAATATGGCCCTCATTTCCCATCATGCTCGCTGGACTGAGTAGTTTTAAAGCTCTAATAAGTGACATTTCTACATTAAAATTACTAAAATGTGAGACATATGTTATATATTTGTTAAGTTGTGTGCTTTTCCTGCTAGCCATTGCTAGCTAGTTGCTATAATTTCTGGGAAAACACAGGATACATTGGATATGTCAGAGACCGAGTCACATCAGATAGATTTTCATCAACTATGGTGAAGATAACAACTCCCATGATCCCACACTACTTCACAACATCAACAAGCTACGTCTTTTGTCATTATTTTAATGTGAGAGAAACCCCTAGTACTAGATCTTACATATTGTGCATTTAGCAAGACTAAACACAGTGGTACTTTGCGCTAAATGCTAATGTCAGCATGCTTACATTCACACACTGACATTGCTGAAATTAGGCACAATAAGGGCACCCTGACTCTATTTGACCCACTGACATAAATAAAGATGGATGCCGCAGCTTCACTTCCTCCCACTGTACAAATTGAGGCCAAAATATCCCAGATACGAGTGCTGCCATCTTGCACTAGTGACATCATTTGAAGAGTTCCCACCCATACACCCTAAGAGCAAAGCTCAGCTGTCAATCATGATGTCACAGCCACTTTTTATAGCATCAAATAACTCATTAAAACCAAAGTAAACCGAAAAATGAACACTTGAACAAACATTAGCCTGATGAGAACCACCTTAAATGACAGAAACCATGTCAGAGACAATGGTTATGATTTATGACCTACTGTATACTGCTACCAGCCACGAGGGGAGATGAGCATATTTGTCCATTTTCTATTGCAATGTCAATGGTTTGACCTGAAAGGAATGGAACCTCAATTAGTATCATCAGTAACACAAGTGTTTACCCAACTATTTCATGTCAAAATGGCTAATGGCTACTGTCTGAACCAAATTTCATGGCAGTTTCTGAAACTCAAATTTTATGATTTCAAAAGAAGAATACTGCAATGTAGAAGTACACTAATAGAGGATAGCTGTGTAGTTTACGTAATAATCATTGTGTAAACCTTTAAACTGAACTTTCTTACCTTGCCTTCCTCCTTTTGTCTTTGTTTTTTATAACAAATAAGTGTGATCAAATCTTGAAACAAAGAGACACAATACTCATTACACGGTACAATGTCATCATACTATCTGAGAAAAAAATGTAGTGCAACTAGATTTGGAAACTGTTCTGGAGAAAATAAACTTCCCTGTGATACTTGACCAGCTGATAGTTAAAGATAAATTTCACTTTATAAATATACCTCAACTGTTTTAGGATTGTCTGCCTTCAGACAGCATGAAGGTGTTAATGATTGTTGCCATATGAGTCCAGCAGTGTACTTGAATCATTTAGGACAAAAGTAGAATAAAATGTCTGAGTTTGTGTTTAAGGTGTCTGTAGAAATATTAGGAAAAAGATTCATTTCCAGCCAGTTTTCAAATGACATTGAGGGCAGTTGGTTTAAAACTGTTCATATCCAATGAAAGCTTCATCTTTCTTCCTGCACATATCTTTAAAGCATGTTCTCTCCCTTGTTTGTCTCCTCCTCAGCCTACTGGAACGCCACTCGTGCTTTCATGATCCTCTCTGCCATGTCATGCTTTGCTGGCATCATCGCAGGAATCCTCTCCTTTGCCCACTTCTCGGCCTTTGAGAGGTTCAACCGCTCGTTTGCTGCTGGGATCATGTTCTTCGTTTCAAGTGAGTTGTGGGTTCAGTATTGACATGGTGAATTAATAATCTGCCATGAATCATGTTCTATTTGTGTGTCTATTTATGTCAATTTGCATGTTGTGTGATCCTCAAAGTTCACCAGTCCCTCCATAGAAACTTTGTGACCAAGATTGCAGATATCAGTTTTAATATGTGTCACTCTCTGTTTACTGTGCCAGCTCTCTTTGTTCTGCTTGCAATGGCCATTTACACTGGGGTGACAGTGAACTTCCTGGGCAAGCGCTTTGGTGACTGGCGCTTCTCTTGGTCTTACATACTAGGCTGGGTGGCACTGCTCATGACCTTCTTTGCAGGTTCGTAACAAAAAACAAACTGAGGAATTCAGTTCATTTTCAAAATTCTTACAACAGCTATGTCAATTTTTGAAAAACAAATTATAAAACACCAATACAATGCTCTCACACTTTAATTTTCCTGAAATTTTATTTACACTTATCCCTAGTTGCAAGTTGCAACAGTTTATTATGAGTTAATACAGTCTCATCAGCTTTGCACACACAAAAATGTCTATCTCTGTTTTTAAACTCAAACATCAGTAAGATTTATATACACCAGTATACTAAAGAAATATATCTTACCATAAAAAAACATATTTTCTGTACAATAGTTATTATGTAATCAGGGAAACATATCAAAATCTCATTTTGCAACCCTGTTGTAAATGATTAAATAAATCACCTCGTATCCTTGTATCCATGTGCCATTATCTTAAACTTACTACACAGCTATAAATACATGATTCTGATTGGTCAATTACTGCATCATACTGTCTGTTATTTCTGAACTGCAGACCATTACAATCGATAACAAACTGTTTCTATGAATCACAGACCGTTGCTATGGATACAGTTCTGATCGTAGACATTTTTAGTAAGTAGCTGTGTAATAAGTGAGATAATGTACAGTGACTGGGTTATTATTATGAAATAAACCCATGAGGGTGACTCAAGATGATTCCGGCACCATCTTGTCTGGATTTATTTCACAATAATGACTCGCTCACTGTACACTATCCCTTATTTGACATGTTTGTGTAATAAATATAGAAATGCCTTTGTGGGAATTTAACTCCATACCACTTTTTACAGCTGACCTATGTTTTGTTTTGCAGGTATATTCTACATGTGTGCCTACAGAATGCATGAGTGCAGAAGAGTGGCTGGCCCACGTTGAAGTTAACAGGAGATAATGTTTCAAGGGTGTAAAAGATATTAATGCCAATTCAGAAATAGAGAACTGACTGTAAAATAATAAAATTTGGAATTTTGCATATGCACCAAACAAGTCGTGTGGTTTTGTCATAAATTATAAAAAATGGCTTAGGATGCAAAACAGCTCAGTCCCTTTAAGCAGGAATAGATTACCCTTAAGATGTTTTGTTGTAGCCAGCAGAATCTAGATGTGGTCATTGTTTTCTAAAGGACTGAACTATGAAAGGGAAAATCTGGCACTTTCTGTGTGAAAGTCCAGTCAGTGTTGATGGTAAATGTAGTCAATTGAAGCAATAAATTCCTCAGTGTGCGTTATATTGACCAGGAAAGTTCTCCTGCTCATGCATCCGTGCACTTTGAAAGCATTTTGGATCAACTGTGTTGTGTATAAAATGCTCTATAACCAAAATTGAGATGAGCGCCAGCAGTGTCCACTTGTACCAGGATGCATTGCACACAAGCTCTTGACGCCCATGCCTATGTTGCAGTGAATCACCACCTTAGCCTATAGCTATTGCTTTGTTGGCCAAAACATAGCATAAATTTTGAGTTATTTTTTTCCCCAACACTGGTCTGCTCAGTGAATCCTAGTGTGCTGTGATTGGCTAGCACTGGTTGCCTTGACAACATGTCCTTGTGATTGCCAGAAAGCCTGTCTAATGGCGTGAAAGCCAAACCTATCCATCTTTTCTTAAACAAACCAAAGTTGTGCCTAATCCTAAACAAGTACTTCTTGTGCCTAAACCACACCACATACTTTTTGTGCCTATAAACCTAACCAAGTACTCCTCTTGCCTAAACCTAACTAAGTACTTCTCTTGTCTAGACCTAACCAAACTGCCTCTGAAAAAAGTGACATTTAGCTTCACATGGGACATGAACCCCAGACTCCTGTGTTGTCAATCCAGTCCTCCATCACTTCTAAACTTCTCCCAGCTGTCAATATCTACACTCGCACTCACAGCCATTCACAGCACAGTAGTAGCAGCCAATCATTGCACAGTGGGACGTGATGAGGCAGAACAGTCTTGGGGGGGAAGAAAAAAAAAACATGTTACGTGACAAAAGTACTGAAATAGCCTGTAGTTCTTCCTGAACAGAAATGACGTCACTGGATGCAGGAAGAACAAACAACAGATTTTGCAGCAGGAGCACTCAGCTCCTCTTCTCTGTCAATATAGCACAAACTGAGGAATTTACTACACCAGCATTGACTGGGCGTTCACATGAGAAAAGCCAACTGTTCCCTTTCAAGCAATCTGTACAGCATTACACATTGTGAAATAACATCCATAATATACAGTACAATAATAACATTGAAGCTGGATATGTACACATTGTAATGAAAGTGTATTTTGCTCTTAGCTAGAGCTCGTGGGCTGCCTTTGTCCTACTGTGGGGGGTTTACGTTTCCTGAAAATGGACTTTTCACTCGTGCAGCGGAAAGAGGAGGAGGAGAAGTAGAAGATGATGGGATCAATACAGGTGTTGAAGGTGCTAAGTAGCAAGGTGTAGTACCTCCACTCTGGGCTCTATTCTGGATGTAACCCATCAAATGAGAGAAGTTGTAAGGCAGCACACAAATGAGGAACACAGCTAGAGTCCCCAAGGCCATGCCGATGGCCTTCTGCTTCTGCATGAGGGATATCCTGGGGCGGCTATACAGGATCAAGATGCAGCGCAGGTAGCAGTAAACACAAATAATAAGAGGTATGAGGCAGATCACAAAGAAGAACTCCAGACGTACTGGGAGGAGGACCGTCAGCTGCTCTTCTGTGAAGTTCTCATAGCATATGGTGTTGCTATTATTGCCAGACAGGGCTGGGTGGTACTGGACAATAAAAGTGATGCTGCAGTGTGCTGTCGAGATAACCCAAATAATAGCACTGGTAACTATCGCATACACAGGTTTGTGCAGCTGATGATAGAAGATAGGGTGAGCTACACCTATGTAGCGAACCACGCTGACTGCCATCAGCAGCAAGGAGCTGGTGTAGATTGTGGAGAAGAAGGTGAAGGCGGTGATGGGGCACAGGAAGGTGGGTAAATTCCATTTCATGCCCGACGCTGCCTCGTGCATCTTTAAAGGAAGGATGATCAAAAAGAGCAGATCGGAGACAGTCAGATTGAGTAGCAGGATGTCTGTTGGAAGTGGCTTGGAGTGGATCTTGACGCTGAAGGCGTAGAGAGCCAGGAGGTTCGCTGGCAGACCGAACAGGAAGGAAATGATGTAAACCGAGAGAATAACCCCAGTGCTCACCGGAGACATTATGATCCTAAACCAAAGGAAGTAAACACATCAATCAATGTGACAGACTAAGGTGGTTAAAATGACAGATTATCTTCTCTTTTGATACCAGTGACAATGGAGATAAATCAGTGAAGTCTATGCATGATGTGAAAACATTCAGCTTGTTTCTGATACTTATAGGGACAGTTCAGATTATTTGAAGCAGGGTTGTATGAGGTACTTGTCGATACTTGGTGTATTACCAACAGTAAATGGCAGGTGATAGGAGGAGCAGAGGAGTACCACCTAACCACTTAAAAGCCACTTAAAAGGCAACTTAAAAAATCATGATCAGTTTAAAGGAATACGCCAACATTTTTTTTTTTTCATGTCTTGCCTCACTCCCGAGTCCATGACAAGAAGATAGACACCATTCTTTCAACTGTGCGTGCAGTAGCAAGGTAGAGACGGACAGAGCTTGCCCACTGCTAATTAGCTTAGCTCAAACACTGGGAGTCAATAGGATGTGTTAGCCTGCCTCTGCCTACGGTCATCTGATAAACTCTTCAGCAACTCTAAACGGTCCAGTGTGCTTGTTGTGACTCATTTTTTACCGCGTTATGTTACGTTATCTATTTTTAGACTAAGATCAGCACTTTTATGTCATTTTCGAAAGAAATACACAGGAAACTAAACCGCTGTTTGCGCGCATGCGCAAACCACTGCGGATGTGCTTGTAAGTAGGTCAACAAAACAAAGCCTCTGTTTACGAGAAGAGGAAGATTGCTACTACGGATTATGGCCGATTTTGAAAGAGAGGACGAGGATGATTTCTTCGGGACTGACGAAGATTCACAACCATACCTATTTGAACCAGAATATACGGAGGAGGAACTACATGTTGTGGAAGCTGAGCGTGCACGAAGAGAAGCTGAGACAGTCGAGCAGCCTGGGGCCGGGGATAGAGTCATTATAGCATGTCTAACTTGCTATAATATAGCAAGCTGTGTGCACAGTTAGTCTCTACATGTATAGAGAAAATAGCGATAATATACAGATGCATGCTGTATATTCTGCAACGTGCCCCATGCATCTTTATAATTCTAATAGTCACTTACTTTACGGACAACTGTCTATTAGGTCCAGACGGCCTGGGGCGTTTTTTCCAGTTTATTTTGGGTAGATGGAAAAAAGTTTCGACAACTGCGGGATTTACTAAAGCTGGAAAAGCGTCATTCGTTGTGACACAGTCTCTTTGTGCACTGTCCTCTTCGCCAGATATATCAAGCCTCCCCATCGATGGCAGCACCAACTCCCACTCAGTACAGCAGAAGCACTCGTTTTCTGTTGGCATGGGTTGGCAAGCCCCACAGCTACACCACCAATCCATGCCGGTTCTGACTCTCTCCTCTGCCCCAGGCTGCTCGACTGTCTCAGCTTCTCTTCGTGCACGCTCAGCTTCCACAACATGTAGTTCCTCCTCCGTATATTCTGGTTCAAATAGGTACGGTTGTGAATCTTCGTCAGTCCCGAAGAAATCATCCTCGTCCTCTCTTTCAAAATCGGCCATAATCCGTAGTAGCAATCTTCCTCTTCTTCTCGTAAACAGAGGCTTTGTTTTGTTGACCTACTTACAAGCACATCCGCGGTGGTTTGCGCATGCGTTTAGTTTCCTGTGTATTTCTTTCGAAAATGACATAAAAGTGCTGATCTTAGTCTAAAAATAGATAACGTAACATAACGCGGTAAAAAAACGAGTCACAACAAGCACACTGGACAGTTTAGAGTTGCTGAAGAGTTTATCAGATGACCGTAGGCAGAGGCAGGCTAACACATCCTATTGACTCCCAGTGTTTGAGCTAAGCTAATTAGCGGTGGGCGAGCTCTGTCCGTCTCTACCTTGCTACTGCACGCACAGTTGAAAGAATGGTGTCTACCTTCTTGTCATGGACTCAGGAGTGAGGCAAGACACAAAAATAAAAAAAAATGTTGGCGTATCACTTTAAGTGTATATATATATATATATATATATATATATATATATACACACACACACACACACATATATATATATATGTATATATATATATATACATATATACATACATATATATATATGTATATAATAATTAGAATGTTACTCCATCAGACAGCCTTATCCAACAGGAAACAACAAATATCACTCCCTCCAAACCAACCAAACTCCGTAGGTGAAAACAGTAATTTTACTCCACAGAACACAGCAGTTGCTGCTTTACCACTGCCTCATTCTGTTAGTTTGTATTATTGTGTGACTTTGGTGAATCCGAACTATTCTTTTAAAACACTGAAGTCACATTGTAACACAAACAAACTAACAGATAAAGGCGTCAGTAGACCAGCAACTGATGTGTTCTGCAAGTTAAAATTGCTAATTTTGCCCACAGAGTCTGGTAGGTTTGGAGAGAGCAATATTTGGCTTATATAACGGCAGTTGCCTGTCGGAAAAAGGTGTCTGACAGCAAAGCAAAGCAGTGAAAACATTGCAAATATAGCATACACTTAAACTGACATTATTATTCTTTTTTTTTTTTTTTTTTGTAGGTGGACCTGTTTTAAGTAGCTAAAATACCTTTTGTTGCTGACCCCATCCACAGCAGTTCATTGCTTAGCTTACATACTGGTGCCCCTCCCTGCTTCTTTAAACTGGGGGCATAGCTGACCAGCATCTAACTGTAGCAAATACACTGACTATCAACAAGTACTCATTCAACCCCACTTCAAATAATCCAAACTGTCCCTTTAAGGATGGGATAGGCAGTCATTTGGGATTTGGCGTCATTGGACAAATGTTCAATAATAACCTTCAAATGTAATATAACTCAAATATTATAAGAGAAAACTAGACTTCTGCTCCAACTCTTGGCTCTGTTTAAGGCTCTAGAAAACTTTGGCCAATCACAGGTAAGTAAGATAGTTGTTTGTTGAGTCTCATTCCCAGAATGCATGTATTTGATGACCTGAGTCTCAACATCAACTACCTTTCTCCAGAATCATTTACTGGACTATAAGGAAATATAAAACAAGGTTAAACAACCACATAATCAAGTCCCAGTCATGTAAATGTAAGCACCACCACCATAAACAAAAGACATATTTACTGATTTGAGACATATTAACTGACTGCTAATATTGTACAGTCAGTAATAGTCAGACTATCACAATTATAGATTTATTTACAGTTACATTTTCAGCATTTTTTTTTCGATGTATCTTGACAAAATATTACAAACTTTAAAGAAGTTAAAACAGAATATTTTGGTTTAATATTGTTAATACCTCAGTTGTATGTTTTATACACGAACAGATAAAGTTAGTAAGGAAAATGGCTTTTCATGACTCTGATCACAGAACAATTCCAAAACAAATAAGCCAGAATCAACTCTCAGCCTCAGATTCCAAACACCAGATGGAACTACAAAAGCAAAAAGGACCTGCATTGTTTGATATAATATGTTTGATAAGATAAACATACTCACTTACCTAGTAGCAGATGTTCTCAACAATATTAAAGCTTAAAAAAGCAAATAAAGTTCCCTGTTGTTTGCGCTGCTGTGTCTTTCATCAAAGACAACCACTTTATAACCAGTAAGTTCAAAGATGAGCTGATATAACATGTTGTAAGCCGGAAGCAGTGAGTCATATTCAAGCCCTGCGCAACAAACACACTTCTCTACCTATTCTACACTGAGCCACAAGCACACACACCAGGTGGTTAATATTAACTAAAATGCAAAACAGAAGCTCATGTTGACTTTTATGTTGAGTATGTTATTAAAGGATCTCCTCCCACTGGATATCTGCTGGAATACACACTGAACATAATAATTAGATTTGGATTTCATCAAGCCATGAAGTCAGCATTTATTCAAACTTACGCCTACACCGCAAGTTCAGAGAATAAATCATCATTTCAGATAACACAGATGTTCACTTTAGGACATCCGTTGCATCGTCATTACTAGAGAGCAATCTGAGATGCTGACAACAGCGGAGGGGAGAATAGCTACAGATAGAGCGGTAGCCTTTACCCCACGGTATATATGTTTTCTGTTGCCTAGAAATGGCTTGGATGTTGGTTTCCTTCCTGTCAGCCATATCTATATTAGCATCATTTAATGCAGCAGCAGGAAATAAACATGGGCCTCTTCAAGATTTTGATAAATCTGTCACACTACTACACTACCATTACTGATATGTAATTCATTCAAGTAATTCGAGTCAGTGCAAATTATACCTATATGTAAGATTAAATATTTATCCAACTAGACATTGTCTGGGGAAGCTGTGAGAGGAAGCTGCAAAACCACTTAATTTGCTTTAAGCAATGCACTGAAGTGGGGATGACTGTAAGGAGCCTACTATGTGGGAGCAGCAGCAGACATCCTCCGATCAGCAGTTCAAATAGTTGCCCGTGTTGCAATCCACCCCCTGTAGAAAGTCAAAGGGAAAGCTTTAATATTTCTTAATGCCTGAACAATAAAAGCAACAAAAGAAAAAAAGAAAGACCAGTTACAAAAAGCTACAAATCTAATTTGATAGGAGGAATTTGGTTCTGTGTCAATGTCTATGCCAGTTCCCAATCCAGTCCGAGTATTTTCATGTACTTTATGCATTAAAATATGTTAAAAGTGAAGCGAAAAGTGAAGAGTGTTGTGTGCCTGAAGCTTATCAGCTCGCTTAGCTTAACAAACAAAACCATAACATAAAAAGTTGTTTTTTAACCTAATTTTTGTCTTAACCCCAAAACTGAACATAAAGGATACCTCATGTCTAACTATGACTATAAACAGTGATGATTTTTTATGTTTATGAGATTATCAGTTTACAAAGATACAGTTTGTAGATAGATGAGTAAACTCTCAGCCTCATTTCAAAGAGGTGGATAAACTGAGTTTACTTGGTTTTACTCCCCACTACGTCTCTGAACTAAATAGAGCTAAAATGTATTAACAAGATGGACTAAATTATGTCCAACAATAAAAATATACTAAGATGTGGGGTCTGAATTTTGATATCGGTGTCTTGTCCAAATGGGCTGACAAGGTTTACAAACATCAAACAAACTGATTTCATACTGTATGTGTGTGTTAGTTAAGTTTAGAATTTCCAACATTTGGAAGTAAAACTAGCCTTTACTGAAAAATCATGTCCAAAATATAAAGTCATATGAAATACCAGGTTTAATGGCCAGCAGGAGGCGACTCCACTGGTTGCAAAAAGAAGTCCAATTGTATGGAGTCTTATGAGGAAATTACCCTACTTCTCACTTGATTTATACACTTTATTAACAGTTTCCTAATGAGTTTATGGTCTCAAACTCTAGTTTCCAGTCATCTTCATCACAGCATAATGTTCATTTTGAAAATTCTGGTCCCATTTAGAGTAAAACAGATGATAAAGCAGGTTAGGCTTTAGGGCGGGGCTACTGTGTGACTGACACATCATTCTCAGTGAGTCTGTCCAGTGTGACACACAGGGCTCACAAAACTCAGATCAAGCTGTTAAACTATACAGTGCTGATCAAGTATGAATCAAGATTCTGTTACACCATCACCCATTTATCAGAAATATATACTAGAGTATTATTTAGCTGTAATACAAAAAGATTGTCATCAGCCACACAGGATTTTATGTTCAGTCTCCAATAAAGGCACTCGAAACTTAGCTCAAACTAGGCAGTTTTGATCAAGTGTGGATCAAGATTCTGTCATGTTATGTTATGTTTTTTTCCTTAAAACATTTTCAGAAGCATAATGTAGTGTACTGTTGTGTTGTAATATGAGAAAAATTGTGAACAGACAGGCTGCTATTATGTCCAGCTAAACAGACGAGCCAAAACCAAGACGGCGACCCCCATAATGCCAAACTCAAGTTTTCAAAACAATGGTCCACAGACCAATGGGTGACTCCACAGTGGCTCTGTCCACTAATTATTCTACTGTCTGTGGCTGTGAACCTCTGCATATTCACTGTCACATTTACTGCACCTTTGCCAGTGGCTGTACTTTGCCTTCTCTTCGGGCCGCTGCGTTGTTCTCCGGCAGTCGACTCTGTTTGGTCGCATTTCCAGCACAAAATCATTGTCATAAACATCAGTAAGTCTGTCCTCCTCAGGGTTACGCTCTGGTACGGGTGGGCTTGGGCTTGATGGCGTGTCTTGTTGTGTATCTTGTGATCTAATAGAGAGGGACAGAGAGAGAGAAGAAAATTCAGAAAATAGAAGAGAGCCAATTACTGTAGATGCTTGATTATCTTTATTATCTAGGGGCACATCATCAGCGATACATGGCCCATGTTAACAAAAAACTTTTCTTTTTCTTTCGTACAAGTATATTTGAGGTCTTAGAGGTGAGAGAAAATAGGCTTATTTATTTAATTTTAATGGATTTTAGGGGAATTATTGATTATATTTATAGGACCAATTTCAACCTAAATGGATGGGGCAATGGCACATTGAAAAGACATATTCCTTGGTATATCAATCAGTGGATATAATGCACAAAAGATATGATGAGACGAAAACAACTTAAAAGACATAACAGACAAGAGAGGGCAACATAATGGCTGAAAAAAAGTGAGGTTGAGTTAGCTTTATACAACAACAGCTGGTAGAAAAGTTTCAGAGGGATACTTTTTACTTATATTTTAATTTCAGAGCCTCTACTTTTTCACTTTTACTTGAGTAAAAAAGTTGAACTGGTGCTTCTACTTTTTTTTTTGTCTGTACTTCCACTTGAGTAAAGACTGTACTTACTTTTCCACCTGATGTCATAAACAACTGGCTTTTTTCATCAGTACATAGTCAATATCATATCAATACATAAAGCCAGATATTTTATCTAAATTGAAAAGTAAAAAAGTTTTCTTTACCTTTCAGTATTATTGTATATTTGTTGTGGTTGGACATTGACTGATAAACTTTGTGTCCTTGAAAAAAAAAAGATGATAAATTTAGTAAATCATTGCCAACACATGCATTGCAAACACAAAATTCCAATTTCATACCTTAAAAGGATAGCAGTGTTACACACAGAGCCCGGTGATTGTCTGCAAGTAGTAACAATAAAAGGATTAATCATAGTTGCACAGTCATTGCGCATGACAAGGAGTGAAGTCTACCAACCTGTTTCTAGAATATTTTCTGTAAAAGAATATTGCACATCCAAGCAGCAAAGCAACTCCAAAGAGCACTGAAGCTGTCAACCATATGGACAAAGAGGCTGTAAACGTAAAACAGCTTAATTAGTAATACACAAAATAACTGTTATATTGTTTTTGTGTGGGAAGAACTCATGACCCAGAGTGTACTATAACTTACATGAGTTTGACAAGATGTCTACAGACAGCTCTTTGGTGCTGCTGCCCAGGGAGTTGGTGGCTGTACAGGATATATTAGACTGGCTTAGAGCTGGGCCACTCATTACCCCAGAGACTAAATTTTGTAGACTAAATGTGTAGACAAAGCTGAAGGAGGATGGCAGAGTGTCATTTCCATCAATGGTCCAATGTATAGAAGCATTAGGAGATGCAACAGCCTCGCAGACACACTTCAGAACTTCTCCTGTCAGGTGGCAGGAGGATTCAGGTAGGATTTCTGGGGCGTCTGGAAAGACAGAACAACAAAATGTTTTTTAAAAAGTAATCAGACATCTTGGATTTAATGCATTATTTTCAAAATCAGAGACAGATTCAAGCTAAAAACTTTTAAATATAGACCGTTTCCTGTTTTTTCACTTTGGGAGCAGCGATGGCGGTTCAATTAGCCCCTCCTTAAGTCCCACCCCTTTTGGAACCTCAGTCAGCTTACTCCTTCCTGTTCCCTGTTCTTACTGTAGATATGTTGTGTGCAAGGCTCATCTATGTTGAAAGAATTTTGAAGATGGTTAGAAGATGTTGCCTGTGGACTTGTAAAAGTGATAATCACATCTTAAAGCCACTACAAGGAACTTTGATATTGTGTTGACTTTGGAGCCAAAAACCGTAGTGTTTTCAACTATAGTAACCACAAAATATAACCCCAAAATTTAAATTGGTCTTAATAAAAATCTCTGCTGGCTAATGTAGCACTCACTGTAACTGTGCCTGGGAAAATGTAAATGCAGGCTTGTTTCTTCTGATTTCAAGGAGAATCTGATCTACATCGATCTTTAGCCTGCTAGTTAGCTAGTGCATTGCTAACATTAGCTAACCTAAAATGTGATTATGTATATGTCACTTTTACAGGTCCCCCAGCAGCATCTTTTAACCATCTTCAAAATGTGGTTTTCTTTTCAGCATAGATGAGCCTAGCACATAGCATATCTAAGTACAGGAAACAGGAAAGGGGAAAGCTGACAGAGGTTCCTCTGGGTACCAAGCTCGTTCAACTGTTACTGGAGCGTAGAGCAAAAAGGGGCAGGAATTAGGAAGGGTCAATTGTTTCTACCGAATATTGGTATCCTGGTGCCCTACTGGTCTTATAAGCATATCCCACATACTTCAACTGAACACTGCCAGTGACCTTTACTGCAGGTTAATTATTTCTGTCTCCCCGTGCTCCCTGTCTTCTACTGTGCACGCAGTAAAGACAACATGACAAAATAATTATTTATTTTTTTTATTCAAATTTGCTGTTAATTATTTACCCTCTTGGTTTTGTGCATGAGTCACGCGGACTGCGTTTACATGCACACAAGTGTCCTGGTTATGAGGCTTACCCTGGTTTTGATCATATTCAGGATGTCATTTACATAGTACATGGTAACCTGGTTATTCATACTCCTGTGTACATGATTCTGACAGTATCCAGGTTTCTGGGCATCTGGTGCAGTTGAATCTGTCATGATGGCAGACTCTCGATTCAGTACCAACAGAATGTTCAGTGACATAGATCAGGAGTTTACATGAGACAGCATTCCTTATCAGAGTGATCCAGGCAGCATATCCAGGTTTTTCATAACCTAGATAAGACCTTATCCAGGTTACCGGAACAAGGATTTGACTCTTACATGTGCGAAGTATAACCAGGAAACCTTGTGGACATGTAAATGCTCATGCACATGTAAATGCCGTCAATGTGTTGCTAATTTGGATTAAAGACAGTTGTTTTGCCTACATTAGAGATGTCAGTGGTTGGGTTGCTGTCTAATGTGTGTTGGTGCTTACTTTGGTTGTGTATGAAGTTATGTTTAGTCCGGTTTTGTGTGAACTACTGGGTTATTCCTGTTCCTAAATTTTGTTGCTCATGCTAACCACCATGTTCATTTTGTAGTTGTCCTGTAAATTTCACCCGATTTTGCATGATCTTCCTCAGCAGATGAAGACTGTCATGGAAACATTTCCATTATTTTCTTGAGCCGTTTAAGGGTTTCTCCTTCACACTGGCTTAAAAGTTCACTAAAGTCTATTCTTAACCTCTTAAAAAGTAACTAATTGACTAAACAATCTCGCCATAAAGCCCATTTAGTGTTGTCATTAGGTGTTTTGGAACTTTTGATTGTATCATAAGACTTTCCTCAGAAGATATAGAGTTGCCATCAGCTAAGAATGATTGTGTGACATGATCAGAAGCCTTGTGTGGAGTTTGCTCAGTCAATTACTGTCCACAGAGGTCAAGAGGGAAGTTTCAATCACAACTATGTTGAAGGGATTTAGTGGCATTTGGCAGTGAGCTTGCTTGACTATGAACATCTCGTCTAATTGTCCGTTTCCAAACCTTTAGGAGAACCTACGGTTTCTACAAAACTCACAAAAGCGCGGAAGCCGTATTTAGAGCCAGTGTTGTGTTTGCCTGTTCTGGATAATTGTAGAGACTACAGCCAGACAGATATATTGGTCGGCCCAATATTGACCTAACACAGCTAAATTGGTCTTAATCAGTATCTGCACATATATTGTCCGATATTTTTTTTTACAGAACATAATGCTGATTGCTGTTTTCTTTTTTAAATGTTTAGGTTTATCTGCAGTATGTTATGTATAGTTGATTGTTTTTCTTCATTCAAGTTGTTCTGTTTGTGTTTTAAAAATTATTTTAAATACCAGTGAAAGTTTGCTGCTTCAGTGCCTTGATGTCATTTTGGATTTTATATATATAAATAAATATATCAGCCAATATGTTGGAATTCTTTTACTCCCTAATGTCAGTATCAGCATTGGCCCCAAAAATACAGTATCGGTTGAGCTCTAGTAGAAATATGCAGTGCAACATTGCAGCCTCTGTGGAATAAGACTGACGCCCTCCGTGGATATAAATGGCTCATTCTGAGGTAAAGAAAACATAACAATTCTTGTATTTATGATGATTATACACTAATGAAAACATACCTATAAATATCATTTTGCATTTCTGCTATATTCTGCCAATAAATCACTGTAAACATAAATCACCCTAGATGCTTAAATATGCTGTTACTGCTTGTTTTGCATGGTTCTGTTACAGTAATCAACCAAATCGGTGCTCGAATAAAAGAGCAAATACCTGAATATCTCTTCTGGGTCTCTTTTATAGCCAAACTGTGTTAACTATAATTTGGGAAAACCAGGGTGTACGGTAACTTACATGCTTCTGACAAATTGTCTAGAGGCAGCTGTTTTGTGTTGTTGCCCAGGGAGTTCGTGGCTGTGCAAGATAAAGACTGGATTTGAGCTGGACCACTCATTACCCCAGAGATTATATTTTTCTTTTCTGTGGAAATAAAGCTGAAGGAGGACGACACGGTGTAATTTCCATCAATGGTCCAGTTTATAAAAGCGTTAGGGGACGCCTCAGCCTGGCAGATGCACCTCAGACCTTCTCCTGTCAGGTGGCAGGAGGACTCAGGTAGGATTACTGGGGCATCTAGAAAGATGGAATGTTGTTATTAAGTAATCCAAGGAAACTAAACAAGAAGGAGGGGTCACTGCATCATTAACCAGCATCCTGAGCTCTGCTTGGTGCCGTTCTTTGGTGCCAGTTTTATTTAAGCCTTTGTGAGATGCACAGAGAAGCACACTAAAACCCAGCATATCTACATCATATGATTTCTGATGATACTTCAGATATCAGCATGCTGAATGATTTGTTTCCAAATGTGCACATTTGTTTATTTGCCATTGGTCTCTAAACAGAAGATGATTTACATTGCATCTCCCATAGGCTTCAATAGAACTGGCACCAAGTCTGGCACCAAGCAGAGTGTACAATGCTGGTTAATGATGGAATGACCTGGGGTTTCAAAATTCTTCAAATCCAAGATTCAATTTGACTTTCGATTTTAAGGTGACAATGTGGTTCGACATTTTTTAGCACTGACGGCTATGCCATTATAGACTACAAAGTCTTGATCTGTTAAGATAAACATCTTCAAGTTCTTCTTTAAAAAGATAGTCTATATGGTATCAAGTGTATAACAGCTATTAAACTATATATTTTTTTCTTTTGACATGTCCTGTATGGCCCAAGTAGGCGGGAGTGGATTAGAAAAAAAAATACTGGCGGAGGTGGCGAATCTGCCTTTTCGATTCAGTCACTGATACTGAAAGCTCATTTTGATAGATTTTTGATTTCATATTGAAATGGTTACACCCCTAGTAATTATCCTTCCTTATTTTTTTAGTCCTTCCTTATTTAACCAGTCAGGGCTTGATTTGGTGAAAAAAAAACAACCTTCTTTTGATTATTTTGACAGATAGCAATATGATTCATTTTGGTTTGCGTGGTTTCTTATATCTGGAGAGCAAGATTTGTAGGTCAGGGCATCTCTGCAGCACTACAGTACTTCACTATAACGCTGTTATTATGTTATTACAAGCCATCTTATTTCACCCAGTCCTTGACAGTCTTATTTATACAGGACACTATATATATACATATATATATATATATATATATATATATATTATATGTAATATATATATTATATATATATATATATATATATATATATATATATATATATATATATATATAATATATATATATATATATATATATACATATATATATATAAAATAATAAGCTGACACAGAATATGTATACATATCTTGTGTATGATGTTTAAACATAGTGAATTTTTCTGACCTAAACCTATTCGAGGAAATTATTCTCAATAACTCATTTGATGGAGCCCCAAACTTCAGGTGGTATCTTTGGAAACTCAGGGATGCCCACGATAATTTAAAATAAAATTCTGTGGGTTTGAACAATGTTTGGCACCAGAATGTAAGTTTGTTATGATGCACATACAGGCTGATGTTGCTTAGTAAAGTGTTAAATTTCTCTGATGGCGTTTGTCAGTAGCCAACAAAGCAACTTCTCGGAGTGAATGTTCAGCACCGTGTCCCTGAATAAATTTAGATTATGTCAGTAACTTCTGGTACAGTAGAGTAAATAGAAGTAAGAGTTTTTTTACATTGAACATCCAGATCCAGCCAGGCAGACTGCCCCGCTCCAAGGTCATTGTGAGCGATGCAGGAGAGGGAAGTATCTCGTGTGATGTTGTTGAGGAGCATTTTTCCCTCAGTTGAGTTCATTTTGGTGCTCTGACCCATCTCTCGTTTGAGCCACGAGTATGTGTGTGGTCGTGGGTTACTGACTGCAGCACACTTAATGGTGACACTACCACCCTCCATTACCAGTGCCTCAGGCAGCGTCAGAGTCACGTTCACAGGTTTATCTGTGGATATATAAAATCATAACATTCAATTAAAATAGTGAGTCAGCTCCCAGGTAAAATACCTGACAAGTAAACACACTTCTTTCAGTATATTTTGAACAGAACTGTATCACTTACATAAAATGTTGAGAGTTATTGTTTGGCTTTCTTTGTTGAGGGCAGAACAACTCATTTTGCTGTTATGCATGTCATAACTTGCCAGTCCATGCAGCGTCTCTGTGTACAACCATTGCCCTTGTATCTTCTCACTGAAAGCCATTGAAGTGAAGTTTTCCAGAAGTGAACTTCTGCTCCACTGAAGTGATGGAGGTGAGAGGGGGCAGGAGTGGTATATGCTGCAGTTAGCCTGGAAAAATTCCCCATACACTATTTTCTTCTGAATTGAGATTTTGGGAACTTGTTTCTCTGGAAGTCAAAACAAAGTGATAATGGAAAAAAGCATAACGAAAATGGAAATTGAATGAGATTACAGAAATGGTGTATGTGAACTTGATTGAAGGGTGGTCAGGTTTTCCCTTTACATTACATTTATTACAGCTTAGGTTTGGTTCAGATCAAATGTGCAGGATCAGTAACTGTGTAGCTTTCAGGTAAGGGCTGCACAAATAATCGCAATATCATCGAAATCGCAATATGGCCAAGTAGGGCTGCACGATATGGTAAAAAACTTGTATTGCGAATATTATGACTGAAATTGCGTTATGTGATACGTTTAGTGGGAATGATCATTTTGCATTTAAATTTGTCCTGGAAAAAAAAAATGAGGATATGACATTTGTTGGGGTTTAAACCAAACAAACATGTTTTCTTTCATTTGGAGAACAAGATCTGTTTTTCTCAGTGCAAAGGTTTACTACAGCAAACTACTGCACCTTGTCAGTTTGTTTACATCTGCTTCCACATAAGATCACTTGAAATTGCATCCCGCGAAATCCCGCGATTCCATGAGATCTCGTGAGATTGCATTCCCTCTAGTACATAAGCTTTATATAATAATATAAGGCCTGGCTGTAACCAGGAGGACTTTTAGAGAATATGTGAAATAGTATTTAATGAATATTTAATAGTGTTTTATCATGAACATCCAATTTAATTTTACAAGAACAGTTGTGAAAAAATGTTTGCGAATGCTGTCAATTATAGTCCTTAGAAAGACTGAAAATCGGAATGGGCCAAAATCGGTATCTGCAGATCAGGCCCTTGAAAAAAAAATCAGAAATCGGAATCAGCCGAAAGTGGGTTTGTGGTTAACCTGTGTGCGGGACGGATGTCTAGAGGGATTTGTTGTGAAAGTGAGCTGGCTAGTTAGCAGCTAAGAGTCAGGCTTAAGAGAATTAAAATAGCCTCAACTCAGAGGTATCCCAGATAGTCTCAGAGCTGGAAGTCACAACCAGATCAACAAACTCAATCAGATGATCATTTGATCTTATTTTCTCATGTGATTTTTTTTTTCCTGCAATGGCGAAAGTTCTGCTGTGAAGAGCACAAGAAGATGTACTAGTGTTACAGAAACAGGGACTTTCTGTTTCTTTAATGTGGCAGCAAGCACAGCACACAAGAGTGTTATGCTGCAAGCTGACCTTTGATATATTGTGCAGCCCTAGTTCAAGTACAGAGGACCCGTGTTGTTAACATGTTGTAGCTGCGTGGGTGTGGTGCAGTGAACTGAGGTGCAGTGGTGTTTCTTGGATGCTGTGATACATTGTTTAGGGTTTGGGTTTGTTGGTTTAATTCTGCAGCCTTACATTTCCAAGATTAAATGTAAGTTTACAAACACTTACCAACAAAGATAGTTACAGTTTGATCATAGAATCTCTGAGTTGTTTTAGAGTCGGGGTTGATCCAAACATAAACTTGAATGTTGTCCGTTGTCATCACATTATCAATCTTCAGGGTGCAGTTACCCTCGGCAGCTTTACCCAGCACTGAGGTGCGTCCTCTGAACTGCTCTACCACTGTTTTAGGATGAAGATCATCATTCACTACAATATACTTCATGCTATGGTACTGGTACCAGATGACCCGAGAATGATGTTGTGTCTGACATGGCACCACAACACAGCTCCCCACCACTGCTGTAACTGTTCTGGGTACACTGATGCTCCAGCTTCTCACCTGCTGGAGCACTGAGAGGCCTTTGTGGAGTGAGAGGAGGAGGAGGAGGAGGAGGAAAGAGTGACAGGGGTAATATAAAAGACAACAAATGTTAGCTGTGGTTGTTCTATTTTGTGATGCTGTTTTTGGTGATGAATGAGAAAGTAATATACGTGACATAAGTGGAAACTCTGATGCACAGATGTTTCCGTGAAAGTTGATTCACCATAAAGCCTCTGACCTCTCAGAAACAAGTTAGAAATACTGCTGCAACACACCATATTGAAAAACAAGTTTTCTTAAAGAATATATTACAACATAAACAAACCATACATCACCCTTTATCTTATAAAAAACACTTCATTATAAACACTGTTAATAAATAAATGTATGGCAATATCACAAAAGTATGTTTAATGATACAATATTATCAAACAATGTACATTTCGTTTTAGGCAGTAAAAAGTATTTACAGTACAGTATTACAAGGTTAGAATAATAATGAAGAGCATCAGTAATAGGGTTGGGTATCGGTACTTAATACCTTTGACGTATCGATTGAAACAACCCAGTACCAAGTAGTATCAAAATTCTCCAGTCAAACAAAACCTGTATTCAATTATTTTGGTGGACAGATTATATGGTTTTGCTCACAGGCAGTCACCACAAGCGTTCTTCATAAAGAAGAACCTTTGAAAAAAGGTATCAAACTAACAACAAACAAACAAAGTACTCAACTGGTATTCGTATCACTTTAACAGTATTGGTACTGGTATCACAATTTTTCAATTGATACCCAGCCCTAATCATTAATTTATTATTTTGCTTGTATATATATATATATACAGAGTTGAAGCATTTTTTTTTTCTTTTTCCCATTCTAGGCCAAACTCACTGTAAGTTTTTTTTATAATTCATTTTGAAATGACAGTAATATTTGAAATATTTGCTTAATGTGTAATCTTTCCAAGTTTGTTGCTAAATAACAAAAACAGAAAACAAAAAGGTGAAGCTCAATATTACCCATAAACAAGCTTAGCAGTTTAAGCAGACGAGTGGTCCCCATGAAGAAAGTAGTCGCTGTACACCATTCAGGGAGTCACCTTTTGAAATCTTAACTTCTGAAACACAACAGCTGTAACAACATTACTACAGTTAGATTTTGTACTGTGTTATTTCTGCACGTGATACGCTTTTCACACGGTGCAGGAATACCTGTGAAATGATCTGATTAATGGTGAGTCATATATCTGAGACAATTAAAGGCCTCAAGGACCTCCAAGTTTATCATGGTAAGAAAAGGATTCTTTTGTTAGTACCTGTCACTGACCATAAGTACTGCGAAAGTCGATTTAGTAATTTGAAAAACAGTCTTTGGATTTATATTTTCTTTTAGCGATATGGACAAGAGGCCTTACCTTGCGTGATGAGCTGCTGCATGAATGTGTCTGTGATGGCCCACTGATCTGTTACTGTGCTCAGGTTCACCACTTTACCACCACCTAATCCCCTCTACACCCCCTCTGTTCTATTCAGTCTCATACAGGAAACTTGCTGAGCTCGTTTAAAGCAGTCAGCCTCAACGCTGAGGAAGCCTGAAAGAGAGGCTCTCTTGCCTGTTTCTATAATCTGAAAAACTAAACACTCCACCACTTGTTGTACAGTACATGTTTCAAACAGTGTGGCAAGGGGTAAGATGCAATAAAAGATATATTAAATAGAATATTGGAGATTGACGGAAATGTTCAGCAATTGACTTGAAAGAATAAATGCAGTTCTGTACATGCAACTCTGGAGGAAGGAGGAAACAAAAAATGTTCAGAATAATATAATAAACAAAATAGACCACATTTCAATTTACACATGCCAAATATCATTATATACATTTACATGCACATGAGTATCCTGGTTATGATCAGATTTGATGAGTATCCTGGTTATGTTTTGCGCATGTAAACATCATATCCTGATTTCAGAAACCTGGATAAGGTCCATTCCCAGTAATGAGAAACTGAATGCTACCTGGAGTCCTCTGATAGAAACCAGGATACTGTGGCATGTAAGGAAAATATCCTGGTTTCTGAATGCTGTTTGTTGCTACATCAGAGGGGTTGAGATGGTGGGAGATCTAGCTACACCTGCACACAGATGATCAGAAACCCGAGTGGGTTGCACCAACTGGTCTTTACTATGTGTGGTCCTAACTGCTGAGTCAGTCTTAGTTAAGACCAGTCTTTAGATTGGGCTTTACGTCAGTTGCACCAAACAAAATTAAGCCTGGTCTTAAAAGGACGGTTGAACCCAAAATGTTTTTTCTTACCTGTACTGCTATTCATCCATCTAGATTGTTTTGGTGTGAGTTGTTGAGTTTTGGAGATGTCGGCTGTAGAGATGTCTGCCTTCTCTCGAATATAATGGGACTAAATGGCACTCAGTTTGTGATGCTCACAGTGCCAAAAATATACATTTGAAAAGTTCAGTGCCAATGTCTCTGTCCAGAAGTCATGACCCTGATACTCAAGATAATTTTTTTTTTTTTTGCGGTAGAATCTGTGGTAGAACTGTGTGGTGGTTTGTGTTTTTTTTTGGCTTTTATTTTGGTAGCACCACTTCCGGGTTTGTATTGTGTTTGGGTAACTTTTCGTTTGTTCTCCCTGAGGTACCCTTCCCCCCGCGGCATTGAGGAGTGATTGGACTCACCTGTTCCTGCTTTACAATCAGCCTCCTTTCTTAAGGATTGCAGAGACACTCCTCAGCGCCAGAGTATCCAGATAAACCCCGCGGTATCAACTTGGCTCTTTCTCAACCTTTTGGTAAAGTTTTTGTGCTCTCTAGTGATCGCCTATGATTTTTTGTCTTACCCTTGTCTCTCCTTTTTTCTTCCAGTGCCTCCCATTGCCCCCACAGCCCAGCACTCTCCTGTTGTTTGGATTTTTGCACTAGTTGGATTTTCTTTGGGACTCACTTGCACCTTTGTTAATAAATCATTGTTCAAACCTGTACCGCATCTGCTCCTGGGTTCTTCCACACTCTCCACACGCCACAGAACTGCTTTCTTTCTACTAGAAAAAAAGTGGTTCCTACTTGAAACTGTAAACAACATATGTGGAATATATTGAGTAATCAGAGTTGAATTCTGGAAAGACACATTGCTTTTGAGTTTTCAAAATGCAATTTTTTTTGGCGCTGTGAACATCACTAGCGTAGTGCCATTTAGCTCCCTTATATTCAAGTGAAGGGACACATCTCTACAGCCGAAATCTCCAAAACACAACAACTCGCATCAAAACTAGTGGCAAAATATGTCCTTTTCATATTGGGGTGAACTGTCCCTTTAAATACACCCAGTCTTAGTCATGCATTCATGTTGAAATATAGTATATTATGCACTTGAATAAACTTCCTCATTGATACAGAATATGTCAAGACCTTAAAAACCCTGTGAACTGAAAAACAAAGGTGCATAATTCTTTTCATCTAAATTTCTGTGTCAAAGCAACAACAAAAACAAACATAAAAAACTTACAAGCAGGGTACAAAATTTGCAGCAGCCAGCCAAATGCTGGTAAAATATGTAAATGGCTGGTAGATTTGCCTCACTCATCTGCCAAAATAACAACGGTAATCTATTTAGTGGTCAGTTAAATTTGAACTTCCACTAGACGTTTGGCTGGTGGATGAAAAAGTTAATTTTGCACCTTAAATAGGCACAGTGATATAGTGATCTCTGATCTATTTTTGCATAGCTTTCCTGCTTTTAAATGTAACCTGAGCATATTCACATTCCACTTCCTTCTTCACATTACTAGGCTCCACTTTGTCATATAAATTTCCCATCTGTAGTGCATTGCTCACAAAATTTCTACCCATGCCTCCCACTATGCACCTCTCCTCTTCAAGATAAGAGTTAGCAGGCTGATCCATGTCACAAAGCACATCACAGCCTTCTGCATTCTCCTTCTCTGAGCTTCTGCTGGCTGCCTCTGCATTGTTTGGTTCAGAGATCGCTGTAGGGCGTGCAACACCTGCCTGTCTTTGCACACTGGCATTGGCATAAATGTCCTCTTCTGCTGTGTCAGGCACCTGCAATTACAGAGAAAACATCTGTGGTACAGATACACTGCTAATGCGCCTTTATCACTTAAAGTAGAAAACTGTTCTGCTGTAGGTCAAAGTACCTCATTTCTTCTGGACTTGTTGGAAGTTGGCTCATGGCAACTGTGTTCTTATGGAGGTTGTGACGAGTCCTCTGAGCCCTGAAAAATACAGTAGAGGATTTAACCTACATAGTAATATTTGATTCATCTTTGTTTTTCCCCACACAGAAAGTAAAGAATAAAGTTCCCCAAATCACATATTGAAAACTAGACGGATATCATGGACATGATTGACGTGTATTATATATTATATACAGTAGGAGGTTGATAAAAAATTAATGATTGACATGAATATTAATCTAAAAAATACCCAGCAGTTCTGTGGTCTATTGTATTTATTTATTGTAGGGTTGATTGATTGAAATGTCAGCAGAAAAGTGAGTGTTCTGAGGAACATAACTTGTTGATTTTTGACAGAATTTGGTCTCCCCAGAATGTGATTTGCTCATATAGCACAAAAGTTTAAAGTGTCGAATTTGTTGTAAAAGATGATCACCCAAACAAACACTACCATAGTGGCAGTATAACAGATTTTTTTTTTTTAAACAGTCCAAGTAAAAGTTAGTTATGTGGAGGAGGTAGTCTTAACATGTTTCTCAAGCTGTCACCCTACCTGATGACTAACAGCAGAGCACATACTAGTACCAGCAGCACGACAACTGTGGTGATGAGGACTGTCAACATCATCACTTGACCTGAAACATACAAGGGACAATGGAAGATTAGGATAAAGAAGTAATTCAGACAAGAGATAATTCTTCTGCTAATAGTTTGGACATACTGTATAAAAAAAATCAGCTTGTTACTTCAGGCTAGGGCTACACAATGAAATCACAATCTGGCCAAGTGCAATATAGAAATTGTAGCAGCTGCAATTTTTTGCTAAAAATGCAGAGATGTCCTAGTTTACAATTCTTGTTCTCAAGAGAAGAAAACATCTTTGTTTTGTGTAAACCCCAACAAATGTATTTTTTTTTTTCAGTGAAAATGAAAATGGTGATGTAAAAATGATCATTCCCACTAATCGTGAATCATATCGCAAGCACAATATCTGTCAAAATAATCATATTTTTTTTACCATATTGTGCAGCCTCACTTCATAGGTAATATTATACTCACTAAAGGGAATGTCTTTTTTTTATCACTACTTACTTATTTATGTGTCTTTCTTTCATCAAGCAAGAGTTAGACTATATATGACTATTAAAGAAAAGGAAATGATATCATAGAAATATGTAGGTGGATTATTTAACTTATTAGTCAATAGTAAGCTTATCTTTCTTGAAACTTGGTCTGAGTCATTTTAAAGCAACATGCTAAACACAGATGACAGGAAGCAGGGTGTTTTCAACACTTCAAAGAGTCAACAGTTATTAACACAAACACAAACACACAGTAGTGTTTGCATCACTTCACAGGACGTCACATTAACCACACACATACACGCTCACATGCGCACTCGCACGTACACACAAATGTGAAATTGTCAAATATGCTACCATTGAAAACAATTCTTCCTCTTTCTCTTTGTGGCCCTGGCCCATTTTTAGTGGACAAAAAGTTTGAAAAAAAACAACATAGGAGTGATCGTCTAGGGTGAGAGACAAATCATTGCTTGTTTCTGTTTGAATTGTGCCACAAATTGCACATATGATCTTGATATGATGTCAGTTTAAAAGATAATTTACTAGACAAGATCATCACAGTTTGTTGTAAAACTGCTGAAGTGTAAGACTATGGAGAAATGTAACTAGAAAGACTGCACAATCATAAGTCACATAAGTGATTCATGACTTTCTTCTTCCAAAAACATGGCCAAACTTTAGCTACAGTGCCTGGGTGTCTTCATACCACAGTGTAGTCACACGAGCAATGAGTCTTGCTCATATTTTGTCTTCCCTGTTGACAAAAGGACCAACGTCACAAGGGACAGTGATGTTGATGTAGTTCATTGAATGGTTTCACCCAAAACTAAACTACAAAAAAACTGTAATTTTCTCAACTTAAGATTATTTGTCTCTTTCCATTGACTAGCATTCATATGTTTTCTAAAGTAAGGTCTCATGGGGCACACTGAAAGGGGAGGGACTTCTCCTACTAGCTCACTGTGCTCCCCAATCACATACCTACTTCAAGCCAACCACAAAAATTGATGGTAAAGTTACAGACAGGAGAAGTTAATCACCACTCACCACTATAAATAAATGAATGAAAGTCTTTAAAGCCTTTTAAAATTGATGAGAATTTAAAAAAATCAGACGTACCCTGACTTTCTGCAGATGTTTGAGCCTCAAAAAAGTAGAAATAAAATCGCTGATCAGCAGATCCCAGAGAGTTGGAGCTGCGGCAGAGCAAGGTGGAAAGACTCCTCTCCTGTGGCTGATTCACAGTGATGATGTCCCTGACACATGTGTTATTTAGAGAGTCACTGCTGATTACAAACTTGTCTGAATGATTGACAGGTGATCCATCCAAATACCACTGTAAAGTGGGAGAAGGATTTCCCACAGTCTCACAGGAACAGTTGAGCTGGTCTGCAGCTTTGGTGCATTCAGACGAGGACAGGATCTGTGGAGCAACTGCAATGAATGCAGAGAAAACAGACCAGAGTCGATTAAAGTAATCTTTAATCAAGTTTGAAAAAATGAAAGACGAGATTTACTGAAAGCTGCGAGTGAAGACTATCAAAGTGAAATGCCATTTCCTCCAAGTGCATCATTTCTTTACTGTCTCCAAAGGGAAATTTGTTCTGGACTCTGTCCTGCAGAACACGATGTGGGGCTCTATTGTGCTCATTTCATGTGCAGTTACCACAGGAATGACTTAATTGTCTGTAGCCATTTTAAATGAGGGTTAAGTTAGTTTTAGGAGTGGGTTAGCTAGTAACATATTTATTTATTTTTCTCTGTATTTATATAATTTTTGCCACATACTGACTTTTGAACAGGGCCTGTGTTAACATTGACTTAATTTGGCAAAATTATGTCATAAACAATAAACACCTCTCAGTGTAATATAATGTACAGACTTCCCCCATATACATTCACCTTTTGTCACATGACTAAAGATCCAGAGTATTTAGTTCACTCTTTTTAAGGGTAAACTAAACATTTTTCAGTGTAATGAACTGTACAAGCTTAAGTATAAAGTATATCTAAATAAAAAGGTATTTGATGACACCATGTCACATTTAGTCTCTAAATCAGATATTGATGAATAAAATGTCTAAATTAATATAATAAGCAGGTCAAATTAAGAGCTTTGTGGAAAACAAAAACATAAAAAAGAATACTTATGAAATAGAAGAACTTGAGTATTTACTGAATGTCTGGTTTATGTAACACAAAAGGTGATAGCCTACTTACAATGAACATCTATTAGTGTGATGTTTGATTGTCCAGCTCCGAGAACATTTTCCACCTTGCAAAAAAAGGTTTACTGACTTCAGAGGCTCTAATATTTAAAACTTGTCCAGTCCCCAGAAAAGTCTCCTGGCCTCCGTCAGCTCTGTACCAGGTGTAGTTCATTACTGCTGGGTTGGCAGAACTACTGCATGTCAGAGTCACATCACTGTCCTCTCGTACTGGACCAGAGGGACTGACCGACACTGTGGTGTGTTTGGGTGAATCTGAAAATCAAGCAATGAAACATAATTATTAATGTTACATTGTCAGTTGGAAGTCTAATATCTGTGTTTCCTCCCAGTTGAATTAACTTTGACCTAATTTGTCCTGGTCATCAGTGTGTCTAACCACCATATTACTGAAACGTCACAAAGTGGGCAGCAAACAACAACAACAGCTTTCCTGCTATGTTTTCTATGCTCCCATCCACCTGTTGGACTGGATAACTGAATCTTGAAGGGCTACATTTATTATAGGGTCCGACTTCAACCTGTGCCTCCTCAAACCAGTGTGCTTTCAAATCCAGACTGTGATGCTCACAGAATTGAGTTTTCAAGAGATGTCATGACTGGCATAATTAATGTTTTGTGATTAATTAGTCGAGTTCCAGCTCCCTACTTTACCATTTCACTGTTGAAGAAAAATCCTTGAAATTCAGACATATCAAAAATGATGTACGTTTAGGATTTGTGTAGTGATTGATATAGTGTTGCAGGGTTAGACTGCCTACTATCAACTTTTGAAGTCAAAATATTTAAGGGGGTCATTGGTTATTTAACCTCAAATGGCTTAAAGTGATAAATACCAATGTGTACTCAGGCAAGTTTGTCAAGAAAGATCTGAAGTGTTTTGAAAAAAATGTCAAAGTAATGTTATTATTATTATTAGTAGTAGTAGTAGTATTATTGTTGTTGTTGTTGTTGTTGTTGTTGTTATTAACAACAACAACAACAATAATGATAATAATAATAATAATAATATAGACTATATTACATCGTTCTCATTTTCATTGGACAACATGTTAAAATGATTATGGTGTGATTTTTCTGGGGATATGTTCCAAAAAGTTTTTTTTTTTTTTAAGTCTGTAGAATATGATGTGTAGAACAGGACATCTCTGCAGTACAGCAGTATTTAATTCAAAATGAAATAAAATTTGATACGTACATTGAACATCTATTTGATTGATGTTGGATCGTTTTGCTCCAAGATCATTTTCAGCCTCGCAGAGAAAAGGGCCACTGACTTGAGAAGCTTTCATATTTAAAACTTGTCCCGTCCCAATAACAGTCTCCTGACCTCCGTCAGCTCTGTACCAGGTGTAGTTTCTTACTGCTGGGTTGGCAAAACTATTGCATGTCAGAGTCACGATGTTATGTTCAGGTACTGGACCTGAAGGACTGACTGACACTGCGGTGTGTTTGGGTGAATCTGAAAAGAAATCAGTAAATTAAATTATATTACTTATGGTGGTAAAATGATAATTGTAGTGACATTAAGGCAGATAACTTCTTCTGAAGTTACAGTATAATGTTGACAGCTGGTGACCCCAGAGTATACCTGTATAAATACAACATGCTGACTAGTGTTTCTTATGGTCACTAGTACTTCATGAGAAAAGGAGAAAAAAAACACCATTAAATGACTGACTTGCCTCTATTAAAATGTGGAATATTGAAGGCTGAAATGTTTGTTTTTTTTTCATAACAACACTGAGGCACTAGACTTAGACATTTTCAAATTCCAAACATAGTGGTCTTAAATATCTAAATGAACCAATTAGTGGTAAAATATTAAATTTTTAAATCAGTACACTGCATACACTGAGACCTATCAGGGTGTTACAGAACATAAAAGTTTGGAATTTGATACGTACACTGAACATCTATTTGTCTGTTGCTGGATCGTCCAACTCCAAGATCATTTTCAGCCTTGCAGAAAAAAGGACCTCTGACAGCCTTAATATTTAAAACACGTCCCGTCCCAATAAATGTCTCCTGGCCTCCGTCAGCTCTGTACCAGATGTAGTTCCTTACTGCTGGGTTGGCAGAACTACTGCATGTCAGACTGACTCTGCTGTTCTCTGGTACTGGACCAGAAGGACTGACTGACACTGTGGTGTTTTTGGGCGAATCTGAAACATGACAAATAAATTAATTAAATTATTTATAGGTGTAAAGTAATCAGATATTTGGAATGAAATAAAGGTAGACTGTGTCACATTTTTGTGCCGACCACTTTTTGTAAAGTGCGTTTCAGGTAAAAATTGTCTTATTTTTTTCTTTTGTGAGGAAGATCCTGTCTCTGTCCATTGAGAGAGAGAGAAGGAGACAGAAAGATGGGACAGCCCGTTGTAGACTACAGACAACCTTAACATTTAATTCATTTGTGCTGCTGAAGCCTAAATTTTGAGCTCAAGTGCAGGAATTTATTTTCATGTAATTCTATAGTTGTTGTGTTGGAGTGGTTGTTTTGTTTTGCAGTTTTTATATTTTATAAGTGTGGAAACTGTATTATATTGGGATTAAATATTTAAAGACAGAAGATTAAATTCTAAATTAACTTCTAGCTAGATGTAAGTAAATTGTTTTGAGGTACATTTCCTGCACTACAGTGGGTTATCACTACGGTCAGGCAATACGGTAAAATTTTCCACCTGACCTTCATCAGCTCATCCACAGATGATTGGTGAGTGGGTGTGTACTGTGCTGCTGGATGAGGGCGCAGAGCAGCACTTGTCATTCTGCAGACATTACATTAGTTCAATAAAATGACAAATATTGCCCCAAAAACCAGCCAAACAAAACAGCCGGTGATGTATTCATCCAATCACCCAACCCTAGTTATCACTTTGCAGATTAGGAGCTCTTGGTTAAATAAATAATAAAGCAAGGCACTGTGATCAATTTTTACACTTTTCAGAGCCTGTATTTTAACAAAGTAGTCAGACAGGATCACCTCATAGACTTACAGTATTGAAATACTGATTATATATCAAGACACGAGTAGTGTAACTGTGAAGGGAAGAATTTCTTCATAATTTAAAATATTTGCATGAAGGTTGTCATTTTCTAATGTGACATTCAGACTACAGCTGCAACTACTGATTATATTCATTGACAATTAACCTGCTGATTGCTGTTACAATTAATCAATTAATCATTAAATCTGCAAAATGTTGGTAAACTGTGAAAAATTGAAGGCCTGAGTAAGTTCTTGTAGATTGAAATGTGTTTAAAGAGAATGTCCTGAACGAGAATTAAAGTATTTATTTGGAGCCTTACAGTGTGTTGACTTTTCTCCTTTAGTATTTTCCAGTGATATTTTTTTTCTAGCAGCTGAATATTTTTGTCTGAATGTGTGCACACTTGGTCCCTCATATGAAACTGTGAAAAACCCCCATCACAAATTGTCAGAGGAAGTTGATGTCTTCAGATAGTCTGTTGTCTGACCAACAGTCCAAAACCCAAACATTCAATTTACATGAGAATAAAGCAGAAAATCCTCATATTTTTAGAACAGCAAACAGTGGATTTTAATTTCTTTGGGGGGAAAAAAGACTATAATTACTATAATTAATCACTTATTAAAATTGTTGGCAATAATTTTTCCATTAATCAGCTAATGCATTAATCATTTAATTGTTTCAGCCCTGATTTAAAGTTGTTTTTAAAAGTGAGACAATTATGATACAGAGAAAAAAATGAACTCACATTGAATATCAGCTGTTAAACTTGTGCTCACAGATGACTCGGTGCTGCCATCTTGTTTGGTGTAGACGGCAGTACAGGAGATTTTCTGTCTGTGATGGAGGTGAGAAGCAGTGAATCTCAGAAAAGAGTTTTTGACTTTAATTTTGTCCGGATTCTGAAACAGTGTCTCCTGAATGTCACCCAGGTGGGGGGTCCATGTCAGAGTTGGAGGATGAGACAGACAAGGAGCTGGAGCAGAGCACCTCAAACTCACTGAGGTTCCCTCCTCCGCCCACAGCATGGACGGAGACAGAGTTGGTGTGGGTGGATCATCTGGTGGGAAGGTACATTTAAACCAGTCAATAAAACTGTCATTCCTCTTCATTTTTATATTATTCTCAAAATGCAAGAATGCAAAACAAGGTCAAAGCAGTTCTAGTTTCAGGGTGTACAGTAAATGGACTTTAAAACCTACCACTGACTGAAATTTCCATCTTTTGTTGCCGAAAATCCCATTTCAGGGGATTGTTGCATTCCACTCTGAAGAAATACGTTTTACTGTGTTCAGGTTGCATGTTGTTCAGGGTTGTGGTGCAGTCTTTTCTTTTTAAGTCTCCTGTCAATTGTCCTCTTATTGTAGATTGTTGTGAATCACTTCTGTGAAACACAACAGTGTCTTGATAAAGTTTCCACACTGCTTTACATGTGTCATCTAAGTTTTTTTTCATGGCTGTCCTCTACATCAAAGGAGCAGGGGATGGTCACACAGGATCCCCTCAGAGCCTCTATATTCTGCGGCATAGTGACCTGAAACTGTCTACTCAGGGCACCTGAAACACAAAACACAAATCTTTGAATAAGAACAATTGAAATCTACTTCAAAGTAATGAGGAAATATTACTGTTTGCTTGCCGTGCTAAATCTTAGCACTACACCTTTTATCCATAAAATAATCCATTATGATGATCATAAAGATTCTGCTTTGATGTCATATTGTGCTTTTTTCTAGATGTTCAGATTAAAATAATATTTTCCTCCATCAAATTTAATTTCTCAGAAAAAGGCAGCAGAAAACCCTATGTTTGCTGCAACACTTTTTACAGATATTGTTGTAATGTGGTGCAGATGTTTGACAAATATTGCATAATTATAGTTTTTAATAGTTTTATATAGTCATTGATCCAAATGTGAATGAACTTCAACTCACCTTGCAGCAGACAGCCAATGAGCAGGAGAGTCAGAGCTGCAGCCATCTTTGAGGAGAGGAAGAAACTCTGGAGATTACACACAGAACAATTTACATCTTTAGTACATTTAATTTGTAATTAAGTCTAAGTTCATAGTAATGTTTATTTGGAGGCCACTGCTGAAGATTTTGCTTCTTGCAAAGGTTGCAGATGGAGAAGTTTTGTAACCTAATATTTCTTTTTTTATGTTTAGAAATTTGGAAAATGTTATAAAGAAGCCTGTAAGTTTTTTGAGACCCTGTAAGTCAACTGAATCCCAACAAAATTAAGTTCATGAATGTGTGTCAGCATCTCATAAGGGCAGAGGAACTATTTATCACTCATATGGGAAAAGGGAATATATTACTGTTTTCACATCATTTCTTTTAAAAACCATAATTGAACATTTAAATTAATCTTTAGTTATTTAAATATATTTCTTGTAAAATTTTTATAAAGGCTCAGTGTTGAAGATATTCAGCAAAAGGACATTGTTTCTACTTAATGAGACAGATTTGCAAAAATAAATTGTCTCACACTTTGTTACATTCAGTTTGTCATTGATACAATATTTACTTTTGTTAAACAAGGTGTCTGAAATTAAATTATGATAAAAAAGGAAAGACAGAAAATTGTACTGTATGCTAAAGGCAGGAGTGAAAAATATATTATGTCTTTTATTCATTTAATTATTTTCTATGTATTTACAAATCTGTGATATATATTCAACATGGCAACTTAAAAATGTCAAAGATTTGAAGAGAAATTTTTCATAAAGTTTCAGTTTTTGTTTTTCTACCTTTTGAAATTGTTCATGGATCTAAAATAAAGTGACTTAATGCTTAGATTTTTATTAATTTTATTTTTTATTTAAAACAATGTTGATGATTTGAAATGTGTCTTATAGAAATAATGATAACTTACATTTTCTTCAGGTCATTCCAGTGGACAGATGAAAGATGTAAAGAGAAGTGAAGTTCCTTCTAAGCTGTGCTGCTTTTTAAAACCGCCTGCAAGAATTTACTTGGAAATGAGGAAGTCACAAAATTGCAAATGCTTGTGACAACAACATGCACTTTTTTAAAATGGGAAATGGTTTTAAACAGTCAAAATATTTTTTGATGTAGTATTTGGATATATAATAAAACAGACTGTTCGTTATACCCAGCTGTGGATGGGAATGTCTGTAAATGATGACAACACAACAAAATCTATATTTAGCCTTTATTATCAAAGAATTTACACAGTTACTGTAAAACACACAGTTATGTTATGCTTAAAATTGAAAACCTACTAATTTCACTAGAATGTTCCTATTTTCAATCTACAGACTGACTAAAAACTCTAAGTACAAAAATAAAAGTGATGAATAGGCCAAAGTGAATAATGGTAATTCACAACTATTAATTATTACATCGTCATATTTGGGAGGCAGACACAGTAAAATGCTGCTGACATTTGTCATATTATTTTAAAAAATAAATGCAAAACAAGGTCAGAATAGTTTTACAGTGGAAGTAATGTCTGAAATGTCTGACTTTAAAACTTAATGTTTACTAAAATTTCCATCTTTTGAGCACTGACAGAATATTTCAGGGGATTGTTACATTCCACTCTCAGGAAATAGTTATTACTGTGCAAGTTGTTTGGGGTTGTGGTTCAGTCTTTTCTTGTTAGGTTTTCTGTTTTCTGTCTTCTTTAATGGTACTGGGTTGTGTATTACTGTTGTCACACACAACAGCCCTTTGATCACATCTCCACACTGCTTTACATGTGTTATTTAAATTTAGGCTTACATCTTTTTATTAATGTTTTTCACTCTATAATAGGTGATGATGTATGTATACAGTGTAATCATCTACCCCCCCCCCCCCCCCCCCCCACCCTCGTCACCCTGGGTCACATACACGTAGAATGACAAGCATCAATGAAAGACCAATAATGACAATAATAATGGACACACACACAAAATAAAAGATGGATAAGTAAATAAACTAAACAGTCATATATAGATATACACATATACACATACACATACATATACACACGTGTACACATACATATACATATATACACATACACACACACATATGCATACATATACACATACACACATACAAAAATAGAATACATATACATAAAAAAAAATTAAAACAAACTCTACAACTTAAATAATACATTTCAAGCCAGACCTCTTAATAAGAAGATCATCGGTAATCAATTAACCACATTATTCATAAGTTTTAATTATCATCAGTTGGGAATGTAAGCATCTTCGTATAGCTAATAAACGAGGACCATGTTTCCTCAAATTTTTGATGTGAACCACGCACAGCAAATTTGATTTTTTCTAACTTCAACATGAGCATCACCTCCTGGACCCACTGAGTAAAGGAAGGTGGGGCACTTGCTTTCCAATTACGCAGAATAATTCGCCAATTAAAACGCAATTGCATTCCTTTGCTGGCTTGAAAAGTTCTCCTCTGGATGGACTATCCCAAAGACAGCAGTGAATGGATTAGGCATAACCAATTTGTTGCTAAGTGATGTGAAACAGTCAAAAACTAAGGACCAAAAGTTAGTCAGGGATGGACAGGTCCAAAACATATGTCCCAAAGAGATCGGAGTATAACGACATCTAGGGCAATCTGGACGAACAGAAGGGTACATTTTGGCCAATTTGTCGTTTGAGTAGTGCAATCGGTGGAATATTTTAAACTGTATTAAATTGAGCCTCACGCAGAAAGATGAGGAATTGATTAGTGAGATAGTGGAGTCCCACTGTTCATCTGTGATTGGTTCACCTAAATCCAGTTCCCAAGCTGTCCTGGTACTATTCCATGTGGGAGCATCTAATTTTTGTATCATGCTGTAAATTTTAGAGATTACTCCCTTGTTGAATGGATTGAATTTAAGCATGGCTTGTGGCGGAGGTAATGGTTTTGCGGAATGTTGTGGACCTGACACAAAAAGTTAAATGGCTTGAATGAACTATCATCAAATAGGTCAGCAAAAAATGCTAAGCCTCGATTGTGCCAAACCTTAAATGCCAGATCCAACTGGGAAGGTGGTAAAAGATGGTTGAAAGTCAATGGAGTAAGACCAATCATTTGTGTAAGACTGAAATGTTTCCTAAATTGAGCCCAGATTTTAATGGAGTTTTCGACCACAGGGATGAGATTATGTTTTTTTTTTAAAGTAACAGGTAGCGAAGATGCCAGCAAAGAGACAGGGGAGACAGGAAAACCAGACTGTACTGTAATTCCATGAGTGACCATAGGGGTCCCTCTCCATCTTTAAAAGTGGTGATCCAATATGTTAACCTGGAGATGTTTGCTGACCAATAATATTGCAAAAAGTTTGGCAGACCTAAGCCACCCTCCGATTTTGATCTCTCTAAACTTGCTCTTTTAATACGTGAGGGGGATTTATTCCAGATAAAGGTAGAAACCAGGCAATCCAGCTGCTTAAAAAAAGACTTCGGTAGGAAAAAAAGAATCATTTGAAATAAATATAGAAACCTGGGCAATACTGTCATTTTCACTGAGTTAATGCGCCCAGCAAGAGAGATGGGGAGGTTTGACCAATGTTTCAGATCCTCCTTTGTAAGTTCTAGCAGCGCTTTAAAGTTTCGCTTATAGAGTGCTCTAAATGTACTAGTGACGCAGATTCCTAGATAAGTAAAATGTTCCTGTTCAACTTTAAATGGAAATTGAGTATAGGTATTTTGTTTTGCAAGCCAATTAACTGGAAACAGCAGGCTTTTAGAGAAATTTAGTTTGTAACCTGAGAGCTCTCCAAAGTTTTTCAGCAGGTCCAGGAGGTGAGGGAGACCGGAGGATGGATCAGCAATGTAGAGAAGGAGATCATCTGCATATAGCGACAGCTTGTGCGTGGTTCCATTTCTATTGATCCCCTGAATCCCTCGGTGGGATCTGATAGCAATACCTAGGGGTTCTATTGCAATATTAAACAAAAAAGGAGATAGACAACATCCTCTCTGAAGGGCAAAGTAGACAGAATTAGTACTATTAGTACGTACAGATGCCATAGGATTTGAGTATAATATCTTCACCCGACTGAGGAAAGCTGGCCCGAATCCAAATTTATCCAGAGCTATTAATAAAAACTCCCACTCAATCTGGTCAAAAGCCTTTTCTGCATCTAAGGCAACAAGAATTTCTGGCATAACTTCAGAATGATTAGAGTATATAACATTAAATAGTCGCCTCATATTGTAAAAAGGCTGTTGACCGGGAATGAAACCAGTTTGGTCTTGATTGATAATTGTGGACATTATTTTTTCCAAGTGGGAAGACAGGGCTTTGGTAAGTATTTTGTAGTCGCAGCAGAGAAGGCTAATTGGTCTATAAGAGCCACAATCCAAGGGATTCTTTCCCGTTTTTAATAGTACTGAAATTGTGGCTTCAGAGAGAGACCGAGGCAACTTTCCAGTGGAAAACACTTCGTCATACATTAGTTTTAGAATTGGAGTCAGCTTAGTTGTGAAAGCCTTATAAAACTCAATGGGAAACCCATCAGGGCCAGGTGCCTTCCGGCTTTGCATTGATTGGATCATGTGCATGATGTCGTTTGCCGAAATAGGGCTATCAAGAAGGACCCTCGCATCCATAGTCAGAGTGGGAATATCTGTGGTGTCAAAGAAAGAATGTATTTGGGAAGCGTCTGCTTTGGCGTGTGAAAGGTATAGATTAGAGGAGATTAGAGTAGAACTGTTTGAAGTGGTCATTTATAACCTGTGGGTTGCAAGATGTTAACTTCGGGCCTATACTTAGTTCTGGTATAGCCTGCTTGGCTGCTTCTCTATTTAACTGATGTGCTAATAATTTTCCTGCTTTCTCTCCATCCTGCTTGGATTTTAGCAATAGCCTCTCTGTTTGGATAGTAGAAAGATTATTAAATTCAGTTTAATCCGTCCTGTAAATCAAAGGAGCAGGGGATGATCACACAGGATCCCCTCAGAGCCTCTTTAGTCTGTGTAATAATGACCTTAGACTCTCCACACAGGACACCTGGAACACAAGACACAAATCTATGAATAAGAACAATTGAAATCTACTTCAAAGTAATGAGGAAATATTACTGTTACAGAAAATACTACTTTACAGTAACAATGATCTTTTTTTCTATATAAAAATAAAGTAAAAGGGCAGCAGAACACCTCTGTAGCTCACTGCCTCCTTCATTTGCTGCAGCATGTATCCACATCAAGAATTATAACTGTAACTGTAAAAATATAGTTCTGCAATCGCTCTGACTGAAATGGATGAAGGACTCCACACCACAACTATGAAACTGGAACTCTGACTCTTCCATTCTTGACTTAGAACGGTTTTAGAACTATATTTTTTATAGTTGTAGTGTAGTTAGAGTCTGTGATGTGGACGGGTCCTGTAGATTTGAATAGTTTATAAGTCATTGATCCAAATGTGAATGAACTTCAGTTCCCCTTGTAGCAGACAGTCAGTGAGAAGCAGAGTCAGAGCTGCACTTTAATAATAGAGCTTCCTTTGGAGGCTGCTGTTGAATGCAGTATTTGCAGAGGTTTCTGCGACCCAAAATTTCTTTTTTTGATCTTTATCAATATGCAAAAGGTTCCAAAGAAGCCTGTAAAAGATTTTGGGACATTAAAGTCAACTGAATCCCAACTAAAATTCAATTCTTCTATGTGTGTTAGTGTCTCTTCAGGACAGAGTGACACAACAAACCTCTTTATCACTGGTAAGAAAAAAAGGGATATATTACTGCTTTTAAATCCCGTCTTTTAAAAAACATAATTGAACAATTAAATTAATCATTACTCATGTTAAATACATTTCTTGCAACTTTGTCAGGTTTTTATGAAAGTTTGATTGAAATATTGGCTTCAATTCAAAATATCAACAATGGTTTATTTTTTCTAGTTTGAGAGATTCACAAAAACAAACAATTGTTTGTTGCACACTTTGTAACATTCAGTTTGTCATTAGTCCAACATGCTGTTTAAACGGCGTTGAAGATGAAGCAATGATAAAAAGGAAAAACAGGAAGCTGTACTATACACTAAAGGCAGAAGTTTGAAATACATAATGAGAATAAAGAGAAGTGCAGTTCCTTCTAAGATCTGCTGCTTTTTAAAACAGCCTGCAAGAACTGACTTAAATATAAAGAAGTCTCAAAAGTGTGACGGTGAAATGTTCTTTACATCAGAAATTATTTAAAAAACAGATTTAATCCAGATTATACGCACTGGACCTTTAACTGTTAAATTAACAGATGAATGATGTTGTAGATGGCAGTACAGCAGATTTCCTTTGTATGATGGAGGTGAGAAGCCGTGAAGGTCAGAACAGAGGTCCGACTTCGGTTTCGTCCTGAGGTGAAGCAGAGGACTTCAAGCTCACTGAGGTTCCCTCCTCCACCCTCATGTGGATGGAGTCAGAATCAGTCTGGGTGGATCACTTGGTGGGAAGTTACTTTAAAACCAGTCACTAAAAAAACTCATTAAACTTTAAGCTTTAATATTTGTTTTAAAAAGTGCAATAAATACAACATAATAATAGATATTTTTTAAAGATAAAACTTATTGTACAATTCCACTGACACAGGAAGTAATTCCAACTTTACTTATAATTAATATTCAGTGTCTTTCATGTCTTTCACTGAGGAGGAATAAGAGTCAACATCAACATCCCATTCAGACAGAGCTGACCTTTTGTAGTCTGAAAAACAAATATTTGGTTCATCATCTCAGCAACTGCAATTACTTAGTCATCAAAGCTCTAACAACATGAACAGCAGTCTTCATAAACACAGTATAACAGTAACAGTTACTATTACATGACTAATTATAAAAAAGAAAAACATAATGATCACAGTGTTAAAATAATATTTAACTGAATGTACCTGTGGTATTTTAATGCAGGCTGATAAAAAATAAAGCAAATACATACATCCATCCATTTTCTGTAACCGCTTATCCGTGAGGGTCGCGGGTGGCTGGAGCCTATCCCAGCTGACATTGGGCGAGAGGCGGGGTACACCCTGGACAAGTCGCCAGTTCATCGCAGGGCTGACACACAGAGACAAACAACCACTCACTCTCACATTCACACCTACGGGCAATTTAGAGTCACCAATTAACCTGCTGCATGTCTTTGGACTGTGGGATGAAGCCGGAGTACCCGGAGAGAACCCACGCGGACACGAGGAGAACATGCAAACTCCACACAGAAAGGCCCTGCTGGCTCGGGGATTCGAACCCAGGACCTTCTTGCTGTGCGGGGGCAGCGCTAACCACTGCGCCATCGTGCCGCCCAAATACATACATAAGAAGATGAAATAAATGTTTAAAAAAAACCACACTGGTTTCTGATCCAAATGACTGCTGACTGAACAAGGCACCAGGATTAATGAATCCTGGCTGTTAGCTAGAGCAGGCTAGCTGCACACAACAAATCTCCATGGTAACTTATGTGACGCTGCTTTCATGAAACTGAGTCACAGCTAAATTTAGTCAAGACAAGTGAAAACTCACATCGTAATCTCTTATCTTGGTTCTTGTGAAATAGCCCCCAGGTTTCTGATAAGCTGTTGACACACAGGAAACCACACAGATGCTCCAAAAACATCATAACCAGCATGCATTATTTTGTATTGACATTTATGTTTCTGAGACTCGCCTCATTCAAAATGTATTTTCTGTTCTGAATCAAAAATGAGCTACTCTTGATCAGCAGAGCTTTAATACCAAATAAAGTGAAAATCTCATTACCATATTGCAAAATCAATACCTCTCTGAAGTTTAAAACATTCGAAAAAACTGAGCAGAAGTGGCTTCATAGAGAAAGTAAAATTGTTTAAATTGTGTACTTGTTCATAGAGAAGTAAACAACAATCGAAACAATAGAAAATTGGTTCATAAACACTCATATCACTAAGTGGAAATTTAAGGCATAGCAGGAGAGAGCAGAGTGAAACAGGATTAACTTTTTCCTCAATACAAGAAATATAAAAACTTTCAGCAAAGTTGAGTTGGAGTTTGGCCAATGACATCATAATCTGGAGATGCGTCTCTACGATCCAATGACATGTAAGTTCTGTCCTCTTCTTTTGGCTTCACACTCTTTCTTGATTTCCTTTAAAGAAAAAAGTAAAAATCCATAAATAATGTAAATGTCCTCTCTTTTTGTCTTCTAAAAACCGCACTGCTCTTCACCAGCAGAGCTTTCATAATAAAGTATAATTAACTGTAATAACTTACCAAAGGAACACCATGCAGATTGTGCACAAGACGTTCACACTGAGAGACACACCAGCAACAGCCAGGAGAAGAACTCCACTGTACGGTCCAAGACCTGTCATAAGAAATAACATAAAAGTCAACATATCATGTCCCTGCACAAGTGCTACATTCATGCCACAGTGGCTCAGTGTGTATCACTGTCTCTGATACGTGTTTATGAATATCAGTGTGGCAGCAGAAATAATTTTCATGGGCATTTTCAATTTAAAATTCACATCATGATTTCAGTATAAAATCAAAAAAGGAAGAACAATACCACAGGATTAAGTGAATTATTTGTAGCTATTTTAACTGTGGGTTAGGTTACTTTTGCCAGTGGGTTAACTTGTAACATATTTATTTATCAACGTGTTCACATCATTCACATACTAATGAGGAGCTGTGGTGACACAGACCAAATTTGTCATTAATGAAGAAAAAAACTAATAAAGAATTCTCTCAATCAGAAACTGACCACAGCATCGACTGGGAATCAGTCAGCGTCATTGACCAGAATTCAGTGGACGGACGGTAAAAGATCAAGGACATTTACATCAGACGGCAAAAAACAAACTGAAACAGTGACTGTCATGGTTATAATAAGTTCCATAGAATTAAGTCCACACCCTTTTGACACTAGACTAAATATTAAGAAACGCCTCTTGCTGTAATGTACATATCTCATATAATAAGTATTTAAATAAAATGTATTTATTAATACAATGTCACATTTAGTCTTCATTAAAAGACTGATTTAATTAAAAAAACAAAAAACCATTAAATTGTTAAATTCATTACTAACGAGAAGAACTTTTAAACACATTTACAGAATTTTGTCTGAATTTATTCAACATTTGAATCATGTGATACTCACATTGAACATCTACTCGTGTGATGTTTGATCGTCCAGCTCCGAGAACATTTTCCACCTTGCAGAGAAAATGTTCACTGACTTTAGAGGCTCTAATGTTTAAAACTTGTCCAGTCCCCAGAAAAGTCTCCTGGTCTCCGTCAGCTCTGTACCAGGTGTAGTTCCTCACTGCTGGGTTGGCAGAACTACTGCATGTCAGAGTCACATCACTGTCCTCTCGTACTGGACCAGAGGGACTGACCGACACTGTGGTGTGTTTGGGTAAATCTGAAAAATATGTAATGAAACATAATTATTAATGTTACATTATCAATTGTAAGTCTAATATCTGTGTTTCCTCCAGATTGAATTAACTTTGACCTGTTTGGGTGAATCTGAAAAATTTGATAAAAATGTCAAATGAAATATTCATATTAATGATAGGGTAAAGTAAATTCAAAACATTCAGATGTTACAACTTAGATGGTAATGTAATGATGATTTGTTCCAGTAAAGCTTCAGTATAAAGTCCTATTTAACCACCATATTACTGGAATGTCATAATGTTGACAGCAAACAACAAGAGCTTCCGTTTGTTGTTTTGTCTCTGCATGTCCACCCACCTGGGGCCTGTTTCAGAAAGCAGGTTAAACAAACTCTGAGCCTAATCCTGAATTCTGAGTTGACTCAGTCTGAGATGGGAAAGCCTGAGTTTTCTGTTCCAGAACAGGTGATCAGAATTTTTTCAATCATCTCTTGAGTGTGTTCACTCTGAGCTGCGTGCGTGCATTAAAGTCATCATCGGTGTAGCTCTGATACAATGATTGACGGTGGCAAAGGCAGAGCCTCCATTTTAATCCAGTAGAAGTAGAAATATGAATGTGTGCCGATGAAGACCATGACATGTATCTTAAAAAAAACAGGGGTGGAGAAAGAAGTCAAGAAGTTAACACTATTATATTTTATTTACTGTAGTCACTCATTCATTATTTACCAGACATTCATTTCTTTAATGTTTTGGAATCTGACTGTATGGTTCATTGGATTTTTAAGTTTATTTAAAAATCAAATGTAATATATGGGGGAAAAATGCACATTACAGAAACTGAAGATGAAAATATGGATCAAATAAATAAGACACACAGTTAACTTGTGACATCTACAATGATTTTGCCATTATTTAGGTTCAAACTGATTAAATCTTTAGACATCTATTATATTTTAAAAATTGTGCTCAACAGCATTCTGTATTTCAACTTGTAAATATATAAACATGAACTATTTTAAAAACACATTAAGACAAATACAGCATATTAAAGAATCTTACATTTAAACTACATTTAGTCCAGTTTTAAAATCTTAAAGTGGTTTCTGCTGCACCACAATCATCCTCTCTCACAAATATTCACATCATCTCCAACATGATATGATGACTGTGATGTTGCATCAGTGCAGTCAATCACAATATAACAATGATTTATCATTGATCAGTGTCTTATACAGATACTCTTTTTAATAAGCTTTTTTACGTTGTTTCATGTTTTTTATCAAAAGGTTGGTTTTACTGTTTTTATTACTAGTAGTATTTTATTTTATTTTATTTGTGCATTTCTTCATACGAAAGGTGTTGCATAAACAATGTTTATTATTATTATATTACTATTTTTATGAAGTTAAACAATGATTATTACAGTAATGTGCGATAAAAGTTTCCATGCAAGGGGGCTGGTTGACAGCCTGACAACTATCCACACAATCGCAGTGTTATATAGAGGGACAATGTATCAGTCCAGGATGTCACAGATTGATGCCTCTGTCCTCATATTGATGACAGATCGATCATAAAATTACTCATGGAATCATGGGGGAAATGGGGGGGACAGCTGCTTCAGGCTCTGCAGGAGGGGAGGAGTCAGAGAGAAACTCAATGTGTTGTAAAATACTAAACCAAATATAACCGTTAATTTTAAAGTACAAATATGTTGAAATTACCACATTTTTTGTAGAATTTACAATTTCTGTAGTTTAAACAGAGAAAACTGTAATACAAAAAGCAATACAATACAGTCAAAATTACAATATGGTGGTATTTAAAAAATGTTTTTGTCTGTGTAGATTTATTTTTATACAGAAAAAAAATGTATTTTATTTTACAAATTTATGTTATATTTTACAGTTAAAAATATGTACAAATACAGTAATATTATATTTTTTTAAATGGCGATGTGTCTTTTTAAAAACAATATAAGCAGGTTAGTAAAACTAACTAAAAGTTATTTTGCTAGCCTGTCACAGCATTTTGGAAATGAAAGAAAATTATTATGATTTTGTTTCCACTGGTTAGCAGGAAATCATCTTTGCATTACAAATCGCTGTTGACAGTTGTTCATCAGTTCTTTATTTTTGCATCATATTAACTGTTAATTAGAGATCGACGCCATGTTTACATCCTACCGGCTACTGTACATGCTACAGTTGACATTTCAGCTAAAAACATGCCGTAAATGGCGTCTTTTGCGATTAATTTTTAATGTCGCGGCTCACGGACACTTGGATTACACCACACAAGCAGGATGGAGACATTTTGTGTTTGTTTTGTGTTCTTTTTTTTAACATTTTATCTGTGGTCTCCATTCACTGCCATTGTACTGGATTTGGCTGCAACCCTGTTTTCTGCTGAAACTCCAGGATTGTTTTGTGAACTGAAGATCTTCACCCATCCTCACATCGGCATAGGGGTGAGTACATACTGAGTGGGTTATCATGTAATGGTGGAATATTGCTTTAAAATAAATCACTGCATTTGACTCACACAGCCTCAGTCACACTGTGTGTGTGCCTCTCTGTGACATAAGCTAAACATCTAGCTAGCTAGCTCAACATGTCTAATGTTGTCAAGTTAAAACCGTCTCTACAAAAAATTGTTAAAAATAAAATGTTCATGTTTTACTGTGACTTGTTGTAGGCTCCTAAATTGAGCATAAGGTTAGAAACGAAACCAAACTAAACAAAAAAAAAAAAACTTTTTAAAAAAAATTTTAAAAAAGAACTTAAAGCGATATTCCACCCCAGAACAATAATGCACTAAATATGTACTCACCCCTATGCTGATGTGATGATGGGTGAAGATCTTCAGTTCACTAAACAATCCTGGAGTTTCAGCAGAAAACAGAGTTGCAGCTAAATCCAGAACAATGGCAGTGAATGGTGACCATGGATAAAAAGTAAAAAAAAGAACACAAAACAAACACAAAATGTCTCCATCCTGCTCGTGTGGTGTAATCCAAGTGTCTGTGAGTCGCGACATTAAAATTTAACCACAAAAGACGCCATTTACACCATGTTTTTAGCCGAAATGTCAACTGTAGCCTCTCAGACTCGAGCCGGGTGCACAAGAGATCTTGCGATATCTTCACACATGCATGCGACAAGAGATATACGAGGTCTCGAGATACATTCACACTGTGTTTACGTGCTACCTGGGAGGCTACAGTAAGTGATGGAGACATTTTGTGTTTGTTTTGTGTTTTCTTTTTTACGTTTTAAAACTGGTCACCATTCACTTCAGTTGTACTGGATTTGACTGCGACGCTGTTTTCCACTGAGACTCCGGGAGTGTTTTGTGAACTGGAGATCTTCACCCATCCTCACATCAGCACAGGGGTGAGTAGATGTTGAGTCAATTTTCATGTTTGGGTGAACTATTGCTTTAAATTACCCAGCCACCACATTAGGTATAAACAGGGCCATATAGAGAGAGGGCTCGGGGTATAAAGTCTTAACATAAATGTTTTGAAGTAGTCTATTAAGCTATCAACTAATTTAGCAGTTATTCCAAAAAATCTTTTATCACTCTGTAAATATATACAAACAAAATTTCAACCAAGAATTAATGTTAATATTTCAATATTTTATTCAAACATCTAATCATTCTCATTTTCATGTTACTGCTGTGTCATGGTATTAATAATTACTAATAATCGAGCACTATTTGTCAGATGCCTGATCAGAAAAAAATACTGGATCTCAAATTCAAAGAGGTTGCTGTGATATCTAAATGCATTTTTACTGTTACTTTTTTGGGTACGTGTGTCTTTATTTGATCGTGAATTTAATCACTGTATGTCATTAAAACCCCCCTGAACTGGAGAATCAATATTTTTACTGACGTACTTGATGTAAAACTTTAACTGGTCATGACACGGCTTTATCGTTGTTTCATCATCGTTTCATCGCTAAATTAATATGCAGTTTAGTTTAAAATTTATATTGCGGTATAATTTAAAGCAGATGCAGTAATGATATATATTGCGATATATTCTTTTTTTCTGTATATATATGTCAAAATGACTGTTTCTGAACATAGCAGATACATTGCAGCAGAATAAACACACTTCAAAATATATAGAATATAGAATGCCATTTTAAGGACATTTATTGTGCAAAACTTATTTTTTTAAAAATACAAAACCTTTCAAGTAATTTTGAAGCCGTGTAACAGATCTTTCTCCAAACAATGTAACACAAAATTCTCAAATAACATAAACAAAGATGCAGATATTTTAAATAAAAAAAAAAAAGTAAAAATTCAAAATTGTTTAAAATAAAGTGCAAAATGTAAAAAAGAGTGCTGTCAGTCGATTAAAATATTTAATTCTGATTAATCGCATGAGTGTCTGTAGTTAATTGCGATTAATCGCAAATTAATCGCACATTTTTTATTTGTTGAAAATGTACCTCAAAGGGATATTAACCAAAAACAATGACAAATATTGTCCAGAAACCCTCAAAGGCACCCCATTTAGCATAAAAAAGCTCAAATAATACAGAGACAAACCCAAGTCTATCAGGCACAGATGAGCATGTTGACCTGCTCAATTTAACATTAAGGCCAAAAACGCACTAAAAACTTAAATAGTTCAAGTTTCTATAGAACGGCAGGCTTCAGATTTAAAATTTCAGCACCACAAAACCAGCAGTATTTTAGGAAAAGGTTACTATTTCTATGCATTTATTTATTTATTTAGTATTATTATTGTTAATAATAGTTTATTTCTTTAATAAAATATTGTCCTCTAAGGAGAAAAATCCTCACCTTTATTCAGCTCAGTCTATATAATGATGAAACGATGCACGATATTCATGTTTTTGTATTAATGCAGCAGGATCATTTACATCAGTGTCACTCAGCGCACTGACAAACGTTTTGTGGAGGAGACAAGTGTCTGTCAGTTTGGTCTTTACAGAGACTGATATTTAAATCTATAGTTTAAACCAAAGAACTGTACAGTAACATCAGGATTCATCATCAGTAAAGTTTTTATATCGGTCGGTACTTCACGCACTCATTCCCAAAAAATTAATGGCGTTAAAAGGAATTTGTGTTACCGCATTATTAACGTGTTAACTTTGACAGCCCTAGTAAAAAACAAACATTACAATTACTTCCTGCTAACCTGATTACTTATTTATATCGCGGTAGGCCGGTATAGTCAAAATCTCTACCGTTGGCCAAATTCATATCGTTTCTGCCGTATACCGTTTATACCGCCCACCCCTACTGGCAACTGTATTTTTTCACAAGCGTGAGGCAAGAAAAATAATTTGTAGACTGTGACAGTCACAGATTATAACAATAGTGTTTCTCATACATGGTCTTTAAAGTTAAAAATAACTAAGCTAACTGATTCGACAAAGTTTTGGATTATTTTAAGATATTGACTCATTATTTTGAAATTCTAAATCATAATTTCAAGATGCTCATTGTCTTAAGATGCTAAATCACTATTTTGAGGCACTAAGTCATTATTTTAGGATACTATTTTGAGAAAGTTTTGCATTAAAGACTTTCTTTTTTTTCCATCACACTGGGAGAAATGCTTTCATATAGAGAGATGGGGCATAGTCAGCAGTATGTGAAGTTTTTATTTATTGTTTTTATTTATTTTATAAGTTAATGAAGCTATTTTATTATTAATACAGCTGTCTGTTTTCTTCTGTTTCCCAAGATGTTTTTTCTCCATCAACCCAGAGAAGGGAACTAAAGTGGAGAAGACACACACTTATCATCTGCACGTGAACCTGAGAGTCCTTACCGTGATCCAAGAACTTTCAGATCATGAGTGGTGTGATTTCTGAACTGTGCGTGGATCATCAGATGCCATAATGTTGGCAAGTTAAAATTTAAGAAGGAAGTTTCAGACAAAATGGTTTTTGTTGTTTTTTGGGTTGTTGTTTTTTTTTAACTTTTGATTGCTATTGTATTTAGGGATGTATGATATGGATTTTTTCAAATGAAACTTATAACTGATAATTACAAGGGCTGGACAATTTTGAAAAACATTAAAATTGCAATTATTTTTTACTGATATTGCAATTGTAAGGAGTCACAATATTTTTTTGCATCATTCTTATTTTCACTGACAGCCATACTTAAATGATTATATTATGATTTTTTTGTCAATCTGTACTAAGTAAAGATTTTCTCGTACCTATCGTCAGAATTCAAATTAAATGCTTTGACATTCTGCCAAGTCATGTAGCTGATATTTATCTGGTAATATACACAAACACTGATATAGGCCAATATTGGCCCATAATTTGTTGGCCCAAAAATTTATCATGCATCCCTATTCGTATTTTCTCTTTTGTATATGTTCATAGAAAAATCATGCTTAATTGTCTTTACGAATGTTTCAGAGTTAAGTCTTGTTGCCCTCCTGTATCTTTGCTTTTCACATCTTGAATGTGTCACATGCTCTCTATCATTTTTTATGCTCGGGTGGTATACAGGCACTTCGGTTAAGAAATCTAGATGTTTCTTTTCAATAGCGCTGTAAAGACAGATGCTTCCTTTTCCATTCAACTGATATGAAGATGTTATATTGAGGTGATCTATTGTTGATGTGATGTACACTGATGATGAGGTGAGCCTGCAAAGTACTGATTTGTCATAGCAGACTGATATCAGCAGACTGATACTGTCAGTGGTCAAGGACAGTGACGTTGAATGTGCACTGAGTGGAGGAAAAACTGAGCAGTGAAGTTGTTAGTCAGGCAGCTGATGTTCAGTTTAGGTTTGAGTTTGTCAGTGAATAAAGGTTGCAGCTTCTCAGACCAAAGCAAAGCTCCGCTGCATATTTTTTGTCCCAGCTGTGCAAATAATGCTGCTGTGACAATCAGCTCGGCTGATAATATTTCATCTGTGATCACTTTGATATGAATAAATTGTTGGAAAGACAAGTTCTTATTGGACTTTTTTGAAGATTTTAGTATAGTTATTCTTGAGGTATGTCTAACATTGACTTTTACCAGAAATGTGACAAATGTAAACCAGTGTACACAGGTTAAGCAAAAAATAATCATGTAAAAAAATAATCATTTTAAAAATTAAAAAGCAAACATCTAAAAGAAGTTTGTGCAGTTCAAATTGAATTGTCCAAGTGTTCAGTCTTCCTGTACTTATAGATATTATTCCTATTTTTCACTGAGCAGTTAACACTGAGGTAATGGCAAATAGTTTTACAGTGTGAGTGTTTATTTTAAAGAGTGATATAAATAAGTCACATGTTTTTATGCCCTTTAATTTGCAATTAATCGAAAATTCAATTGCAGTACTAGATACATTTTCACAGTAAAACTCTTGTTATTGATACTGTAAAATACAGTACATTATAAAGAACTTTTGAGTAAAATAGGCAGAAAAATTCAAGATAAATTATGGTTTTATAATAATGCTTTTACACTGAAATAATGTTGTTTACTTGATATTTTTCAGTGATAGTAAGTGGGATATAGCGTACAATAAGCAACAACTGAATGTAAATTTCACTGAAAGAAAATTGGATTAATAACAGTCTGGTGATGCAAATTTAGCAGAATATGGCTGTTGGATTTACAAGTTTAAAATGTTTTTTTTGTTTTTTGTTTTTTTGTAAATGACAACAGTTAAAACTAAAATTTACAGGTTGTTCTGTAAAGTTGTTTACATTTTTACCATAGCTTTTACATAATTTTTCTGGCAACCACAGGTGCCAGTTTTTTCCATAAAAACTACTGACGTTTTTTTTTACAGTGTAGTTGACTTATATTTATCAATTATATATATAAATATGATATGATATATTATGAGGGTGGCACGGTGGCGCAGTGGTTAGCACTGCGGCCGCACAGCAAGAAGGTCCTGAGTTCGACTCCCCGAGCCTGTGGACTGTGGTCTGTGTGGAGTTTGCATGTTCTCTTCGTTTCCGCGTGGGTTCTCTCCGGGTACTCCGGCTTCTTCCCACATTCCAAAGACATGCAGCATAATAGGTTAATTGGTGACTCTAAACTTCCCATAGGTGTGAATGTGAGAGTGAGTGGTTGTCTGTCTCCAGCCCTGTGATGAACTGGCGACTTGTCCAGGGTGTACCCCGCCTCTCGCCCAATGTCAGGGATAGGCTCCAGCCCCCCCGCAACCCCCACGGATAAGTGGTTACAGAAGATGAAAGAGTGATATATTATATATCAAGGCATGAGTTGTGTATCAGTGTTAACAATTTAGTTTTCACAATTTAGTTTTGATTGTGGACCATGTTTACATGTAGGTTGTTGTTTTCTAATGTGACAGATGTGGCATTCAAACTAGAGCTGCAACTAATAATTATTTTCATTATCAATTAATCTATTAATGTGCTGATTTCTGTTAGAATCAATCAATTAATCATTTAGTCTGTAAAATGTTGGTAAACTGTGAGAAACTGAAGTTCTTGCAGATTGAAACGTGTTTAAAGAGAATGTCCTGAACGAGAACTAAAGTATTTATTTTGAGTCTTTCATTGTGTTGACTCTTCTCTTTAGTATTTTCCAGTGATATTTTTTGCACCTGAATATTTTTGTCTGGATGTGTGCACACTTGGTCCCTCATATGAAACTGTGAAAAACCCCCATCACAAATTGTCAGAGACAATTGATGTCTTCAGATAGTCTGTTGTCTGACCAACAGTCCAAAACCCAAACATTCAATTTACATGAGAATAAAGCAGCAAATATTCTTTTTTTTTTAGAACAGCAAACGGTGGATTTTAATTTCTTTGGAGGAAAAAACAACTATAATTACTATAATTAATCACTTATTAAAATTGTTGGCAATAATTTTTCCATTAATCAACTAATGCATTAATCATTTAATTGTTTCAGCCCTGATTTAAAGTTGTTTTTTAAAAAAGTAAGAGACAAGTGAGACAAAAAAATGAACTCACATTGAATATCAGCTGTTAAACTGCTCACAGATGACTCAGTGCTGCCATCCTGTTTGTTGTAAACAGCAGTACAGGAGATTTCCTGTCTGTGATGGAGGTGAGAAGCAGTGAATCTCAGAAAAGAGTTTTTGACTTTAGTTTTGTCCCGATTCTGAGACAGTGTCTCCTGAATGTCACCCAGGTGGGGGGTCCATGTCAGAGTTGGAGGACGAGACGGACAGGGAGCTGGAGCAGAGCACCTCAAACTCACTGAGGTCCCCTCCTCCACCCACAGCATGGACCGAGACAGAGTTGGTGTGGGTGGAATATCTGGTGGGAAGGTACATTTAGACCAGTCAATAAAACTACCATTCCTCTTCATTTTTATATTATTTTCAAAATGCAAGAATGCAAAACAAGGTCAAAGCAGTTCTAGTTTCAGGGTGTACAGTAAATGGACTTTAAAACCTACCGCTGACTGAAATTTCCATCTTTTGTTGCCGAAAATCCCATTTCAGGGGATTGTTGCATTCCACTTTGAAGAAATACATATTACTGTGTTCAGGTTGCATGTTGTTCAGGGTTGTGGTGCAGTCTTTTCTTTTTAAGTCTCCTTTAAATTCTCCTCCTACTGTATTTGTTCTGCTGTCAAACACAACCATTGTTTTTATCTTTTTTCCACACTGCTTTACATGTGTTATCTAAGTTTGATTCATATTTGTCCTCTACATCAAAGGAGCAGGGGATGGTCACACAGGATCCCCTCAGAGCCTCTATATTCTGCGGCATAGTGACCTGAAACTGTCCACTCAGGGCACCTGAAACACAAAACACAAATCTTTGAATAAGAACAATTGAAATCTACTTCACAGTAATGAGGAAATATTACTGTTTGCTTGCTGTGCTAAATCTTAGCACTACACCTTTTATCCATAAAATAATCCATTATGATGATCATAAAGATTCTGCTTTGATGTCATATTGTGTTTTTTTTTTCTAGATGCTCAGATTAAAATAAAATTTTCACCCATCAAATTTAATTTCTCAGAAAAAGGCAACAGAAAACCCTGTGTTTGCTGCAATATGTTTTACAGATACTGTTGTGGCGCAGATGCTTGACAAATATTGCATAATTTAGTTTTTAATAGTTTTATATAGTCATTGATCCAAATGTGAATGAACTTCAACTCACCTTGCAGCAGACAGCCAATGAGCAGGAGAGTCAGAGCTGCAGCCATCTTTGTGTGTCAGGAGAGGAAGAAACTGTGGAGATTACACACAGAACAAGTTACATCTTCAGTACATTTAATTTGTAATTAAGTCTGAGTTCATAGTAATGTTTATGTGCTTCTTGTGAAGGTTGCAGATGGAGAAAAGTTTTGCAACCTAATATTTTTAAAGTTTATCAATTTGGAGAATGTTATAAAGAAGCCTGTACGTTTTTTGAGACCCTGTAAGTCAACTGAATCCCAACAAAATTAAATTCTTCAGTGTGTGTCAGCATCTCATAAGGGCAGAGGAACACAGCACACCTGTTTATCACTCATATGGGAAAAGGGAATATATTACTGTTTTCAAATCACTTCTTTTAAAAACCATAATTGAACATTTAAATGAATCACTACTAATTTAAATAAAGGCTCAGTGTTGAAGATATCCAACAAAAGGACAACATTGTTTCTACGTAATGAGAGAGATTTGCAAAAATTAAACAAATTAAACAAATTAATTGTCTCACACTTTGTTGCATTTAGTTTGTCATTGGTACAATATTTACTTTTGTTAAATAAGGTATCAGAAATTTAATTATGATAAAAAAGGAAAGACAGAAAATTGTACTGTATGCTAAAGGCAGGAGTGACAAATATATTGTCTTTTATTCATTTAATTATTTTCTATGTATTTACAAATCTGTGATATATTCAACAGTAACAAAATCACAGTTCAATGGCAACTTAAAAATGTCAAAGATTTGAAGAGGAATTTTTCATAAAGTTTCAGTTTTTTGTTTTTCTACCTTTTGAAATTGTTCATGGATCTAAAATAAAGTGACTTAATGCTTAGATTTTTATTAATTTTATTTTTTATTAAAACAATGTGATGATTTGAAATGTGTCTTATAGAAATAATGATAACTTACATTTTCTTCAGGTCATTCCAGTGGACAGATGAAAGATGTAAAGAGAAGTGAAGTTCCTTCTAAGTTGTGCTGCTTTTTAAAACCGCCTGCAAGAATTTACTTGGAAATGAGGAAGTTACAAAATTGCAAATGCTTGTGACAATGAAATGTGACTTTTTTAAAATGAGAAATGGTTTTAAACAGTCAAAATATTTTTTGATGTAGTGTGAAGATACATAATAAAACAGACTCATGGTGGATGTTTAGCTCAGTTGGTAGAGCGTCCGCCCCATGTATGGAGGCCGTCAGCCCTCTGCAGTGGCCGCTGGTTTGACTCCCGCATGTGGCCCTTTACTGCGTGTCATCCCCTCTTTCTTCACTCCCTTTCCTGTTTACTCTTCAGCTGTACTATCAAATAAATGCATAAAAGCCCAAAAATATAACTTAAAAAAAAAAGACAGACTGTTTGTAATATCCAGCTGGTGATGGGAATGTCTGTAAATGATGAAAACACAACAAAATCTATGATTAGCCTTTATTATCAAAGAATTTACACAGTTACTGTAAAACACACAATAATGTTACACTTAAAATTGAAAACCCACTAATTTCACCAGAATGTTCCTATTTTCAATCTACAGACTGACCAAAAACTATAAGTGCAAAACCAATCTGCCGGAATCCGCCGTAGCACCCGGGCACGACGGACCCTCTCAGGAACCTGCGGAGAGGAGGAAAGAAAGGAAGAATCGGGCAGAGAGAAAGCGCAGGGGGGAGGATGCTGAATACAAGAGCGAAAGAGGAGGAAAAGGTTAAGGTGGGTATCTATGCTGGAAGAGGCGCGGTTGAGGTGTGGTCCTGCTCCTGAAACTCTGCTAGAAGCTTCAAATAATGACCTTAAACTCTTAAACACACAGGACACCTGGAACACAAGACACAAATCTATGAATAAGAACAAGAAAATACTACTTTACAGTAACAATTAACTTTCTTTCTATATAAAAATAAAATAAAAGGGCAGCAGAACACCTCTGTAGCTCACTGCCTCCTTCATTTGCTGCAGCATGTATCCACATCAAGAATTATAACTGTAACTGTAAAAATATAGTTCTGCAATCGTTCTGACTGAAATGGATGAAGGACTCCACACCACAACTATGAAACTGCAACTCAGACTCCTCCATTCTTGACTTAGAACGGTTTTAGAACTATATTTTTTATAGTTGTAGTGTAGTTAGAGTCTGTGATGTGGACGGGTCCTGTAGATTTGAATAGTTTATAAGTCATTGATCCAAATGTGAATGAACTTCAGTTCCCCTTGTAGCAGACAGTCAGTGAGAAGCAGAGTCAGAGCTGCACTTTAATAATAGAGCTTCCTTTGGAGGCTGCTGTTGAATGCAGTATTTGCAGAGGTTTCTGTGACCCAAGATTTCTTTTTTTGATCTTTATCAATATGCAAAAGGTTCCAAAGAAGCCTGTAAAAGATTTTGGGACATTAAAGTCAACTGAATCCCAACAAAATTCAATTCTTCTATGTGTGTTAGTGTCTCTTCAGGACAGAGTGACACAACAAACCTCTTTATCACTGGTAAGAAAAAAGGGGATATATTACTGCTTTTAAATCCCGTCTTATTATAAAACATAATTGAACAAATAAATTAATTAATTCATTACTCATTTTAAATACATTTCTTGCAACTTTGTCAGGTTTTTATGAAAGTTTGATTGAGATATTCTTCAATTCAAAATATCAACAATGGTTTATTTTTTCTAGTTTGAGAGATTCACAAAAACAAACAAATGTTTGTTGCACACTTTGTAACATTCAGTTTGTCATTAGTCTTTGGTTAAATGGAGGATTAAAGATGAAGTGATGATAAAAAGGAAAAACAGTATAATAATAGATATTTTTTTAAAGATAAAACTTATTGTACATTTCCACTGACACAGGAAGTAATTCCAACTTTACTTATAATTAATATTCAGTGTCTTTCATGTCTTTCACTGAGGAGGAATAAGTGTCAACATCAACATACCATTCAGACAGAGCTGACTTTTTGTAGTCTGAAAAACAAATAAAAACAAATGAAAATGTCTCTTTTTTTTTCAATGTTTAATATGAATTCCAGTCATTCAGTTACTCAACATCTCAACAAGAGCCTCCCAGCAGACTCATTCAATCAGATATTAGTTTTCATTTGATGATGAATCAGCTGCCAAGAAACATGTATTTAATTTTATATACTTTTAGGAGAAAAAAGTTAGAGGATAAAGTAAAGTGAGCAGGTCCTTATGGTGAAGTAAATCTTTGATACAGGTCTTGAATCACCTTGAAGGGGGTTATGTCACCACAATGACCTGCTCAGTGTCTATTATCCCACTGATTACACAGCTACTTATGGAAAAATATCAATAATTTCTCAAAAATATTGTTTGAAGAATGAATTTTATTAGTTTTAAAATGTTTTTTTGCTTCAACTACATCACATCTATATGCATATACTGTAAGACATGTGGACATTGACACTACGTAGTTTACATATTTTGTCAAATTCATATATCAAATGTATGTGTGGTATGAATGGGGTAGAAAGACAGAAACACACATGTATACAGGACTTTATATATTGCCCTTATCAATGATTTCCTTGAAAAAAACCTTTACACGTTTAATCAGCATTTCTAATCATCTCAGCAACTGCAATTACTTAGTCATCAAAGCTCTAACAACATGAACAGCAGTCTTCATAAACACAGTATAACAGCAACAGTTACTATTACATGACTAATTATAAAAAAGAAAAACATAATGATCACAGTGTTAAAATAATATTTAACTGAATGTACCTGTGGTATTTTAATGCAGGCTGATAAAAAATAAAGCAAATACATACATAAGAAGATGAAATAAATGTTTAAAAAAAACACACTGGTTTCTGATCCAAATGACTGCTGACTGAACAAGGCACCAGGATTAATGAATCCTGGCTGTTAGCTAGAGCAGGCTAGCTGCACACAACAAATCTCCATGGTAACTTATGTGACGCTGCTTTCATGAAACTGAGTCACAGCTAAATTTAGTCAAGACAAGTGAAAACTCACATCGTAATCTCTTATCTTGGTTCTTGTGAAATAGCCCCCAGGTTTCTGATAAGCTGTTGACACACAGGAAACAACACAGATGTTCCAAAAACATCATAACCAGCATGCATTATTTTGTATTGACATTTATGTTTCTGAGACTCGCCTCATTCAAAATGTATTTTCTGTTCTGAATCAAAAATGAGCTACTCTTGATCAGCAGAGCTTTAATACCAAATAAAGTGAAAATCTCATTACCATATTGCAAAATCAATACCTCTCTGAAGTTTAAAACATTTGAAAAAACTGAGCAGAAGTGGCTTCATAGAGAAAGTAAAAGAGTTTACTTGTTCATAGAAAAGTAAACAACAATAGAAACAATAGAAAATTGGTTCATAAACACTCATATCACTAAGTGGAAATTTAAGACATGGAGAGAGCAGAGTGAAACAGGATTAACTTTTTCCTCAATACAAGAAATATAAAAACTTTCAGCAAAGTTGAGTTGGAGTTTGGCCAATGACATCATAATCTGGAGATGCGTCTCTACGATCCAATGACATGTAAGTTCTGTCCTCTTCTTTTGGCTTCACACTCTTTCTTGATTTCCTTTAAAGAAAAAAGTAAAAATCCATAAACAGTGTAAATGTCCTCTCTTTTTGTCTTCTAAAAACCGCACTGCTCTTCACCAGCAGAGCTTTCATAATAAAGTATAATTAATTGTAATAACTTACCAAAGGAACACCATGTAGATTGTGCACAAGACGTTCACACTGAGAGACACACCAGCAACAGCCAGGAGAAGAACTCCACTGTACGGTCCAAGACCTGTCATAAGAAATAACATAAAAGTCAACCAACATATCATGTCCCTGCACAAGTGCTACATTCATGCCACAGTGGCTCAGTGTGTATCACTGTCTCTGATATGTGTTTATGAATATCAGTGTGGCAGCAGAAATAATTTTCATGGGCCTTTTCAATTTAAAATTCACATCATGATTTCAATATAAAGTACAAAAAAAGGAAGAATAATTCCACAAGATTGATCATATTATAAACTAACAAAATTCATTAAAGCGAGTCATTTGGTCTTTTTAGAATCTTTCTATTAAGATGAGACAGATTCCATGTTCCACTCGCGTCCAGCAGAAGGTCTAATACAGAAGGATACAGTCGGCCTAATAAGTGATCACAAAGTTAGAAAGCAAAGCTATAAAAGAGTTCTCACTCAGATGATGTTAATTTTTGGATCGATTCTGAGGAAGATTTTGACAGTCTTTCTTTACTGCTCTGAGAGAGTTGCATTCCACCACAACCTGCTGTTGAAGGTAAATCCATCACATGCAGCTACTTCTGCCAGCCGGCTGATTAATCCAGCAGTGTTTCAGATAAAGTATAATTCCAGTGTTTTTGCATATTTTGGACTTTCCCTTGGAATTTTATCTGAGATTTTAAATGTGGCAGCAAACAACTTGTTGAAGAGGAGCGCATTTTATCCCTCATGCTGGGATGTTACGTAGCTACATGTGTTGTTGTAATATTGAGGGACACTTGAGAATTTGTGTCAAAGTTAAGCCTCATTTGAAGCCTGATAAATAACAAGAGTAGTAGGTTGATGTCAGACATCACGTTACTTTTTGTGGAACATCACACTGCAGCAGCTCACTTGGTTTTATTGCTAAATTAAAGCACCTCTGCTGTGCTGATCATGTGTGTCTTTTGCTGCTGTGTGTGTATGCACTGAGAGACCTGACCTGTGGTACACAGACTATTGTACTTAAATTTATATACTTTGGGTTTTCTGCCAAATAAATGCAGTTGAGATGCCTCATCCAGTCCTTGTCTAATTCTGAGCCTGAATCACACTACATATGGGGCAGACTCACAAAAAGACTATACCTCATTTCCATTCCTATTGGCAGCTAATAAACACATCTGATTTTTATAAGTAAGAATTATGTTTGCAGCATATATCTTTGATTGTTTTTGTAATGCCATGATATAATACTATAACCACAAAAAACAAAAATAATATTGTGATATACATTTTAGGTCATATTGCTCAACACTATAAATAGATGAATAAAATTCTTTAAAATTGATGAGAATTTAATAAATCTTGACTGTGCAGTGCACATGAAGACGTACCCTGACTTTCCGCAGATGTTTGAGTCTCAAAAAAGTAGACATAAAATCGCTGATCAGCAGATCCCAGAGAGTTGGAGCTGCGGCAGAGCAAGGTGGAAAGACTCCTCTCCTGTGGCTGATTCACAGTGATGATGTCCCTGACACACGTGTTATTTAGAGAGTCACTGCTGATTACAAACTTGTCTGAATGATTGACAGGTGATCCATCCAAATACCACTGTAAAGTGGGAGAAGGATTTCCCACAGTCTCACAGGAACAGTTGAGCTGGTCTGCAGCTTTGGTGCATTCAGACGAGGACAGGATCTGTGGAGCAACTGCAATGAATGCAGAGAAAACAGACCAGAGTCGATTAAAGTAATCTTTAATCAAGTTTGAAAAAAATGAAAGACGAGATTTACTGAAAGCTGCGAGTGAAGACTATCAAAGTGAAATGCCATTTCCTCCAAGTGCATCATTTCTTTACTGTCCCTGAAGGGAAATTTGTTCTGGACTCTGTCCTGCAGAACACACTGTGGGGCTCTATTGTGCTCATTTCATGTGCAGTTACCACAGGAATGACTTAATTGTCTGTAGCCATTTTAAAGGGGGGTTAAGTTAGTTTTAGGAGTGGGTTAGCTAGTAACATATTTATTTATTTTTCTCTGTATTTATATAATTTTGCCACATACTGACTTTTGAACAGGGCCTGTGTTAACATTGATGTAATGAATGTAGAGTATTTAGTCCACTCTTTTTGAGGGCAAACTAAATTTTACAAAAACATCTTTCACTGTAATGATCTGTATAAACTTAAGTATAAAGTATATCTAAATAAAAAGGTATTGATGACCAGTGTTGGGAGTAACGCACTACAAAAGTAACGCAATTACAGTAATGTATTACTATTTGCTGTAACACAGTAATATAACGCATCACTAATAACATTTCTGTAATATTATACCAGTTACAATCTAAGTAACGCGCGTTACAACACATTTTAACCCGATTAGGTGTTGTTTTTTAAGAATTCACCAGCCCCGCGAGACATCCCGAGAGCAGAAAAAAATCCGCGAGACTCATTTCCTGTTGCTGGAATTCACTAAGATGATTACAGACACAGATTCTACATTTACGAGATGGACATACTTCCATTATTTTCAGTTCGTCAGAGAAAAGGACAAGAACATAATAGTCAAGTACAATCTGTGTGCAACACGAAGGGAACTCTACTTCAAAAAATAGCACTAGTACCTTGAAGAAACACGTGGTGCCACACTAACACTGAGCTAAGAGAGACGCACCTGCAGAGATGGAGAGTGGACCATGCGGCCATCTACCGAGTGGTGAAAGTAACTCAAAAGTAATGCATTACAATTCAGAGACAGTAATATTGTAATGTAACTAATTACTTTCAAATGACAGTAATAATATATTTAATGTATTACATTTTGGATGTAACTTGCCCAACGCTGTTGATGACACCATGTCACATTTAGTCTCTAAATCAGGCATTGACGAATAAACTGTCTTAATTAATATAATAAGAAGGTCAAATTAAGAGCTTTATGGAAAACTAAAAACATGAAATAAAAGAATTACTTATGAAATAGAAAAACTTTTAAATAAAAATAAGTAAGAACTCTAATATTCTGTGCAATCCAACATACCCCGCTCTGTGCAATCTGCCTCTGCAAGGCAACAGTTTACATTTTTCTTATCTTTAATGCTACACACCATGTGTGTATTTTACGACTGTATGTGCAATTATCCTGTGCAGCTATTAGTATACGCCTATGTATACGCTTATATATCCACATATCCCTATCTTTTTCCACATATGTACACGTGAAAAGTGTATATATTATAAATAGTCTTGTGTGTACAGCCCTGTCCTTAGTACTTTACATTTTATATTCTTTAGATTTTATATTTTTAAATCTGATAGGTATGTGCATATTTTCTATTTTTTATCTTAATGTTTATAAGTACTTTATTGTCACTTTCTATCTGTACTGCTTGAGCTGCTGTGACAAGTGAATTTCCCCGGTGTGGGATCAATAAAGTTCATCTTATCTTATCTTATCTTATCTTATCTTATCTTATCTTATCTTATCTTATCTTATCTTTTAAGTAATTTTACTGAAATGTTCTGGGTTTATGTAACACAAAAGGTGATAGCCTACTTACAATGAACATCTACTCGTGTGATGTTTGATCGTCCAACTCCGAGAACATTTTCCGCCTTGCAAACAAAAGGTTTACTGACTTCAGAGCCTCTAATGTTTAAAACTTGTCCAGTCTCCAGAAAAGTGTCCTGGCCTCCGTCAGCTCTGTACCAGGTGTAGTTCATTACTGCTGGGTTGGCAGAACTACTGCATGTCAGAGTCACATCACTGTCCTCTCGTACTGGACCAGAGGGACTGACCGACACTGTGGTGTGTTTGGGTGAATCTGAAAAATATGTAATGAAACATAATTATTAATGTTACATTATCAATTGTAAGTCTAATATCTGTGTTTCCTCCAGATTGAATTAACTTTGACCTAATTTGTCCTGGTCATCGGTGTGTCTAACCACCATATTACTGAAACGTCACAAAGTGGGCAGCAAACAACAACAACAGCTTTCCTGCTATGTTTTCTGTGCTCCCATCCACCTGTTGGACTGGATAACTGAATCTTGAAGGGCTACATTTATTATAGGGCCGACTTCAACCTGTGCCTCCTCAAACCAGTGTGCTTTCAAATCCAGACTGTGATGCTTACAGAATTGAGTTTTCAAGAGACATCATGAGTAGCAACAGTAGTGGAGATCTCAGCAGAGATGTGATTGGATTGATTATTACGGCAGAGATGAGGCTTTCTGTAATACATGACTGACAGTGTGTACTCAGGCAAGTTTATCAGGAAACCAAATGTGAAATGTTGTCTGGCTTCAACTTTAAGTAATGTTTATTTGTCCAGTTAATGTGACTCCAGAGAGCCAATACTATAATACAACATGATAACTAGTAGATCTGAAGGATTTTGAAAAAAATGTCCAAGAATATTTAGACTGATATTGAAATTGTGATATGATTTATTATTCATTTTCATTGGACAACATGTTAAAATGATTATGGTGTGATTTTTCTGGGGATATGTTCAAAAAGTAGTTGTTTTTTTTTAAGTCTGTAGAATATGATGTGTAGAACAGGACATCTCTGCAGTACAGCAGTATTTAATTCAAAATGAAATAAAATTTGATACGTACATTGAACATCTATTGATTGATGTTGGATCGTTTTGCTCCAAGATCATTTTCAGCCTCGCAGAGAAAAGGGCCACTGACTTGAGAAGCTTTCATATTTAAAACTTGTCCCGTCCCAATAACAGTCTCCTGACCTCCGTCAGCTCTGTACCAGGTGTAGTTTCTTACTGCTGGGTTGGCAAAACTATTGCATGTCAGAGTCACGATGTTATGTTCAGGTACTGGACCTGAAGGACTGACTGACACTGTGGTGTGTTTGGGTGAATCTGAAAAGAAATCAGTAAATTAATTTATATTACTTATGGTGGTAAAATGATAATTGTAGTGACATTAAGGCAGATAACTTCTTCTGAAGTTACAGTATAATGTTGACAGCTGGTGACCCCAGAGTATACCTGTATAAATACAACATGCTGACTAGTGTTTCTTATGGTCACTAGTACTTCATGAGAAAAGGAGAAAAAAACACCATTAAATGACTGACTTGCCTCTATTAAAATGTGGAATATTGAAGGCTGAAATGTTTTTGTTTTTTTCATAACAACACTGAGGCACTAGACTTAGACATTTTCAAATTCCAAACATAGTGGTCTTAAATATCTAAATGAACCAATTAGTGGTAAAATATTAAATTTTTAAATCAGTACACTGTGTACACTGAGACCTATCAGGGTGTACAGAACATAAAAGTTTGGAATTTGATACGTACACTGAACATCTATTTGTCTGTTGCTGGATCGTCCAACTCCAAGATCATTTTCAGCCTTGCAGAAAAAAGGACCTCTGACAGCCTTAATATTTAAAACAGGTCCCGCCCCAATAAATGTCTCCTGGCCTCCGTCAGCTCTGTACCAAATGTAGTTCCTTACTGCTGGGTTGGCAGAACTACTGCATGTCAGACTGACTCTGCTGTTCTCTGGTACTGGACCTGAAGGACTGACTGACACTGTGGTGTTTTTGGGCGAATCTGAAACATGACAAATAAATAAATTAAATTATTTATAGGTGTAAAGTAATCAGATATTTGGGATGAAATAAAGGTAGACTGTGTCACATTTTTGTGCCGACCATTTTTTGTAAAGTGCGTTTCAGGTAAAAATTGTCTTTTTTTTTCTTTTGTGAGGAAGATCCTGTCTCTGTCCATTGAGAGAGAGAGAAGGAGACAGAAAGATGGGACAGCCCGTTGTAGACTACAGACAACCTTAACATTTAATTCATTTGTGCTGCTGAAGCCTAAATTTTGAGCTCAAGTGCAGGAATTTATTTTCATGTAATTCTATAGTTGTTGTGTTGGAGTGATTGTTTTGTTTTGCAGTTTTTATATTTTATAAGAGTGGAAACTGTATTATATTGGGATTAAATATTTAAAGACAGAAGATTAAATTCTAAGTTAACTTCTAGCTAGATGTGGTAAGTAAATTGTTTTGAGGTACATTTCCTGCACTACAGTGGGTTATCACTACGGTCAGGCAATACAGTAAACAGTACACAGTAACAGTATACAGTACCTGACCTTCATCAGCTCATCCACAGATGATTGGTGAGTGGGTGTGTACTGTGCTGCTGGATGAGGGTGCAGAGCAGCACTTGTCATTCTGCAGACATTACATTAGCTCAATAAAATGACAAATATTGCTCCAAAAACCAGCCAAACAAAACAGCCGGTGATGTATTCATCCAATCACCCAACCCTAGTTATCACTTTGCAGATTAGGAGCTTTTGGTTAAATAAATAATAAAGCAAGGCACTGTGATCAATTTTTACACTTTTCAGAGCCTGTATTTTAACAAAGTAGTCAGACAGGATCACCTCATAGACTTACAGTATTGAAATACTGATTATATATCAAGACACGAGTAGTGTAACTGTGAAGGGAAGAATTTCTTCATAATTTAAAATATTTGCATGAAGGTTGTCATTTTCTAATGTGACATTCAGACTACAGCTGCAACTACTGATTATATTCATTAACAATTAATCTGCTGATTGCTGTTACAATCAATCAATTAATCATTAAATCTGTAAAATGTTGATAAACTGTGAAAAATTGAAGGCCTGAGTAAGTTCTTGTAGATTGAAATGTGTTTAAAGAGAATGTCCTGAACGAGAATTAAAGTATTTATGTGGAGCCTTACAGTGTGTTGACTTTTCTCCTTTAGTATTTTCCAGTGATATTTTTTTTCTAGCAGCTGAATATTTGTGTCTGGATGTGTGCACACTTGGTCCCTCATATGAAACTGTGAAAAACGCCCATCACAAATTGTCAGAGGAAGTTGATGTCTTCAGATAGTCTGTTGTCTGACCAACAGTCCAAAACCCAAACATTCAATTTACATGAGAATAAAGTAGAAAATCATCATATTTTTAGAACAGCAAACAGTGGATTTTAATTTCTTTGGGGGGAAAAAAGTTTAATAATTAATCACTTAAAATTTTCCAGTGATCAACTAATGCATTAATCATTTAATTGTTTCAGCCCTGATTTAAAGTGTTTTTAAAGAAGTAAGAGACAAGTGAGACAATTAGAATGCAGAAATAAAAAAAATAACTCACATTGAATATCGGCTGTTAAACTGCTCACAGATGACTCAGTGCTGCCATCCTGTTTGTTGTAAACAGCAGTACAGGAGATTTTCTGTCTGTGATGGAGGTGAGAAGCAGTGAATCTCAGAAAAGAGTTTTTGACTTTATTTTTGTCCCGATTCTGAGACAGTGTCTCCTGAATGTCACCCAGGTGGGGGGTCCATGTCAGAGTTGGAGGATGAGACAGACAAGGAGCTGGAGCAGAGCACCTCAAACTCACTGAGGTTCCCTCCTCCGCCCACAGCATGGATGGAGACAGAGTTGGTGTGGGTGGATCATCTGGTGAGAAGGTACATTTAGACCAGTCAATAAAACTGTCATTCCTCTTCATTTTTATATTATTCTCAAAATGCAAGAATGCAAAACAAGGTCAAAGCAGTTCTAGTTTCAGGGTGTACAGTAAATGGACTTTAAAACCTACCACTGACTGAAATTTCCATCTTTTGTTGCCGAAAATCCCATTTCAGGGAATTGTCACATTCCACTTTGAAGAAATACATATTACTGTGTTCAGGTTGCATGTTGTTCAGGGTTGTGGTGCAGTCTTTTCTTTTTAAGTCTCCTTTAAATTCTCCTCCTACTGTATTTGTTCTGCTGTCAAACACAACATTGTTTTTATCTTTTTTCCACACTGCTTTACATGTGTTATCTAAGTTTGATTCATATTTGTCCTCTACATCAAAGGAGCAGGGGATGGTCACACAGGATCCCCTCAGAGCCTCTTATATTCTGCGGCATAGTGACCTGAAACTGTCCACTCAGGGCACCTGAAACACAAAACACAAATCTTTGAATAAGAACAATTGAAATCTACTTCACAATAATAAGGAAATATTACTGTTTGCTTGCCGTGCTAAATCTTAGCACTACACCTTTTATCCATAAAATAATCCATTATGGTGATCATAAAGATTCTGCTTTGATGTCATATTGTGGTTTTTTTTTTCTAGATGTTCAGATTAAAATAAAATTTTCATCCATCAAATTGAATTTCTCAGAAAAAGGCAACAGAAAACCCTGTGTTTGCTGCAACACGTTTTACAGATATTGTTGTAATGTGGTGCAGATGTTTGACAAATATTGCATAATTATAGTTTTTAATAGTTTTATATAGTCATTGATCCAAATGTGACTGAACTTCAACTCACCTTGCAGCAGACAGCCAATGAGCAGGAGAGTCAGAGCTGCAGCCATCTTTGAGGAGAGGAAGAAACTTGGAGATTACACACACAACAATTTACATCTTTAGTACATTTAATTTGTAATTAAGTCTGAGTTCATAGTAATGTTTATGTGCTTCTTGTGAAGGTTGCAGATGGAGAAAAGTTTTGCAACCTAATATTTTTAAAGTTTATCAATTTGGAGAATGTTATAAAAGTGAAGTAGCCTGTAAGTTAAATGAATCCCAACAAAATTAAATTCTTCAGTGTGTGTCAGCATCTCATAAGGGCAGAGGAACACAGCACACCTGTTTATCACTCATATGGGAAAAGGGATATATTACTGTTTTCAAATCACTTCTTTTAAAAACCATAATTGAACATTTAAATGAATCACTACTAATTTAAATAAAGGCTCAGTGTTGAAGATATCCAACAAAAGGACAACATTGTTTCTACGTAATGAGAGAGATTTGCAAAAATTAAACAAATTAAACAAATTAAATTGTCTCACACTTTGTTGCATTTAGTTTGTCATTGGTACATTTACTTTTGTTAAATAAAGTGTCAGAAATTAAATTATAATAAAAAGGAAAGACAGAAAATTGTACTGTATGCTAAAGGCAAAAGTGACAAATGTATTGTGTGTTTTATTTTATTAATTATTTTCTATTTATTTGAATAGAAATTTTTCACAAAGTTTTTTTTGTTTTTTGTCTTTCTACCTTTTGAAATTATTCATGGATCTATTGTTTAGGTTATTAGGGATTTTGTTTTCTATTTAAAATAACGATGATTTGAAATGTCTTATAGAAATAATGATAACTTACATTTTCTTCAGGTCACTCCAGTGGACAGATGAAAGATGTAAAGAGAAGTGAAGTTCCTGCTAAGTTGTGCTGCTTTTTAAAACCGCCTGCAAGAATTGACTTGAAAATGAGGAAGTCACAAAATTGCACGTGCTTGTGACAACGACATGTGCTTTTTTAAATGAAAAATGGTTTTAAACAGTCAAAATATTGTTTGATGTAGTGTGTAGATGCATAATGAAATAGACTGGTTGTAATACCCAGCTGGTGATGGGAATGTCTGTAAATGATGAAAACACAACAAAATCCATATTTAGCCTTTATTATCAATTAACACAGATTTTACACAGTTACTGTAAAAACTGTATGATACACTTAAAATTAAAACCTACTCATTTAACTGGAATGCACAATAATCACAGACATCCCATTTTATTTCAATAAATAACCAAAAGGAACATCTTGTCTTGACTGCATTCTAACAATGTCCCCTGGTGGCCATAACTTCTAGAAATCATCCAAATCATACAGTCCTTCATTCACCGGAACAATACTGCAGTTGCTATATCATTAACAACATTAGAGGGAATGATAAGTTTTTACATCTTTATTCTCATTTTTAATGCAGCACAGCAATATTAAATTTAAAATGGTCTTTTGACACACATTTCCTTTAATGAATATTGCAAAAATCTCTTTTGATAAAACTAAAGTTGGACATTTAAAAATGTTTAAAAATAGTGACCTTAAATATCTAAATAAATCATTTAATGACAACATATTATACGTTGTAAATCAGTGCACAGTATAAAGTTAGACCAGTCAGGGTGTGCAGAGCCTGTAAGGTTGAACTTTGATATGTACACTGAGCATCTATTCGTTTTTACAGAAAAAAGGACCCCTGACATCTTTAATATATAAAACATGTCCGATACCAATAAAAGCCTCCTGGCCTCCATCAGCTCTGTACCAGGTGTACAGTGCCTATAAAAAAAACATTCACCCCCTTGGATGTTTTCCCCTCTTATTGCTTTTATAAATAGATTAATGGTCAATATTATTTGGCTTTTCTGACACAAAAGTTTCCCCAAAAAAACTCTTTAATGTCAAAGTGGAAAGAGATTTCTACAAAGTAATGTCAGTTAATTAAAAATATTAATATAAAATAAGTGACTGCATAAATATTCACCCCCTTTAAAATGACTGACTTAATTCAACAGAGGTCCAGCCAGTTGGTGCTTGTAGTCTCACAATTAGTGAAATGAAGATCACCTGAGTGCAGTGAATGTGTCTCAAGTGATTGTAGTATAAAGACACCTGTCCAGTCAAAAGTTAATCAGTATTCCTCACTACAGTTACACCATATAGACAAAAGAACACTCAAAGCAACTCTGAGAAAAGATTATTGAAAAGTATAAGTCAGGGGATGGATACCAAAAAAATTCCAAGCCACTGAACATCCCCTGGAGTTCAGTTAAATCCATCATTAAGGAATGGAAGGAATATGGCACATGTGCAAATGTGCCAAGAGCAGGCCGTCCTCACAAACTGAGAGACGTGCAAGAAGGAGACTAATGAGGGAGGCCACCAAGGTGGGAGAGACTGTAGTTGCCCCATATATGTTTATACAAAATTTAGATTTAATCTTCCAGCAAGCAATTTGTATATTTTCAGATTGTTTTTGTTATTGCCTCTGGGAGTTACAGTGACATAACAACATTTACCACACAAACAATACTGCAAATCTTTTCCTCTAATCAGATCCGTAGATGACTGCACCTCAACAAACTGGAGCTCCTTGGCATCTGGTGTCCCTCCTCCACCTCTTCTGCCACCTGCTGCTTCAGCGCTGACTGCAGTCTGTCTGCTCCCAGTCCAGCTCCCTCTCCTTCCTTCTCATCTCTGTAAAGTCATTAAAGTTATAAATAACTATTAACTTACAGTAGATGGCAGTGTGTTCAAATGTAACTGAGAAGCAGCTGGTACATTTGTCTTGAACGTGTCTTTTGAGAGGTGATTTTTTTGCTGAGACAGTTGACAGTGTTTTCTGTTCGCCTTCCTGTGGTGGCAGCTCATGAATTCAAGTGCCAAATGCACTTTTGTGTCAGTGTAAAACAAGGCAAGGATTCTTTTGGTGGGTTGTTGTTCAATCATTCCAGAAATTCACATTAAGAGCAAATATTTGTTAATCAGGTCACTCAACAAACGATAAAATGGTTAATAGACTAATGCAAACACAAACCACTTTCTTTTTCATAGTGTCTGAGTACCTATAATGAAAAAATATTTTTTAAACCAGCTTGGATATAAAATTCATTAATTACAAACAATCTCTATAAATCACTTTAATTTACACATTTATTTGAAATGCAGTAGAATCTTAAATCTTACCGGTTCCATCTCACTGCTCATGCTCACAATTTTAACTCTCCAGGCTGGAGACATTAGTAACACACATGCAAAATCAACTTCTCCTTAATAAATAATAGCATAAAGCCAATGTATCATTGCAAACTATGCAATTATGCCAAAGTAAAAACAGCTATGGAAAGACAACATTCATTAAATCACTTAGAAATTACTTTTCCAAAATGTATATATTGGGCGAAAAACACAATAACATTTGCTTTATTGTTTAATTCAATTTTAAAGGTCCAGTGTGTCAGATTTAGGGGGCTCTATTGGCAGAATATGGCAGGACAAGAATATATACATAAGTATTTTTTCATGAGTGTATACCTTAAATACATACACTAAAACCCTGTCAACACGTGAAAAATCTCTGAGTTAGTTTTGATGTGAATCTTAAATATTAAAAAAAACTGGATTTTAATATCTTAAGAACTTTGCCAGAGCGTGACCATTTCTCTTTCAAGCCAACACAGAGACACTAATGCATGCTTTTATTACATGCAGAATTGACTATTGTTATGCTCTATTTTCTGGTCTTGCTCAAGTACAATTATTACAAAATTCATCTGCATGTGTGCTGACAAAGACCAGAAAGAGAGCGCACATTACACCTATTTAGTGTGTGTGTGTGTGTGTGTGTGTGGTCACCCTGGCTCTATTTCAGCAGTTTCATGCACCTCCAAAATATTTTATGTGATATGTTTTATGTGACATACTTGATGTTTCTGTTTCCCTTCAGATCAGTCAAAAAGGAGGACGAGAGACTAATTAACTTGGCTGAGAAGAAGCAGCAACTATTATATGATCCACAGCAGCCTTTGAAGGGAAAACCAGGAATCTTTGTGAGTTACAAGTAAACTGTTCTCCAATTATATAGAAACAAGGCTGATATAAGAAAATTACATTTGTTATGAATAAATAACTCAGACATCTAATATATTCATCTACAGAGGGAGGAATCTCAAGTGCGCCTTGCTCGTTTTATATGTGGACAGTTGTTTGCTCGCTTTTCTTCTAGTTAGGATGCAGTTTTTATTCGTTATCAACTGCAGCAACCCAGCTGAGTTTGGATGTAAAGGGGACTGGAATTATTCCTTGTCATGACAACAGTAAGTAACTTCATAACTTTTCAAAAAAATCAGTGACTTCTTTTATTTCGTATTGTTGGCAAATGACTGTGGTATAAGTGGGATAATTAACTTGTAGGAGTGTGTTTAATGATTTGACAGCATGACCCGACACACAGAGGTTCTTTGTCTCCACATCATGCCTTCAAACCGTTTAATGCACACCTTTTATCCCTTACATACAGTTAAGTCCCTCCATGCTTCATACACATATAAAATACAGATACAATTAAATGAATAGAATAAGATAAAATATATAATAAAATAAAAAGAAAAACAATATATACAGCTATTTATATACATATATATACACCCAAGACAATTTTGTGAATTTTTGGAATTTGCATTGAATGCATTGAATCTAAACATACAACAAGATAGGGATAATAATATGGTCAGCGTCTTTGCATAAAAAGATCAAGATCTGGGGAAGATTTTCCATGATCTTTGACTGTGTTTGAGCACCAAGCATCATTGATACACAGAGTCCACCTCCCCTCACGGTGCCGGAGTCTTGCGTGTTGCATCCTGTCAGCTTTGAGCACCATCCACCCATCAGTGTTGTAGTGGAGCAGGTCTCTGCAAGATGTGGGCGCAACAGTCTCTGATTTCCCGTTTCTTTGCCAGCCTGCGTCCCAGTTTGTCCATTTTATTTTTCTGACCTGACATTAGCCAGCAGATTTAAGATGAAGTTGGGTTGGCATGGCTTATATCCCCGTTCTCCTCCACTCCTTTTCGGGTGTTGTGGCTGATCTGACTGGGTGGTTGAAAGACGTCATGTGCATTCAAGGTCCGCTGCTCTTTAATCCAAACCCCACACTTCCTTTGTTAATGCATACAAGTTTATTTCTGTCATAGGACACCTGTGTTTTTCAGTAATCAAGCTAAAAAAAAATGTAGCGGAATTTGGCAAGCAATTGGTTTCAATCTGCAGCCGCACTGCTAGATGCTACTAAACCCTGTGTCCTTTAAGTTTGTAATTTTTGTGAGATGGTCAGAGAGGTGCTAATTCATTTGCAGGGTTGTTTACATATATGACCCCTTCATGGATGTACATATAAGGGACAAAACACTGACAATATAATGTGACTCAGTGCATAACACAGCTACCACAAAAATGATCATTCAAACTATCAAAGTAAAACGTTTCAACAAAAGTTAAACAGAATCTCTAATCTCTATCTCTAAATTTAACCTGGCCATATTCGTGCATACTCTTTTTATCATTTCCAGTCACTATGTTGCCATATAGACTCCCCATCTCCAGTGCATTGCTCACATAATTTCTGCTTCCCTCCATGCACTTCTCCTCCTCCAGAAAGGAGCTACCAGATGGATTCCTGTTGCCGGAGCGTTCTCCCCTCTTCTTCTTGCTCTTGCTCTTCCAGATCAGACTGGAGTAAGTCACGTCACTGCCCTCCTCATTCTTCCTCTTTGAGTTTTTACTAACATGCTGTTGATGAGTGTTTGGTTCGTCTGACATTATTATGGTGGTATTGGCATAAATATCCTCTTCTGATGTGATAGACACCTGAAATTATAAAAAAAACAAAAAAAAAAAACAAAACAAAAAAAAAACACATGAGTCGCACAGATAATCTGCTAATTGTTTAATACCTAAATTAGAAAACCGTCTTCACCTTATTTCCCTTTTCACTTGTCAGGTCTTCACTCATCACAGCTGTGCTTTCGTCATCTGTCCACTCACTCTTTGTAGAGCGATGGCAGCAAGTCCCATGAGCGCTAAAAAGAAGAAAGTACGACACTCCTTCAAATTTACATGGACATATTCATTTCAGTTTTGGTTTTCAGCCTGATCATGTTTTAGTAGACAGAATGAGTGTGATCAGTGAGAAAGTCAAAAAGGAAGGCAGACAAACTCTAATAAGCTGATAAGCACTTCTGAAACAACAAATTACAGTATATATGCAGTTAAATATATACTTGGCACTGATAAGATAATCATTATTTATGAATATTTAGTTTTTCAAAGCAACAAGAGATACCTAACATCACTATAATGAGGGAGAATCATCTGTGCTAAAAGAAAACAGACCAGATCATTGCTACTGTATGGATGCAGTTCCATTCATAGACTCCGGAGGAGCAATAAGATCATTTTGTGTCAAATGATTGATTTGTTTTGGTCAATAACTGCGTAATAAGTGGGATCATGTATAGTGAGCAGACGATGACTCCTTCAGGATGATTCAAGATCATCCTGCATCACCCTGTCAAGGTTTATTTCACAGTAATGACCTGCTCACTCTGCATTATCCCCTCCTTAGTGGACCTGTTGGCCATTTTGAATTAACATACTTAAACGTTAATTTCTTTGTCATGAATTCACTATTTTGTGTATTCAAAACAAATTGAAAATGTTAAAAATCGATTTTGGTCAACTTGCAGAGGTATTAACAAACCCTGCCTGGAGTCAGAATTCATACAGTAAAGTTAACAGCTGTAACCTGGCTGTGAAGGAGTAATCTGAACATTCATGGTTTCCCGAGCTGTCACTTACCTGATGGCAAACAGTAGAGCACAGATTAGTGCTGCTGTTAGCATACTGACTGTGACGGTGAAGACTGGCAGCGTAACTCGACCTGAGCAGTCTGTATGAGAGAGAATAGAAGATTATGAAGGTTAGTCAGAAGCATAAATATATTTGTTATTTTGGTGAAGTATGTTTGGACATAAATTGAGCTTGATGGGTGCTGCTTGGGATGTATTGAACACAAAAATAATTATAATTTCTCTGTTTGAAGGTATTACATCATGTATTGGTAGTATAAAAAAAAGAAAAATTTTTGCCTTTACAGCCTCAACACATGGGGCGTTCATTGCTGCATTGCTGTAGCCAGTGAAGTTATTTGATTACAAACGGGCTGGTGAAAACCAGGATACATGGACAAAAAACACCCCAAACTAGTGCAGCAGGTGCAGGTTTGGCAACATGTTCTCATTCCAACTCTTCACATATCGACAATTTGTCACTGCCCACCTGCGTGTGATACTGAAGCACGAGGTATCTGTCAGAAAGCCTTTGTAAAATGTGATGAATGCTGTGAAACAGTTCTGGTTTGGTTTAGGCACTAAAAGGTTACAATAACTTAGTTACATGTCACGTGACGTCACTGAAGCGCCACGAAAAGCAAAAGTCACGTGTCACTGAAGCAACTCAACATAAAATGGGAACACGTGAACATATGTTGACAGGAGTGGCAGCTTGTATGATCTCATCACAAGAGATCAAAAGTGTGACGAACTAACATGTCCTCTGATGCATCTCCTCTATGGTATATGAAACTGTTTGGAGCGTATAAGGCAGTCGGTATAAAACTTATAAAACAGAAACACTAATAGAGGTATATACTGTGCAAATATATGACACTGGGATTCAGATCAGTAGCTCATCAGCAAGACAAACCTTGACCCTCTAAAAATATTTGAGGCTTAGAGCAGTAGACACAAAATTGCTGAGCAGCAGATCCCAGAGGGTTGGAGCTGCGGCAGAGCAAGATGGAAATATCCTCTTCTGCGGCTGATTCACAGTGATGAAGCTCCTCACACCAGTTTCATTTAGAGGCTCGCTGCTGACGACAAACCCGTCCAAGTGATGGACAGGTGATCCATCCAAATACCACTGCAAAGTGGGAAAAGGATTTCCTACAGCCTCACAGGAACAGTTGAGCTGGTCTGCAGTTTTAGTGCAGCCAGATGAGGGCAGGATCTGTGGCACAACTGAAATGAAAGTAGCAGGACAGAAAATTCAGTCAACACTAGAAAAAAAAAAGTTGTTAAAACTCTCTCAATAAACTTAAAGTTTCCCAGCCTACAACATTTTGTTAAGATTGTTCACTTCTCTTCTCAAAAAAAAAAAAAAAACTTGAATCTTGGAGTTTTAGAATAAAAAAAATATATTTCAGAAAAGTTGAGTAAATTCCTTGAAGTGAAAATAAATAATTGTTAGTAATTTAATATTTTCAACTGCTGCCATTTAATTTTAAAGCCCCAAATAACAACAAATCTGGTTCACAACAACACAACTGAACAATTTTTTGAAAGGACAATTTAGTTTATCTAAAGAATTAAGTAAATTATATCTCAACAAAAGATTATTTGCTGCCAGAACTGTGATTTAATTTAATTCAAAACTCAAGAGCTGAAGTTTGATCTAAAACTCAAAAATTTAGTGAAGCCAGTTGCTTTGAAATAATGAGTTTTCTCAACCTTTTTTTTTTTTTTTTTTTTTACAGTGAAGTTATTTCAAGTTTGGTTAAGGATAATAAGCCAAATAAAACAACGCTACTGATCAATCTTAAATAGATCGTTCAGATTGTTTCTTTGTATGAGGTATCCATAGTCAGCAAGACGTATTTTTGCCACCTGAAAAAAGGTCCACCTAAAAAGATCAATGTCACTTTAACTGTATGCAGTATTTAGAATATTTTCACTTCTTTACCTTGCTGCCAGACAGAAAACCTCCGTTATATAAGCCAAATATCAGTCTCTCCAAGGCAACCAGATTCATTAGGAGAAATCGGCAATTTTACCTTAAAGAACAGGGGTAGCTGGTGAACTGCAGCCTTGATCCGTTAGCTTGTTTGTGTTATTGTATGATTTAGGTGAGTCTGAGCTAATCTTTAAAACACCAAAGTCACACAATCAAACTAACCAATCAAGGCAGTGACAGACCAGCAACTCCTTGCTGGTCAAGGTGAAATGAATGTTTTTGCCCAAGGAATCTGGTTGAGCAACAGAAATGGATATTTGGCTTTTATAACACCAGGCTGTCTGATGCCAAGATAAAGCGGTGAAAATATTCTAAATATAGTGCACACATACACTAATATTTGATGCTGTCAACAGCAGCACATTGCTTAGCTTTCATGCTGGTACTCCTGCTGCTTCTCCAAACTGGGGGGGTGCCAGTCGCCATCTACTGTTGGTAATAACACCGACTATGAAAGTGCCTCATACAAACCTACCTGAAGTAATCTGAACTGTCATTTTAATGGGACAAATTTCACAGATGACAAATAAACTTACATGAAATATCAGCTGATAAATTTGTCCTAACAGAATACTCGATGCTGCCATCTCGTTTCTTACAGACGGCAGTACAGGAGATTTCCTGTCTGTGATGGAGGTGAGAAGCAGTGAAGGTCAGAGAAGAGGTCATGTCTTTAGTTTTGTTTTCACTCTCCTGAATGTCACCCAGGCGGGGGGTCCATGTCAGAGTTGGAGGATGAGACAGACAGGGAGCTGGAGCAGAGCAACTCAAACTCACTGAGGTCCCCTCCTTCACCCTCAGCGTGGACGGAGACAAAGTTGGTTTGGGTGGATCCTCTGGTGGGGAGGTACATTTAGACCAGTCAGTAAAAATTACATTCCTCTCCACACTTAATACTCATTTGCAATGCCAAGTAAATTCACAACTTGACAAAAACATCCACAAAATGTTTCATAAAATCAAATTTCAAATTACTCTGACATTCCAGTTTGAAGTGATATTCATTTCTGTCACCAGGACCCACATTATTCACATTATTCAGGGTGGTAGTGCACTGTTTCTCTGTCAGCATTCCCCTCCATTCCCATTTCAGTCTAGTTTGTTCAGCACTATCAAATACAACATCACCCTTTTTATTTTTCCATATTGTTTTGTATGTGTTATCTAGACCAGCTTTGTATTTTCTCTCTATTTCAAAGGAGCAGGGGATGATCATGCAGGATTGGAATAATGAAACAAATAATAAAACACCCGACATGACACCCGAAACATAAAACACAAAATTTTGAAGAAGGGAGGCCGTTTAACTGCTCTAATGCCTCGCTAAAGAAATTTGCTTCTACTTTTTGTCTTCTTCATAGTTTTTGGTGCCTACATTAATGAAGCCCAGCTCACCTTGCAGCAGACAGCCAAGAAAAAGGAAATTCAGAAGTCCAGCCATTGTCTTTGTCAGGAGAGGCAGAAAATCAAGTTTTAAACAGTCTGGAGATTAAAGATGGAAAGATTCACATTTGATTATTGACATATGATTTTTATAACAGGGTGTATTTAAAAAACAATGTTATTTGTGTAGTTCTACAACATTAACATGAAAGTTGCTTTTTTTTTTTTGTTTTAAAAATTACTACTCATCACTTTAAGTATTAATTACTTAAATGATTCTTGCAGATTTGACAGACTTTTTTTTTTTATAAACAATTGATTATGGCAATATTAATTCAATGGTAAATTGTGATAGGAATAAATTACATAGTATCTCAAAATAATGAGAAACTTTCTCAAAATAATAGGTGTTGGTTATTTTGAATTTTCAAGAAAGTTGTTGTTGTTGTTGTTGTTGTTGTCGTCGTCATTATTTTGAGATACAAGGTCATTATTTTAAACCACCAGCCAAGTTATTTTGACATAATTAAGTTATTATTTTAAAGAACTTTCTCATTATTTTGCAATATTAAGTAAGTGAAAGTAAGTGAGAAAGTTTGTCGTTTTTTTCATGACACTGGTGGAAATTCTCTTGCATAACTTACTGATATGCAGAGATGATATGCCAAACACATTTCATAACATGATAGTCACTGTAACAACGCCCAAGATGCAGTATAAGAAATAATGCCAAGAAGGAAAAACAGGAAATGATATGCTAAAACAGGCTTGTGTTGCTTGTTGTTTTATTTAAAATAATTTGAAAGGAACTAATTACTGAAGTCTAGTATTAAACAGTGTGAAAAAAACACACACAATCTGTTTCCTCCTTAAAAAAATATTTTCAAAATTTTATTTATCTCTCAGACCATTTGTGATTTTTTTTTTTTTTTTGCATTCCTTTCAAAATGTGCAAATATTGATTTAAATGCCAGTTAATCAAACTTAAACACTAGCAAATATCCATTATTTTTATAGTATTAATTTTAAATTTGTCTCATTGATGTATTTCTTATAGAAGTTACAATGACTTACGTTTTCATCAGGACTCTTGTGCCGACAGATGTAAGATGCAGAGAAAAACTGAGCTATTTAGAAGTGATGTTGCATTTCCAGAGAGCTTAAAAATGAGAAAAATGAGGAACTTGCACAAGTACAAGTGAGGTGAATGACTTTTGCAACACATTTTCCATTGAAGAGCTACACAGCTTTAAGCAATATTGTTGTTTTAACTTATGAAAATAACAACATATCCACCGACACACTGAATTCTTCTCTCAAGTGTCATTATTAGTCAGTCTTTTTCACAAACACCCAAATGAAGTCAAAATTCACAACAGTTTGCAGTTCAGTGTGGTTGAATGTCTGAAAATAAGAGTCATCACTGCCATTGTGGATCTTTGATGGTCTCACAAAATCAACCACTTAATTTCCTTCAAATATGCTGTATATTTTTCTTTTTTCTGGCCATATTCAAACCCAACATGTAAACAAGTTTTGAAGTGGTGACTCTTCCCTTTACCACAAACTGGGCCTGCATATTTGATAAAGGTGACAAAATAAATATGCATTATTATTTAGTTTAGTTTTAAATGTTAAATTGGCTTCATATGAGCAAATATATTTCATTTGTTTTTCAAAAAGTCACTCACATATACCAGAAATGTATGGTATGTTATCACACATGGGTCAATTAAAGGGACAGTTCACCGCCAAAATCAAAAATACATATTTTTCCTCTGGCCTGTAGTGCTACTTATCCATTGAAATATTTTTGGTGTGAATTGACAAGTTTTGGAGATATCGGCCGTAGAGATGTCTGCCGTCTCTCCAATATAATGGAAGTAAATGGCACAAATCGTGTGTTGCTCCAGGTACCAAAAAATACATTTGAAAAATTCAAAACCATTGTCTCTTTCTAGAAATAATGACCCGCTTACTCAAGATAATAGACCCTTTTACAGCTGACATCATCGAAGAGCTGCGCGTGCATTTCAGCAACAGAAGTAGCGGTCTCCTCCAGTCATCCAGACGAGTTATCAAGCTGCAAAGGTTGAATTAAACATTTTACCAGCACCAAAATCACCAAAACATTTGTTTATTGAGTATATGATATTTCAGAATTGATATTCCAGTGGTCGATATAAGTTGCTTAAATTTCCGAAAAATTGTGACCGTTTGAGAACAATTGGTGGCGTCTATGGCTGCAAGCTATTAAACGTGTTCATTAGACTGAGAGCGCGATTAAAACTGCTCGTGTTTGCAGCGGCCCATTGACAAGCTGTTGTGGTCCGCCATACGTTTACAAACTGTAAAAGGGTCTATACACAGACCAAGGTCTGTGGTCTTGTGAGCAGTTTCATGTAGGAACTACTTTCTTTTTATTAGTTCCAGTAGATTCTACCGCAGAAAGAAAGTAGTTCCTACATGAAACTGCTCACAGCAAGGTCTGTGGTTTATCTTGAACAACCAGGTCATGATTTCTGGAAAGAGACACTGGTTTAGAATTTTTCAAAATTATTGTTTATAGGGAAAAAAGGCAACTCACACCAAAACAGTATAGCTGGAAAAATAGCAACACAGGCCAGCGTTTAAAAATGTATTTTTGATTTTGGGGATTTAAACTTCAGATGGGTCTCATGCCTTGTTTCAGCTCTTTTTAACAAACTCTTAAAAACTCCAATCAGAGCAGAAATCTGAATGGACTTATCTGGGATTTTGGAGGTGTTGTGTTGCATTTAAAATACTCTTAACGGCAATCAAAGAGGCACGCTGGTCCCAGGTTTTTGCCCACATACTTAAATATATGAAGAATTGTGTTGCAGTAAAGTACAAATTGTGTTTAATGAATCATGTTGAGGGCTTTGAGCAGGAGAGGTGTACAGTTAGAGCAGAAGCTGGGGTCTCTGAGACCACAAACAGAACAGATGTGTGATTCTATGTTGCATCTTCAACACCTCATTGCTTCAAAATCATGCTTGTAAACAAACAAAAACAAGAATCAAGCTGATAAAGCCATGCTGAGTATGTTTTTTGAGTTGTTCAAGGTAGAGTCAGTAGGATTTATCTGAGCACATCAGGATGTCATGTATCAGTGTTTTGGGTTGGTGAAATGTCCAGAACACAGCAAAACAATGAGAAAGAACGAGGAAATACAGGCAGAGGGCAGTGTTTCTGCAGATGCAGCCACCAGCACACACTTCTAGTGGGTCATAAGTGATGATTATGTCATGATTATGTCACATGAGCCTACACATTGTTTTCTTTAGGAAATTGTTGCAGATTATACCTTTAAAGAGGGCTTGAGTCTACATAACTCCAAGCAGAAGATTAGGATTAAAATGAATTTGACTTTTACAGGTCGAAGTCAGAATGTTGTTTGAGTCATGATGGATGCTATGAACGTATCTGCCACTTCAGATGGAGCCCTACTCTTCCTTATCTTCCTCCGATCAGATCTGTGGAAGATTTCAGCAACTTCTCGATCTTTGTCTGGAGCTCCTTGGCTTTCTCTGCATTCTTTCCTTTCTCCACCTGTTCTCCTGCCACCTGGAGTCCCTTCAGCACAGACTGCAGGGCGTCTGCATTCTTCACCGAGTCCATCTGGTCTCTGTCTGCCCGGATCTCTTCCACCCAGTCCAGGTAGGCCTGAAGTAATCCGAGATCATCCACAAAGTTTGCAATAATGCGAAGTCCTGGTCGACACTGCTCCAGCTCCCTTATCCTCCTCCTCCCCACCTCTCCGATGTTGTTCCCAACAATGCTGATGAAGAAGGAAATAAGCAAGGAAAAGTTACTACTTTTCATGATGACAAGGCATTAAGATGGCAGTGTTTTCATACAAAATGACATTATCAACACTGAGCAGAAGTAAGAGTGTTTAAATCTTACGTCAGCGTCTTCAGAGAGGTGTTTTTGCTGAGGCAGTTGACGATGTTTTCAGTTCCTCGCTCTGTGATGCCAGTAATGTCCAAATAGAGTTCCTCCACGGTAGTATTGTGCTCCAGAGCGTTCCAGAGCTCCAAAACCCCCTCTGGACCCAGGTTATTGCCACACATACTGCATACATGAATGAAAGAATTGTGTTGCAGTAAAACACATACAATAAATAGTGTCTGATGACTATAAGGGCTTGGAGATAGAGGGGTCAGGGTATAAGTTAGGGTATAAGCAGGTCTTGTAACTTGTAGCAAACACTGTCACTACTGATAGTCATGGTATATAAGGAGCTTGTCGTCTCTGAATGGGCAAATAGCAATTCTCACAAAAACTTTTTACTTCTTACTTTAATTGGCTAATGTATCTATTAATGTTCTGTCACTTATCTGGGTCTAAGTCACGTTAAACTATTATCACAGATTAGGGCTCCACAATTAATCCCAATATTATCGAAACTGCAGTATGGCCAAGTACAATATCCAAATCGCAGAACCAGGAAAAATCATCATCACCATCATTTCAAAAGAGGGAAAATGTGTGTGAGTGATTATAATGAAGTACTTCAGTGCTGCATAGATGTCTGGCCTAAAATTCTTGCTCTTCAGATGAAAGAAAACAGACGTATAATATCACATCATCATGATTTTGACAGCTTTTTCTGTAAAAATGAAAATTGTGATGCAAAAATGATAGTTCTCATTAATCACACTGCAATCACAATATGAGTCAAAATACTTGCAATATCACTTTTTGAAAATATGGTGCAGCCTTATGTGAATTATGTTATGTGCAGCTGAGACACAAAAATGTAATATAAATGTTAATGCACTTAATTAAAGTTGCAGGCATTATTGTCCTTACTGATTTTCTGTCACTCTTTGGCTGGTATGACACTAAAAACTTCATTAAATTGCATTCCATGTGGTATTAAAAAGTTCTCAGTAAGTCTTAAATTTAATTTGGTGAGCACTGCAGAAACCGTTGAGGTGTAACCGTTTGACAAAGAAACATAAAGTGACTTTGATCAACTCTTGTTAATATGTTTTGATAATGACAATGACTTTACATAATACCTAATGAGTTAGACTTCTTAATATGTCCCCTTGAGCACTTTATTTTCCAATTTGTGCGTTTTATGACTGCTGCACCATCCTAGCACAAAAACCTTAATGAGTATTTTTTAAATTGCTGTGTTGTTGTGATGAACACTCTTTCATGACTTACAACAGCTTCTTCACTTGGCACTCATTGGATTTCAGGACTGCAGACTCTAAAATAGCTGCTTGTTTATCCAGGCAGTTGTATCTCAAACTGAAAAGAGAACAGAAAAACATTAGGTTGACAATGGGCCTCATGCAGCCACATTCTCTTAAACTGTCTCTTATATTTTCTCTCAGTTTTCTGCTGAGAGAAAAAATAGGAGAAGTCAACATGCACCGAATGTTCTTAACCACCCAAATTTGCGCCTACCAAGATGTGACCAATTGTTTATTATTAGCAGAGGAAACACGCCCTAAACACTATATAAGGGCAGGTGTTGCTGTGTGCAAACGCTCTGGCACTCGTCCAAGAACTGGAGAGCACTGTGATAAAAGACTGTAAGAAGAACTTCAGCAGAAACAAGAACCACAAATCTGCGTCAGCAGAGAACCACATAATAACTGAAGTGAGAGAATATATTTAGACTTACTATTGTTTCTTTGATCAAAGAACTTGATTACTACTTGTTGGTGGTAAAGGAAACAAAATTTAAAACTTTTTATAATTTTTTATTAACTGTCGGCACTTACAGGAAAAGCTTTATATTTCCGTTTGTGCTTTTTTTAAAAATACTTAACAAACACAATTATCTATTAAATTATAAATTTAATTAATTGTTTTTGACTTGTCTGATACCACACCTTCAACTGTTAACAGTTAAAGGCATCCCCCAAAGTGAAACACTGAATATTTTTTTGATAATTATCTAACTATAGATATTTTAATTATAACAAATAAATATATTTAAATAATAATTACTATTGTTATAAATATAAATTTTTAAGTATTCTTTAAGCTTGTTAAACATGTTTGCTTGCATTGGACACACAGTTAGTGGACTGTGAAAAGAAGATGTTTTTCTCTTATCTTGGTAAAAGTGCTCTCAACCACTTCTAAAATCTTCTATTATCTAAGAGTGGAGCAAAAATAAGAAAACATTGGTGAATCCCAGAAATCAGTGGGTACTAACAGAATAAAAACAAATTGTGGATACAAACAAAAATAAGAGAATATTTGTTCATAAACTGCTTCTTGTATGAGGCCCAATTTTTTTTAATATCCATTTGCCAACCTTATCAAAATTTCCCATGATGCATCTGGCGAGAGACAGGTTATGCACTGAGTTAGACTTAGACATTTTTGAGCATGCAGACACAAGGAGAAGATGCAAACTCCATACAGAGAGACAATGGCCAGCCAGGATATTTGAACTCAGGCTTGTTTTCATTGTCTAGTATTCAAATGTTGTAACTTATACATATGACAGGTTAATTAAAATGAGTTACTCACTAGAGAGATTCACAGCGATGTAGGATCGGTCCCAGTCTGTTTAGTCCTCTGTTTCCAATGTTGGAGTAGCCTAAGTTGAGCTCCTGCAGCTTGTGTGGAGAGAACTGCAGCACATAGTGCATGGCTGCACAGTCCACAACACTCAGCTTCATTTTAAACAGGTTGAGCTTCTTGATCTCTGGTGCTGCCATGCTGGTAGTTTCCTTCATGTGGAACTCCATCAGGCAGTGGAGAAGATTCAGGGCTGCCTGGTTCTCAAGCTTCCTGTCCCTAAACTGGTCTTGGAACCACAAACCCAGCCTGGCTGGGATGGCATCGCCTTGCTCCATGGGGGAAAGAACAAGGCCATCCAACTGACCGCCCAGCCGAGCTCGGAGCATTCCCATGAAGAAGCGTGTGAACATCTGGAGGCTCTCCAGCTTGTCCATGTTGAGATCTGTCTTTTGCAGGGGTACAGCAGCGGAGGACGGTGGACGTTGCCCAAAGCACCAGAAGTCCAGCGCTTGGATGATGTCCTCCTGGCTGAAAAGATTGATTGCACAGTAGAGGGCAGCCAGATGTTCTTGAACGGTCAAGTGGAAGAACGAAAACATCTCCACTGTTTCCTCTTTGAGAGGCTGGAGGATGTGACAGAGAAAGGTGCTCTGGACCTCAGCGGGTGTAACACCATAGTTCTCCAGATCCGCTCTGTTGAACATGATCTTTTTCTGCAGGAGGCTTTCATAAGCCAGTTTTCCCAGGTTTGTCAGTTGTTGCTTTGCTAGTGCGAGAACCTCAGATCTAGGGGTGCTTCTGTCTGCACTCCCCTTTAGTGCATGGTGCTTGACTGCTGTAAACAGGTAGCAAAAGTAGACCTCGCTGACCGTTCTGGGCGGGTTCAGCTCCAGAGACTTTGGGTCATCAGCACCTTGATTTTCTGAAGAGAAGAACTCAGCCATAGCCGTACAGATGATGTAGCAATAAAGAGGGATGAAGGACAGCACAAACAGGTTGTCATTGCTCAAGATGTAATCGTAGACTTTTTCAGCAACTTTAATATCTTTGTAGAACTTGGTGGTATATTCCTTCACCTGGTCCTCCTCGAAGCCCAGCACCACACAACATCTCTGGAAGAAACGCTTAGGAGCTTCAGTAGATGGTCTTGTGGTGAGAATGACCGATGCTTCTGGGAGAAGGCTTCCCTTGATTAAAGCCACCATCAGCTCTGACACTGGCACCTTCGAGCCAATGTCAATGTTTTTGTCAAGACTGTTCCAGTCCAAGGGGAATTTGAACTCATCTAATCCATCCAAGATGAAGAGCAAAGAGCTTGGTGTGGTGAAAAGATCAGGTAGAGCTGCCTTCAGGTACCGGAACCGTTCTCCAAGCAGCTCCAACAAGCTCAGTGGCGCTTCAATCAGATTGAGCTCTCTGAAGCGTAGATCAAAAACGCAGGTGAACTCACGCATGTTCTTCCCAATCGCCCACTCATAGACTAATCTCTGTACTGCGATGCTCTTTCCGATACCAGCTATGCCCTTCACTTTAACCCTTTTGGGGGGTCTTCCTGATGTTTCCTGGGGGCTCAATAGGTGGCACGGCCGGATGCGCTGGCAAGCCTGATGGACGTAGATGCGAGCTCGTCTGCTCGCCAGGTCAAAGTACTCATGTTGGCTGCTGTCAACTAAGTCATCATCTTCTGTCACAAAAAGGTCAGTGTAGCGAATTTCGATGTGAGAAGCTGAGTTTGAAGCCACTCCCTCGCCCTCTGAGTAACACCTTAGCTGCTCTGTGCGTTTCAGTAGGGTTGTTTTATGGGCAGAAATGGGAACTGCAATTGAAAACAAAAAGATAAAATATATTAGACTTCAGTATTCTATAATGTAAATATTTTTGCTTATTTTCTTTAGTTCACATACCCCGGATACTGGCCAGCTTTACACTCCTGCTAGGTTTCAGCTCCCCTTGAGCTGCATAATGAAGATATTTCAGTTGATTACAATTTCAAAACATGGGAACAAGTCAAGAATTTTCTATCACTAGAAAGAAAGCACATTGGCAATATATATTATTAATTTAGTTTTTAATAAAATAATTAATCCATACCTTTAACCTCAGCAGTCAGGGTAAATCCCTTGCTCTTTCCTTTGAACAGTTTAGCAATGGGGCCTTTAGGCTTCTTCTCTGTGGATATCACAGGATTCATATAGTAAATACATGGATGTATTTTGGGGAGCCTGGATATGGTGCTGTAGCTTAGCCTTGCTTTCAGTTTTGCCCAGTGGCCACTCACTGTATTGCAATGAAAAAAATACCCTTCGGCCCAAAAAGTATTTTTACCATAAGCCAGCATTATAAAAGAGGCCGTCAACACATAATTCATAATATGCAAAAACTATTAAATGCTATTAGCTTTACAGGTGTTTAGGTCAAAAACCAGAGTTTTGAATAAATATTTTGTCCTGATGCCATGGGATCATAAAGTCATTACAACAACGTTACACCGCAATCCATCCAACAGCTGTCAAGATATTTCACTCAAAACAAAATATGTCAACTGCCGGCGGGCTAGAGGAAAAGTCTGGATTACCAAATACCCCCACACCATCTTCTGATCACTGGATAAAGAAAATTATGTTAATCCATCCTTTAGTAGATGAAATATTTCAGTCTGGATCAAAGTGATGGACTGACAGACATTGCCATCCATAGAGCCATGTCACTTGTATGATGGCTAAAACCTATCATAGCTGAGCTAAATTTTGGTTATGCCATTACACCCCTTCATAACCAGTCAGCAAAGTCAGCAAATTACTTGGCAAGACATCACAGGTGATTGTACCTGGTTAATAATTTTCTCAAACCTTTCTTACTCAGGCAGTAAAAATTAATATCTTCAGGTTCAGTTGGTTTGCACTGCAAGGTCTTGAAAAACATTATTCACCATATATATAGTATATTAATGCTACCTCACCTTCAACCTTCACAGGTTCAGGCACTGGCCGGCTGGCAGCATTACTCCTGCAGTGTCTCTCCACCCAGAGCTGCAGATCCTTGCAGTAATAATCCTGCACCTCCCTCAGCACCCGCAGAAACTCTTGGCTGCTCTCCTCAGTGGCACACACTGTCTCTAGAGCCTGGGCCACGGCGTTGGAAGGTGACTTCTCCAGCAGAGACAGGTAGTGGGCAGAGGAAAGCACCTCAGCATCACGCAGCCAACGCAGCAAGGGTGCTGGGTGGTCACGAGTCCAATTCAGCAGCAAGTCTCTCTGAGACCGGAGCAGCTGCTGAGCTGAGGTCATGGCTTCAGAAAATACTGTCGGGAGGAATGAAATAGATACACTACAAGATGTCATGCTAGCAATAAACTGTAAATGAATGGTCTCTCAAAAGAGCACAATTCAGTGTAACTTTTACCTCTGTGGGCTTTACAGTTCTCACATTTACATTCAGAAAACTACAGTATGAAAAAACAAGGGATTCTACACAAACACTACCATGCTCACTGATTAAAACGCTTACCTTAAAAAAATCCTGAATGAGTATGTTCTGTGTCACCTTCCCTCTCGTCTTGTTTTAGCCATTAGTCATGAGTGTTGGCAGGAAAGCTGTTTGTGTTCTGTCTTAAGGTGTGTGGAGGTGGAGCGCAATGACTATGGCAGCAATTCAAACAACCTTTCAAAGGTTCCATAGTTCAAAGAGTACAAGTCTTTGTCCCTGCCTCTGATTAACCGGCTTTGTTTGATCTTGCAGAAACATGCCGAGAAAAATATCAAACTGTGCATTTTTATAACATGTTGCAACTTCAAAACCAATGCAATGATAAAAATAAAACTGACTATAAATCTCATATTTTTAGAAGGGCTGGGGCAATATTATATCAATATTGTAATGAGACTAGATATCTTCTTAGACTTTGGATGTCATGATATCATGATATTTTCCTGGTTTTAAAGGCTGAATTGCAGCAAAGATTGTAACTGTAATTTTTCTACTGTTGTTGCTGTTCTAGCTGTTATCTGTTTTTACCCACTTAGTCATTATATCCACATTACTGATGATTATTTATCAAATTATTTATCAAAAAATTATTATTATTATTATTAAATTAAAATATTCTGTAAAAGGACCATTAGTCATACCTACAATGTTGTCGCAATATCGATATCAAGGCATTTGGTCAAAAATATAGTGATATTTGATTTTGTCCATATCACCCAGCCTTGCTGTTGGGTAGTTTAATCTACAGTGATGCATCATATTCTTTAAGATCATCTGAAGTTGAACTATCTGTGAGTTTACGGTACTTATTTTTGAGAAAATGTGTATACTGAGATACATATCTTATTTTGTCATGCAGTCTAAAAATATCAATATCATGTATAAGCCATATCACCCAGCTCTAATTTTTTATATAGTGTTCATGTCTACATAAAGAGATTGAACAGCCATCTAAACAGTCTTTTGTTGAAAACAAAAGTTGCAGCATGGCACTTTTTGCCATTGCTTCCAACCTTTTCCAAGTGCAACGGCCTACTTACCCACAGGCAGATATTTATTGTCGACAGAACAGCTATAAATCAGCCTGAAGCAGAAACGTTAATCATTAATCTGCTTTAGTCAACTTTCTATGGGACTTTTATCAGTTTTAAGAGGTTTGGTTTAGACGGTCTGCATAGACAGAGGGAATCAGAAATTAACACATTTAGTTGTTGCAGCCTTTGAGGAAATGGCCAACAGCATGAGAGTGACTCATCCATTGTCATGTGTTGTCTCACAGATACTTGCTGAGGTCTTTCTTTCCCTTGCAAACAATTCCTAGTTGCACCACGTGAACGGGTATTTAAATCTTTGGAAATGTTTAAATTTAATAGTAATTTAATAAGTTATAAACCTATGATTGCTAACTATAAAACTACATTTTGAGTTATCTAACAAATTACTGTAATAAGGACAGATGATATTAAAGATATTGAAAGTGAGGTCATAGTACCAGGAGCACAATGAAACACCCCAACTTCCCCTTCTTTGCTGCTCTGCTCATCCTTCCCTCTGTCTGTGCCAGCAGAGCAGGGTTGCAGTCATGCATGTGGACACTGTCTTTCTTGTGTGTCCTCTGATTTTTGGTGAGTAATTTAATCTTTTTGATCTTTTTAAAAAATGCATTAGCTTCAGATTTCTGTATGAATTTCAATTTTATTCATTATTCAGTCATGTTGACCTTATCAAATTAAGAATTGCTATCCCCAATATCACTATTATCTTAATTTATTACTGTAAGAGATAGAGAAATTACTTTGGGGTGGGGGTTGTGAATGTTGCCCGCAGAATGCACTGTACTGGCAGATTACATTATATTCACAGATAGGATTGTTTTTGTTGCTTTAATAATTAAATGCTAATTTATTTTCTCCATGAAGTTGATGTGTGTGAAAATACATGTGCCAGTGTTTCCTAAAATAATCAAGATAATTGTGATTTTTAAAATATTTACTGCCTCATATCCACTGAGTAAAACACTTAAGTGTAGTAGATTTTCCAGAGCCAAAAGTGCAGATGCCCTCTTCCCTTTTCTAAATATACATCTGTTGCGAAATCTTACTGGGTCATAATACTGTATGTGTTTGCAGACAGTGCAGCAAAATACAGATGTTCTGACCTCATATCAAATTTATTCTTCATGCTGACCTTTGTTTGAGAAGTCAGAGCTTTGTAGCTTGGAATTAGAAACTTTTTAATTGACCATGCACTCGGGGAAACTGTCTTTGGATAAGACAAGATGTCTTTAGTCCTAGTCCTACAATGGGGAATTTAGTAGTGTTACAGCAGCACATTGGACGGCAAAATGGAAAGAGCATCGATTTGAAAAAAAAAACAAAAAAAAAAAAACAATAAATAATGAGGAAGTAAACAGGAGGAAATATAAAATATAGGAGCAATATAAACAAGTGGATATGTTAAAAACAGGAATATAAACAATAGGAAATATAAAAATAGGAACAATATGAACACAAAGAAATATAAGAACTAAAGGAGCAATATAAACAAGAGGAAATATTTTTAAAAAATATTAAAACATTGTATGCAATAAAATTTAAAAAGTAAACAGACCCACCAGTTGAGTGTAGACCATTGCACATTAAGGTACTACACAAATTGCTCAGTAAAAATGATAACAGACATGAGTGAGGTATTGATTTTGCAGAGTTGAATGAAATTCAAGATTCATAGAAGTCAAGGCAAAATTAAAAGCACATAAAAAGGGCTGCAACTAACATTTATTTTCAATATTGATTAATCTGTGCATCTTTTTCTTGATTAATCAATCAGTCATTTGTCAAAAAAAAATGCCATTAAATGGTGGAAAATGTTGACAACTGTCAGCCCAAGGGGACATCTCAAATGTCATGTTTTATCCAAAACCCAAAGACATTCAGTTTACTGTCAGAGACGACTAAAGAAACCACAAAATATTCACGTTTGAGATGTTAAAATAAGAGAATTAAGATTTTTTTAATTACTCAAAACAATTAATCGATTATCAAAATAGCTGGTGATTAATTTTATAGTTGACAACTAATGGATTAATCACAATTATGAGACAGAACTCTATGGCTCAATTGTGTTATTATTGGTAAATGATGTTCTGTCTTCTGTCACAACAGCATCCTTGTGGACGGGGGTCCAGGCTGTCTCTCCTGTGCCCACAGTCCCTGACCGTGTCCAAGCTCTCGCAGGCTCCTGTGTGGTGATTCCCTGTTCTTTCACGCCTCTAGCTCCTCATCCTCTAGGGGTAGGAAGGAGAGGGTGGATGTCCGGCTGAGGTTCAGAGGGGAGGCCACTTCTTTCCTCTCCGCAGCACCGCTTTTAACAGCGAGGACAGGGATCAAGCGAGCAGGGACTTCCAAGGCCGGACGTCCCTCTTTCGGGCGCATTGCAGATGGAGACTGTTCGGTGAAGATCGAAAGGATCAGCCAGGATGACTCACGGATGTTTGAGATGGCTCTGAAGAGAGGCGATGAGTTACTTTGGGGGAAGCCAAAGAGCTTCAATCTGGATGTTATGGGTGAGTGGTGGAGTTACTGTACTGCCTCTCTCTTCTCTCATAAAAGCAGTTGGTCTTTCAGACATTTAAAAACATAATGTATCTGTACCCAGACTGCAGAAGTTGGAAAATTATCATTGCTAGAAATACAGTATTAAAGATTACAGTCACCAACATGATCAAGTTCCCAACTCAAGTGTACAATTAATCATGATATTATCAAAATCACAGTATGACCGAGTGCAATTGCAAATTGTAGAACCTGCAGTTTTGATAAAGGAAAAATGTGTGACAAAACACTGTTATAATGAAGCACTGCACAGCTGCAGAGATCTCCAGATGTAAGAAAACATGTTTATTTGGCACAGACTCCAATAAATGTCACATCATTGTAATTTAATAGTTTTTTTTTTCAGTGTGATGCAAAAATGATCATTCCCACTAATTGTATTGCTTATTGCATGTTCAGTCAAAATAGTTGCAATATGACCTTTTTACCATATCATGCAACCCATTATCACGGTTGTCATTATTATCACTGTTTTGTTTTTTACATTCACAATAGTCCATAAAATTTCACATAAATTGGCCGCATTGACACAAAACAATAAAACAAAGAAGAAAGTAGGGCTGCAACTAGTGATTATTATTTTCATTGTCAATTAACCGGTCAATTATTTTTTTTAGTCGATTAGTCGAAAGAATTACATAAAGGAAATTTAAGAAATAGCTAATCATTAAAGAAACATAATACAAGACAATATAAGTCATGTGGAATCATCCATCTTAAATACTATCACATATCAATTAAATAGTTCCTATACCCACATAAATATGGAAATCTGGGACAAAAATCCATATAATGGCCTTTGTAGGAGATTCATCATTGTGCTTTTGTTGCATTAGAATTTATCTTCAATTTAAAAAAAACACACAGCAGTACTTTTAAAAAAAAAAAAGTAGATGATGGATTTTCCTCCCTGACAGAAACCCCTGAGGCTCCTGTCATCAGCGGCACGTTGTCGGCCACAGAGGGACAGCTGGTCACTCTGAACTGCTCCGTCAGCTATCACTGCCCCTCCAGACCTCCGGCCCTGCAGTGGAGCTGGGAGAGAGGAGTCCAGCTGAACAGCACTGAGCCTGTGGAGGTGCAGACACTCCACCCAGACCCCCACAGGCGGATGTTACTGGCCTCTCTGTCCTTCACTGTGTCACACAAGGTGAAACCCAGGCTCAGATGTGAAGTCAGCTACCCGGGAGCCAAAGCACTGGTCACGTCAAAGGATCTGCATGTGACATGTGAGCAGAGTTTTGATGAGTATCTTTGCATTTCTTTGCTCTATTCAAACTAAAACCTTTTTTTTGTTTGTGGCTCTACAGTTTCACCAAAAGACGTAGTGGTTCAGGTCCAGTCTGCGATGGTGAAAGAGGGGGGCAGTGCCTTGTTGGTCTGCTCATGTAAAGCCGACCCGCCGGCGACCGAGTACCGCTGGTCCTACAGTCAACATGGCCGCACGGTGCACCTCCACCAGCGCACACACACGATCCGGGTGTTCAACGTGACCCGAGACATGAGGGTCCGCTGCTCAGCACAGAACCTGATTGGTCGAGGAGAGTCCCGGCCCACATCCCTCAACATACAATGTAACCTTCCCCCCTACAGTGTCCACACACACACATTTCACAAGTTCATTGCTCTTTGTTGTTGAAGGTTTAAAGTTTTTTTCACCTCTAACTGGATGGGTGTGGGTCAGAAATGTTCTCTGTTCTCTGTAACCACACCCAACAGTGATGTAACAGTGTGCAGACCACACACAAGCAAAATTGATTAGATTTGAAGTTAATGTTACTTTTTACATTTTTTTTAAAGGTTGTATTAACTTTGGTTTTACTTTTAAATATGTTTTTGGGGAAAAATTTGTATTGATCACACTGTAAAATGCTACAAAATGAAACCAACATGAAACTAATATCAACCATAATTTTTTGCCAGTATGTGAAATATGTCCTAACTACAAACTACATGCATAATGGTCTTAAAAGGTCTTTAAAAAGTATTAAATTTGACTTGTTGAAACCTGCAGAAACCCAAAAGTGTAATAAGTTGAAGACTTTCAGGAAAAGTTTAAATGTCATGTGTTTCTACTCTACAGACAAACCAGTCATCCTCAGGGCCTCCTCCACCTGTGTTGTGGAGGAGCTGGAGGTGCTGTGCCGCTGCTCAGTCGACTCCAACCCCAAACCAGCAGTCACCTGGAGCGTGAACGGGACCGTTCCACCTCATGATTACAACGTGTCAGTTACATCTGAGCACGGTACGCCCACAGCCACTCTGAGGGGCCGCATGGACAAACCTCAGACGGTGATCTGCTTTGCGATCAACGCACTGGGAAACGACTCTCTGATGTTGCTGCAGGGAGGAGAAGGTGCGTTCAAAGCACGATTTTCCACACTAACAAAGACAACAGCTCTGCCTCTTGGTTTTTTTTTTTTGTTTTTTTCTCACTCTGATGTAGGGCTGCTGCTGAAACATCTGTGCAACATGCCTGCAGCTGAAGAATGAATTAGGAAAGAAAAGAGAGAAATCCTTATGTTGTTGTACCCTTACTGAGCTTTGCTTTTTTGCTGCTGCAGTTTTACATTTCCTCATATTGCAGTGCTGAGTCTGTTACAGTTTCCAAAGCTTTCACATTATTATGGAATATCTGAGAGAAGCCATTACATCAGCGTGAGTGACGAGCAATAAATCTGAGAGGCCTGGAGTTCAGTGTAATCTATGTTATTCTAGCCACGAGATTATTATATTACAAGAAAACTGAAAACAACACTAACCAACATTCTCTGCTCATTTTGGTGCCACTTCCATTGAAGCTTATGGGAGATGCATGGAAAAGCACAAAAAACAAAAACCCAACATAATGTACACTGTATGACCTTTAATGAAGAAATGCCTCTAACAAATGAAAGAACACGCTTCAGAGAATATCATACATACTGACTGATATCCAAAGATGAATATAGACATATTTTACAGGGCCCATGGTGAGTCACATTAAAATGCTCACCAGGGCAAATTAAGCTGACTACAAGGACTTTTTCAACTGGTTATGAATTAGACTTAATTTAAACCAACGTAAGCAAACAAGACCGTCCACGAGAAGATCGGCTTTTTCCATATGGTTATTCTTAAATCCTGCCAATGGGTCGGGTTCTCCTTGAAACTGAATAAACAAGCCTGTGTTTACATTTTCCCAGCCAAAGTTACAGTGAGTTCTATGTCAGCTAGTTAAAAAGAAGCAGGAGGAGATTTTTATTCAGAAATTTTTATTTTTGATGTTATATTTTGTGGTTATTATGGAGGAAAACACTACCGCTTTTGTCCACGGGGTTCCCCCCCAAAATCAATACAGTATGAAAGCACCTGGTAGTAGCTTTAAAATAAAATATGCAAGTGCAAGTGATACTGTGCTTAGGATAAATAAATATTGTCTTACTTTTATTTCCAGAGGCTGCTTCATCATGATTGACAGTGATCTATTGGTCTTTACAAATCAAGGCTCGATAGTCTAACAATGGCAAAATGTTTAAAATTGAATCAAGTGAATCGTGACCTTAAAATTGGAAGTCAAATCGAATCATGGGTTTGGAGAATCATGACACCCCACAACCATGTCCCTTAAACTTCAGTAAAACTGGGTCAAAGTCTGGTACCAAGCAGAGCAGAGACAGTTGGTAAATGATGTAATGACCCTACCTTCTTTTTCATTTTCCTTGTATTATCAAAGTTTTAAAAATATGCTGATCCACATTGCTCTTTTTCTCTACATACAGAGGCAGCACCTTTGTTGTGGTTGGTGATACCTGCTGTGGCCATCTGCCTGCTCATATTTCTCCTGTCTCTCTTCTTCTACTGCTGCCGAAAGAGAGCTGGAAAGTACGTGAGGCAAATCTACCTTTTAAACGCTCACTTAAATTTGTCACACTTGCTCACTGTGAGGTTAACAGACCTGTTCTGCTCCTCTCAGGCATGTCCTGAGGAGACGCCCAGCCGTGTACCCTGGTGGATTGAGTATTTATCAGGACCACATGCCCCTCTACATTAACTGCACAGAAGTAACTCACATCTACACCAACGGCAGCTACCAGCTTGTATACCAGAACTGCACGCCTTTTTTTGTCCACACTAAGCAGGTATTTGATTTTTTTGGTTTATGTCCTTGGCAAAATTGCATAAGCACAAATCTTTAAGGCTGGCTTTCACCAACAAGAATACATTTCTTAACCTTGATTTATTTTGCAGTAAATTGTTAAACTAGCTTTACTCTGAACCTAGATAAATTTAACTCTGTTGCACCAAAATTCCAGTTTAAAAGGAATTTGTTTGTAATTGTTTGTAGCAAACAGTACAACATTTTGTTTTTGCTTTTTAGCTAACTATCAAACAATATTTTCTAATAATATTTTGTCGAGGAATACAGAGCAGGGAGACGTTAATGGCTTCCCCCTTCTTTTATACTTACTATACATGAAACTCTGTTTAAGTTAGGCTTACATCCATAAGCTTGGATTCACAGAACTGAGATCAGTGTTTACTTGTGCAACAGAGCACAAGTCTGTCTGGATTGTTTAATTTCAAACCTAGTTTTGCTAAACTCTGATTGGAACAAAGTTTAGATTAAATGAATCTTTGTTGGTGCAACCAGTGTAAACCTTGAAATCTCAAACTCTCAAACTGGATTAGCAACATCTTTTTTAAAACTTCTTTTTTTGATATTTTACAGCATACCAAAAATATCTTGACATATGGAAACATATTTATTTGGATAAGCAGCATCTGTCCCTCTGTTTTTCAGATGCGTCCAATAGGCAGAAGAGGTGGGGAGAGAAGAAGAGGAGGAGAGGCCGGTGGAATAGACAGAGGGGCGGGTTTGGGAGTCAGGGGCATGAGAGAGGTACAGACTGCGCCTGTGGGCGATGAAGAGACAGCCATCTACTTAGAAATCCTCTGAGCTCACTGGGGAGAAGGAACATGATTTACCTGCTACATCAAGCTCAGACTTCAGATTCACTGAAGGGAATGCATAGTTTATGTAGCCTTCAGTTATTGTATATATTGTACATGCATATCTACCATAGCCTGTCACCAGCAGTTCACAACCATGAAATCACATGAATCACTCGTAGTGGTCTGTCTCTCTTATGATCTCCATATTGAACAATTTCTGTATCTTTGCCTGTTACCTGCCTCTGTGTTCTTTTTTTAAATAAAAGATGAAAAGGTTTTGATAGAGGACGTTTTTGATCATTTCATCTTGTGTCTATTCTACAGCTCACGCAAGCACAGACCCTCAGATTTGATTCGGTCTCACTAGTCAGCTCTTCCAATTGCATTTGTAACAGCAGTAGCAGCATGTCTAACACCAAGTGATCCTCAGGCATCGTTTAAAGTTCTTGTGGTCTGAGAAAGACTAAAGGAAAATATGTAATGCAATTTGCTTTACAGATTTCTACTAGAAAGAAAGTAGTTCCTTCATGAAACTGCTCTCAACAAGGTCTGTGGATTATCTTGAGTAACTGGGTCATGATTTCTGGAAAGAGACATTGCTCTTGAGTTTTGAGCACCACAAGTCGATCATAAGACAACCTACCCAGGTCAAAAAGTAACTTAGAGTTACTTGGATTAGTAACTGTAATATAATTATTGTTTTGGAAATTGTAATCCCTTACACTACTTCAGTGGTTCCCAAACATTTTCAGAAGCTGAAAAAAGTTCATGTCCCTGCAGCTGACAATTATGATCGATCATTAACAATAATTGTGCAACCAACTGATTAAAAAAAGAATTCAAGTTGAATTTTTGTGAAATAAAGGTCAGCATGACAGCACCAACAAACTCTTGTTTCTTTATTTCCCCACATAAATCATGTTCATTTAACTTTTTTTCACTCCCTATTTCTCCCCTGGTCATCCACTCCTCCCCTGCAGTGGCTCAGTGCCCCCAACAGGGGGGCCCGCCCCCCAGTTTAGGAACCACGAACACTACTTATTACTGGGTAAAGTAATAATATTACAGTAATAAATTACTGAGTAATGCATTACTGCCCAACACTGGCTGTGAGAGGTCATTAAAATAAACTAAAAAACTTTTTAAAGGTTCAGTTTTGTAAGTTTTGTATGTTAAATTGGCTACCATGGTTAATTATGAAAATGTAATCAGAACTAATAAAACAAAGCCATGTGACTTAAATTATTTGTTATTTTTTAATTTTTCTGACCTTGTTTGACAGGTGTTACACCATATTTCATGACACATCACATTAACACTGTAATTTATTAGTCTTGTGTGTTGATCAGAGTTGTGATTAAAGGTTTGGGTGGACCTCTGAAAATTTTCAGATTTCAACTAGGCCATGGCATTGTTAAGTTTGGGAATGGGTTTTACACTATTCAAAAATAGTCTAGACATTAGTGGAGCAGGAGCCCAAAGGAAGATCATCACCTGTTTGAGAAAAGAAGATGCAGGTTTGAATCAAACACTCCATAATATAGGTAAGAAACCTACTGGACCAGACACACACTCTAATAAATGAAAACTGCATTTACTGATATATTGCAATAGGTACAATGTAGAAAGAAGGAAATTTATATCAGCACGAAATGATGAAAAACATCATAACATTATGTAATCTGCTAGGAAAGACATAAAGCAAAAATGTTCTGAGCTACACTCAGTCCAGGAGGTGGCGGTAATGCGCCTTTAAGCTGGTTTGCCAACCGCCAACAAACCGCCAAAAGAAGAAGAAGAAGCGCACGCTCTCATTGGATGGAATCGCTGTCAGCCGGAAGTTGCATCACGCACACCATCAGGCTTTTGGTGGGAATATGAGTTCGCCTCCACACCACACGTATAACTTAAAATTAAAAGCATCCATATGTGTTTTCTGATATCTAATGCAACACCAAACCAAGCGTCCATGTGTCGAGAACGTAACAGTTTATAAAGCTGATTCGTAACAAACCGTGAGGAGTGTTAAAATCATCAGGCTCATCAGGAAAAGTTCACTCTGCCTATTGTTTGCTAGCATGCTAACACATTAGCCGACGGTCTGTCTGACGCTAACTAGCGACAAAAGTGAATTTAACGAACTTTTCGTGGCTGCATTAGCGTCCTGTATGTGTTTTATGTTTCGTTAACGGTACGACAGCGCTGAGTGGCGAGGCGAGCGCCCAGCTGGATACACCAAGAAGAAAAACAACAACATGCCAGAAATCAAACTCAAACACGTCGTGTCCTGCAGCACCGAGGACACTGTAAGTTATTTTTTTCACTTGCGTTTAATTTGTGTATATATGTATGCATATTTCTAATCATTTGTCTAAATGCTGCCCCTGCTTCCCCTCCTTGTTTCTCGTCAAACAGACCCACAAAGCAGACAACCTGCTGAGCTCTGACACCTACAGAAAGTGGAAAGCAGCGAGACCCGGAGAGAAACAGTTATCAGTCATCCTGCAGGTATGTTTTTTGCCCTCACAGGTGTGAGCCACAGTGGTGACACAACATGAGGTCTGACAGGACAAAACCAGCCTTAAAACGAGCCTCAATACCACAGATCAAAATATGCCCTTCCAAACCATATATACTGCTTTTAAAGTTGAGAATGACTTGACCATCATTGCTCAAATGTATTGTAATATCTACAGAGTGACACCATACATGTATAGTGTGACCGCATTAAAAGCAGTTTTTCCTAAACTGTTCTTTTGTTCTTGTGTTAGTAGATATAGTATATCACCATTAAATATGTAGGGCTGCATGATATGGTAAAGAAAAAGTCATATTTCAGTTATTTTTGGGTAGAGGTGTAAAGAGCAATCGATTATTAAATTAATTGCCAGCTCTTTTGGTAATCGATTAATCAGTTTGTGTAAATTTTTTTTATGAAAAAACGTCAATTATTTCTGCTTCTTGCCTCTTGAATGTGAATTTTTATGGTTTATTTACTCCTTCATGACAGTAAACTGAATATCTTTGGGTTGTGGGCAAAACAATACATCATGCCGTACTTTGGGAAAGATGGACTCATGTAATTTGCATGGATGGATTTGGCAACCGTATTTAACATGTTGGTTTGTTATTATTAAGAAGTTTACTTAAGTTATAGATATTTACACCTAAAACCCGGAGATCCACTAATTTAATCTAAATCAAACACTGACCCTCAGATCTGGATTGTTGGGCATCAAAGAACTTATTACAACTCATTGAATCTAAATCCTAGATCTTTGCATATGTCATTTATAAGCCATATCACCCAGCCCTAGTCACCTTTTTTTTTTGTACCTTTTGAAGTGTGAAGCATTTTGCAGTCATAGTGTATTTGTGTGTTATATTACTTATCATAAATGTTGACTTCCACTCCCACTTCTCCTTTGTTGATATATTTTTGTCCTATTGGGAATCCCCTTGTCTGCGTAGCCTTACCAGTTGTGACCTCAATGTACAGACACATTTGGCTATGATTCAGTTTCCTTTTTTGATCACAGAATGTGTTGAAAACAGTTTCAGTTGTCTTGTTGTATTGTTTAGAGATCAGGCGAAGTTGTTGCCGTTTTTCAAGATGCAGCTATTGTAAGGCTTTTACTAAGTCCTGGAGACAAGAACATATTGTGCTCATCGTTGTCTCTCTTGATCTTCCCAAAGCTTAAAGAATAGATAATATAATAATCTATAATTTTACTGAATATGTTAATTTAGCACTTTAGGTGTAGTCTCTTGGTTACATTTTAGATGTTAGACTTCTGCCTGTGGGCAAAGAGAGCAACAAGTCCCAGCTTTAAAGCCTTTAAATAATACAAAATCAACACTACCCTTTACTTGAATATGTCTAATTTTATTATTTCTAAACAGTTAACACCCTTTGTAAATTTTGTTTTACAGAAAGTATATTGCAAAATTGTACCCGTAAGGAACAGTTTCTATGTTCAAATACGTTAATAAATTCAATACAATTCAATTAAATTTTATCATTTGTCCCAATAGGCAGACTTTAAATATTGTCACCAATACCAAGCAACATAACCCTTATAATGTAAAATAATCAAAAGAACATGACTCATCTCCATAATTCTGTAAATGAAGGTCAAAACTACAAATATAATATAAAAACTGTATTTGTCACTGTCACCCTCCACCCACCATCATCATCATCACTAAGTAATGTCGACGACAACAGCAGCTGCCTCCTCCTGCCTTTAGCATTCAAAGCTTATATGGTGACAGGAATGATGGAATTCTTGTACCTGTTTTTTGTGGCAGTCGGGGCACTTTAGCGCAGACCAGATGGTAACAGCTTGTAGTCTGAATTAAGGTAATTGGCACATTCTGAGCAAATAGCGGACACCTTTTTAAGCACCTGCTGGTTGAATAAGTATTTTAAACTTCTGAACTGTACACCGATTATCTTACTGGCCAACTTCACAGTTTTAGTAAGAATCTAGCATTCTTCACTTTAGTGTTAAAGTTGCCATTACCAGCAGATAATAGAAAATGAGATGATGGACATAATAAAAGCTCTGTAGAACAGTGTCATTAGGAGGGGTGTTGCAATTCTCCAAATCCATAATTCAGTTTGACTTTCAATTTTAAGGTCACAATTCGACTAGATTTTCGATTTAAACATTTTTTTTCAGTACTGACAGTGATGACATTGTCAGACTATTGAGCCTTGATTTGTAAAGATCACTTTCATTAACATTTTGAAATTTATGGTACAGCAGGTTGCCACAGTCACAGACAAGTGCTTCAGGCTGTAAGGGGTAGTTTAAGACTGTGTAAAGGAAAAAGGAGTTTTTCTTCAAAGCATTGTACATGTTCGAACATAGTTGCAGAAAACATGTGAGGCGACTGAGAACTACGTTGTACTGAATTGTAGAGCCAGACCAGTAAACTGTTGTTCTTGATTTCAGTGTTCAGGATTTGTGGGTGGCCTGAAACACTATGTAAGCCTCACAAACTGGCACAAGAATGACACCGCCTCACCCTCACCTCACCCTCCCCAGCGGTCAGTTACAAATGTATCTGAAATGACTATCTGAGTCCAAATCAGCCCAGCAGTTCCCTTCAGCTCATTTCAGTTCCAACAATCTGACACAGAAGTAAAAAAATAGCATCTTGTTACCGTCCTCTGGCTCTGGTGACTCAGACCTGTCTGAACATGTCCAATAAAGCTGCTAGATGAAGTGTCCATGTTTCAGGTCATTTTCAGGTTGTAGTTGTGTTTGACACTGAGACAGTGGAGCAGACACTCCCCCGGCATTTCAGAGCAGAGAAAACTGCTAATTTTTTCATGATTTTTAGACCTAATTTTATATACATAGCAATTTTTTTAAGTAGGAGAAAGAAATACTTGCATATGTTCTTGTAGATCTTTTGACTTTGTTTCTCGTGTCTTGTGCTATTTTGCTTTTCTCTCAGTTCGAGAAGGAGGAGCAGGTGCACAGCATCGATATTGGAAATGAAGGGTCAGCTTTCGTCGAGGTGTTGGTGGGGAATTCTTCAGCTGTCAGAGACCAGGACTATGAGGTATTTTACCTAAACCAAACCAAACCAAGTACACAGTATATCACATCCTTTGTTCCTCTTATTCTGTGTTGTCAATCTTTCTCTGTTTTAGGTTCTTTTGGTTATGTCTTCCTTCATGTCCCCCACGGAGAGCCGTAACGGCACCAACATGAACCGAGTGCGTTTCTTTGGGCCCAACCAGCTACAGAAGAGCACAGCACAGGAGAAATGGGACAGAGTGAAAATTGTGTGCACCCAGCCATACAGCAAGGTAAGGGCTCAGTTATTTTAAATAAACATATACATCAACTCTTACTCAACAGAATCCAAAAATAAAACATCTGGATTTTGGAATATTTTCACAGCAATTTCACTGCACTGTACAGTTACACACATTACACATAATAAGGATCACCTTGTGTTGAAGCTGTATGGCTGCACCGGTTGATATTGATGTGTACTTCAGTTAGAGAACTACTCATTTAAAGTGTACTTCTGTGAAAAGTGTACACTAATGAACATATATCCATTATTGCTTGTGTAATTAAACCTAAGCTGATTTTGTGTGTGCACTCTGTAGAACATAGCATACGGGCTGGCTTTTGTTAAGTTTCATTCACCGCCTGACAAAGATGATCCTCCTCCACCAACAGCCTCACCGGTAAGTTGCGCCATGTCTTGTTCTCAAAACTCTGGGGTGCCCATAGATGATGAGCATTTTAATCTTGTCAATTGAGAATATTGATGACGAGCAGTTGTGCCAATACGATCTTGAATATTGCTGCTTATACCAAAATATGAACATTTTCTTAAAAAAAAAAAAATCTCTGACAAAACATCTGACTTTCATTTGACAAAGGAAGGCAAGCAAATGACTTGTAAAGTCCCTTCATTGTGCTTTTGTATAGTGATATCATCCAGATTGAAGCATTAAAGCAGAGTGCTTGTTGTACTTGTAAGATATGAAAGTGAGCCTACTGATCATTTTGAATTTGTTCTTATATATTTTTTTAATTTGCTGTTTTGTTTGAAGGGTTACCACTGTGCTCTGACTGACTGATGCATTATCCTCAATTCATTGCATTATCCATATAAAGAAGAGAGGGTTGCATTCTGAAATATATATCATTTAAACCTGTCAGGAAGATTAAATGACAAGATGATCAAGTAAAGGTATTAAATGATATATTTCTGAGTATGACCATCTCTCCCAAGCCCGTTTGACACCATCGAGGTTGCAGCTAAAGTAAACCTCAAATTGTCATACATACCATAAGAATACATCTAAGCAACATATTCATTAAATGGAATACACAAATGAAATTACAGTCCAGTCCTCAACAATAAGCATTGCCCACTCGCCTAGAGCAAATAAAATGTCATGTTGGGTTAGTAGTCCTAGCAACTCACTTGCCCAACCGGCCAAGTGATAAAAAAGAATTAAATCATTATCAAATCGTCATTATCAGTTAATCATAAAAAAGATATTTTTATGCAAAATGGTATAAAAATGCTGCTTTCAGTATCTCAGATCAGGAAGTTTCCAGTTTTCTCAGTTTATCATCATGTTAAACTCAATATCTTTGGCTTTGAACTGATAAAACAAGACATTTAAAGTAATCATCTCAGACTCTGGAAAATGGGAATGAGCATTTTTCACTATTTTGTAACATTTTACATGATATTTTAGACATTGCAGCCCTAGATATACCATGACATTTAAGTTAAGTCTTTGATAATTTGATGATGATTTGGTAACTGCTAATAAATAAAAAGTTTGGACTGGGGCAAGCGAAAGTTGACCTTTGCTAGCAGCTGTGTTGCCTTTTAGCCTGGATTATGTGTTTGACTTCTTCATTTTTTATATTTTAGTTTGCTCTTTGTTTGTAAAATATGCTGGTCTACTGCCAGTAGACTTGTCCGTGATTGCTTTTGTTCAGTTTGTCCAGTTTAGCCGGATATTGGAAAGATATTGTGGGTATGTTGAACTTGCCTCATAGTTCAGGCCTCAGCACTAAAATGTGGCATCTCACTGAGATATGTGCAGCAACTTAATCAATCCTGTGAACTACACAACATTACAGCTATGAAATCATTTGTCAAGCTGAAATCTTTTTGCTCTATTAAAAGAAAATGCACAGTGTAGTCAGTCTCTGTCTTCTCTGTTGACACTGAACTTATCTTTCTTCTCTCTCCCATCAGAAAGTGACAAAGCTGGGACAGTTCAGGATGAAGGATGAGTCTGCTTCATCCGGGCCCAACCTTCAGCCCGGCAGTCTCTTCTTCAGTCGAGACAATGCGCCAAAGTCCAGCACTTCACTCAAAGGTAAATCCATTTATTTAAATTTACCAGCTGCTGAAGCCCAATTAAATTCTTCCAGGTCTTTGTAATAATAAAGTGCTAATCATGCTGAATAATTAAAAATGCCATTAATTAGAATTTATTCAAAACTACTTAATTGTGCCAGCAGACAAGAGGAGAGAGATGATTTCTTTATTACTAAGCCACTTTGTTGCGTCACAGGCTCTCTGCACTTTTCTCTCTTTAGCGTCTCCTCAGAGTCAGAAGTTGACTTACGCTGCTGCTGCCCTGCAGGCCAGTGGCAGCCCCCACTCATCAGGCCAAGCTTCCTCCTCCAACTCTGCCTCATCTCAGGTACTGAAAATCATCTTCACTGAAGGATAGCCAGCAAAGAGCTGTTCTCTTAATGTACAGTGTTTTTTTCTGCTTTATTTAACCATCAGGAAAGCAGAGAAAGGATGAAAGAGAAGCAATAAAGCTTGTAATAGAATATATAGTTACTGGGAGTTTTAACAAAACATATCACATCTTTACCTGGGTCCAGACCTTTGAATCCACCCACTTCACTGAGTTGGCTGTTTCTCTGGAATATGGAAATGAAGTGTAACAAGTTGACAATTTGGCCTGATATGAGGCTAATCGTGTCTGGGAAAGTTAATTTGATTTAATCAGTAGTGTCTGAGAAAATCCAATTTCTCATTAAAAAAAACTTACTTTTCTATTTAAACTTCACTTTAGTTAATAGGTCCAAAGTTTTGATTGTTTTTGTGTTCACTTTCTTCACATTGGCATCACAGTTTCTGACATCAGCTCTGTCTTAATCAAATTAAAGGGATAGTTTGGATTATTTGAAGTGGGGTTCTATGAGGGGCTTATCGAAAGCTCCCACTTAACTTTTCTGGTGGAAAACCACCATTATATAAGCCAAAGATTGCTCCCACCAAACCAACCAGACTTCATGGGTGGAATCAATAATTTTACCTCGCTGGACACAGGAGGTCCTGGTCTACTGCTGCCTTAATCTGTTAGTTTGTTTGTGTTATTATGTGACTTCAGTGTTGTAAAAGTTATTTCAGATTCACCAAAGACACACAGTAACACAAACAAACCAACAGATTGAGACAGATTTCACCCACGGAGCAATATTTAACTTATAAAGTGGCGGTTTCCCATTGGAAAAGGCTGTCTAACAGCAAGGTAAAGCAGTGAATATATTCCAAATACAGGGTACACTTTACTGATTTTGATTTTTTTTTTTTTTTAGGTGGATCTTTTTTAGGTGGTTAAAATGTGTTTTTTGCTGACCTTCTCCACAGCAGTACATTGCTTAGCTTCCATGCTGGTACTCCGCTTCTTAAAATAAAGCAAGAATGGAACGAAACTAATCATTTAAAAGTATATGCTGGGTTATTTACATGATATTATCTTATGTCTGTTTTTAACATGATAAAAGACTCACAGCCTCTGTACCTGGGGCGCACGCTCTACCAACTGAGCTACCCAGGCGCCCCCCAAGTCAATCCAATTTATTGAATGGAATAGTTACTTATGCAGGAGAAGTTTGTTGCTTTCATCGACTTGAAAAAAATTCTTAAAACATTGCCTGGCTCAGATAAAAATTCATCACTATGACTGCCTGAGCTCACTCGGAGATGGAAATCGGGGGGAAGTAACGCTGTCAATATCAGACCCTTTGACTTTTAAAAAGGAAAAGAAAATAAATACAAAAAGTTCTTCTTGGGTGAGCTGCACAAGTATCCGTATGCATAGGAAAGAGGTCTAAAAAGATATCAATTTCATTGTAATTCTACTTTAAATTTTGTTTCTCAAACTTTTCTAAGAGTTACAATAATCTATAAGTTTACACAGTAATTGTTTTTGCATACTGAGTGTGGCCACAATTGAGTAAGTTTTATTAAATGTGCAATTGTTTTATTTCAGATTTCCTCCTGGCATTAATTTAAATTGTGTGTGGACAGTTTGCTTTTTTACTTGATGCCACTCAACCACTTATCCAACAGGATCTCCTCAAACTTAAATATAAAGGTGCAAAAGCTTTTAGTTACTTACATTAAGTGTTTCCTTGTAGCCACCAGCAAAAAGAAAATTTGAGTTCAGCAAAGAGCGGCAGTCTGCCTCTGGCTCTCCACCCGCGAAGAAAATGAGCCCAGCTGTCTCACCTGAGGGCAAAGCTGCGACCCCCAAACACAAGCCGAGCCCAGCCAGCACGCCCAGCCCCAGCACAGCGAAAGGTAACACTAACTTTAATGTCTGAATTCATTACAACACATTATTTCAGTTATTTCTTCACCTGGAAAACTTCTTTGACTTTTGCAAATTGTCCGTCCAGCTTCCCCAGCGCAGAAGTCGGCTGACAAGAAGCGGGAGAGCCAGTCCAAACCAGAACCCAAACCTAAACAACAGAAAGCTAAAACCCAGAGCACGCAGCCAGTCCAGTTTAACCGGATCATGGAGGGGGTGGTGTTTGTCCTCAGTGGCTTCCAAAACCCCTTCAGAGGGGAACTGAGGGAAAAGGCTCTGGACATGGGAGCCAAATACAGACCAGACTGGACACCTGACTCCACACACCTCATGTAAGTATCAAGCAGGAGGCAACGAGGAAGTGGAGACAGGTCTGTCTATGCAAGACAACAGCTGCACACTGATGCTTCAGTTTTAATAATCTAATGTGACTTCTCACGAGAGTGGCAACAGTTAATCAAATAATCAATTATTACTCGATTATTCAATTAATCCACAACTATTTCAGTAGTTGATTAATTGGTTTGAGTATTTTTTTCAAAAAAGAAATGTCAAAATTCCCACATTCCAGCTTCTTAAATCTGAATATTTTTGGTTTCTTTACTCTTTTATGACAGTAAACTGAATATATTTGGGTTATTGACCAAAAATCAACAGATTAATCTATTGTTCTCTTCTGGCTCTCAACGAAGGCGGACGCTTTTTTCTGCTCCCTCCCTGCCCTTATCTGCCCTGCTTACTGCTCTTGTCTTGTGCTGTCTCTGTCGAATCTATTGGAGCCTCTCTCTGCATTTCTCTCCGAAATCTAAAATCATGGATTTGATCAGCTGGTCTCTCAATGCAATTGACCAAATTTTCTCGACAAAGAGAATGGGTAAAGGTGAACCCTCCTGCCCTGACGGAACGCATGCAGCCGGATACACGATGGACTCCTACGAGAAGTGGAGGATCGTGTGCCTGTCGATCCTTTCCGTTGAGGATGTTGAAGATATCTACATAATTGGAATTATGATATCAGGTATGCTGCTGTTTGGAGTTAGCAGCTTCCTGATCTATCGCAAAGTTCGGAAGACGTTGGCAGCAAATTTGGCAATGGAGAAGCTGCCTGTCATGACTGAGGGAATGTACAGGGCTGTCAACACTCAGACTCAAGCGATATGTGAGATCAATCGCAAGCTGGATGCGATTTCTGAGCTCTTTCGCAAGAAGGATGCCAACTAGGAGAAGTTGTCAGCTCGGCTCGGCTGGAATTGGCCATCGAATTTGGATATATTGAAACAAGCCACCGTGAGACTCAGAGAGACTCAAAGGCAGACAGAAAAATTCCAGTGTCGGCCTGTCCCAAAACAATTGTTATCTTCATTGGCTCCCTGAGATAACCAGCCTACCCAAGGTCGGCTATCCCTACACTCTCCTGGATGTTATGCAGACAAGATGCTCCGGCCCTGTCTCCCCACCCCACCACCCCCCTACTCCTGTGAACTTTGTTTTTGTTCAGAACTCTCCGGGTCGTCTCCACGGCAACGGCCGTGTCTTCGTCATCAGCCATACGACAGAGACAATGGTTGAGTCTGAGTGGGAATGAAGGACATGGGCTTACGCATACATGAAGACACTAATAACACATACACCCCCCAGTGACTCAACGCCTTCTTGGCCCCCCCTCCCCCCTCCCTCCCCTGTTGCAGTATAGCATGGAGGGCTGTCGCGGTGCAGCCATGGGCGCACGCACCCCCCCGTGTCTATGCTGGGACACCTCCCCTCCCCAACACCCTCCCCCCTCCCACATGTGCAGGTCATCGAGTTTTGTTGTAATGTCATATTATGTTGCTTATGTGCTGAGGTGTTTTTTCCTAATCCCACACTGTGCCCCCCTGACAGGAGCCTAGTTTGGGAGTTGCTTTTTTTTTCCCCTCTTCCTCCCTCTTGTTCTCCTTTCTCTCTAAGTAAACGGGGCGCTGCTTCAGGTGGCTGACCCACAGTTCCTCCCGCTCCTGTCCTCCCCATGTTATGTATCACTGTCTGTTTTTATGTTTCTTGGACGGGTTGTAACTGAAATGCAAATTTCCCCCCCGGGGATCAATAAAGTATATTGAATTGAATTGAATTGAATTAATCATGAGTTGCAGCCCTACTTCTCACATCTGTTTTTTGTAACAACGACTTCAAGATCACAAATTACTGATGACTGAGACAGACGGTTGTTCAGTGTGTGAACAGCACAGTAATCTGATGCCTCTGAAATTCATGTACTGTAGTGTGACCAAGACACAATCTGTCCTTTCTTTATCATTTATTTCCACTTATGGATGCATTACTTACTTTTTTCCTCCAACTTTATTACATAGCTTTGTATTGTGATATTTTACACAACAGTGTTGTGTTGACACAGAGAAGCTACCAAGTAACTATTTTATTGTTACATGTTCTTTAAATTGACCATTACGCTTCATTAAAGGTACTGTAATATGGCATTTACATCCTCTAGAAGTCAAAGCAGACCATCAGCATCACAGACCAAAACAAATGCAAACTTTTACCCAATAAAGTTGGGGGAAAAAGTTTCACCTGAACATACACTGCTCACAAAACTCAGATCAAACAGTCAAACTAGGCAGCGCTGATAAAATATGGATCAAGACTATGTTACTACATTGTCTGTCTCTCATTTAAAATGTTAAATATTGTGATAGAGTTGCCATAATACCAGAATTTGAAACTTCAATACTAAATAAAACTTTAAAAAAAAACAAAAAAAAAAAACCCAATACGTCTTTCACTACCATGGCAAAAAAAAAAAAAAAGAAGTAATAGGGACACATTTTTTTCTTTGTTTTTTTTAAAACAGAAAGTACATGCACGCACACATGTACAAACACATGCACAAACATGAACATTCAGCCGTCCCGGATAAACAGAGAAGCACGGGTAGCAACATTTACATAAGGAGTGTGATGTCATTCTCTGCTCAGGCTGCCATAATGCCACCACATTTTTACATAGCAAATAGGTAATATCTTGTAAGGTTAAATGTTGCATATTGCCACATTCAATGTAATTTTAGTGTTTTTTAGTAAGTATACTTGACTTCTGTATTATTTTATTATTTACACATCAACAAATCTTTTTTTTTTATATTCCCACCACATCAAAAAGATGTTGCTGCAAGCAGCACTGTTCGCTTCATTTTACAATAAAGTAAGTCCTCTGGTGGCCAGCACAGCTCAGAAATATGCCTCCATAAAGAGACAGTGAAGAGATAAATTGGAAGCAAATGCAAAAGAACTGCAGATAAGCAAAAAGATCAATACACTGTGAAACTGCAGAACTTTGTTAGATAAGATTAAAGAAAGATGTAGACATTCATCGTAGATAAAACACATTTTTGACTGGTTTCTTTGGAGAAAATCATTCTCAGTCGTAGAAAAAAGCACAATCAAATATTTCATTGCTGTACTCGGCATAATATAAACTGTTTGAAATCATGGCTTATGTGTAAAGGCGTTGAGGTTGTGGGACCTGTGGGATTTAAGGTGCTTTTAAAATGATGGTGTCTTAATTGTTCCAGAGTGGTTCTTTCATGAGAGATTTTTATCTGCAGTTGATTTTTATCATTGAAACAGATTATAGGATTGTGTAACAGCCCTGTTAGCACTCTCTGTAATTCACTTTGATTACATCTTGATCTCTGCTGTCAGTACAGACTGTTGCCCTTGTCAGCTTCTCTTTAGTGATGTAACTGTGTGTGTGTGTGTGTGTGTGTGTGTGTGTGTGTGTGTCTCTTTCGGCCCATTAATCTCCAGCTGTGCCTTCGCTAACACCCCCAAGTACAGCCAGGTGAAATCAGCAGGGGGCATCATCGTACGGAAGGAATGGGTAATCGACTGCCATAAGAGGAAACAGAAGATCTCCTATAAAAGGTAGGAGAGGCTGAAATACAAAACACACAAGTGGATAGAGATGCTTTTATAGTAATGTAATAATGGACTGTAATGGTGGACCTGTAACAAGGCCTGGGGTCAGGCTTGGCCACAGGAACAGCTGGATGTTATTCTGCGTCTTGTCAAAGGTCATTTCTGCAGCATGTGTCCAACGTATGAATCCACATCTGATTAATACTTTCTCTTAAGCCACGTCTGTACCGCTACATAGTACAATCTGCGCACAGCACTCACACTGATTGAAGCATCCTGAAATACACCTCTCACAGCAGTGACGCCCACTTGTTATGGAGAGCATTGTAACCTTGAGCAGCTGATGCCTGCTGTGATCACAAATTCAACCCAGCCAGCTCCAGCAGCTCTCTAATTATATGCCTCATTACAGGGGGAGCTTGTGCAACATCAAGGTCCTCTGTCATCCCTCCACATGAATCTGTGTCTCCTGAATTATGTAGATAGAACACTCATCTTGGGCAATGGAAGGTCTGGATTAATTGGAATAGTACTGTACTTGCGTTACACTGAGCTTTGCTTCTTTTAAGAAATTCCTCCATCCCCGTTGCTGCTGTTATGATTGAGTCTGGCTTCAAGATGAATCACTTACTAAGCACACACTGGTAGGTTATCCAAGCTTACTGAACTCGTATGTCTAAGGCTTCTGTGGTGCTCAGACAGTTCAGATGAAGGGTTAGAGGAGTAGGAGCCATTATGTAAGATGTCAAAGTATTGGCTTAAATAAAATGAGTTCTACTTTCATCCATTTATATTGTTCTTTAGCCACTTTCAAACTTAGAATCAGTGAAACTGCTGGCTTGCGGACATGTGCTGGTTGGTCTGTTTTACTGTGTGCCATGATGAAACATTGATGGCAAAACACACACGACTGCCAGTTGTTTTCTCAGTTAATTGTTTGGTCAATAAAGCATCAGAAAACAGTGAAAAATGCCCTTCACATTTTCCTGGAGCCCAAGGTGACATCATTAAATGTCCTGTTTTTGGGTTGCCTGTACGTCCATCTGTCCACTTCTTGTGAACGCGATATCTCGAGAACAACTTGAGGGAATGTCTTCAAGCTTGGCACAAATGTCCACTTGGTCTCTTGGAAAAGTGTATTGTATGGTTTCAAACAATGCGGTATAGAAGTATCAATACTTTCAAGTCTCCTCAAGTCTCAAAAATTGTTTTTGACCATACCTCAAGAATTTTGGCACAAATATCTAACAAATCTAAAATGATGAAGGATGACATTTTAATTTGTTTGCGCAAACCACTCAAATGTCTAAATAGTTGTCTGGCACATGAAAACATAAATGGCCAAATAGATACATACCAAGAGACCAAACAGAGCATAACAATATCTAAAATAAAAGTAGTATATTTAAAATAAATCTAGGTGAAGCTGAATTAAACAGTGATGACATTAATTGCCTCATCTGGCCGAGTGCTGCTGTCCATAGTACTGAAAGGACGGCTGCAGGATTTGATTCTGATAAATTAGCATTTAACCTTTTGTTTTGTAACACATGATCACTTCCCCAGTGTGTCCAGATGAGGAAAGGACAAAGACATGATTAATTGTGCTGCAGAGTGCATGGCAATGATGCTCCACCACTTTTTTCTCCAAGTGAGGAAATATAGGCAGTTTGCATGGTCTGTTTTTTCGTGTTTTAAGATCAAACCATTACTAACATGTGGCCCCAAAAAGACAACGCACAAGAGCAGTGTTTAAATGAGTTGAAATGAGACACAGTTTAAGCTTGTGTCTCCATGCATGTATGCATCTGATATCCAACCTCCCTCTCACTCACTGCTGACATTTTCACATCGAGTTTATTTTGACCTAACCAGAGCTGGTGATTGCTGAAACAGTGGATATATAAAGCAAGGCAGTTTTGATGAGTTTTATTTTGTTTGTCAAGATTGATGAAATGTGGCTTCTAATGATAAAATGTGTTCTGTAATGAGTTTAGTAATTATAGAGGTAGAAGTTGATGGATTCATAATAATACAGTTGACTTTGAGTACATACTTGATCACACGTCATAAGTCAGTCACATCATTTTCCTTTTTATTTCAACTGTGAAGTCCATGCAAACAACAACTGAATCATATGATATTTCATACACTAACAACTAATAAATGCTGATGCTGTTGTATAGATAAAGCAGTGATGACAAAAACAGTATATGCTTTGAATCCTTTAGATTAGCTATGCAGTGTTCGCGCTCTTGTTCAAAGTACACGAGTCCTTTTGATGGTGCTGTGTCAGTTCTCACAGAGCGATTGAACGGGCAGAATTCAGACACAGAAACAGCAGAATCAGTCACTTTTCAAAATAAAAGACCCTGTGCAGACTGTGATCATAAATGCAGACAGAAAAGAAACTATTTAATTCCATAGTCTACTTATCCATGGTGGAAGCACAAAGAGCAAGGAAAGAGGACCAAAGCAACAAAATCTGAACAAGTCAACATAACCAGGCGGACAAAACACTCGGCTGACACACCGCTGCTGGGGTATGCAGCCTTGTGGAGGACCGATCAAAACCGTGGTGCAGGTGTGGAATCAACCAGTAACAGACTTGAGACTCGACTTGGCTTGACTTGTGAGCATCTTTGGTTGGTACCAAGGCCTTAGGTCATCAAGTCTGATATGATACTAGTATTTCCACTCCAGTTTTAAAACTGAGCTCGCTTCAGCCTCCAAAAGGAAGACAGGTGTAACACTTACACAGGCACACATACATGACCAAATGCACGAGCCCCTCTTCTCCCCTTATTACCTAGATTATAAGTGATTGGCAGCCTAATCAATAATGAAAAAAAAATGCTAGGTAGGAGCCTTAGTTCAATTACAGGTACACAACAGGAGCAGTCACAGACCTGTTATTAGTGTGCCTTCTTTTGAATATAATTAGTTATTTTGATGTGACTGTCATTTCAAAGAGATAATTGGCATCCAGTTCCAGCAGAAGAAATCTGGTGATAAGACCCAGTGCACAGAAATCAATTTTTGCTCATGTTTGTCTTCAAACCCAGAAATTAAAGCGGTCAGTTACATTTGGATTGGATTATTGAGGACAGCCACAGTGTGCATATGAGCCATACAGAGAGACTGAGAGAGTGAGAATAATGTGGAAAGCTTTTTAACTAAGTACTGCTGAAGGGCGATGGCACACGATGCTGTCGTTTTTTTAAAAATCTGATCTTCAAAGATTCTCAAAAAGTGCATTGAAATGAGAAGTTCGCTGCAGCCTGTGTCGTCACACTCCCTCGCTTTTCTCAGTCAGTTTCTGATGGTCCCTCACCCGTGCCCCCCCTTGTTGTCAGAATAATCCATTCCCCTGCCCAGCACCGCTATTGTGCAGCATGTGGAGTGTGCAGCTTTGATGATGTATCCTTTATTTAAAAGCTGCATCTGCTATGGGTAATTAAAGGGACCACTTACTTTGATGATGACAAGTACCCAAACAAATACGCACGCTCACACTCTCAAACTGTTGTGCTCCATCATGCACGCAAACACTTTGCCACCGAGCATCTGGAGGCAAATGCACAGCTTCATCCAGCTTCTGACATGCATACATACTGAAGCGTGTACATGTTGGAGATAGCAGCCCAGAAAAGCCTCTCCCATAGTCATCATTATCCAATCAGGGAGGACCCAGAGATAGACAGAAAGAGAAAAGAGCAGAAAATACTCAGGCAGCTCCACAGCATCCCATCACAATAGATTAGAATAAGTAAACAGATTTCTCATTAAAACCAAGGCTCTGCTGGAGCATCCCAAGAGGAATGGGAAAATAGTTTGGCTGTTCGAGCAAAAATATTAGCACAGTCGCACTGTGTTTAGTCTAAGGTTCATTAAACCTAATCACAGATCACCAAAGGGTTCCTGTGAAAAATATTCACTGTGGCCTAAAGTATACGGAGCCAAAAGTGTGTGCAACTAATAATTATTATCATTGTCGATTATTTCCTGATTAATCGTTTAGTCTGTAAAATGTCAGAAAATTGTGAACAATGTCTATAAAAATGGCAAAAAATTCACAATTAATTGTAAATAAATAGTTGCTTCAAGCAATTAGAAATTACTTGAAATAAATAACGGACGAATTAATTTGATATAAATAGTGAGACTACAGAAACAATTAGTTTATGAAAAAATGTCTGGTTTCAGAGTTGATTGTTGGATCCAGCTTTTTCAAAATGAGGATTTGCTGCTTTTCTCTGCCTCTTATCATTTTTATTTCTTATTACCTCTGTGTTTTTAAAGAGAAACTGCACACATAAACATCTTTTTGAGCTTTAAACTAAGTTATATTACTGTATTGTGATGAACACATCAATGCTGGTGTTGGAATTGACATTTCTTAAAACGGCAGTGCACCCAAAAAAAGAAAATTCTCTACTCACCCTCATATCTCCATGCTGCTCGTCTGGTATAAACCAAGTCTCTTAAAGCCCCAACATGCCAAATTGACTTGAAAGACGTCATTTACACTATGTTTTTAGCCTAAATCTTCACTGTAGATCCCTAAAACTGGTCAGCATCCACTTACATTGTTTGATAGATTCTGCAATACTTTGTTCTGTGAAACTCCAGCAGTGTTTTGTTTTGTTTATTAATCTGCTTATTGTTCTCTCAATTAATCCTTTAGTGTAATAAATGTCAGAAAGTAGAAAAGTTTAAACACTTAATGAATAATCGAGAGTGTTTCAGCTCATGTATAACTTGTTTTCTTCCTCTCAGACGGACCTCATGTATCACCAGTTCACCTTAAGCAGAGCAGATCGAGTTTGTTGCTCTGCTTTTGAGGTGAAGACACTTATTGTCATAAGCAAAGGATTCTGTTCCCACCGCCCTGGCCGCGGTGCCCTTTTTCATTTTCCAATTTCCTGGGCAGAGTTTTTATGATATAAGTAAGCAGAGGTCAGTAAAATGTCTCGCTATAGTGTGAGTGGAAATGATTACACCTTAACGCTCGTGTTTCATCTCTCTGAACTTCACACTTGCAAGCTGATAATGTCCAGGTGAATTTACAGTGGCTTGAGGGAATATATGGAGGGGGTGGAGAGAAATGTCAATATCCTCATTGTACCCTCGGTGTCTGTGTGTGTGTGTGTGTGTGTGTTAGGGCATGAGGGAGTGTTTGCTACTTGGTTGTTCCTGTTTTTCTGCACGTACCATCCATTTCCTGCATTATTATCACCTCCGTTATTTATTCCCTGTGGAATTTATTGGAACATCTGGCTTTTTATTTCTCCCCATACGCTCTTAACCTTTGCAGAGAACATTATAGATTACACATTATTACAGACATTGTGCTCCCCACGTCTTTTATGGATTTCTTTTGTCTTTTTTCAAGTTTTATTTGTCAAACTGTCTGTTTGCAGTCCAGTTTTTGTTTGGCTGTTCATAGATTTTAATGAAATTTTGTGGAATGTTCAGCAGTGGGCCAAAGAACTAAGGTTGTCACGACACTAGAATTTTGAACTTTGATACAATACTAGTATTTTTAAAAAAAACACACAATACCTTTTTCAGTGCCACTGCAAAAACAAAATTAAAGTCCTCAAATGTCTTGTTTGTCCACAACACAGATATTCTTTTTACTGTCACAGAATAATAAAGAAACACAAAAATCACATTTAAGTAGCTGAAATCAATGAATTTGGAAATTTCTTATTAAAAAATGACCCAAAACACTTATTTAATCAACTATCAGAATAGTTGGAAATTAATTTATTATTGCAGCTCTAGACTAAACTGAACTGTAGTCGTGAATGAGCGCTTAGATGATTTCTTTGTTAATAAAATAGTGACGTTGAAGCATTGTGTAGCATTGACAGAGTCAGTCTGATATCTAAGTGCTTTCTAGTTTATTAATATCAGGAAGTGAATGTATTTACCTTAACTAGAAATTAATGTCTCATTGAGCACTAAAAATATATGCAAAAAAGTCCACTAGATTTTCCTCTCAGTGTCTGACTTTGCCTTGTGAAATGGTCAATATGATACTGGATTTTACTGACACCTGTGATAAAGTCAGCTGTCCAGCAGACCAGAAGTAAATTAAGTGTCAGTCAAAACTCTTTTGGTGGCCTTGCAGCTCAGTTGGTAGAGCGTGCGCCCCAAGAACTGAGGCTGTGAGTCCTCTGCGGTGGCCGTGGCTTCGACTCCTGCCTGCAGCCTTTTGCTTCATGTCATCTTCCCACTCTCTCTGCCCCCTTTCCTGTCCTCACTCCAGTTGTCCTGTCACTTAAGGGCAGAAAAGCCACCATAAATACATATTAAAAAAACTCCCCCTTTCCATCTGTGGCGTGTTTGGTCTTGAGATGACCACACTTCAGCTGGGCGATATGTTTAAAATTTCCAGCCACCATCGGCTCAGCTGGGAAATTTGAGCGAATCATGAGTTTACTATTTTAAAGTACCAGTAAATCCCAATAAATAAACAAAATAAACTGCCAGAATCCCCAGAGATACCTGTATTATTTATTTTGCCCAACAGATCACATAAGCCCCCTTTACACCAGACAAAAATCCACTAAACATCTGGCAATGAAGGCTTGTCGCCTTCATCTGTAACTTCTATGACTCTATCATCTCAGCCACAAATCCAGTCCATCTCCATTCAAGTATCGCTAAAACTTTGTTCCAAATCAGTCAGCGTTGAGTTTGACATAGACTGAAGTAAAAGATTTAGAAAAGTGACCACTGTAATATCATCACTACCCTCCATGCTGTGTTGTAGTGTTTACTAACCCCATTTTCTGATGCGTTTGTGATGTTGAACATGATACGTTCAGAAAAATCAAAAGGCAAGTTCATCTCCTAGGGATGGGAATGGTCTCATTCGCCTGTTTTTTCTTAAATATTCCTGTACTACCATTGTTGCTAGAGCTGCAGTTAATTTTCTTGATCGATAAACCTGTTGATTATTGTCTCAATTTATCGATGATTTGTTTGGTCCAGAAAATGTGAGAAAATGGTGAAAGATGTTAAGCAGTGTCTCCCATAGCCCAAGATGATGTGCTCAAATGTCTTGATTTGTCCACAACCCAAACATATTCAGTTACTGTCAGAGAGCAATGAAGAAACCAGAAAATATCACATTTTAGAAGGTAAATCAGAATTTGAACATCTTTCATTCATCTCTCAACTGTTGCACTTTGCAACAAGGACTACTGGTAGAAGTTGTAAAAGAAATTTCATTTATGAACTATTTTCTTTCGAGTAGAGCCAAAGTTGTTCTGGTAGATTTTACTGTGGAAAGAAAGTAGTTACTTGCTGCAAAACAAGAAAAGGTTGCTGGGTTAGTACCGGGACAAAGTCTTATTTATAACTGGCTTGTTCTGGAGTTTGGCTGATAGACAAGTTTTCATGATTTTTTTTCTTCACCCTGAAGTAGATCAGACTTGTCCCCCAGCATACAAACTTCAAAGTATTTAATATACAGGCAGTGGTAATGTTTTAAACATCAAGACACTGAATGTCTGAGTGAAAAATATTACCTTCACTCAGAACCTTGTTTTTTTATTCAGCTATTTTCCTGACAAAGGCACACCGCGGTTTGAAACATTGTACAAGTAAAGCTAATTGGGAGCAAGATATATTGTGCAGGCTTTCTTTTCCCCCTGGCCTTTAATCATCCTGACACATTTTCTTCACCCGCTCTTTGTCTTCCTCCAGGTATTTGATGGATGGAGCAGAGTCGAGCTCGGAGAGCGAAATGGAAGTGGACGACGAGAGTGAGGAGGAAATGAACACAAAGGTAAATTTGTTTTTTAAGTGAGACTATAAAAAAACGATCTAATTTAAAAAAAAAAAAGACCTGTCCGTTTTCACGCTCTGTCTGTGCTGTTCTTGGAGACTCCACAGAAACAGGAGAGACAAGCGACCCGAAAAAGACACCAGAAAAGGGGGATGAAGATGATGAGTATGCTGGCTCCACTGATGTGGATGAACCAGGTTTGCATCAAATTACTTTTAACCCTGATACCTTGAAGTCCCACTGTGAAAAAATTAACCAAACTTTACTTAATATTTTGTTTAATATTCAGTCAACATCAGCATTGCCACTTGAGTGACTCTGCACTTCTCTTTTCTTCTTTGTGTGCTAAAGAAACTGTTGTGGGGATAAAAGAGAAAGCACATTATTTTTCTGAAAAGAGCCTTACAAAGTCTTAAATTGTGTTTTTCAGCTGACTTATAGCTGAAGTTTACCTGAGACAGGAAGGCAGGGTGAAATAATAGGAGAAGAAGTGGGCGCTTGGCCCGTTGAAAAGGTGGAATAGTGGAAATGGAAGAATGACAGCCCAGACCACAGAGGCACTTAGTGTTCGGATACAGTACGAGTGGAAAGGAACAAACAAACAAACAAAAAAAAAAAGAGAATTAAAGTCTCCTGTGTGTTAAAGGTTAAAACAAGCATTTTCTTCAAGTCACTGAGGCCAGCTTATTTATTTCAGTGCTTTTTTGAACTCACATAAAAATGATGTTGAACTTAAAGGTGACTCTTTGGGTGATGTACCATAAACTTTCAAGCTGGCATACTAATAATAACCAAAGATGCAGTCTGTACTCACAAATTAGTCCAGACCCAAAAAGACTGGGTAGAGACGTGGAGGACAAGAAAGTGCCTGAGCTACAGTGCATCACATTGAGCATTCATACATAATTCCCACATACGATTCCACAGAATGGTCTCTATTAGTACAATAACGTAACATCAGCATTCTCAGCACCACAGCACCAGGCATTTGTTTTGTCCTAACAGGGACACTGTTCCCCTTCACTAATTAAAGGGCAAATCTGTAATATAGTTACTTTAGTAAATCATAAAATGACCATGCTGTGTCAAAGATGTACGGGAGAATATGTGTCATATTGTTACACTGAAACTGACGTTGTTTTCCTGGAGAGCCACTTGCATAAACCTGCATGTGAAGATGCGCCCAGTACCTCTGACAGTAGGTAATAACCAGTTCAAATGAATGATGACATTGTTAGGCTATAGGAATACATTTAGAATTAATACACAGTCAAACAGGGTAATGCAGACATAATTATGAAGTGTAATTTAAGAGGAATAAATATGCAGAATAAAAGCATAAAAAATGCCATCCTGAAGGTTTGATAACAGCAGACTAGCTGCACATCACAACAAGTCTGGAAATTGTAATGTAAATTGTGTTTGTCCATCCATCCATCGTCCGTGACCACTTATCTGGAGGGGGCTGGACCCTGTCCCAGCTGACATTGGGCAAGAGGTGGAGTACACCAGTTCATCGCAGGGCTGACACATAGAGACAAACAACCTTCTGCCGCCCAGTTGTGTTCATACCTAAGAGAAAATTGAAAATACGCAAAAATTGTTGACAAATTGTTAATAAATGTTGTAACCTCTGGTTCTCACACGAGGGTCCAGTGAATCCTAACAATTTTGGTGATCTTTGGTGATCTCCTGATACTTTTCTGGTTCGGCGTTATGTCTCTACAACTATTGGATGGATTTGAATGAAATTTGGAACAGATATTTGTGTCTCCACAGACTTAAGACTTTGATGATGTCCTCACTTTTCTTATAGCTCCACCAGCAGGTCAACATTTAACTTTGTCTGACCAAATATTCCCATTCCCTTCAGCCTCAGCTGCACTGTGTCTTTATTGCTAATTAGCATGTTACCATGCTAATATACTAATCTAAAATGGTTCACATGGTGAACATCATACCCAGATGACATCAGTATCTTAATACTGTTGTGTGGAATGTGCTTTGAATTATCAGGATGGGCGATAGTTTAAGAAGCAAGAGAAAGTTAACATGGCATCTTTAGCAGAAATACTTCTAAACATAAAAAGTTTTTATTTTTCCCTGTTTGTGTGTGGAAGTCAGAGTTTAGCTTTTTTTTCTTTCTCTCTCTCTTTATAGGGTTCATACAAAGTTGAAAGTTGTGCTTAATTGATAAATTTTGACATTTATAATGTTTTCAAGGTCAGGAATATGCTTGAATTTAAATATACTCCATCAAAAATGTTGATTTTCAACATAATCTTGTGTTTCATCAACACAATTACACATGAAAATCAAATATTTTAATATTGGAAATTAAATGATCCCACTGTATTTATATCTATTTATATATGCACTTATCAAAACAAAGTTACAAGATGTTTCACATAGCAAGCACTATAGCATAGATATGCATAAAAGCAGCAATAAAACTAAGTAAAGTACATCTGATAATTAAAGCAGAAAATTAATGTAAAGATGCATTTATTTATTTACTTGCTTACTTATCTGTATTGTAAAGATCCAAGCACTGAATTGTAATAGGCTGCGATTCATGAGAAGTGAATCATTTTATTTGCTCAAATAAGTAAAGAGGGAGAGAGGGAGGGCAGCACTGGAGCTGAAGAGGACTGAATGAATTGAGAGGGGCAGGGCGATGTGAGAGCCCAGGGATTAGACAAAAGGGATCACCTTTATGAAGCACTTAGAAATGGATGAGTCGACAACGCCACCGTGAAAAGGACAAGACTATAGACGCTGTTCGAGGGAGAAAGCAAGAATGGAGGCAAGACGTAATCACTGTGAAGGGACTTGAGCATGATTCTCATTTCTATGTTAATGCAAGGCCCGAAGTAAAGTGTTGCGGAGCGTCAGCGAGGAGACACAACAGATACTGACCCACCAAACACACTCAGGGAGACGGCATGTTAAGGAGAGCTGCTTCTCTTTTCCCCCCTCAACAGCACACGATTGTATGGTAATGCAGAGTGTCACCAGCAAGGTTACATCCCTCTGAACTGCTGATATGTTTCATTGAAATGTGGGTTCACCTGGCACACAATGCCAAGATTAAATGACCAGAAATTTTAAGCAGATGTAATTCTTTGACATTTGATTATCATAGTTAATTAGATTTTTTTAAGATTCCAGCCAGAGTGCAGTGATGGCAATTTAAGTTACTAGGACAGTCATTCCCAAAGACTGGGTTACGACCCACAGGTGGGTCACAGGAGGTTTTATTTGGGTCACAAAACAAATAAGACTATGGAAGAAATTCTCCAAAATTTAAGATTTCTATCTGCAGCACACTTTTATAAAGCAGATAAAATGTGTGTATTATTTTACTGATGAGAGGAAAAACAAGAGCCTGTTAATTCTGCCTAAATGTGCTTATTTTGTTAATGAAGTAGGCTAAAATGTCCTATGCTGTAAAAACAAAAAAGTTGTGAAAATTCCAAATTTCAAGGCAACTCACTTCAATAGATTTTTGAGAACTTCTCAATCACTTAAAAAAGTTTTGCCATCTAATAATGTTTTGTTGAGATGATCCCCCCCAAATGTATTTCAGAAATTATTGAGTAAACTCATTTAAATTAAAGTGAATAATCATTTTAAATCTTTTAAATATTTACAAATAAATATTTTAAAACAATGACAGCCTGTTAACTCAGCCTGTATATATTTATTTCTCATTTATAAAGTATTTAATGCATATATGCATGCGTCCAGATAATATCAGGTGATGTGGAAATGGCAGTAAAAATGGTCAAGAGTGTTCATTTATACATAAACTAACTCTCCCAAATTGTGAATTGGGTTGCAATGGTTTTTCATTTTTAACAAGTGGGTCCTTGGAAAAGTTTTGAACACTGTACTAGAATGTAGCAATAACCTTGTGTTGTCAGTGAGCGCACTATAAATACCTGAAAAATAAATCAGACAAGACCTTTAAGCTTAATTTTACCATATTGACAAGTAAACAGATTTTTTTTCTTTTCACAGGTGGAGGTGATGATGAATCTGGTGTGGACACGGAGGACGAGCTGCAGAGGTAAATAACACAAATAATGTTAATGATGCTGATTGTGATATCGATGTGGACGAGTTTGTTCTTGCGTGTCCTTCCTTGGTTGTTGACTCCACTAGTAAAATAACCAGAAATCATTAATTCTACTTAAACTTGAGTCAACTTTTGATCGATAATCTCACAGTAATGCGATAAGAAAAAGAATAAAAGAAAAGAAAGAAAACTTGAAATCATGTCTCAGTTGGAGAGGGATTACTTTGTTCGAAGGTTTAACTCACACTAAAATATGGCACCAAGAGACCACTGACTCACTAAAGTCCTTAAAAATGCCTCTTTTGTGCATTAACATGAAGCTGCAATGTTTTTTATGTCAACAAGTTTAAGAAAAATCACAGTATGCTACCTGCCCAGCAAGAAACATTCAAACACGGTTTTCAGTGGAGCTTTTTTCAGTGCCAATATAACTTTTTCCAGGGCAATCGTTTCAATGCTGATGTTCAAATTCAAGTTCAAATTTTATTTTCAGTACCAAAATTGAGAGTCGCTGTGCTGGCTCCGTACGAACAGCAGACAGACAAAGTGAGCTACTAGCTGGCAAACTCAATGAAACATTTATGAGCTTAAGAGCCAGATATTTCCCCCTGGAGTTAATGGAAACCAAAAAGGCTAAAAAGGAGAGTGAAGACTAGACTTACATTTGTCAGGTGGTTCAAAAACACGACCCTTAAAGAAAACTAATGTTTCTCTGTGTCTGCTGGATGTGTAAAAAGGCAACTGTTTGCCACAACAACATTATGAGGTGATAGCATGTAAGGGTTGTATTTAAAACTTTTTCCACTGCCCTCAAGAGAAAAAAAAAATCAATGAATACTGCTCTAAGCCATTTAATTTAGTCTTGGACTGGTTTTCCCTTTCAAAATACTGCCTGAAAAAGCTCACTGATAGAAAAGAGACGATCACCGCCTTGAAGGTCATCACTGAGCTGCAGAAGGACTCGTAGTTAAAGGTGCATTCATCCTGAAATACAGACCTTAGCAATTTGGATGCGCAATTTACTTTAAAAGAGCTACTTTTTATACTGAAGTATTTTCTCTAATAACTGCACCGCTCAGACTCAGACAGTTTTATTATCCCAAGTGGGAAATTTGACTTGCAAGGTACAAGATAAAAAACAACACATGTACAAGCAACCAAAAGTACAGACAAAGAAAGAAGAAAAACAGAAATTTCTCCTGTTTGTATAATATGCAGAATACAACAGAAACACACAACACTCAGTAAAATGGTGAATTACATGTGCAGCTTTAGCATGGTTATTGCACAAGGGAAGAAGGAGTTTTTAGCCCTATTGCACTTGAACTGAGGTCCTCGGGTCATCTAGAGTCTGAAGGAAGAGTCACAGACTCATCATGAAACAGGTGGGTTTTGCTGTCTAATATGGACCTGGCCGTTCAGACAAAAGCCATTTACTCTCACCCTCTAGGATGTACACATTAAAAATTTAGCTGATGATTTATATCAGGGCAGGAATTATACCACAGTTTTACAATTCCTGAATTGTTTTTTGATTGCTGAATCAAAAAAAGAACTGAATTTTTATATCTATAAATAAGAAGCACTTAGTCTGTTAGCTCAATGCTAACACATTATGAAAATTCCCATTGATGCCCCAACAGAAATTAGCATTGCAATAATTTTATCTTAACAATTGGATCCATGTTACTTCACATGATTAACATAAAAGGACACGTGAGCTCATACTTTCAGAAATATATTTCCTTTGGTCTTTGGAAACAAAGTAATGGCTTCTGGTGGCTCATCACAAACTCAGTCTATAACTCTGGTTTCAACACTCCACACTGAAGAGCTACAGCAACCTGAAAGGGTCAAAACTCAAAATCAAAAAGTTTCAAAGTTAAGTTATACGCGAAAGATGTTAATTTAAAGGCTCCTGTGTTTTCTTTTTGCAGTTTTCAAGGTCTCTATTTATTTCGGCTTTACATTATTTATTATTACGACAGCAGTTTCATTACCAGGAACAGTTGAAGTTTACTTCAATAAGAATTATATTTACTGCTTTTATATTCTTATAGAAATAATGCTGCTGAAATAAAACTCTGAAACTGATGTGGGGCTGTACTCAATGGTGGCTGACGTGATGTGATTGATTATTCTCCTGGTTTAGTGTTAAAAAAGTAAGCAAAAATTGCAATAAATCAATGATAGTAATAATAATACTAATAACACTAATACTACTATTAATAATAATTGTAAGCTAATTTATTTTTCTAAGCCCTCATGGGCTTACTACACTAATAATATTAATACTTGTTGAATTGCAGTACTTTAAGATTTGCAATGTATATTGAATTGGTACCCAAGTATCATGATAGTATTGAATCAGGAGATAAGTGTCGTAGTCATGATTTTGAGAAAGCCTCGCATATAACTGTCAGTATCTTTTTTTTCATCACATTGGCAGAAATGGACTTTCACTTAATTCAAACTGTTAATAATGTGTGTTAATGTTTTCTCTTGACTGCAGAATCACTCACTAACTGCTGAAGCATGATAAGGTTGTCTGCCATTGACTACAGTTAATTATTGGTTTGGTTATTATGGTTTACAGTTGAATGATGTGCATTTGTATTGATTACTGGCAGTGGCCGATCAAACTAAATATCAGCAAATGGCACTAATACTGTTTTGTCTTCATACAGTGTAATTATCACTTATTGTTATTGCACCATTGGTTTTGGCCTTGGTGCCTTACATATTGGCTGCAAAGCCCCAATAAATTTGTATTTATCAAAAGCTAAAGTGGCCTTGCCATAAAAATGGGTTAATTTAAGGCCTGCTATACAGAGTGGCTTAGACCCATGAAAAAGAGTTAGCTCCAAGGTGACCCGCAGGGAGGTTTCTTCTTTTGAGAGGCAGACATGGAGTATAAAAGTAGCATGTAGCATGAAAGATGCAACAAGTCATTTTTCTGTCCTTGCAACAGGGTTGAGAATGAGAGCAGACAGAAGAAAGCAGCAGCAGAAAGGAAGATGGTGAAAGAGGAGGAGGATCCGTACGGGGGGTCGACAGATGAGAACACAGACGCCGAGGCTGAACAGGATCATCCCATCCCTGAGCTACCAGGTATGTCCCAGTTTGTCCTTGTCTCCATGTCCTCCCATCTCTTTTATCTGTTCCTGTTCCTATCACAGGAACAGACGTCGTCCCTTGCTTGTCGGACATCGCAAACACTGACAAAAAGAAATTGGACGGCTTTCTGCCTGTCTGGAACACCACACACTAACCTCAGTGTGTTGACTGTTTTGCTCTGTTTTCTTTGGTGCTCTGCTCCTTCCTCCCCTTTATCGAAGAGCACCTGTAATTACTCCTCCTATTGTGTAGACATCAACTGCACTCTCCTGCTCCATTCTCTTCCTATTTTCTCATTTCTTTCAGACTTCCTGAGCGGAAAGCACTTCTTCCTCTATGGTAAATTCCCCAACAACGACAGGCGCCTGCTGTTGCGATACATTGTTGCCTTTAACGGGTGAGAAATACTTCTAGATGTGACCCATTACAGGTCGTTTCACAGTGAAAAAACATGCAGCATAGAAAGCAGGAAAACATATAAAAACACAATACTGTCTTTGCTCCAGAGTGATTGAGGACTACATGACGGAGAAGGTGCAGTTTGTGGTGACCAGTGAAGGGTGGCATGACTCCTTTGAAGATGTGAGTTGAGTCCTCTCTTCTTTCTCGTTTTGATGTTATATTTTTTACAGCCAAATAATGATGTCTGACATGAGATTTAAAAAATAGAGCATGTGGATCAGAGCATGTGTTCATGCTTGGGTTGGGCAGTGTCTACCAAACTGGCACATTCGGTTGTCCACAGTGAAATAAGATAAGATAAGATAAGATAAGATGGACTTTATTGATCCCACACCGGGGAAATTCACTTGTCACAGTAGCTCAAATAGCACAGATAGGAAAATAACAATAAAGTACTTATAAAATTAAGATAAAAATAGAAAATATACATATACCTATCAGATTTAAAATATAGAGTCTAAGAGTATAAGAGTATAAAGTGTTCAGATACTAAGTACAGGGCTGTACACACAAGACTATTTACAATATATACACCTTTCACTTGTACATATATGGAAAAACAATAGGGATATACCTAGGCATATACTGGAAACTGTGCAGGATAATTGCACATACAGTTGTAAAATACACACATGGTGTGTAGCATTAAATGTAAAAAATGTAAACTGTTGCCTTGCAGAGGCAGATTGCACAGAGGAGGGTATGTTGGATTGCACAGAATATTAGCAGCAAAAAGATTTAGCACAGTAAACATACAATATTGCACGAGGAAGGGAAGTAGGGAGGTGGATGGGTGGAAATATCGCAAATGGAGGACATTGTGGAGCAGAAAAGCTGTAGCTCTGACAGCGACCTCCAACTGTCTCACTCAGCCAAGGAAACTCCTATCTCAAGCGAAGGGAGCAGGCAGAGCGACCAGGCGAGCGCCTCACATACGTCTCTGTGACGGGTTTAAAGGGATCTTTGTCTCTGCACTACATGTCCATAACTTTTTTGTGTTAAAGGGATAGTTCGGATTATTTGAATTCGAACTATAGAAAGATAAAGACAGATTGCCAGAAATTGTACAGCTTGGGACATGAACAAAACATGTGTAGCAATGTGGCGGGAGCTTGCTTGCATTGATCACACGTATGGTCAATATCCGTCTTAATCTTAGATAATCTGTCTTTGGTCCAGTGAAGACGATGCACTCTTTTGAATTGAATTGAATTGAATTGTTTCATCTAGGTCCGTTTCCCATTTGTTTGGGAGAGAATCCAGACTGTTCACATTTTGTGTGTTAAGTAATGAATAGATTCTGCTTATAATTTGTTTTATATCAACCTATCATTTAATAATTTTGTCTACTAGAGTTACAGGAGGACATAATGGGAAGCAGGCTGAGTTAGAAGCCACAAAACATCTAAGTTGTAAATACCCGGAGGCAAACCTGTTTCTAATGTAGAGATCAGATAATCTTATATAACATGTATGTAACATTAAACAGACTATTCTCAGTGTTGGGCTATTACTGTAAAATTGGTAATTAGTTAGATGCAACTTCAAGGCATGTATGATTTCATGTTTCTATGTTATTTTGTGAAACCCTAACCTGAGACAATTTTCTATCACTTGGTGATAGATACATTTTTTGAATACTTATACTATTACTAGTTACTTCCCTCAACAGTTAATGAATTACTATACTAATTATGGCATATAAAAGTAATTAGTTACTCGGTAAAGTAACTTTAATTAGTAAATTAATAAAGTAGCTTTAATTCCCCCTATTAATGCAAACATATCTTTATTTTAGTGTAGCTAAGCCTACATTATTTTACTCAAGTTAAGTTTTTGTCATGAATTAGCTTTTTTTTTAGTTATCTGCTTGTTCTCTCAATGAAAAAATGTTGTTGACAAACTATGATAAAAAATCATCAGTCAGCAAACAGCTTTGTGAAGGTAACTGCATCAGACAACTTGATGCTCAAATTAAACAAAGTGCCCAGCTGAAAAATCTCTTTTCAAAAAGCCACTGAGGGAATAAACATCCTTTCTACACGTCGCAAAAAAAACACTACCTCTTCATTGCCATTTTCTTTTAAGCATTAAGCTCTATTCACTATGCAGGTGTACTTAAATTAAACCAGTAAAGCTGTTTTTTAGTGTTTTAGCCTTCTCAGTTAAAACGCAGCCTTGTTGGGGCCAAGTACCTTTTGAATCAGTTTGAAGTTTGTGGGTCAGAGTTGGTTTTCAGCCATTCGATGGCCTTGTCATCATCTGAATTAGTGTTTTTAGTTACACAATCTGAGCTTTCAGTTTTTTGCAGGCTTCATACCTCTCTCTGTCTGTCCATTTATGATGCAACAAGAACACTTCATGACTCTCTGTGCCTCTCACTTTCACTCTCACTTCCATTACAGGCGCTGATGGAGAACAGCAATCTGAACTTTGTCAAACCCGCATGGATTTACGCAATCAATGAACGACAAAAGATGCTGCCCTATCAACCCTACACTGTTGTCCCCTGAACAGTTCACTGTATGTACACACAAGGGTGTGCACAGACACACTCAAGCATCATAACCTGACCAAGAAGCAACGGGGAAAGCCATAGACACATTTTATTTCTTCTTAAGTTTCACCGCTTCACTTACATCAAAGGCAATAAACCAGTTGTAGTTCATTAATGGCTTTACATTGATTTATACTTGCTATTCATGAAATGTCTTCAGTCCTCCGATGTTTTCACCACAGATCTTCTCACCTTTTGGCCAAGCTGGGAAAAATGTCTATTTAATTGTTGTCTGCGGAGGCTAATTTTAGCACTAGGCTTAGACTTATAATTAGCATTTTATTTGAAGGCTGTTAGTTCTTTCTTGGCCAGAAAGCAACATCTTCACCGTCAGTGTGGCTTTACGAACAGAGCACACTCCCTCTGATTCAGGACTCGTTTGAATCTCTCGGTTCCTGTGCTGCAGCTTTTGCTGCTGCTTACCGCGCCTACCTCAGGCTCTGTCTGGAAATGAGTTATCACCCTGTCCTGACTGCCAGCGGCGGTGCTGATAAGACTCTGACTTGTGTAAGCGGGCAGACCAATATGAGACCAGCCCAAAGTCAGGTGAAAAGTGTCGGTTATTTAAGGTTGCAGCCACGAGATGCAAAAATCAGGACAACTAAACGCTAGAAATGAAAATGAATACTTGGGGACTGTTTGTTTTTCCTTTTTTTTTAATTTTATGAAATGCCACGAGTGGTAAAGTGATGGATTTCTGTGTGTTGTTAAAGATTGATAAATATGAGTTTGTGATTTGGTTTTATTCATGTTTTGGAAGTATTTTTTACAAGCGATGAACTGGCTCGACAGACGTCAGTGTTCTGCGTCACTCGAGATTTCCAAAATGCTTCTTAAGGACACGAGGTGATGTCAGGCCAAAAGAAGCTTGTTTACGTCTCTTAAACTTTCTTTTCTTATAGTGCTTAATTATTTTGTCTAAATAAAAAAATAGATTTTTAATTAAAGGGGTTGTTTTCATTTTTATCACAAAGCTGTCTTTGCAGCTCCTCTCGTCCCCTTCTTGTGCTCTCCTCTCTGTGTTTGCAGCTCGAGAGCCACTTTCCTCCTTTTCATTCCTTCTCTCGTCTCAGGCCCCCTCTCCTCTCTCTAATTTACTTCTCGTCCTGCTTTGCACCCCGAAGCCACTGCATCTTCTGCTCTTCAGTCAAGGGGATTAGAAAGATGGAATGTGGACGAGAGACGGGATAGAGGCGGGGTGGGAGAGAGGCTGCAGGAAAGATAGAAAGGGTTGGATGCTTTTTTAACCCTCTATGGTACACATTATGACGCCATTTAAAACAAAATGTTGTAATGTTTTGTCGGTTATAAAATAGACGAAGTAAACATAATTTTCAATACATCATTTTTTCAGGGTGCACTTTAAGTTGTGTTACCTTAAAGCAGTGGTTCCCAATCTTTTTCCAGTATGCCCCCCTTTCGGAAGCCAACAAAAGTTCAAGCCCCCCACCACAAAATTTTCAATCAATTGTTAACAATAATTGGGGATGGAACTAATAAAAAAAGAATTCAATAGTTAAATTTTAGCAAAATAAAGGTCAGTTGGATAAAAACAGCAAACTCATTTGTTTATTCCCCATACATAGATCATATTCATTCAGCTTTGTTTCATTCTTTTTTTCTCCTCTGGTCTTTTGCGCCCCCCTTGCAGTGGCTCCGCGCCCCCAAGGGGCCGCCCCCCAGTTTGGGAACCACTGCCTTAAAGCAACATCGTATCATAATGGGAAAGAATGAAAAAAACAAGTTATTATTTAAAATTTCAATAACCTGTATTACATTGTTAATGGAAAATATCCAGTCCTCTCACTAGTTTAAAATTTATGCAATTTGAAATTGAAAAACATTAAAAAATTTGCTTTTTTTTCCCTAAGTCTGTTTGACTGGATGTTACCCTCAGGAAACATGGTACCATTGTGGAGCAGCTTTTAAGAATGAATGAGTGTAAACATATTTCAGCAAACTTTACATCAATAATCTATCGAACAAAACTTCAGAACCCTCCTCAAAACAAGACGAGTGACATTTCAGTGTTTGAACATTCGTGTTGCATTTAAATGCTTGTTTTCAGTTTGTGTTGTCTTTCCTGGGACACAGTATGTTGCTGTGTTGCCTCAATCTTATGTGTTACAATAAAATAGTCATCAACACATTTTACACGCTATATCATATCAGTGGAACAGGATATAAACCTAAATGCACAGTACCAGAAATGTCATGGTGGGAATCCATAATGGCATGGTGTTACTTCAAGGCAACATTTACATTTTACATAATTTTTCATTACTTAATTATAAAATAAAGTACATTACTGTTACTCATCTATTAATGAATCATTTTTTCCAGATTGTAAAATGACAGAAAAAGACTTTTCAGACCCGTTTTTGTGGAGAGAGAGAAAAAGGAGCTGAATCGTGTGAAAGGCTGCAAAAATTTATTCAACATGACCTCCAGAGAGTCATGTGACAAACTGAAATGCGGCTTTTAGTTTCCTTAGGGATCTGCCTCTTTTTTTAAAGTGTGGATGAGAGCAGCCATACGTCACGTCCTACAACCAGAACGCAGATTTCTTTAATTTTTTTCAATGTAACGATGCCAGTCGTTGATCAGCAAAGACGTAGCATAATTGCTCACTTGACTGGCCGGAGGATTTGAGCTCCTGGCAGCTAAACAGGAATGCAGTTTTCTTATTTTATGGGCTTAAACTGTCAAAGACCTCTGAATTTGTATTGAACATAGGTCAAATTAGAGTGGATGTTTCCAAACGAAAAGGGGTGGCAGCATGACACGGGTAAAGTACTCGGGGGTGTGGTAGCTCAGTTGGTAAAGCATACACCCCATCTTCTGAGGTTGTGAGACCTTTGTAGCAGCAGTGGGTTGGACTCCCGCTTAGGCCCTTTGCTGCACGTCATTCCCCCACTCTGTCTCCGTCTTTCCCATCATATCTTCAGCTATCCTATGAATTAAAGGTAAGACCAAGTAAATACGAGTAAAGTACCTGGATAGTTTGCTCTCATCCATTGCAACATAGCTGAGGATGTATTCTGTGAGTGTAAAGGGCCAAAAATTGGAATGTTACTTAAAATCAGCACTATTTTATTGTGCTTCAGTGTTTGGAAATTCACACACATGTCAGCAGTGTGAGGTTAATGTTAATATTGGTTCCGCTTCCTGTAACCTTGTATGAGATAATGATTTGCTTTTGATAAACAGGAGAGTGCAAGGTCGAATCCATTTAGGCCTGGAAGAAGAAATATTTACTGCAGCTGACGGCATCATCCAGGAACGATGTCATATTTCATTTAAATGCATAAATGTCCTCAAGATGGCAGGCAGGAGGACGGGGCGCTTTCAAATGGTCCCATTTGACAGGCTCGAACCCCAGATTTCCACCTTATTCTTGTCACCTTGATCTCACCTAGTCAGATTTATTCTTTGCTTTTAGCATTTTTATATCCCCAGTGAATCTTAGCAATGACCTTGCCTGTCTGCTCAGATAGCCAAATATTGTTTGACTCTGTAGTTTTAATCCTCATTATCACAGGCACACAGTGTCGGGTGTATTCAACCCATAAATGTTATTCTTTAATTATTATAAGATTTCAGACGTTATTCCCTTTGATAGTGTGTCTTCCTTCTTTCTTGTCATATTTATAACTTTGTTCTTCTTGCAGTATTGACTTGGAGGGGTTGGATACTAATCCATAAAAGTATTTTGTATTATGCACTTTGTAATTCATTTTGACTTTTGCAGAGATCTGTTTTCACTTTGATTTAAAGGATGTATTTTCTTTTATCACTCTACAAAAAAAAAAGACATTAAATCTACTTTATACTTTAAATGTTGTAAGACCATAAAACAGGAACATTTCTAAAGGGGATAGTTTTCTAAAGGGGATGGAACTGCAATTTATTTCCTCAATACAACCACTTCTTATCAGACCCACTGAGGTTTGGGTTCTTCAGTTTATTTGGATCAAATCAACTTTAGTGCTAGAACATTATTTTTTATTTCAGCCAAAGGTAAGCAAAAAAATTGATTTTCTCTTCACTCTGTCAGCTAACATTACCATTCAAGCACCGTAGGATGTAAAAAAAACGAGTAAAAAGTGAAAGGTTATTCACACAAATTTTAATTCCAGTGTACTATTGATGAATAGACTGCCTTTATGCATAACCTGGATTACAAAGTCCATTCAATCAAAGGTTCAGCTGATTTATTGTGCCCCTGAGATCTGAAATATTTTTCGCCTGGAAGGTTCGGGTTCTTCTTCAAATTTGGACGAGGGAAACTGCTGGCTGAAGGTCTTTCAGGCGTGTGTAAGGTCAAATGCTGCAAACCTGCCTGAATGGAAGGAGTTTAAGTCCAGTATTTGATAAGTTGGATGGAGAATGGGGCATTTATTTAAATTATTGGTTTTTGAAAATGAAAAGGGAAATTTAAACAAAAACACAAAATGCATATGAAATGTCTGTTCTTTGTATCTTATTTTCATGCAGTAGAAAAGTAGAGTGGGCCTAGATTTTTTTTGAGGATTGTTTGCCTCATGATTATCACTGATCACCAGTGATAGAAGATATACTGAGATATCAAGAAATACTCTGATACAAGTATACATTTAATATTTTACTGGAGTATAAGTACAAAAACATAGCATCAAAATATAAAACAAGTACTCATCATGCAGAATAAAATTACGGTATTGTAAATATTGGTCCATTAATGTGTACATCACTTAAATGTTGCTGCAGGTACAGGTAAAGCTAATTTAAATTACTTTATAAACTGCCAGGTAGTTGAATTTAATACAAGACATCATTAATTTTTGATCTCTTGAATGTAGCAGTAAACTGCTGCCGTGCGTGCTGAAGGTAACAGAACTACTTCATCTGCAAAAAGCACTGATGCAGTTCTGAGGTTCCCAAACCAGAAACTCTCCTCACCTCGGCTGCACCTTGAGATCCCGAACAGGGTCGGACAAGAGATCAAACCCTGGCAGAGTCTGACACCCACTGCCAAGAATAAGGACAGTCAGGACTGGATGGCTTGTAGTAAAGGCTCTGCAGTACCCACCAAACATTTCAAGCACCACTGCTCAGCCAGTCTGATGAGCAGCTGTGCTGCTTGAAACATCACTACTTTGGTGCATTAAATAAGTGGAAACTGGAGCCCTGCACCGTGCGAGCCGTTTTTTTGTTTATTTGATTATTGATAATTGGAGCATACCATCCAGTCCCCCTTTTTGAAAATGGGAACCACCACCTCCATCTTCCACTCCACAGGCACACAGGTCCCTGACCTCCACACGACACTGAAGAGGCTTGTCAGCCAATACAGCCCAACAATGTTTAGAGCCTTCAGCACCTCAGGGCGAATCTCATCCATCTCAGCATCTTGCCGCTGAGGAGCTTCTTGATTACCTGAGCAATCTCCCCCAGGGGTAATGATGAGGCTTCCCCTGAGTCTTCAGACTGCCTCCTCCACAGAGGCTGTGTGGGCTTGGCTAAGGAGCTCCTCAACGTGCTCTTTCCCCGCTCAGCAGTCCAGGCCAGCAATTCTCTTCCCTGGTTTAACACCACCTGAGCCAAGCCATGTTTTCTTCTCCTGAGAAGTCGAATGGTTTGTCAGAACTGCCATGAGGCCAACCGAAAGTCCTTCTCCACAGCTTCTCAGAAATCCTCACACACACCCCGGTTTTTGCTTGAGCGTGAGCCCTTCTGGCCTTGCGCTTGAGGCGACACCCCGGCCCATCCAAGCCCGAAAGGCAGCTTGAAAGCTTCCTTCACTGCTGGTGGATTCTTAGGTTGCTGCAATGACAGGCACCAGTGACCTTCTGACAATGTCCCCAAAGTCCCCCGGTAAGCACAATTTCTAACTGCCAGCCAGTAGCAGCCGACACAACTGCTTTGCTCTATTGTTGAAAATGATTTTTATTTTAATCAGTCTTTCTTCTAATACAGATTTTCCCTTTGGCCCCAGCTATCAGTGATAGTAAGAATCACCAGCCTGAGGGCCGGTGCCCCCGTGACTTATTTTTTTAGTATTTAGTGTTAATTATAACAGCTGTGCCAGTTTTCCTGCATGATGTCTTTAAATCAGTTTTGCCAAGTGCACTCATTTAGTCCTATACCGCTCCAAATGGCATTACATCTTTGGAGCTTTTTCTAAATTATTTTGCCATTAAAGTAATCTATCACAGTGAATGAGAAAATGACAGCACACGTCACAAAATTTCATCAGAGCATTTATATCAGACAGGATTTTTTGATTTAGAAAATATTCTGCTCATTGCTTCGTATTAAGGTCCACTTGTTAGGGAAAATGAATCAAACACTTGTCAGGAAACTGCTCCTCATAGATATATTTTGTCCATATTCAGAGAAGATCTTTACAAATCACACTTGAAGTACTGATGGCGGTGATGCTGGCTCCAGCACAGAACTCAGTGGATATGAGAGAAGAAAAAAGATTGTTAATGCCCTCAAACAAGGGCACTAAGCGCACATATTTTATTACCTATTTTGGAGTTTGCACCAGTAAAGTACTTGTCACTTTCTCAAAGTGGGCTAAAAGCTTTAAAATATGACCCTCACTCTTCTTACTAATTCCATGTCTTTGTTCTCACTCTGTCGTAACTGATCTCTAGTGGTGGAAGAATTATTGAGATTTTTTGCAGAAGTAGCAGTAGCAGCCTCACTAAAAAAATACCCTGTCCTACACTCAAAAGAGAGTGCTAAAAAGTAGTGAAAGGAAAATGACTGATTATGCAGCAGCACAATGGCACTTCTCAATGTTATTACATTATTGGACGGTTGTCATTTATCTATTACTCACTTCATCATTGCATGTTGCAGCTGGTGGAGGTGGAGCTCATTTTTACTGCTTTATAAGTAGTTTAATTTCTAGCAATGCATCTTTTGTAAATCAGGAATTTATTTGTTGTAAATTGAAGTGCTGCAAACCGATACTGAAGTACATTACTTGTGTAAATCTACACAGGTTACATTTGACAACTGTTGATCACTTTGATAAAGTACAGTTTTGATCTGACTGTGTACTTTTCACGCAATCGGTCGTGTGTGACCAACTGGCCTGGAGCTTGTCTGCAGCTAAAGTCACCTCGTATTTTTTGTGCTTATGACTTTGTGCTGGAGGCACACAACACATATAGGGCTTCATCAGGGTGTCAGCAGTGATTCACACCATCATCAATAGAAGGATCAATGAAGGGGGAGGGAAGGAAGTGAAGGAAAGCGACACCTAAATGTTAAAAAGCAGATCGATACAATGTGTCTTCCAAGCCCGTGTTGACGTAATCCTTTCCTTTTGTACACATGATAAATTCCTTAATCTATAACCTGATCCACATTTTTCTGTTCACGACTACAAGCACTCATAGTCACCATGCCCATCAATAGTTCCATGTGTGGTTGTGGTGATTGTGTAGTCAATGTCATCAATAAAAAAGTCAATCAGGTAGATTGAGGGATTTATCATGTTTACTCAAGGGATTAGGTCCACTATAATCTCTGTAACAGGTGTCTGTGTCCAGGGTTTGACTGAGTCCACACTGGTAGCCACACTGCTTTTTAATAAAGACCTTTTTCACAGCAGCCATATTGAGATGATATTGCAGGGTACACACAGGTGTTACTAATCATACTAATTAAGATCCTGTTCTATTTAGTGTAGCTGAGTCTTTCCAGTGAGCCAACATGCATAATAGCAGCACCCTGACTCACTGGCAACACCTGTGTTTACACGATTTCCTGGAGAAAACTGCCGTATATATTGTACGCAGGGCTCAACAAGGATTAAGGACTGCCCGATTGCCCAGGGCAGGTAAAATGACTTGACGGGCTAGTAAATCTGGCATTTGAAAAAATGAAAAAACTAAAATTTTTGTGCAAAAATTGCAGGAAATGCTGTTGTCAGCCTCTCAAATATGGAGGTTTCCTGCTTTTCTCTGTTTGTTGTCATATTAAACTGAATATCTTTGTGTTTTGGACTGACAAAACAAGACATTTAAAGACGTCACCTTGCACTTTAAGAAACTGGGACGAACGGTTTTCACTATTTTCTGACATTTGAAGTTGCATCCCAAGATTAAACATGACAAGTAACTTTAGTCTCTGTTGTTTAATAACCGCTAATAAATAAAACAATTTGTACAGGAACATGTACTTGGTCACAGCTATTCCAAAGTTGTGCATTTTCCTTTACAGTAGATGCTCTCAAAGTGTGGCTTCTGGGCCAGTGGCAACCCTCTGAAACATTTTGAGTGGCCCCCGAACGTAACATGAAATGCACGCATTATATTTTAATCATCCCTGGTTCATTTCAATATTTTCGATAGCCTACATTTAATACACCAGTCGGCTACTGACTCAAAGCGTTCCCATCTTATAAGCGTCTGTCAGGTTAGGAATGACAACTTGTAGAAACCCACTGGTTGCATGGCAACTATTTAACAAGAAATTAAATGTTAAACACCATTATGAGACCAATCACAAACCAATTACGACAGGTTTTCCTTTGCTGCCCTCAATTACAGCAGCTGTCTCCCTACATTGGCACTCGGTCATCAAAACTTTGAGAACTGTTTTACTGGTTGGTCATTTAACGGGTATATTTACAGACCAGATGAAAGTATTCAGTATTTTGTTTATACTAAAGATTTTTAGTTTGAGGTCTGAAGAAGTGAAAGAGTCCAAAGTAAACATTGTTTTAAAAAAAAAACTTTGAAAAAAGGTAGATTTTTACTCTTTATGCATTTATTTATCTTATGACTCCTCACATGTATCTTGAGACCCCCTGAGCGATCCTGACCCTGAGTTGTTGTTGTTGTTCTTGACAATTATGCTGTTCATTGATGCAGAGCTGAGTCTGTGTTACCCCTTGTTTTTTATTGTTTAATGTCCTAAATTCATGTGTGTTTTCTATGTTGCACTTAGGCTGCAAAATCAATTTCCCATTGGGACAAATAAAGTTGAAAGATGAAGTTGAGTTTGGGAACCTTTGCTCTAGGTCAGTCATTCTCAAAGAGGGTTAGGAGTACTGCAGGGGGTGTATGAAATTTTTAAAAAAATCAGTCATGCATATTTCCTAAAAGAATTATATGTTCAAAAAAATGTAAATGTAAGTTCAATTAAACTACATTTTATATTAAATATTCCTATTTTTAATGCAACCATTAACTGCTGAAAACTGTCAAGTGCTGGAAAACCTCAAAGAAGAAGAAAGCAACAAGTTCAGTCACATTCACTGTGAGCAGGAAGTCAGTTTCTGTATTGAATGACATTGATGAAAATCAAGAAAATGGATCTGTGGTTGAAGCGTGGCAGTAATACAGTTAAAAACAGAGAAAGACGAGAAAAAGAAAGTGAAAACAGAGCCAACCCGATATCATCAGCATCAGAAGAATATGTGCTAATGAGAGTTACCACAACAAGCTGATACTGATGGTGAGAGCACTATATTTTACCTTTTTATGAGGCATTTTTTTGTACCAGAAATCTGTCAAAAGAGGTGCATTATTGAAAAAAGTCTTACATTAACTTAGCAGTTCATTGAAATTCATTAATTGTAAGTGTACTAATTGAACACTGTGTACATTTTATGATATAATTAGACAGGGTTGTTTCCTTGGGATGGTTGTAGGGGGTCCCCTGCATAAGGAAGAACAGAATATAGCTTTGGACTGGGCAGTATATTGATATTATATTGATACTGTGAGATGACACTAGATATCGTCTTAGATTTTAGATACTGTCATGTGGCATAACTGTTGTCTTTTCCTACTTTCTTTGTATCCGAAAGAAAGTAGTTCCTGCATAAAACTGCTCACAACAAGGTTTGTGGATTATCTTGAGTAAATGAATCATGAATTTTGGAAAGAGACACTAGTCCTGATTTTTTCAAATGTAGTTTTTTTGGTGCTTTGAACACCACAAGCCGAGTGCCAATTAGTCAAATTGTATTCGAGAGAATGCAGACATCACTAAGGCCGATATCTCCAAAACTCACACCAAAATGATCTAGATCAGACCTGGGCAAAATGCAGCCCGGGGGCCAGATGCAGCCCACTTGTAGCATTTTGCTTTCCATTAAACTGCTATCAGACCTTTATTTTGAAAGGGATCAGCACTGTGTTCAATGTTAATTATATAGATGTATAATTATATATATATTTTTTTTATTAAACTGTATCTTTATTCATTCAGTGCTCTACATCAGTGTTGCTTATGTTGTTCTCTTCTTTTGCTGCCACTATCGTTGTAACCTGTATGTGACATGCATGGTATACTCTAAAACATCAGGTTTTGGTTATGCCAACAAAATATTATCCCAGAATCCATCACATGCAATTCGGAGAGGGTGGCCAACAAGTGCCTTATGAAGAACACTTATTACCATCATTAGGACATTAGCCACCCCTGATCTAGATGAATAACCACACTACAGGCCGGAGGAAAAACATGTTATTTTTGATTTTAGGGTGAACTGTCCCTTTAACTAGATGAGAGGCTTGTTAAGGATACAGTGGTCTCGTGTAACTCCTCGCTAGAAAGCAAATAAGCACAAACAACTCCCCCTTTTCATGCATAAATATGAAATAAAGTGTCTCTTTGGAAACTTAGTTTGCTCCCTAATATTCATCTCAGCCAATAGAATTACAGTATTTCTGCAGCTCCGCATTGACGATTTTTTCCACAAGTATAAATAACCGAAACTCTGCGTGAAAAAAAAAGACCATCCTCCCTTTCCTCTCCTCCAACTATTTCTCTCCTCCTCCTCTCATCCTCTTCCTCCTCTTCCTCCGCGGTTGTCTATCAGTCTCCGCTGCGCTGACCCGGGCTCCACCGACACGCGGGAGGAGGGGAACTATATTACAGAGCAGCGGGGACTTCATGAGAGTCTGTGTGTGTGTGTTCGTGCGTGTTCGTGTGTGTGTTCGTGTTGTGTTCGTGTGGACCAAACAGATTGACTGAGTGAGGTCAAGGTGGGAGGTTTGTCAGCCGGGATGCTGCAGCCTGACAGCCAATTTGTCGCCCGGTGTCGGTGAGAGGAGAGCGGTCCTGATGTGAGCAGCTCTGTCTGGAGAGGGTAAGTGATGTAAACGCTTTAAAAGAGCCTGAAAACACTGCTGTGTAGGAGCCTCTGTCGATTTAGATAAGAAGAACCCTGAGCGTTTATTCTCTGTGGGAAAGTTGTTGCTGTGACTTTTTCTTTTTTTTTTTTTAAACGTTTTAATGAGGAATTTGTACTTTTTCTTGGCGGTTTTTTTTTTGGAAGGATTGACAAGTTTCTGCTCCAGAACAGCGAGTCTCTGTGTTGGAAAAAGGAGTTCTGGCTCATGCAGCTGGACTTTTCTTGGGGTAAGGACAATTTTTGACTTTAAAATTATTTTTAAAACAAATCCAAAAGTGACAAACACAGTTTAGGACCTGCAACAATTAATTGATTAGTTGTCAACTATTAAATTCATCAACGGCTATTTTGATAATTCAGCCTCTCAAATGTGAATATTTTCCGTTTTATCTTTGTTTTTTTTAAACTTCTCTATGACAGTAAACTAAATATATTTGGTGGTGAACAAAACAAAACATTTGAGATCATCTTGGGTTTTGGGAACATGTGATCAACATTTTCTAACATTTTCTTGACCAAAACATTCAATAATCAAGTTGAAAATAATCCATTTCTACAACTTATAGTTTATAATAGATGCCACTGACATATTGCAGGGTGAAGGCTCAATCACAGTCCTGCCATCTAGCGCTGCACAGTTGATCAAAATATTATCTTCGCAATATGACCAAATGCAATACCGAAATAGCAGAAGCTGCAAATTTTTGATAAAAAGTGACAAATGTATGACAAAAGAGAATTATTGCATTATATTATATATTGTAAGTTCGGTGGTGCTGCAGAGATGGCCTAAAAATGTGGCCTAAAAATCTTGTTCTTTGTTGTTGTTGTTGTTGTTTGTTTGTACAGACCTCAACAAATGTCACATTATCACAATTTTAATACCTTTTTTCAGTAAAAATTCGGTAAAAAAAAAGATAATTCCCACTAATCGCATCACATATCACAATTGCATTTTCAGTCAAAATAATCACAATATGACAATATTTTATCACATCTTGTTGTCCTACATATGATGATTTTGTAGATTCTGTAGATTAAACTACCCAACAGTAGATAAAGTTATTAAAACTGGCACAACCTTTAACATATACAGCAGGAAAATGCAACAAACATGTTAATGCAGCAGTAATATTAATCCAAAAACATCATATAATAGTGAAATACTGATAGCAGAGCCAGATGACATGGACAGAATCAGATATCATGATATCCTTGACTAAATACCTCTGCTGATATTGATTTTTAATTATCAGCAATGTGGTTGTAATGACTAAAGGCAAATAACAGAGCAGTTAGAACAGTCTGGTAAGTTCAGAAAATTACATCTGTTTATGGTAATGCAACCTTTAAAACCAGGAAAAGACAACAATTGTGCCATATCAAGATCTCATGAATACAATGATATCCAAAATCCTCGACGGTTTCGAGTCTCATAAGACGATATCACAGGTTCAAATCACAGAAGCTGCAGTTTTTTGAAGAAGGAAAAATATGTGACAAGATAACATTACAATGAAATACTGTGGAGCTGCAGAGATGTCCCGACCTACAAATCTTGTTCTTCAGATGTAAGAAAACATGTTTGTTAGCTACAACAATAGTTGGATAGGGATGTAACAATACTTTTTTAGTGTGCAATATGATATTTATCACAGTTTTAAAAAACAAACAAAAATGGCAACTTTAAAAAATGTCCTTTACTAAAGGAGAAATCTATAAATTGAGCAATATGTTAATGGAGTCTGACAGGCAGAGGGGCAGGTCAGTGAACTCAAACTCCGGCGTGTGTTTTCAGAGCGGTGGGCTTTTGTTTTCAGGATAACGGGCTTAACTTTACATTGACAGCTGGTCAGTTTATGGTGTAGGACTCCTTGTCACTCATTGTTGTCAAAATATAATGTTTGCGTTGTGCTCACTTAGCTTGAGTGTCTCTGCAGCCTGTAGGAAACCAGCCTGAGCTTCAGTCTGTGGAGGAGCAGGCAGAGAGAAGCAACTGGCTTCAGTCATAGACCTTGTAGGCTATTAAACAGGGTTATTTAGTAGCTATTTAATATGTCATCTACGGCTCCAACTTTTTGAATGCTAGGGTCTTACATACTTCACCTTTAAGTAATAAATCTGATGTTTACACCATTTTCCTGTTTGCATTAACTTTATTTTCCTTTTAACTTGAAGTGCTTCACCTTTCCTTCTTTAATGACATAAAAGTAGCCACCCAAGACTTAATAAATATTTGAATTATGTGCGTACAACTGCAAAACAAATGCAGCGGTCAGTTGAGTCCTTTTATAAAATAATATCAAAATAAAATAATTAACCTTGCATATAGCCATAATAAACCATTGTTACACAGCCAATTTTGTGGAAGATATTGTCACAGGAATTGGGATTTTTTTTTTTATATTGTAATATTATGTTAGGGCTGATTCAATATCGAATATTCGCATCGATTCGTCGGAAGGTTGATTCGACTAGAACCATCGCTAGTCGATCGTCGGAAAATGTTGTATGTAACTAGACCATACCATTTGACTAGCGGGGTGCCACGATGCTGAGCAGAAATTATACATAGAATGTCTTTTTTTTCAATATTAAAGCCTATTTTTGATACAAAATCCCCCCATAGTCCCCCTCACTAGTCGTTTATACTATAACTCAATATTTCAATCGCACGATGTCAAGTCATCTGCGCGCATGCAGCGCGCTACTTATCGAGACTGGCCTCAGACTGCTAGCCTTCGCCAGGTGTACGCCTGATCACCTAGCAACCCCGGATGATATGTCAAAGTCGACAGATGAAAACCGAGCGCGGTTTGGCAGTGTTTTAATCTAGAAAATGGAGAATAATGTTGAATGTAGACTGACAGAATAAGCTGATATATAATCTACATCGATGGAGAAACGTGCACACATAAACACAGACCGGAAATCTGCAGGCGGAGCGGGGGGGGGCGGGGGGGGGTGGGGGTGGGGGGTCGACTATTCGTCGACTACGGCAAAATCTGACGAATCAGATTCGACTATGAAAATCCTTAGTCGAAAACAGCCCTAAATATTAGATATATCTCTATATCTTACATCTATAGTTGGACACTCCAAATGGTCATAATGTTTATTATGAGACCTATAAAACACCTCTCACCTCTCTTTGTAAAGTTTCTTGGACGTTTGAATTTCATTACTGGTTATGACACTCTAGAGCTGCTCTAAATCTTCTTACTGCCCCTTTTTATGCAAACATCCACATTACTTTTTCTGTATTACACTTGGATTTGAGGACAGACAACCCTGTGTTGTTGTCCACTGAGGCTCCAGCATAATGATGCCTCAATGAAATAAAATCATTTTCCATTTGGATGGAAGAAGCAGATAATAGAATACCTTTTTATGAAGTTCTCATTTGTGATACCCTCTGGTGGCCAAAAGGCTGCAAAGTGTCATTATGTTTGGTTTAGAGGGACTGTCTCCAGATAATAAAGCTCATTCAAAGGACACATGTACAGCAAATCCCTTAATCGACTGAAATGTGAGATTTAAAAGGACAAAATGAACTTAGCTGGAAGTGAGACATGTGGTTAAGTGTGTAAATGGCAGCCTTAGTTACTCAGACGCCTTACTGTAAATGTTTCCACCATCTGTTGTAAGGGACAAATTGTTGCTTCAAGTACTTAATTTGAATCTATATGAAATTCAAACAGCAAATACAGGCTTTTCAGCTATCAAACGCCACACTGAAGCACTTTTTCCCTCAACAGTCGGTGTGTGATTCTGTGTTAGTTTAATTTCAGGCAGGCACACATCACTTGGAAATGACTTCCAAAACGAGCTGCAGTCTCTCATTTTAAATAAAAGATGGAGACAACATAAAAAATTGCTTCTTGAATAAAAGATGTTTGCGGTTGGTTCAGAGCATCGCCCCCGGGGATGGAGGTCGCCTCGTGTGATTCCGTGTAGGAAGGATTCCCTCTCGCTCTCTAATCTGTTTATCATTCAGTACAGGAGCTCAAATCATGACAGAGATTCTGGGGAGTTTTTTTTTTTTTTTTAAAATTATCACAAGAGAGAGCCTTTATTGTATCTCAGAGTGGATCCTCACTCCCGCTCTACATTCCTCTGTGGGTAATTTAATGTCTTTGATCATTTCTTTGCTTATTGCAGGAGAGATTTAGATGGAGCTCATGTTTTATTGATGGTCTGTCCCTCAATATCTCACCATCTTGCCTTCACCTTACCAAAGCTTACCTCCCCTTTTCTCAATAGGCTAGTATTCTATTTGCGCAAGGATACCCGGCTCAATATTGGCCTATCATGCTCATAAAAATAATCTCTGTGGTTATCATCCATACAAAACACCATGTTAAATTGAAATACTGCTTTGTTTGGTACAGATCCCCTCAAAAATCACAGCTTCATCATAAGGGATTGTTATTGAGAACTGGTACTAAACTGTTAACGGTTCCTGACTGGTCAGTACTGGTCAGCGATACCGCTATCGGTAATTATGTAACATTCATAAACAAGTGACAGGACAAAATGTTCAAAAGTGTGAGCTAACTTTACTAAACTTAATAAAGCTTAATAAAAGTACAACTTTAACTTGTTGCTTTTGCAACAAAACCAAATTTTGAAGATGATGAAAGCCACTGAAGACTCGACTTGAAATAGTAAAAATGAATATATGATATTAAAGTTCAGTTTCTTATGAAGCATCCACAAAGATCTGAATGAAAATGAACATTCCATAATTACCAGAAAACCGAGTTCAAAAACAGCTGATTTTGCAGTTTATATTATTTTCTGAGACTGTGTGGGTGTGTCAGCTGTATGTGGATCACTGTAGATGATGGCAGCAGCAAAATGTAGTTTAGCACCTAAACAAAAGACCACTATACACAAACACAAACTCCTACAACTCCTGTGTCTTGCAAAATTAAAAAAAAACAGTTTCTGTCCATGGAGTCTGGTGGCTGTAAAGAGGGCAGAAATGGTGGCTTCTTTCTGGTCTTACAACAAGGTAAAGCGTCAAACATGTTCTAAATACAGCGTTCACTTAAACCCATATTGGCCAAGTTAAATCACTGTTTGGGGGAACTGAAGCTGCCATCTCTGCTCTCTTTACAACCTCCAAACTCCCTGGATGGAAACTGCTTTTTATCTCACAGGACACAGGAGTCGTAGGAGTTTGAGTTTGTTAGTTAGTTTCTGTTATTGTTTGACCTCAGTGTGACTTCGGTGATTGATGACAAAATTTCAAATTTGGATTAAATCTGATTTCTAATACTTTTTATAAGCTTACCATGATATACGTAAGACCCTGAATTACATGGTTAAAAGACCCAAAGTGAATTTGGGTTTACAGAGGCTTTAAATGATGTTCGCTGGAGGACCTGTAAAAGTGACATATAGACACATCTTAAATTAGCTAATGTTAGAAAACACTTACTATCTAGCTAACTAATGATTGATGAAGACTAGCTAGCTAGTGTTTTGCTAAAGATTAGCTTTCAAAGATTTAACTAGCTAGCAATGTAGTGTTTGATGTAGGTTACCTAGCTATTTTGTTAGTGTTTTGCTAACAATAACTAACTTAAGATGAAACTGTAGGTAGCTTTTATAGGTCCCACAGCAACTTCTTTTAACCATCCATCCAGAAAACATAGATGAGCCTAGCATATAGCATATATAAGTCCCGTCTAAGTCCTGCCCCTTTTCCTGTTGCCTAAGCCTGAAGGTCTTACAAAATTGTTACAGGCGATCTAGTCTCGCATAGCCAGACCTCTCTCCACAGCACTCAGCACTGGAGAGGTCTGGCTCCACGTATACACATTCTTCTATAAGGGAAAAAAAACACCCTGCCTTGTTTGCATTTCTTTAAACCAATCACAAATGTCTTGGGCGGTGCTAAGCTACCAGGATGCAGCGATGGTGCTGCTGCAGATAATGCAGAGGTGGAACTAGTGGTGGTTTGCGATTTGGGCAGTGAGCTGTGAGCTTGTTTATGTTTGTACCATTAGTGTCCCAGGCGCTTATTTGCCATTTTCAGCATGAAGGGTGCAACTAGGTGGTTGTCCTTGTTTCCTGGGGACTTTGAAAACGTTTGGTGCCGCTTGAAGCAAGCGACCAATGGCAGGACTTACACCAGCAATGTGCATCTGGTGAGTCAGACTGCAGGCAATCATAATGTCAGGAACTGGGTTTTCCATTTCCAATTTCCAGAAATGTTGCATTGACTCATAATCTTTCAAGAGATAATTGAGATGTGTCTAAGGATAGATTTTTCCTCACCCCTACCCCTCACTCAACTTTACTCTGTTTGACTATGGATACTCTGTGTCTACTGCTGTGAAGGTGTGACTTTTCTATCAGTCTCTCATTCTCGCTCACTAACACTAAGAAGTCACACACTGCAGGTGTAGTCGAAGGTGCCATGAATCACAGCTCACGTCATTCATTGTAATTGGTGCCGTGGCTCCGTGCAGGCTGCTAATTGAATGTATATTACAGTACCATATGGGGTGTGTGCACTTTTAGAGTAGTACAGGGAAAAACACGTAATTAAGCAGCTGTAGACCTGCTGCTTTCGGTTCAAATCCCTGCTGGGTTTTTTTTTTTTCTTAGAACTCGGCCATGAGGAGACTGTCTTTCATTCTACAGCACAGAGCAGGTGCAGCCATAGTTTTAAAAGCAAAAACAAAGATTACTTGTGAATGGGATGTTATATAACTAAATATGAGGTCCTGTAATTTTATTTGTTTGTGAAAGTCTCTGGCTGCTCGTTAAAAACTGGTGAAAAAAGGAGCATGAGGCGTTCTGGGAATGATTGAGAGGGTTGAGGAGTGAAACAACAGTGAATATTTCTGCCCCAAACTCAGCAGAGAGCTGATTATACTGCAGCTGAACATCCACATCATTCCCAGTGGCCGCGACTCATTCCTGCCTCTCAGTGAAAGAAATGAAAGATTTATTGCAGGCAGGCTCGTAGCCTTAGCGGAGTCTGCTGTTATGTGGGTTTTTTTTTTTTTTTTGTATAGTAGTGTTGGGGGCAGACAAGGCTAAGGATGTAATAGACCTGTCAAGTGTCTCCGGAGAGGAGCTACAGAGGAGGAGAAACAGGAGATTAGACGGGGGGGGGGGGAGAAGGAGATAAGAGGAGAAGTTGGAGGGACAAGGGCTGGTGGATGTTATTGAGAGGAGATTCAGGACAGAAAGGGTATCAGATAACAAAGGAATGACGGAACAAAGGTCAGTTCATAATAAAGTGAAGTAAGACAGGAAACTGTAAAGGTAATGACAATTACAACCTTGTCTCCTGCAGAGAAACTAAGAGATTATTACTTTTTATATAAAAAAACCCCATAAAAGTTGATATCAATAAATTAAAAGGCATAGTTTTAATGTTTTCTAAATTAGGCTGAGTATGCACAACATTTTTCAGTTTAAGCTTATTCTTTTCATTTGTGAACGTATTAATTTTGTTCAGGAGTACGATTTTCCAACAAAGACCATTCTTGTTTCTTTATGCATTTTTCCCCATGCATTTTTAAATATGTGGGCCAGAAAAAACAAACGATGGATCAGAGATATAGCCGGAGACAACAGGAGGCAGATGAAGTGAAGACGGTAAATTGACTATTCAATCAGTTCTTTGTTTGAAGGCGGTGCTCATAATGTAAAGAGGAAAATGACTCATTGAAGGGATATTTTGGATTATTTGAAGTGGGGTTGTGTGAGGTACTGATTAATAGTCAGTGTATTAGCTACAGTAGATGGAGGTCAGCACACCCCCAGTTTGAGAAGCAAGGAGGAGCACCAGCACAGAAGCTAAACTAAGCTATGTACTGACAAAAAAATCAGTAAAAAGTTTAGGTGTACACTACATTCAGAATATTTTCACCACTTTGCCTTGCAATCGCTAAGGTTTCTGATGGGAAAAACCTATAAAAAACTGATACAGATTTTTTTAAGGTAAAGGAGCAGTATGTATTAGTTGCCCATCCAAAAATCAGTACATCAGTTCAGATAGTGAGTTGGAGCCATAGACTGTGTATTAAATAGGTTGAATTTCTATGTAATATGCAATCTATGACTGAAAGGAGTTGTTTTCTCCTGGTTCCTCCTCCCCAGACTCGAGGAAGCTCAGGCAGGCTGCAGAAGCACAAGAATCACACAACATTGTAATTTGACAATAACAAGCGAGGACGATTCCTGCACTGTAAGTTGATCAGCTGTTTATAACTGTCACTTGTCTTTCAGTGTAAAACTGAGCCTGAAAACAAAAGCCCACTGCTCTGAAAATGCACATTCTGGAGTTGGGTTGTGCAGGATTGTATCGTTCATGATAAAGAAATTTCGTATTGTGGAATTATTCTGACTTGTTGACATAATGACATCACACCATTAAACACAGCAACAGCAAGCATGGCTGAAAGCGAAAGTAATGTTGCTATAGATGGAGCTCCACTGTGAAGGAGTTGTTCCAAAAAGGGGAGCGACGTAGTATTTGGAGGTAGTTTTTGTTACAAAAGATCAGATATACAATAAGCCACAGTAATATGCAAGGAGTGCAAGAGGACTGTAACAGCAAAAGGGGGCAAACTAATTTCATCACCTCAAGCACCTGGTTGAGTAAGAGGAGAGCCAAAAATCCAGCAGGGAAACAGAATCTCCCTGAAATATTGTGATATTATTTTAGCCCCTAACTCCTGAGCTTGAGGTTTAACTGTTACACACATCTGCTCCTTTGAAAAGATTATTAATGATTTCTAATGACTCATAAATGGACACTTTCTCATTTGACATTAATTTTAACTCTAATTAACGTGAAATGGGCAAATGAAAACAGTCATTCCGGCCCAGAATGGAAATTTCAAAGGAGAGCGCTGCAGCTGTAGTGATTTCAGAAAAGCGAGTATTTCAACTTTGCCTCTTTTCTTAATTTCTGATGACATATCATGGACATTTTATGATTTATGATAAATATATGATTGATTTTACCCGAAGTGCCTTTAATATGTTTTGTTGCATAGCCTGTCCACAGCAGTACATTGCTTAGCTTCCTACAGTGAAACTCTTTCTGCTTCTCCAAACTGGGGGCATGTTGACTGGGATCAACTGAAAGTAATGTACTGATTATTGATAACTACCTCATACAACCCCACTTTAAATAATCCAAACTATCCCTTTAAAACACATGTAGTTATGTTCCCCACATCACAACAAGAGTAATAACTGCTGCAGTAACACCAGCTACTGGTTTACAGACTGAGAGATGCATCACTTTTAGAGATATATTTAATTAGAAGTGAACAGAAGAGTTTGTATCATTAAATAGCTGTCTGGTTAAATATGCATGTTTGTATCCTCCTCACACCTTTTAATCTCTGCTGGTTCATTCTGAAAATTCAAATGCGACCTTGCTTTTGCATCAACCTTGTTTTCTCAACACTTTATATCTCCCTCCATCAAGTCCTCGGCGATGTTATGGCTCTCTGTTGCTGAGACTGAAATTAGGCTCTTCTCATAATGAATGTGAATCTGCACAAAGTATATTGAGGTATTAATGAGCAGCAGCGCCGAAGGAGTTGTATCAGAATAGCTGGTTTAATCAAGGTGCCACATTTTGTAGCTCAGAAAACATACGGACTGTGTCTCACGTTGTTGCCTGTTGCTAAGACGACTCATGAAACTGAGAGAAATGAGTTCAAACTCTAAAATGCAGATAAATTATTGTGGACACGCTCCTGAACCACAAATTTCATATTCACCTGCTCCTTAACACTCATTTAATAGATAAGTTTTAACAACTTTGCTGAGGGTTGGGAGGCGTGGATTAAGTTTAGTCAAGTAAAACAATTTTTCATTAGCTTATATTATAAGTTTCCAGCCCAGCCACTATGCTCTGACTTTGACTAAGTTTTGTCTGTTCGGACGTTCACATTTCAATACATTTGGCTCATTCCTCTAAAGTTTGGGAGACTCGGCTCTGCTTGGGAGCATCAGTCATCCACATTCCTCAGAAACTTTCGTTTCCCATGCTGGTATGGGAATAAGTTGCATTGGTGACTGATAGTGTGTAGGGCGATCAGACGAAAATTATACAGCGGAGGGACAAAATAATTTTAAAGACGTACCTTAAAAGTTACACTAATTGCAGTGGGAGTTTACAAAATAACTGCTCACTCTCAACCATATTTTATGGGGTTTTGAGTTTTACTTTTCGGTTATGCTGGGAAAAATATATTTTAAAAGATCAAAATCTTGGCTATTAAATCTTGTAATGGGCCAACCTCCTAGTGGTTAAATTTTTAAAATTTTTGTAAACTCCTTTAGATGGAAAGTTGATTGTCATTTGACATCTGATACCAATATTATTTTATGAATTTTCTCAAAAAATAGAAAGTTTAACAGTGCGTATGCAGTATTCCTTCCTTTTTTAAACCAGGAGGTGAGACAGGGGTCCTTAGGGTATAGCTAACCCTTTATATGCCTGATTAAATCATGTTTTTGTAAAAATCTGATGGAGCTGACGGAAATCTGGGGCACAACTTTAAAGGGCCAACATTTTCATTAAAAAAATAAATTTTAAACAAAGATGATTATAGTAGCATATTTTCGTACCTATGTTATCAGTCATTATTTTTAGTTTTAGATTTTGAAGGATTTTTACACATTTTTAATAGTTTGAAGTTATGAATTCTTGTCTGGGACAGAGTTGTTTCTAGCACAGAGCAAGTTTAGAAAAAAAAAATGAACGCAAACCAAAACATTTCATAAATTAACGTATAGTTTACATATATATATAAATCCTTTCTTTTGGTAGGGCATGATTTGGTGATAAATAAGAGACTTCTCTGTCCTCTATGTTGTTATTTGAAGTAATACAGATATTATTCATACACACTTTATGAGAGTTTACACCCAATTTTTGGTGAGTTTTCCCCAGAAAAATGTCTCCTGCGCAGGAAGTGACAGGTGTTACATTTCTAAAACAAACAATAACAGTTTACTCAGAATAAGCAGAAGGAGAATTATGATAACAACAACAACATGTTTGTGTTTATGTTCTTGTTCTCACAGAAACCAATATTCCTACAATTTACAGTTTGATACTTGAAATTTTAGATATATTTCACATATAAAAAGCTTTAAAGAATAGATTTTTGCCAAAAATTGCAATTAGAGTGTTGGTATTGATAATTAATTACACATACATATTACACGTCAGATCCTAAAGAAGATGAAGTTGTGAGAAAATATCCTGCAGACTCCTTAAGCTTCATTCTCAAGCCGAGTGTGTCCTTACAGCGGTGCAATCTCATAAAAAATGACCTTAAGAATTACATCTTAGAGAATCACATGACATTTGTTGCCCTGACCTCGGGGAACCAGCTGCTGAACTCGTATATGCACAGTTTGAGACACATGTACGCACAGTTAAGCAGCTATACTTCGGTGGCCATGTGTGAAATTAAACTGACGCCTCAGAGCAGGGATCAGTGCACACTGTTTTGAAAAGAAACCGATAAAGGGATGTTGATGATGGCCTTTACCTCACAATCAATAAACTGTCCCACAGTGTCACTGTAATTGTGTAAAAGTCAGAGCCAAGCAGGGTTACCTGTTTAAGATTTGAACCTCTTAAAAATTCTCATTTTCCTTTCTCCTTGCTTTCAGTAGAACAGATTTATTTGGGTGGTATTCAGAGCAATAAATTCTGTATGTAAACATTTTAAATAATCTCTTGTAAAGTTCAGCTGCTGTTAAAGAGTTTGCCTTGTTATCTGAAGGTGGAATTTTATAGTGTCAAGTGTTTTAATGTTAATTCAAAATGATCTTTTACGAAGTACAGAAATCAGTTTTGTTGCTCAGCTGAATAACGCTTTTATTGAGTATAATTTCAATAAGTAATTAATTAGTTTTTTCTTAAACAGACTTTATTACTGACAGCAACAGACACAGCAAAAACAGTTCATATGATTTATGATCTGCCACCTCTGTGGTAAAGATTTGATTAAGTTTAGGCAACTGAAAGCTGCCACAATAGTCACCTACCGCCAGATCAGCCAAGTCATTATTATTATTATTAATGACTATATCTGTAATGTTTCCGTTAGAGGTGGAGACAAAATTTACTGTGGAAGCTGTCAACACACATTTGGCTAAACATGACAGAATACAGCACACTCTAAATCAAGTGGTCTGAGACAGAACTTGACTTCTGCACCTCCTCTTGGCTCTGTTTTCAGCATTTAGAGAATCTGGCCCATGACGGTAGACTTTAACCAACCACAGGTCTTCTCAGACGGTGGGCTCCTATTTGCGGTTCTACTAGTGCGTGCAAGTTCCAGTTCCAGAAGTTCCAGAAAGACACTGTTAGCAAAAGTACTGTATGTGACCACAAGGCCTATTCAGTTACTGTCAGTAGCTCAAGATTATTTTGTCAGTTTGGCTTTTGAAGAGACTTTTTGTGTTTGGATCATATTAGTAAAATATTAACTCCAAATATGGCTAGTTTATTTAAGAACAATGTCATTTTAACCCAAGTTTTAGCTCAGTTTAAAAAATATATATATTATGTAACTGCTGTGGGCAAAGCATGCTCCAGTACTGTTTGACGACTTCATCCTCTACTCTGCTGATTACTTTGACGGCAGCAGCTTTAGTGAAGCACAACACTGCAGTCTTTTTTTCCTGGTCTGGTACTCTGTTTCTGGGGCATTTCTCTTTGACATCTTTGAGCTCACTTATGAAGGAAACTGAAGAAAGTTGTTTAGTTTTAGTTTTTAGGATTTCATTTTTTCTCTTCCACCAAGAATATTATGTTTTAGGTGTTTGGGGTTTGTTTGTTGGCCCCATTGTGACTAATGAGGATATTTAATGTGACCATCCCTCATCTTTTGTCCCACATCTTGAGACCATGTCCCACATTTTGATTGACTCTAGTTTTAAAAAGTTAAACTACTGCAGGACAGATGCTTTTCTATAATCTTTTATCCAATGGCTGTGAAGAAAGCAGGGAAGGGTGAAGTGCAGGTTTGTGTGTCTTATTCACATGACGAGGAAAATTGCGAGTCATCACAAAATCACAAGCTCTGCAGTTTTCGGAGGAATGTGATGGAAACAACCGCAAAGAAAAGGAAATACAGCCACAACAAAGACTGGGGAACAACTTATTTCTCATCTGTTGTGTGCTACCGAACCAACCAGAAGGAAAAGCATAGATGTGTTATGAGCTAAGTGGTAAAAAAAGTAATGTTTATTTTTTAATAATAATATTTAAGACTACCTCTCAGCATCAGTAACATGTCCCACATTGTCCCATACAAACATGTTCTCTCTCCCACATTTGGTTTGTTGGGATCTGGTCATCCTCATGATTTCTTAAAAATGAGTTAACATTTGAAATTTCTGCTAAAAAAAACAAAACTGCAACTATCAATTATTTCCATTATTGATATTCTCATATTTTTTTTAATGGTTTTGCCTATAAAATACCTGAAAATACTAAAAACGGCATATCCCATGCTTTGTTTTGTCCAGCCAACAATGCAACCCCCCAAATTATGTAGTAATTTTAATGTAGTTTTACTTGGTACAGGGTACCTCATCTGTAACTTGTACTGGTGTCTTGGCTTTCCTGGATAGAGGAAATAAGTTATTTGTTAACTTTATTGTGTTATCTTCAAAATTTTTCAATGAATATGTATTTGTGACAGTGAAAGACAAAACAAAATATATATTAAAGGAGAAATATGTCATACATTTACTGCAATAAATCATAAAATGTCCACGATATGTCATCAGAGATCAAGGAAACATGCTGTGAGGTGAAATACTTTCTACTCTGACAGCAGCGCTACAACTGCAGTGTCCCTGTTTGAAATGTCTATTCTGGGTCGGAATAACTTTTTGTTTGCCTTTTTCACGTTAATCAGAGTTCAAAAACGGTTTATAATAAGACCCATTTTCTTGAAACAGAATATTTTGGGGCTCTTTTCTTGGTACATGAGGCGCATGCCGCGAGTGCCCCATATTTTGGTTCCTTGATTGAGCCGACTTTAAGAATCTATAACTTAAACTGAGATCAATAATTAACAAAAATAAAGCTTACAATAAGACATAATTTCTTCAAAAAGCATGAGAAAAACAAGTGACTAGTCCTAAATTAAGGCACCAGAAGCATTTGCTGGCAGCTATGAAAAATACTGACAGCACTGAATCCGTCATTCAGGGAGGAGGGAATGTGTGAGCAGCACAGAGAGAGAGAGAGCTAAACTCCAACTCAAACTGAAACCTAGTACTGTATAGTTGCTCAACAAGTAATAACACTCTTTCATATTTTCATATCTGATAATGATGATACTTGCAGGATCTGGCTGCATCACTTAACTAAGTGCAGCACTGTACTGTGACTCATTAGTTTGTATTTGGATCTGAAAATGTCCTTAGAATCTACTGACCTGACTGTGGTTCTCTTAATGATGTGAAATGTGAAGCGGCAGGTTCTGTTCTCCATACAGTCTGATGCGCTCACGCTCAATGATGGTGAATAAGAACAGATAATTTCACATTTTAATTGGTGTTATTTCATAAGATTATTAAATTGAAAATATGTGGAAATGATCTCACTCTTAAAATAAGAAAAAAACAACCTTGTTCCTCAGCTGGGATATTATGCAAGCCATTGTTGTAGCATGTTATTGGTTAACTGTAGCTCAATATTAGCTGTAGTATCTTATTAAGACAAAGTTAGATAGATATTCTTAAAATGAGATTACTTTTCTAATGCAAAACTTGCTTTACAAGATTGTTTTTCTTTTTAGAAAAACATAATACTTATTTCCAAGAAAAAAAGGCTTTCTTTACTTTCCTGAAATTCCTTTTTTGCTGTATAGCCACGGGACCATTTTTTGAAGGACATTTCAGAGGCATGCACTTGTCTTCATGGATGCTTGAAACAAGCTTTTCCAGTTGAATGCTGGCCCTGCCTTTCTCTCCTGCTGCCCCTTGTAGCGATTGAAGTGACCTCAACCATAATAATTGTGTCTGTTTATTCGTCTTACTCCCCATTAGGTTCGCCACTGAGTCAAATCGATATCCAATCGTGTGAAATCGATACATGTGCCACAGAGGATAATGTTTTCCTCCAGTCAGGTCATCAGCTACTGATGCTTTGTAGTGCCCCTCTGCATCTCATACAGAATACAAGGTACCTTTATGCATCCGTACGAGATGCACCAGGCTTTCAAATAACTTCAGTGTCAACCCATCCTCATGTGCTGCGCGAGGTCAACAGTTGAGATAGATTATTGATTGGTTAGGCTCAACTCATCTTGGGTATGTGTTGATTAGCAGATCGGATACTGCAGGAGACACATGATGGATAGAAGATGCGAATTGGTGGTGGTACGGTGATGAAATTCTCACTGAATTCATTCATGACCTTGGGACTGACATGAGAGTTCACGCAGGAGAGATACTGCACGTCAGTAGTGCGTTTCAACTTCCTGTCGCCGATAAATATTTTATGGAGCTTTTTGTATGCTATTATACAGTCTGGTTGTTGGAGTGGATCAGAACAGAGAGATAAGAGAGGGCAAGAAAAGGTCTCATGTATCGTCATCAGAATCAGAGTCGAATTTAATGAAAAAGTATGAGTACATATTTTCATTATTCTCAGTGTCATTGCACTGAGACAGGAATAAAAAACAACTCAGAACAAAGACACCAGAGCTGAACAAATAAAAGTAGAGAAGAGGTACAAGGTACAAGGTTCGTTTATTGATCATTTAACTACCCAGTGTTGCACAGTGAGATGTCATTTGTAGTTCCCTTTATGTTACTCACAAAAACAAAATATTATATACAAAAATTATATACTGATGAATAAATAAAAAGCTATACCAATAAAACTATTTTTATGGTGCTGAGGATGAATTAAAGGTCCAGCATGTAATATTTTTGTGAATTTATTGGCAGAATATGGCAGAAATGGAATATAACATTCATAGGTATATTTTCATTAATGTATAATTAAGGAATCATTGTGTTTTCATTTTCTTAGAATGAGTCGTTTATATCTAAGGAGGGCACATGTCCTCCTCCACAGAGTCGGCCATGTTGCACTGCCATGTTTCTACAAGGGCTGGGATGGTACCCTTACCTCCCAATTCAATATTATCATGATACTTTGGTGCTGATTCGATATGTATTGGAATTCTACAAGTATTGTGATGCAATACTTGTAGATTTTTGTTTGCTTATTTAACACTAGACCAGAGAAGCCAGTATTTCAACTTAGCATGTCTCCTTAATCGCTGATATCATGGTCATTTTCTGATTTAGTACAGTTAATACATTACATATTTCTCCTTTCAGTTTCCTTAAAGGCAGAATATGCAACATTTTCCTTATGAAACCAATGTATAGACTCATATAAATATAATCCCTTTCAGTCGTCACGTGTGACCCTCTAGAAGTGTGTGGTGGTAGCTGTATCTGCAGAGACCCTGCCCTCTGCCTGTATTTTCTTATTGTCTCATTATTTTGCTGTGCTTGGGATGTTTTACCAACCTGAAACGTCAGTATTTGACGCCCCGGGACTGAGACTCAAGAGTCAAGTGTCTTTCTGGCATGTTTACGAGCAGCTCAGACAAATCCTTCTGATTCTCCCTTTCGGTAATACAGTCATGTCTGAACTTTCTTTACCAGGGTTGATGTCCATGACAGGTTCTCTGTGATGCTGATTCCCAGGAACCTAAAACTGTTCGCCTGCTCCACCTCAGCCCAATCAGCTCTTTGGTTTTGCTGACGTTGAGCAGTAGGCTGTTCTCTGTGCACCACTCTGCAAGACTGTTGATTTCCTCTGGATTTGAAGTCTAATTGTTGTTTGAAATATATAAACATATATATGAAAAGCACAAATTACCAACAGCATAAATAAGCAAGTTGTAAACATTACAAGCTGTGCAAAGAAATAAATATTGAATGGATATACGTGGAGGGTATGTACAGTATATTTATACATGTCTATATACTATATAGCATGCAGGATTTATATTGACAGGAACCGATATATTGGTCAGTCGATCAGTGTATATCTTGTCTGATGTTTTTTTTTACAGAATTAATTTTTAAAGAATTTTTTTTAATTTGTTTATTTTTGATTTTTTTATTTTTTTTTTTTTTTTTTTGGGGGGGGGGGTTCTGTGTAACAAACCATCTGCCGTGTCAGGTTATAACAGTGAGGCCCACGCCCAGTTTGGGAACCACTGGGTTATACCAGTGACACTCTGATCTCATGGGATGGCGAAAAATATTAATTTAATTTAAGTACATCGGCATCATGTATGCAGTTTAACCTTTTCGCATGTCATTGAACGCTGTTTAGCCTGGCGTGGTAACAACAGTCAGGCGACCTTCATTGTCATGGTGATATTTGTTGTGTTTTGGTGTTGAGGGTTGTTGATGCTCTATGATTTCACTGTACAATAGAGTGATGCCCTGTGAGAAGAAATCATGTCTTCTCTTTGCAGAATCACATAAACCTTCAGTAGCAGGTTACAAATGATGAGTTCAAGCAGAAGTTTGGACTGCATAAGATCTACTGTAAACTGGATTTTTGGATTGAGCTGCTTCTCTGTGTTTATCCTCTGTGTCGTCTTCTCTTGCTCTCAGCTGTTTATTTCCCTTACTGTGACAATATTTGATGTGTAAATGCGTCGCAATGCGAACTTACAAATTTGTACGATTAGGTTGTACAACAGATGCTGCACTCTCCAACAGAGGCATCCTCAGTCATTGGTTTAAGCTTTGAATATGCAAATGTTTATATACTGGAAACCCGTCAGACTTCAAACGTTTTGCTCCTTCCAGCAGAAAAAAGGCTGCGGTCATCTTGGATTTGATGCTTCCAGTTGAGTAATTATTGACAAGTTTTTTTTGTGGTGGGAAAAAAAACATCCAAAGAAACGTGTCAAACCACTGATACGCCATAATCCATTTCTCCACAGTCTATCTGTATACTCTGTTTCTGTCTAAACTCTCATGCATGACCCTGTCACGCCTGTGAACATTGAGTGACAGTTTGCATATATTGCCTTTCTATTGGTTAGGAGAACTGTTCTGTCCTTAGCTCACTCTTCAAATTGAATTAAACCAATTATTCATCACGATGGCCAAACATGAGCTGCAGACTAGAGTAGACTTCAGCTTTAATATCCCCGAGGGACAAATTGGCTCTCAGACAGCAGTCAATAAATAATAAAAAAAATACACAGCAATGAATAAACCCAGCCATAAACAGAAAGAAGTACAGAGGGACACAAGATAAAGGTATCCTTTGGAGTTTTTGGCAACTAGTGGCGCTAAGGTTGTCATAATACCAGAGTTTTAACCTTCAGTACAATACTAGTTTCCAAAGAAAAAAACAAAAAAACAAAACAATACCTCAATACCACAACACTACAGCACCACAACACAAACAAAACAAAAAAGTCTTGGAACTATTTTTTCAAATTAACAACCTGAACACAGTGCTGGTACAGAAAAAGTCGCGGTCCAATTTCAAGTCTATTTTTTCAAAAGTATGCATTTAATGCAAGGTCGATGCCCAATAAAAAATAAATATATTTATCTACATTTTGCTTCTACATACTTTACATTTTGAGAGCAGCTCTGCTTCGTTTTGTAAGAAGAAGAATTTATTGTAAATAAAATGTCAATGCACTGTTCAGTCGCTTGACGAGCGCTTCATCAGTAAATACACAACTTCAAGCAGGTGCAAACTCTGCTGTGCTGGGTTGCAGCACCAAGTCAAACCAGGCAGCACATGTGGATAAAAAAAAGGGGAAAAAGAGGCGACGTGTCTTCATTGCCTCTGCCAAAAAGGGGTGAAAATAGCGTGTCCGTCCAGATGTGTTCACATCACTGCCAATCGGAGCTGCAGACAATAAATACCTGTGACTACTGTAGATTCATTTGACCCAGGACTGAATGCTGAGTGTACCCTGTCCCATCAAAGAAAAAAGACTATTGTCAGTGAGTGTTAGTAGGTTGTTTTTCAAGTGTAAAAGGTGCTTCATTCCCACAATGTGTGTATTTCACAACTTGGGAATGAGGCTGTACAATAAATCATGTTTGAGCCACCAATCCAAAATGTAATTTTACCACCTGGGAACGAACCTCAACAATCAACAAATGTCTCCAGAACCTCTTACTGCACCTTTTAATGCCGTCATCACTGTTGTCACCAAAACTATCCAGACAAAGCAGCGAGAAGAAGCCAGACAACAGGTAAAAACATAAAACCCTGACAGAAGAACTTTCTTCAACACTCATCTGTTGAGTCTGTTTACAGTTTTACCAGTTAAACTGACTTTATTTGTACAGAAACAGCCACAATGACAGTAGTTTACCATCAGTGAATTTGAGTTCTTTCCCTTCAAACGGCCTTTTAGAGGCCAAAAAGAACCTGTGGAGATTTAAGAGATATTTGATCTCTGTTTCAGTCAGTGGTCTAGACATATTCAGGTGACCTTGACAGTGTGTACTCAGGCGAGTGTGGTATTGTTTGTATCCATGTCCTGTGTGTCCTGCTAAGTTGTCCCTGTGAGGAGACACAAAAGACAAATTTCCTGTGCTGGTGCCACAATAACCTTTTCTTTTATATTCCTCAGAAGCCAATCTTTCTCACATCTGTCGTGAAACGCTGAATCGAGTGCACAGTGGCTTATGAAGGGTCCCGGGGTTATTATTTTTTCTCTTCCTCTCTTTGTGTCATCAATTTTCAGCCTGACCATGTCCACCGGAGCAAGATCATGACTTTACTCAACGAGTCAGACAGAGACCTCTCCTCCTTCCTTCCCTCTCTCCTCCCTCGAGCACAATTTCTCCGTATTTGTCACTCATGACCCTTCATACTCCCCCATATCCTTCCCCACTTCTTCCTCCTTCTCCTCTTCTTCCTCCAACTCGCTGACGTCCTCCAACTGCACCAGCTCCCCGGCAGCCTCCTCTCCGCCGTACAACTTCTACGCCGTGTTGCTGGTGCTCCTGATCTTCTGCGTGGTGTTCGGTAACGTGCTGGTGTGCGTGGCGGTGTCGCGGGAACGCGCTCTGCAGACCACCACCAACTACCTCATCGTCTCGCTGGCTGTGTCCGACCTGCTGCTCGCCACGCTGGTCATGCCCTGGGGCGTCTACCTGGAGGTGTGTGTGCACTTTATTCAGTTTTGGAAAGTAACTAAGTACATTTAGTTCTGTACTTAAGTACAACTTTGAGGTACTTTATTTGAGTACTTTTGCAGGCAAAATATTGTACTTTTTAGCGCACTACATTTATCCATTTATTTGACAGTTTTAGCTACTAGTTACTTTGCAGATTCAGCAAAATCAAAAATACATATTTTTCATTCATCCATTAGATAGTTTTGTGTGACTTGCCAAGTTTTGGAGATACCAGCTGTAGAGATGTCTGCCTTGTTTTTAATATATATTAAAAAAAAAAAACTCACACCAATATCTCTTTTCAGAAATCATGACCCATTAACCTGTTAGGAACTACTTTCTTTCTACACGAAAGTAGTTCTGGTAGATTCTATCACTGAAAGAAAGTAGTTCCAACAATTGTGAAAATAATTGTCAGATTAATCAATAATGAAAATAATTGTTATCTGCAGCCCTACTATTAATGCCACTGAAGCAGTCTCAGTACAGGTCAAAGAAACTTACTGACTGAAATAAAAAATAATAATTTCATTCTGTAGATGACTGAAAATTGCAAACAAAGTCACATGATCAATTAATGTTAGATGGTAAAACACAAATTATTCATTCAGTAAGTTTTATGTAACAGTACACCAATTATCCTTTTCAACTGTGATACTGGTGATGAAATGAAACTTTAATATTCTCTGTGGGTAAACTGGGTCACTTCAGAAGCAAATCATGCAAATGCAATTAAATATTAAAGCGAACCGAGTGATCCAGCATGGTTAATATTAATGTTTCCCCACTAGTGTTACAACATATTAAACTGGCCAAAATAAGCAAAAACGAGTGAATAAATTAAAGTCCTTGGAAGTTAAAATTTAAAGTAAAGGGAAAGTGTACAAAGCAGAATGTCAGTGTGTGTTTGTTTTGTTGAAGGTGGTGGGAGAATGGCGCTTCAGTCTCATCCACTGTGACATCCTCCTCACCCTGGACGTCATGATGTGCACCGCCAGTATCCTCAACCTCTGTGCAATCAGCATCGACAGGTAGATTCTCCCTTCAACTTTACTCTTTACTTCTACTGCACGCTTTAGTTTAATCTCTTTACTGGGCGTCTTTCTTTTTTCTTAATGTGACTCCTCTTCTTTACTGGCCTTGAAACACAGTCTCAACATTTTTCTCTCTTTTCTTACAGTTTATCTCAATTTACAAAACTCTTTCAGCAAGAGAAGAAGTTCTTACAGGGTAGTTTGGGACACATTACAACAGAACTGTACTGTAAACAAGTCTGTTGTAATGTTAGCGTCTAATAAGGGTCTAACAATGGAAAATAATGCACTTTAGTTTACAGTAAGCCAAGATATGATAAGCTTTATTGAGCCCACACTCGAGAAATTCACTTGTTACAGCCATTCAAAGATATAAAGTACAGGTAGAAAAAGAGTGGGTCATAAATGAGTACAAATCAAATAAAAATATAAAAATATGAATTTAAAAAATATACACACAAACTATATACACTACTTGTATAGATATGTGGATATATATGGGAAATTGTACAGGATAATTGCACAAGTGTTGTAATACACACATACATATAATTATTGCCACGTGAAAGAGGATAAATAGCTCAGAGGTACAAAAATTGGAAGTGCAGGATACAGTAGCATTAAAATCACAGGATGGTTTCACAGTATGAAGATATTATTGCACAGGATGTACACCTCTCATATAATATGTCCTATATGACCCTCTAAGAAAGTCTAATTAGGGTCTATCAGTAGGAAATAAAACACGTGAGTTTACACTACAGTTCTGTTGTAATTTGTCCCTAATTACCGTCTAAAAAATCTAATGAGGATCAAACAGTGGGAAATAATATACACTTTAGTTCACAGTACAGTTTTGCTGTAATGTGTCCCTAATTACCATCTAATAAGGGTCTAATAGAGTCTAATACTGTCTAATTAGTTGTGTTTGTTTACTGTCTATTAAAGAACATATTTCTATTTTTGTCTAATCTGATAAATAAGTATGGCTTGTTATGTCTTGTAAATTAAAGTGTGACCATGATCCAGAAGGCAGACCAAAAAAACAAAGGTGACAGTAAATCAATGTGTCATTTCTTTACTTTGTAGTCTCCCTTGATCTTGACGGGTGCAGGTTGGGCTAAATAAAGAAGGGCTATACAAAGGCCTGCCAACACGCGTGCCTGCAATAAAAAAAAAATACCCTCACGTCCACTAGAAACTTTAAAGATGCATCCATCATCCAGTTATCAGAGAGCAGCAGGACAAAAGCCCCACAGACTACAGTCTGTAGTGTTTGTCTTTCAGCAGGTAATGGCAGGTTTCCACTTTGTCTTTTACAATGTCCTCTGCAGTCATTAGTGTTTGTTCTTTGGGGAACAAGTGGACTATGTTTGACAATTTGGCGTTCAACCTGATGCTCTCTTCACGGGTCCAGAGGGAGGTGACCAGACACCCAGCGGGCAGGCCGTCTGCAGCTGTGTCCTAATTACTCTGACAAAGTGACACATTGAGGCTGCACCAACTTAGACTTGTGTGTAATTTGGTGCAATAACTAAGAAAAGTCTAGTCTGATGACTTTGTCGAAGCTGCGGACGATAATATGAATGCTGCAGTCAGAAGGCGTTTTGGCTTCGTGCCTCAGTCATTTAAAATAAAACAGTGATTACAAGGTTAAAGTGCTGACAACTTTAATTTGAGGGTGCTTACATCCACATCAGAACAGCGCAGGAGCTGTCGCCCTTTCTGTACAGTCCTTCAATTGTGGGTGATCGAAAGTAATCGGATAAATTAACATAAACCCAAAAAGTCATCATATTTAGTCTGTCTACTGTATAATTTCTACTGTTGTAATTACATCTGTGTTGCCAACTTTTTCACTAGATTGGCAACTTTTAAGACCCTTTTAATGGTTTTATTTCCCCCCATTACATTGTACATTACAGTACATTGCTTAGCTTCCATGCTGGTGCTGTGCTCAGATTAACCTAAATGGGGGTCGCCCACCATCTACTGTAGGTAATACAAATACCTCATTCAACCCCACATCAAATATTCCAAACTATCCCTTTAACTCCTCTCCTTTGAGAAGAGCCTCCACTATTTCTCAGTATATGAGCTCTCATGTGGCTGTGGCTCTCTGGACTGATTGTGTTCAGCAGCAGAACGATCACTCGATCACTCATCAGCCAGACAGAAATGGCAAATGACCACAAATGTGCAAACCTAATCACTAATCTCCATAGTTTGTCTCATTTAAAATGTATCACGGTGGTTTCTGTCTTGTGAAATCTTCAGTGCGAATGTTGTGGCTGTTCCTTCAGTTTATCTGCAGGACTTTTAGGGCTCTGCTATCGACTAAACTCTTTGATTATGTGACAAAAATGCAGTAAGTTAAAATGTAATATTGTCCTTTTGTCCTAGAAGCTGCTCCATACAGCTACAAAGTAGAAATTTATACCTTTAGAATAAAAAATGTCCTGTTGGACAATTTGTTCTCCTGCACACTACATGTATAATTCCTACAGACTTACTTACTTACTTACTTAAACAATTGTGAGTCAATACTGTTGCTCACTCTCAGTAATGTATATTTTATTTTTAAAAAATGCTCATCCTATCTATCTTTATTTTATCTTTATCTTTTTTATGTGTATTCTATTTCTAGTTCTGTGTTTCTGTTACTTACCTTCTGTTATTTTTATATTGGAGCATTCTAGCCAAAGTTTTTCACACGATTGTACTTATATAACTGGTGTGACAACAAACATCTTGAAAATTCCTGAGGTACTTGTTTGGACCTCTGCACCTGCAACATCCATAAATCTGCATGTTGCAGATTTTGCACTTGAAACAACAAAGACTTTGTGGAAATTGAGTCTTTTGAAAGCTGAGTTGAATCTGAGGCGTCTCGGGTAACTCTGTGCTTGTGTTCATGACCCCCTGTCCGCTGTTGGGATTACGGCAGCTCGGCAGAAGAAGACCACTCGCACCTGCGCTTACAGCAGACCACTCTAATTGGTTCTGACATACTGGCTTGTGTGTGTTTTGTGTCCTTGTGACTGTGAAACAGGCAGTGACAGCTTCTGTCTGTTTGAGAGGAAGCCGGGAATTTGTTTGTCTGCATTCTGTATCAAGTGCCTGAGTTTACTTTAAAATATGTGCGGACATGATGGCAGGATCATACGCTCTGAAAACGCATTAATACGTGTTTACTCTGTATTGATGCTCACATGTTCACATGCAGGCACCACCAGTGAGCGTGTGAGAGGCATTTTAATGTGTTTTCTGTGAGATTTGCATCTTTGTGTGTGTATGTGTGTGTGTGTGTTGTATTGCAGATACACAGCAGTGGCCATGCCGATGCTCTACAACACCAGATACAGTTCCAGGAGGAGGGTGGCAGTGATGATCGCTGTGGTGTGGTTCCTCTCTTTTGCCATCTCCTGCCCTTTGCTGTTTGGACTCAACAACACTGGTAACAGAAACATCTGATCCCTCCTCTCATGTTACTTCACACGTACTTGTTTAGGTGTTAGAAACAGCACGGGTGGCTGCATCAGTATATTCCCTTAAATGACTAAAACATTGCTTTATTGACTTCTTATCAGGGTTAATACTAAAAAATAATTTTTCTAGCTAACAACCTAACACCAAAAACCTTATATGCAACATGTGGATTAATAAAAAGTTATCAATCACATTTGCTCTCATCCACTATGTTCCTGCATATAAGACGTAATTGTAATTGTATCCAAGCATGCACACATCTGAAATACAATTTGTATATGAGCCAGTAGTTTGTTTTTTAACTGTTAAACAAAACAGGCCATTACAACAATGTACCACAGTTCAATCATACCAGCTTTAAGCATCACACACACAGCTGACAGAAGCAGCAGCATCATTAATCAAGTGTACTGATAGAGAGACACCAGCACCAACATACTGAATAACATTAAAAATGACACTTGTACATACAGTAGATTGACATGGCAGCACATAAACCATACACATACACATGCAGATGGCAGTCACATTAACATCAGCATAAAATTCAGTTGTGCCCAGCAAAAACTATACCCAGTAAACAATAATACTGAAATAGGCAGTAGACTACAAGTCGGAAGTAGTATATTAGCTTACTTTCGATGATGACAGCAGGAGACGACGGGGCTTGGTGGTGAACACAGAAATTATTATTCAGTCATTTTTCTTTCAGAGGACAGCAGGGACAGAGTTCAGTCTGTGTGTCACCACTGATGTCCTGATGCCTCTTTTTATCCGACTAGCAGGTGAAAAGAGTCTCAACAGTACAGCTTATTATGGAGAAGGTGACGAGGGCAGGAGGAGACGGTTCATTTTGAGGAACACAGGGGCATGTATGGACCTCAGCAAGTGATGGAAATGATCTGTCCTCTGTGAACTTTCTCCTCAGCTGCTGTACAGGCACATCATGTTCTGTTGTAAAAGTGTGTGCTGACGGGCTCTCTTGTTACCAAAAGGTTTTCGACCGAGGCAAGCAGCAGCTCTTATAAGCCCGAACGTGTCCACCTTCAAATGACCATCACTTGTTGAGGAGAAAGTGGCACAGGTGTTGTTGTCTGGGCTGATGATGACGGCTGAACTTCCTTCCTGCTTCTCACGACGTCTTCTGGTGACAAACTGAAGCAAACTGCAAACAGCAAACTGTTTGGCCATGACTTCAAATGTATAGTTGGTAGAGGGAGGTCACAAACTTATGTTTTCTTTTACAAACAGAAATATATAATAAATTAAAAGGAAATAAGAAGAGACAGATCCGTTGATAGGGTTATAAAAGGATGAAATAGTCAATGTATTTTCTACTGTATGTTGGGTGGGCCAGATTGGTACTTTTTTCAATATTGAGGGGACACAAGCCCCCCAGAGAATGTGTGGTTATTCTGACAGACAGCAACTCAGCAAGTTGCATAACAAATTTTTTCCTGACTTTCCAAGTGGTTGTTCACTTGACAAAATGAGGGACTCCTTAGAAATTCAGTCATTCACCTGGATGGGCCTGGTTTTTTCAGGATGTAGCGGTGCACGCTTCAGCGAGCTCATGTGCGAGCTCCGTGACTGTTATAGGACGTGCTCAGAGTACATGAAATAAAAGTTGGACTGAGTGAGAAAGCAAAGGCTAGTTTTATTTCTTAAGCTTGAAAAACTAGGCAATCTAGAGCGAATAATGCATGCATAAAATATGAGACAAGTTTGTTTGATGTTGTCAAACCTGGCCTGTCAGCCCATTTGGGCAAGATACTTCTCTGATATCATACAGGCTCACATCTTAGTATATTTATATTGTTGGACATAATTAAATCCATCTTGTCAGTATATTTTACACAATTTAGTTGAGGGACATAGTTGGGGGGGGGTTAAACCCAAGTAGTTAGTTTTGTCTTCCACTATAATGTTATGATGGTCAACCTGAGTGTATCTAAGTGTATCTTCGCAAATTAATAATCACAAAAAAAAATTCTGACCTCATCTCTGCTTGAAGGTACAAACAGGCATGAGGTCTTCTGTAGGTTTAATCTAGGGCTTAAGGCAAAGATGAGGTTCAAAACAGCTTTTTTGGTTATGATTTTGCCAGCTTATCTAGAAGGTAACAAGGCAACCCAAATAGGGTGACCAGGTCCCAATAAACCAAAAGAGGGACAAGGGGTGTGTTTGTGAGGGACAAAGTGGGACACCGCCTAACCACCCCCCCCCCCCCCCCCACCCCCCCCCCACCCCCCCGCCAGACAAGATTAAAAAAAAAAAAAAGACTGCAAGTCTTATATGTTTCTCCCTTAATAATAATTATGTATAATAATATTACAATAATAATAATAATTTATTATCAAATATAATATAATATAGGCTAATGTAATATATAATATAATATAATATAATGAAGCTCAACAACAGAGCATAAACAACAACAATTATTGCTGACCGGTATGACAGGGCGTGTTGGACAGTGTGGTAAACTGTAGTCACCTCAGCTGCTGTTACTTTGTCGGCTTCATCGTTTTTTGGTCGGAGAAATGCGTCCATAGACTTTAACATCTCTTTTCGGAAACGCTTTTCTTGTGGGACTCCGTCTGTCGATGTCGTTTAATGTCAAATTTGCCCCCGTGCCCAATAGAGAAGGAACTGTTACAAAGTTGACAATAAACCCTCTCTGAATCCCCCTGGACTTTTTTCACCCACAAGTATTCGCTTTCCCACTCTTTTCTGTAGCTGCATCGTCTCTTCTTGTTTGGCGTCTCCCCCTCCTCCATTTCCAAAGAAGAACGCGCGGTGCGAGTGTCATTCACTAGCTGTCACCTCAGCTGTTGGTAGAGCGGAGAAAATTAGGGGCGGGCCTAAGCGCCGTACGTGCGGTGCTACTATGACAACAACAAACAGCCCAGAGTGCAGGAACATCACCGGCTTCTTCACATTGCTGGGGCCTGAGGGGGATGTTGTGCGGGACATGGTCTCAATTTGCGTGATGCGTGAAAAGAGACAGAAAATGCGTGAAATCACGCGCAAAGCGGGACATCTGGTCACCCTAAACCCAAAGCAAGCTGACAAGAACACACATCAGGCATGAAACACTCTGTGTGACACAGGACGTAAGGCAACGGGCAAAATACCAAGTTTTTAGGGAGTGCTCACAAAATGGCACAGCGAAAACTCATTTGCAAGTCTTCACGAAATAGTCAGTGCTGGAAGCTTGATGGTGTTAGTAACTACTTGCAGGCTGTGCAACATTTGCACTCTATGGTCAGCACTGTCAAGATGGTTGTGCAAACTGGTCACAAATTCAGCTCATGTTTCAATTCCAGTTTAGAGGGCCATGTTGTGATTGTAAAAAGATTCTTGATGCATCTGAATTTATCAAATTAAGCTTTTAAGCTAAGGGGTGTTGGTCAGATTGTATCCACCTGCAGTTGCTCACGCTCAGCCATCCTCACCAAAACTCAAAAAGTAGCTGTTTCATGTTTCACCATATAAGTGGTTCAGCCACAAGGAACGTACAGCTCAGTAAAAAAAATACTTTTAGCTTAAGCTTTGATTTACTGCAATTTTAAAGTACTATATACTATGCAAATAAATTACATGTAATATACTAACAGTTCAACTATTATTACTATTATTACAGGTAATATATTGAATTGTTAATGGTTATTTGGACGTTTATCACCCTGGGCGCACCTGCCATCATAAAGCTTGTCAGCCAAATATGGTTGTGGTTTCCTTTTTTCAAACACTCTGACTTGATAAAGATCTACTATAAGTGCATTGATTCATTATTAAATTTTTATGGCATCGAGTTAGTGTGCAGGCGTTACCTTTTATCTTTTTCACAGTTCTCTGACAGCCTTGAACCTTCACTATGTGTGTTTAGACACTTCAACTCTACTTCAACTTGACTTCTTGAGGGGAAAAACGATTTTGCATTTCAAGACAGAATTTTGGGATTCTCCGCTTCACTTTCATTAAAGACCCTTTTTGCAAATGCGGCATGTACTGTAGAAGCCAGTGGAAAAAAGCATCTTTGGCTTAATCTTTTATTTAACGTCTTTGCTGCTTGGTCATAAATGTGACCCATGGCCTGTTTTTATACCACTGCAAGTTAAGGCTCAAAAAAATCTTTTAATCCCAGCTGATCTGGAAATTGGAGATTGGCTAGTTTAGTACCCAGCTGTTCAGGTGTTTTTTTTTAAATTAGCAGTATTCTAGCATCATGCTTCATGGCTCTCTGCGGCATAATTTTAAAAAAGGTGAGACTCAACTCACTAATAGCAGAGTGCACACTTTCTCATGCACGCACAGCCGCTGCAATATCCTCGTCCATCTGTGCCTGAATTTGATTATCAATCTTTCATGAGGTCGTAAACAAATCCCATACATCTGCTCGGCCAACAAACCTTAGCATGCAGTAAATCCGCACACTTTATACATAAATACTCATTAGCACAGACACACAGAGACCAGTCAGTGACATTTCCATATGTTGTTCTCATCGAGGGAATGACAGGTGACGTCTGCCCTGCAAACAAGTGGGTACACTTAATCCTCGATTCGTTTGTTGTCTCACAAAAGGAGCAGGAGTGAACATGTTCACCAGCTAACCTCTGCCTTAATGAAGGCGGCGTGAGGAGGGACTTAAGCTTTGAATGTGCTCGTACTTGAACTGAAAGGAAACCACTTGAGAATAAGTGGGAAACAAAAAGTGAGAGTTGACATCCAGCGGCCTCAGTTGTCGGTCCAAACACAGCAAGATACAGACTGATGTAAGACGCTGTAAGATTTCCATTCAGTCCATCTGTCAGTGTTTGTGCATGAATGATCAAAATGCATAGACATGCAAATACGTGTTTACTGAAACCCAGTGGAAAAAAACATCACCACAAGGTCGATTTAGTAGCTGTAGCTGTTCTTTAGCTTTAGAACATATCACATGGCCTTCATAAATATCATAAATATCAGCTATATTGGTGAAAATGTCGGGTTCAAAATTCATTCTGGACCCTGTGGACCCCTGGACCATTCTGCTGTGAAAACAATCTCAAGGTCTCAACCCAACATGACATGCCATGTCCCTCCGCCATGTTTCTACAGTAGCCAAGAATCGACAAACTAAACACTGGCTCATTTTGCACAACTTTTACAGCGTCAGTAGGTTCTCTGACACGCTTGGAAGGGGAGGGTGATGGAAGATATTAGCAAGCTCAGCTCATACTTTTCATTAAAACAAGATCTTGGCCATTAAAAATCAGAAACTGTCAAAACTAAAACAAAATCTATTTTCTTCCTCTTCCTCTTCTTCTTCCCTGCATTAGCCAGCCGGGAAGGCACCACGTGCAGCTTTGCCGATCCAGCCTTCGTGGTGTACTCATCTGTGGCCTCCTTCTATGTTCCATTCATCGTAACTTTGCTGGTGTACGCGCAGATCTGCGTGGTGCTGCGCAGACGAGGCAGACGCACCGCCCCCCCGCGCAGACACGGTCTGCACACACAAGGCAGCGCTGAGGCAGGAGAAAGTCATCGACACAGGAAGGTAGAGTCACAAGTTTGGAGGATTTCAGATTCTCCCTGTCCTTGTAAACATTTTGGTTATGATAGATGTTGACCCACTGGCCTGCATCCACTATTGAAAAGTGGAGATATAATAATAATTTACCAACATTTCAACATGAGTCTTCTTCAAGGTATTCTGAAGAAGTCGCCCTCAAGAAGACTGTCATGTCAAAACACTGAGAAATTATTCAAACATTTTTTTGCATCGTGGCTATGAATGTGCAGCTATGTTCATCCACACCTGCATTTCCATCATAAAATGTTTTAAAAATCGTTACGCTACATCTGACATACTGGCACAATCAAATATTCTGTATCAGTTTGTACCAGCTTTTCATTGAAGCCATTTGATGTTTATACTGAGTGAAATATATTTATTGCAAACTTCGGGATCTCCACTACAATATAAAATACAGTTCTGTGTTTTTTAATAATGTTTGGCTTCACCAAAAGAATTTGTAATGACTGGTCTGTTTTTTATTGACTAGGTCAGGTTGGAGACTAAAATGACAATATGAGGTAGTTATTTTAACAATTATACCATATAGAACAACTACTGAACATATGTTTTAATAGTCATATGTAAAGTTAATTTCTTCTAATTTAACATGCCATAAGCGAATACCCCAGCAATCATTTCAATACTGTTATGGTTTGGACATTTTCGTGGTCATTTCCTGTTTTATTTTGTAGTATTGGTTTCCCTTGTGTGTCCTTGTTGCTTTTACTTCCTGTCTTTGTCCTTTTCCCGCCCTTGGTTGATTACTGATTTGGTTCACCTGTTGTCCACCCACCTGTGTTTGATTACCTCCCTGTCTATTTAGTCCCTGTGTTTCTCTTTGTCTTTGTCAGTTCGTCGTGTTGTTTTTTGGTGTTTCTGTCTGCCTGCTGTGCTCCCTGTGTGTTCCGTTTCCATTTGGATTTCTTGATTTTCCGGTTGGATTTATTTTTCCCTTTTTGGTTTTTTTTTGGTTCCTGGATTTACCTGGATTTTGCCATTTTCAGTTTTTGGATCCCTTTGTTTCAAGTAAGCCTGTGTTTGATGTTTCTTTCTGTTTTTTTGATTAAATTTTTTGAAGTCTGCTCCAGTGCCTCAGTCTGCATTTTTGGGTCCAACACCTTTGTATTTTTTAGTGACTGTACACCATACCCTAACAGTACGAACTGACCAAGACAAGATGGACCCAGCAGACCTAGCACTGCTCAATGAGGAGCTAAAGAAGGCTTGCTCTGAGTTTGAGCAATTGGGCTCGACCATTGAAGGGTGCACTGATCTTAAGAGGAGACTTTTTGTTTATTCGCTTATGGAGAGGACTTTTTTATCGAGACCCAGAATTTTGCGTTTTTCACAAATAACCCAGAACCTATCAGTTATTGCTTACTTGAAGCAGGACTTGCAGGCCACACTTGATTCCACGAGTGTGCCTGATTTTGAACTCAGCTTGGACTCAGTTAGCCACCAGCCACCTGCTAAGCTAGCTCCTCAGTCAGCCAGCTCTCTGCCTGAACCTGCCCTGGACTTATTATCTGAGAAGCCCCCCAGACGCAAGCGTAGCTCTCGCCGACGCCATGCTTCTCAGCTGCCCAGCGCCCTCGAACCCCAGTTGCTCAGCGCCCGCGAACCCCAGTTGCCCAGCGCCCTCGAACCCCAGTTGCCCAGCGTCCCCGACCCCAGCTGCCCAGCGTCCCGAACCCAGCTGCCCAGCGTCCCCGAACCCCAGCTGCCCAGCGCCCCGAACCCCAGCTGCCCAGCGTCCCCGAACCCCAGCTGCCCAGCGTCCCCGAACCCCAGCTGCCCAGCGTCCCCGAACCCCAGCTGCCCAGCGTCCCCGAACCCCAGCTGCCCAGCGTCCCCGAACCCCAGCTGCCCAGCGCCCTCGAACCCCAGCTGCCCAGCGCCACGGAGGTTCTGCTGCCCAGCGCCACGGAGGTTCTGCTGCCCAGCGCCTCCGCATCTCCTGTCCCGGTGGGACCGCCGCCACCATTTCCTGTCCCGGTGGGGCCGTCGCCACCACCTCCTGTCCCGGTGGGACTGTCCGCCACCACCTCCTCTTCCCGGTGGGGCCGTCGCCACCACCTCCTGTCCCGGTGGGACTGCCGCCACCACCTCCTCTTCCGGTGGGGCCGTCGCCACTATCTCCAGTCCCAGTGGGACCGCCGCCACCATCTCCTCTTCCGGTGGGGCCGTCGCCATCATCACCTGTCCCGGTGGGACCGCCGCCACCATTTCCTGTTCCGGTGGGGCCGTCGCCACCACCTCCTGTCCCGGTGGGACCGCCGCCACCACCTCCTTCCCGGTGGGACCGCCGCCACCATCTCCTGTCCCGGTGGGACCGCCGCCACCACCTCCTCTTCCGGTGGGGCCGTCGCCATCATCTCCGTCCCGTGGGACCGCCGCCACCATTTCCTGTTCCGGTGGGGCCGCCGCCACCACCTCCTGTCCCGGTGGGACCGCCGCCACCACCTCCTGTCCCGGTGGGGACCGCCGCCACCACCTCCTGTCCCGGTGGGACCGCCGCCACCACCTCCTGTCCCGGTGGGACCGCCGCCACACATCCTCCTGTCCCGGTGGGGACCGCCGCCACCACCTCCTGTCCCGGTGGGACCGCCGCCAGCCACCTCCTCTTCCGGTGGGGCTGTCGCCACCACCTCCTGTCCCGGTGGGACCGCCGCCACCACCTCCTCTTCCGGTGGGACCGCCGCCACTATCTCCAGTCCCGGTGGGGCCGTCGCCACCATCTCCTCTTCCGGTGGGGCCGTCGCCATCATCACCTGTCCCGGTGGGACCGCCGCCACCATCTCCTGTTCCGGTGGGACCGCCGCCACCACCTCCTGTCCCGGTGGGACCGCCGCCACCATCTCCTGTTCCGGTGGGGCCGTCGCCACCACCTCCTGTCCGGTGGGGTCGCCGCAGCCATTCCTGTTTCTGGCTGGGTCACCGCCACCACCTCCTGTCCGATGGGACCGTCGCCACCATCTCCTCTTCCGGTGGGGCCGTCGCCATCATCTCCAGCCTCGGTGGGGTCGCCGCAGCCATATCTGTTCGGCTGGGTCACCGCCACCACCTCCTGTCCCGGTTGGGCCGCAGCTATCATCTCTTCCGGCTGGGCCGCAGCCATGTCCTGTTCAGATGGGGCCGCCGCAGCTATCTTCTTTCCGGCTGGGCTGTCGCCATCATCCCCTGTTCTGGCTGGGTCATCGCCATCGTCTCCTGTCCTGGTTGGGCCGCAGCCTCCTCCTGTTCAGGCTGGGCCGCAGCCTCCTCCTGTTCAGGCTGGGCCGCAGCCTCCTCCGTTAGGCTGGGCCGCAGCTCCTCCTGCTCGTGGGACAGTCGCCGCCTCCTCCTGCTCCGGTGGGACAGTCGCCGCCTCCTCCTGCTCCGGTGGGACAGTCGGCGCCTCCTCCTGCTCCGGTGGGACAGTCGGCGCCTCCTCCTGCTCCGATGGGACCGTCTGCGCCTCCTCCTGGTCTGGTGAGATCATCAGTGACTCTTCCTGCTCCAGCTGGACCGTCGGCGCCTCCCCCTGGTCTGGTGGGACCGTCTGCGCCTCCTCCTGTTCTGGTGAGATCATCAGTGACTCTTCCCACTCTGGCTGGGCTGTCACCGCCGCCGCCGCCACCTCCAGTTCCTGTCTGCTCGGCTGGGCCATCCACGTCGCCGCCGCAGCCTCTTCCTGTTCCTCCTCTGGCTGGGCCGTCCACGTCGCCGCCGCAGCCTCTTCCTGTTCCTGCTCCGACTGGGCCGTCCACATCGCCGCCGCAGCCTCTTCCTGTTCCTGCTCCGGCTGGGCCGTCTTCGCCGCTGCAGCTGCCTCCGGTCTCCCAGGCGTCTCTACATCGGCTGTTGGATGCTACATCATCGTCGTGCCGGCTTCAAGAGGGGACCCGCCTTCGTCTTTGTCAGCGCCGCCAGCCTTCAGATGGAACCCGCCTTCGTCTTTGCCAGCGCCGTTGGCCTCCTGCACGCCTTCCCAAGGGGTCTCGTCTTCGCCAGCGCCGCCGGCCTCCAGAAGGGTCCCACCTTCGTCTTCGCCAGCGCCGCTGGCCTCCAGAAGGGTCCCGCCTTCGTCTTCGCCAGCGCCGCCGGCCTCCAGAAGGGTCCCGCCTTCGTCTTCGCCAGCGCCGCAGGCCTTCAGAAGGGTCCCGCCTTCGCCTGTGGCCTCCTGCTCGGCCCCTTAAGGGGTCTCACCTTCATCTTCGCCAGTGGCCTCCTGCTCGTCCTCCCGATGGGTTCCGCCTTTGTCTGTGGCCTCCTGCTCGTCCTCCCGACGGGTTCCGCCTTCGTCTGTGGCCTCCTGCTCGTCCTCCCGACGGGTTCCGCCTTCGTCTGTGCCTCCTGCTCGTCCTCCCGACGGTTCCGCCTTCGTCATCGTCTGTGGCCTCCTGCTCGTCCTCCGACGGGTCCCGCCTTCGTCTTCGCCTGTGGCCTCCTGCTCGGCCCCCTGAGGAGTCTCGCCTTCGTCTTCGCCTGTGGCCTCCTGCTCGTCCTCCTGATGGGTCTCGCCTTCGTCTTCGCCTGTGGCCTCCTGCTTGTCCTCCTGATGGATCTCGCCTTCGTCTTCGCCTGTGGCCTCCTGCTCGGCCCCCTGAGGGGTCTCGCCTTCGTCTTCGCCTGTGGCCCCCTGAGGGGTCTCGCCATCGCCGCAGGCCTCCTGCTCGGCTCTGCTCCTCTGGGTGGACTCCAGACCGCCCGCCTGAGGTCTCCGGCTCCGCCTCTGCCCTGCCTTCAGGCCGCCCGCCTGAAGTCTCCGGCTCCGCCTCTGCCCTGCCTTCAGGCCGCCCGCCTGAGGTCTCCGGCTCCGCCTCTGCCCTGCCTCCAGGCCGCCCGCCTGAGGTCTCCGGCTCCGCCTCTGCCCTGCCTCCAGGCCGCCCGCCTGAGGTCTTCGGCTCTGCCTCTGCCCGCCCCGCCTCTGCCCTGCCTCCAGGCCGCCCGCCTGAGGTCTCCGGCTCCGCCTCTGCCCTGCCTCCAGGTCGCCCGCCTGAGGTCTCCGGCTCCGCCTCTGCCCTGCCTCCAGGTCGCCCGCCTGAGGTCTCCGGCTCCGCCTCTGCCCTGCCTTCAGGCCGCCGCCTGAGGTCTCCGACTCCGCCTCTGCCCTGTCTTCAGGCTCTCTGCCTGAGGCTTCAACCTGGCCCCTGCCCGTCCACGGGTGAACAGACTTTGGACCCTGTTTTTGTTGTTGCCAGGTTGTGCACCTGAGCATAGTGACGCCTTTGTTTTGTCCCTCCTCCAGACCCCCTCCACCCACCCAGTTCCTTGTAGACCCTTGTGACTTTGTTTTGGACTTGTTTTTGGGACGTCTGGGATCCGTCCCTTAAAGGGGGGGTACTGTTATGGTTTGGACATTTTCGTGGTCATTTCCTGTTTTATTTTGTAGTATTGGTTTCCCTTGTGTGTCCTTGTTGCTTTTACTTCCTGTCTTTGTCCTTTTCCCGCCCTTGGTTGATTACTGATTTGGTTCACCTGTTGTCCACCCACCTGTGTTTGATTACCTCCCTGTCTATTTAGTCCCTGTGTTTCTCTTTGTCTTTGTCAGTTCGTCGTGTTGTTTTTTGGTGTTTCTGTCTGCCTGCTGTGCTCCCTGTGTGTTCCGTTTCCATTTGGATTTCTTGATTTTCCGGTTGGATTTATTTTTCCCTTTTTGGTTTTTTTTTGGTTCCTGGATTTACCTGGATTTTGCCATTTTCAGTTTTTGGATCCCTTTGTTTCAAGTAAGCCTGTGTTTGTTTCTTTCTGTTTTTTTGATTAAATTTTTTGAAGTCTGCTCCAGTGCCTCAGTCTGCATTTTTGGGTCCAACACCTTGTTATTTTTTAGTGACTGTACACCATACCCTAACAAATACTGTGCATAGCACCACTCAGCAAGACATACCAATTAACGTCACTCTTGCCAGTTTAATCCAGCTCTATGTTCAGCGTGCAACAAAGTCCAATATTGAATAGAAAGTAATCACAAGTCATTCACTTTTCAATTACTTTTTTCAAAATATGCCTCTGCTGCTTTAGATTTTTTATATGGTATATTTGGCATGTTTCCTACCCAACATTTTGGCTGTTGATATTTTCAACTATGACTTTCAACTACATGTGAATGCCGCAAAAAAAAAGTCTCCTGATAAAAGTCCCAAACACAGTATTTAAAGTTGTTGAAACAACTGGACAAAAGCAATCAGAAATTGTTGTTGGGTTACTTGCAACAGCAATCCTCTCCTATAGTGTATGTGCTTCATTTGCTCTACAATGCACCTGATCAATAAATTGGCTTTTTAATTAGCTGATTTTAGTTCATCACATTTTTTCATATGTTTTGGTTTAAATGTAACAAAATAATTGAACAAATGTAAGGAATTTTCAGACAATGTATTTTAATCAAAACTTTGAAATTGTCATATATATATTATTAATATAAACTAGAAAGAGCAGAGGTCTCAAAACTGATCCTTGTGGAACACCTTTCTAAAAAATGACTGGATCAGACATGATGTTGCCATGTTTGACGATCTGTGAACAATTAGTCAGATAACTTTAGAATCACTTTGTCACATACAATGACAGCAGTCAGCAAGGTGCTAATGAGAAGAAGGTGCCATCAGAAGCCTTTGTAATGTCTGTTAACAGAGAAAACATGTTAGTTATTGTCCATATATGCTGCCTTCTTCCCTTTTAGAATAAGTGTACACAGCCAGAGGATGTGAAGTTGTGCACCCTGATCCTGAGGCCCACCACCGCTGGCCCACAGCGCAAAGAAGTGGTGAGTTTCTTGTCTCATTTCTTTGATACAGCAACAAAAATGTCCTCTGTCTCTTGACTGTCACTTTCCTGTATTTCTCATACAACGGCCCAATCCCATTGTCACAGACTCACAGACTTGAGTCTGCAAGGGTTTAGGGCTGTTCCACTGACAAGTACTCAAGTCCACAAGCACTCTCTCACTGACTTTTTCAGCCCTTTATGCACACTATCTGTAAGACTGCATTTGAGGGAATTACTCACAGTTCATAGCATTGTAGCATCAAACACAAGTGTTAAAAAAAAAAAAAAGTAAAAAAAAAACATGGGAGGAGCAACTATGACTGTCCAAGAAACAAACAAACAAACAAACTTTAAATGTAAGCGTATGATGCTGTTTTGACAAAAATGAATACATTGATTATTTGAGTGTTTTACATGGTTGATCAGGATCAAAACATTTCAGGACTGAGGCAAATACATCAGGCAATAAAAATAATACAAACAAAATTAAGTAAAACCTCAAATTATAAAGGTAAATACTAATAATAAAAAAGATAAGACATGTTGGCAATACATATGCTAGAATTGATAAAACAGAGTTTTTTTGGGATACATTTTGTTACGTGTTTTAAAAGATATGCTCCAAAGTGCTTTCCCTTTCCTGTTTTTACCATTTGGAGCCCTTGAAGCCTCTCACACTCAAACAATACCAGTGACATCAGCTAGTTTAAGGCTTTAGGAGGGACATCGGGATTTGCTCAACCTGCTGCCTGCCTGAGACTCCTTTCTTTGGCCTCATTTCATCTTTACACCCAAGCATCCATATCTTTATTTGTCCCTTAACACTTGTCTCCTTCACTTTCCTCCTTCCTCCCTCTCTGCGTCAGACCCTGGTAAAGGAGGCGGTGGTCCACCCCCTCGAAGTGGAGCCGGGGCAGTTCCTGCCGCAGACCGAGCAGAGTCTGGCTCCCCCTCCTCCTCCTCCTCCTGCACCCCAAACCTCCTCCCAGTCAGGACAGGCTAGGATCTCCCTGGCCATCTCTGTCGGACCGGCCCCGGTTCTTCCCTCAACCATGACGCGATCAACACTGACGCCTCGCCCCCCCACCCTCGAGGACGGCATGAGGGGCCGTGAAGGATGGAAGGAGCGCAGCGGAGGCAGAGAGAGATGGGGGATCACCAAGGAGCGGGTGAGAGGGAGGTTGTCACAACAGAAGGAGCGGAAGGCGACACAGATGCTCGCTATTGTGCTCGGTGAGCAGAGGGAAGTACAGGCTAATTGATGAGGCATTCGTCTTTTCACCTTGATCACATAATCAGTACACGTTTAGCCTGTCTCACTGTGTGTGTCTGTGTGCACAAACATGCCTACTTTTATGTAAACAAACAAACTAGTCTATATTAATATGTAAACATACCACAGAACAGGCACAATGCCAGAATTTCAGTTTTGGATGAGTCAAAGTAATTTTGGCTTTTAATTACAAAAGTTAATGGTGCTGTTTCCAACTGATAGTCTCGCGAAAATAGAAATAACTGATTATGCTGCTGCAAGGTTTAATAGCCAAGAGTTTGATCTTTTAAAGTATATATTCCCAGCATCATTGAAGAGTAAAAAAAAAACCTTCAAAATGCAGTTTCCCAGTTCTCAGTTATGAGTGATGTGCAGAAAATATATGATCTCCCAGTCATTTACGATTCACTTGTACAAGTGGGTGGGCCAAACAAAATTCAAGCATCTGGATTAAAATCATATCATAAAATACCTTTTGATACATTAACACTGCAGTTAAAGAGGCTTTTTATTTTATTTTCCACCCATTCTAACCCACTTTCTCTGACTGGAGGCCTTGTGTATTGTAAGCTGTGCTCATTACAAGAGCATCAGCAGGAAACACAACAACCTTTGGCTGAATGAGGACAGAAAATCTGTCTGAAAATTCATTGAGAATGACCTCCTGGTAAGCTGATAAAAACTGAAAACAATGAGCCTCTTCTAGATGGAAGGTTTTGAATGCATATTTGGAGAAAATTTTAAGTTTTACTTTTTTCAGCAGGAGAGACTATTAAATCTTGACACCCATCAGTTTTATGGCTTTTGTTATTTATGCCTTTTTGTTTCTCGCCTACCTCATCTAATTTGTGATTTATGTGACTCGGCTGCTGTAACGCTGCATTTGGGATTGATGAAGTCCTCTGTCAGTGTATTGTTTCAGCAGTTTCATGTGCAAATTACAAATACAGAAGCTGGGGGGATGTTTCATTAATTATATCAATGCAAAATTTGTGCCACATACAGGCTCGTTTGCACCAACAAGGGATCAATTTTAAACCTGATTAAATTATGGTTTAACTTTAAATTATGTCGCACCAGAATTTTAAACTCCAATTTAAAATGTGATCCAGTATTAACTTTGAACTGGAGGAGGATTAAGGACAGACTCAACCCGATTGAGATTTATAAGACGTCTCTTCTTTCTTTCACTCCAGCTGATAATTTGGCCAACAAGTTCTTCTCAAAGGAGAAATTAAAGCTTCTCTGCTGAGCCACTTTGAGTATGCTAAGTAGGCTAACTAACTTTTTAGTTAGCTAGCAAAACAATATAATTTTTAAAAAACTATTCAGCTGAGAATCAAACAATATAGCTAACTCTTTTGTACTATTTAGCTTGCTAGCAATGTAACATTAACTTTTTATCAACCTAGCAAACAATATTGGAATACAGATCTTAACCCCTCCCCCTTTTATACTTGCTAGGTCCCAGCAGCACTTCAATTTATTTTTATTTTTCTATTTTTTTATTTAGGTAAGCAAGCATCTTCACATCGATTAAGCTCTATTTAAATATCTAAATTAACTAAACTGAGATTAGCTTTTAATTGTGCAATGGAGGTCGGCTTAATTTTAAATCTGATTTTTTTTTTTTTTTTTTACAAATTATTTTTTGTTGGTGCATTTCAGTCACATAGTGTTAAAACACACAGACACTCATCCTCTGATCCACCTCCTGTCCTTGTTTCCAAGGTGTGTTCATCATCTGCTGGCTGCCTTTCTTCCTGACACACGTGCTGAAGGCCCACTGCAGGAGCTGCTGCATCTCGCCCTCTCTGTACAGCGCCGTCACCTGGCTTGGGTACCTCAACAGCGCCGTCAACCCTGTCATCTACACCACCTTCAACATCGAGTTTCGCAAAGCCTTCATCAAGATCCTGCACTGCTGAAAGCTGGAGAGATGAGATGCATCAGCTGTCAAGACAGAAAAAAAGGCTGAAGTTGGTTTGAGGTGAGAGGTAAAGGAGTAGAGAGGCAGGGAGACAGTAAAGACAAAAAAGCCGAGACAGTTTTAATACACAGGAGAGATTGGGGGGAGGGATGAGACGCTAGATTGAATGATACAAGCTTCCTGGAAAATTAAAGATGACAAAAATGTAACCAGCTGCTCAGACGAGGCTGAAGAAAGACAGGAAACATGGCACACAGAGAGAACGAAAAACAAGCAAAGAAACTACTTGACGATCACAAAACGAGAGTGTGTGACAAGTAAGAGACAGCTACAAGAAACAAACAAGGCTGGAGATATTTATAGAAAACAAGACATGTACTGCGTTGTGTACATGCAAGCTGAAAAGAGGGATATTTGAGGACTGTGGATGTCTCCATAGCATCCCCACAGACGTGAGACTCCCTGAGACATGACTGTTTTTTCCATTGCTTGATTTGTGTCAGGCGTTAGCTGTTGTATTTTCTTGTAATCCTGACAAACAGCATCTTGTTATTTGTACGCATGTGCTCATCTTTTCCGGAGAACTAGAACAAGTCATGGCAAAGAAAAAAAAACTTTGACGAAACAGTCTATTACAAAACCTTTTTTTTTTTTTTTTTTTTTTTTTTTGCCTCTCATGCCTAAGGCTCTGTCATTTTTAACACTTTTTGAAAACCCACTGAAGTTACATCAAAGTGGAGTTATTGATTTGGTGATTGAGCGCACATACGAAATCATCAGGCATTGAAGGGAGCTTTCATCCAATTTAATGTGTACGTTTTTTGCTTTAAATAAGTGTGCATACGTGTAAATACATTTGGTGTTGTAAATAATCATTTTACTGGTCGAGGACAGGAGGGAAGTATTGTATGGACCATTAATAATGATAATATAATAATAAACAGTTTCCTTCATTGCTTATCTTGTGTTGAGAATTCACCATCATCAACTTAATTTATTTGCAATAGGGCTGCAAATAACCATTGTTTTCATTATTGATTGATCTGCCAATTATTTTCTTGATTATAGGGGGTCATGCAATCGCTTCCATGTATGCGTAAGTGCGTGCATGTGTGATCAACGGACCTCCATCTTATCCGCAGCTAATCTCAAATACCACTGGATCCAAAAGGTCAAATGTCAACTTCACTGTGACATCTTAGTGTTCAGCTCTCTATCAATCCTCTGTACTTCTCTGTAAAAATAGTCTGAAGGTGAAAACAGCATGTTTCTCACTGAACCTTATTCACTAGAAGCAGATATGTATAGTGAGAACTTCATTTTTATCCAAAAAAGCTATGGACATGGATGTAAACTGTCACTTGACTTGACAGTTATGGTGGTATTGCAGTAGGTGCTTCACTATCTGTCACCTGGTGGGGACCTGCACTCCACTGAGTGACCTCTCAAATCACTCCCAAAGTTCACCCCAAGTTGCTGAGGAAATAAATGGCACTCAGCTTGTGATGTTCAAACAAAAAAAAACACATTTGAAAAATTCAGAACCAGCTACTCTTTCCAAAAATCATGACCCGGTTACTCAAGATAATTCACAGACCTTGTTGTGAGTAATTTCATGTGGGAACTACTTTTTTTTAGTAGAAAGGACTGTCCCTTTAAGAAACTGAAACCAGCAAATGTTGGACATTTTTGCTCGAAAAATGACTGAAATGAAAAATAGATTGTCAATACAGTTGGCAGTAATCTCAAGGGAGATTTTTCTCTAACCAAGATGCTTAGTAAACATTGTATTTCCAATCAATTCAGTAGAAAAGAATGAATAAATCTGCAAAGAACAAATGACAGTAATGTGCATGACTGAACTGGTTCCAAAATACAAACAATTTACAAATACTTTATTTATAGGATTCTAAAATACTTTTTTTTACTCACCCTCTAGTAAAAAGCACTAAGAAACAGTATTACACACATTTGAAAAGTTGGTATTCAAACAGAGTTCCACATGCACACTGAGGATTTTGGATGAATTGTGTTTTATTTAAATCCTTCATCCTTCTTATCAGTATGGTGCAAAATCTCACCATGGGCTTCTTCCCTGTTTTTTAATACTGAGATTGATTATGTATGTGGTTATGTACATATGTGTGTGTATTTTTCCCAAAAGACTTAGGCAGGTTGTGTTGAATATTTAAAAGATTATTTGGCACCTGGGCCTCTTTAATACCCTCCCCCTCCTTTGATTATCTTAAAACTCATACCCCCAGACACTTGATGCATACAAACTCATGCTTCTGCTGAACACTGGTACAAAGTTGTTTTAATGGCTTTGACTTATTTTACAATCATGTTTATACAGTGATACCTATCAGTACTATTATTAGCATTTCAATTAACCAAAATGATTGACATATGTAGAGATGGAGTATGTGAAATTCCCCCAAAAGTGAAGCCAATCAAACAGTCTATGATTAAAATTAATCCTTTAAAGGGATAGTTTTAGATTTGGAGAAAAGTTACCTGTACAATAATATGGTCAGTACAATAAATAATGAAACTGGAGCCAGGAGACTGTTAGCATAGCTTAGTTTTAAGACTTGAAAGAGGGGAAACAGCTAGCTTGGTGCTCTCTGAAGGTCACATCTGTCTACCAACACCTCTTAAGCTCACTAATAAATACCCTGTAGTTTGGAGTCTCTGCTGACAACAAGACCACAGGAAGTCAGTGTTCCTTACTAAGTCAGTGTTCCTAAGTTAGTGTTCCTTTACCATTTACCATTTTACACTGCGTATATGCAGGTTTTTAAAACACAGCTAAACCCGCTAAAATAAGCAATTGACACTTTTTCATTGCCAGTAGACAAGTTTGACTTTCTGTTTTCTCTCTAATGTGCACTGGAAAGCTGAGACTCACCTATTGTCTGCGCAGGAGAGCAGAGAGAAAGAGGTTTTTAATGTTTAATCTGAATCTCTGAGGGTTGAAGTTTAGTTTCTCTCCTGTGTCGCTGTTTGTACTTTCAGGTATCTGCTTTATTTGACTGTTTAATGTTCGCTTTCAGCTGATGAAAACCAAACATTTCCAGATGTTGCTGCTTCATAGTAAAGATAACAAAACAGGGACATTTATTGTGAAGAATTTATAGTAAATATAATGTTTATCCACCATTCAGACACTACTAAAGACAAGTACATCAACAGTTAAATACTCACCTTCAAGTGGGTGCAGACTGCCCTGCTGGGATGATGCACTGAGTCAAACCAAGCTGCATTTGTATGTAAAAGGAGCAAAAGAGTTGCAGAAGTTACCCATGGAGTGGTAAAACTTTGTTACCTCAACTGATGGGTGAAAATTAGCCACCTGATGTTATGTTTACATCACTGCAGATGTGATCTGGAGCTTATAAATACCCGTGACCACTGCAGAGTCATTTGACCCAGAAGCAAAAGCCGATTGTACCCTTTCCCACCAAAGACAAAAGCCAGATTTCAGTCTGTGTCAGTGATTGTTTTTGACCAATTTAAAACAGGCTTTTGATGTGCTGGTAGGCTGATTGTTTTTACCCTTGGCTAGCTAGGGTAGCTGTTTCCCCTTTTTTCTAGTGTTTATGCTAAGCTAAGCTAACTGGCTTCAGGCTCCAGTTCTACATTTAATGGACAGATGGGACAGTGTTATTAATCCACTTATCTAACTCTTGGCAAGGCAGCAAATGAGCATATCCCTGTAGATGTTAAACTACTCATTTAAAAAGAAAACAGGACAAAACTGTTACGAAAGATTCAAGGACCTAAGAATCAGAAAGTTTGAATGCCACACGAATGGATATAAAAATTTGGTTTACTGCCTGTGAGAGGCAGCTCCCTGAGAATAACTCTGCTGTCCTGTTAATAAACCCCATTGTTGTGCCTCTCTGCACTGGATAAAACAAAGGCTATTAAGTTGCAAACGCTGCTGCACTTCAAGGGCTGATGAACCACGATGAACTCGAGGTCCATCTCTCCCCTGACTGATACCACAGGGAGGAGAAGCTGGCAGAGCTGTGTGCATCTGAGGAGTTCAAATTGGTGCAAGTTGCCTGTCAGACTGATTGGAGTAAACAAGGACTCTGACACCAATACTGGAGCAAATGAAGCCTGTACGCTTTATTTATTCATTCATTCAGTCAGTGTCATGTGCAGGTGGGGAAGATGCAACTCCACACTTGTGTGATAAACAACAAACAGGCAATACTCAGACATTTTTAAAACTTCAGCATAGGAATGTTTGTGTAGTATTATGGATAATTTGTCTTAACAAAACAATCTGACAGAGTAAACAACAAAAGCAACACAACAGCAGTTCACGAAATGGTTTAACAAATGTAGAAGAACATCTAACTGCAAGGAAGTAGAAAACGGACATTTTACAGCAGAAGAGTTGTTTGTACATTTTATTCTCAGTTGATGAAGTGCTCATTTCCTATTGTTGTTTTATTTATGCAGGGCAATATCTGTCTTTTGTTTGGTTGACCACTTTGGTCCAGACTGAAATATCTCAACAACTATTGGATGAACTGTCATGAAATTTTGTATAACATTCATCATCCGTAGAGGACAAACAGCTGATCAACTTACCATGTAGGACTCGTCGTTGCTCATTATTGCTCGTCTTGTACTCCTGCAGAGCTCCTGCATCCTGCCTGAGCTTCCTCATGTCTGTGGAGGTGGAGTTTGGGGAAACAACTTACTTCAACCATAGATCGTAATGTTTTTGTTTTATTTATGTTTTGTCATATTTCACTTGTCTGTTCTGTTAGTGTTTTAGGAAATCATGAGTGTTTTATTTTGATTTATCAATTTTATGAAAAGATTTCAGTTATTTTTTGCTTTTTTTTTTTTGCAAAATGTTTGTTGGTCCTCTATGTTTATCAAGCTGCAGACGCAGTGACACACTTGTCCACAGGTGATGCAGCAGTCATGTCTCCTCCACCATATTTGATCTCTGAGGTGAACTCATCGATGTAACGTAGAAGATGCTGAGTAACACCATGACTGGGGCGCTTTGTCGCTGCCAGCACCTTGCACTGTCTGATGCCGTTATGTGATAGGACGAACAAAATACCCTTGAGAAGACTGGACACACACAGACACACACACATGCACACACACGCACACACAAGTATGCCCCTTCAGATTCATAATAGGAGTATGATTATTGGCTACATATCTTTCAACTATGAGAAATTCAACTCCTTGACTCTGTGTGTGTCTGTCCATGGTGCCATTATGCTTCCCAGTGCTTGTGAGTGGGAGCAATTCAGTGCTGTGGTGTACATTACCCTCTGTTGTTAAACTCTGACCCAAGCCTGCAATTATCTCCATGCATATTTCATAGACGCCCGATGACACGAGTGCACGTATCCGTTACTGACCTGACTGCTGCAGCCTCACCTGTCCTGACCAGAGGAGAAAGATTAAGTTGGAGACGGAAGAAGAGTAGACTAGAGGGACAAGGAGGAAGGTGATGAAGGGGGTGCCATAATGACAGGATTATGTGGTAATTGAGGGGGAGGAGAGTGGTGCATTCGCAAAAGAAGAGGTGAAGATGATGGATTCACAGTGACGGAACAGATATCTTTGGATTAAAGATGCACCAGAGCAAGCGGGCCTTTTCGCTGTCTTGTCACTGACGGTACGGTGATGCATTTCTTTTCCCCACCGAGGTACAAGCTGGTTTAATAAGAGGAGGAGACACATTCGGATGAATAATCCCTCGCATATAAATGAGGCTGACCCATGCAAATCTGTATGGCTGATATTCAGGTGAGAGCACTTGAGGAAATGTTTTGGGTGCACTGATGTGATGAGATGTTGAGATAGAACCAGTCATGGAGGGAGTAGTGTATCAAACAAACACTGTGCTCAATCACAGATGTCTTTTCTGTTAAATCAGCTCCAGTAATATGACTCGTAATACTTATGGGAGTACTATTTGAGACCTTACTTTGCATTTTTTTAATTACATTTATTAGAATTTGCCTCAGAGCAAGCTTGTATTTGGATATTGTCCAAGTCTAATTTCTTTTGGGAAAACCTGTTTACTCCATCCCAAAATTTAAGCTTCACTGCAGTTCTACCAACACAGAGTCATTGCAGGAACGTAGTTGCAACGATACGTTTGTGACTTGTGATGTTGCTGGAACATCACATCAGCACAGTATTGAGTATTGAGCACTTCAGCAGCACGTTATTTTAATTGTCACAGGTATTTTGTCTCAGTGTGTCCATCAGTTTTTGGAAATGATGTGACAGCATCACCAGGATGTCACATGCAATGTCCCTACTAAGACTGGGCTGCTGGAACATAGCTGCAACGTAATGTTTTATTATCACTACAAAGTCACAAGTGAGATGTCATAAGTGAGAAGTCACAATAACAACGTTGCAGGGACACACTGTGTTTGTGGGGAAATATTGCATCTGACATTTGCTTAAAAAGAATCAATTCACAAAACTATTTTTAGGCATTTACTATATTGAATTTTTGCTTGTTAGATATCTTGCCTTGTTGCATCTTATGTCTCGTTATGTCTTGTTATATCTTTTTTGTCTTGTTAGGTTTTTTATGTCTTGTTCAGTCTTGTTACATCTTTTTATGATGTCTTTTGTGTTTTTAACATCTTGTTACATCTTTTACATCTTGTTATGTTTTGTTATATCTTTTTTGTCTTGTGTCTTTTGTGTCTTCAATGTCTTGTGTCTTTTATGTCTTGTTGCCTCTTACATAATCTTTTTTGTAAATAAAACTTAAGTAACAAGCCTGATTTGAAAATGTAAGGAGTAGAAAGTACAGATATTTGTGTTGAAATGTTTGGAGTAAATGTAAAAAGTTGCCAGAAAAGTAAATACTCAAGTAAAGTACAGATACCTGAAAAATCTACTCAATATACCTAAGTACAGACACATTATTCCAAGCTCATGTTTTGTTGCTTGTGTTTTATTTGCAGGACTCATCTGAGGTTTCTGTCCATTTCCCTGTGCCTGCTCTCAGCACAGCCGTGTCTGAAATCCAGCAGACCTTGCCTAGACCAAGACATATATGCTGCTAATCAGAGCCCACAAACTATATATACACCATCATCCCAAAGAACATGAACCCTAACTTTCAACAGACTCTGCACTTCATGACAGCCTCCACCGACTTTACGAGTATGGATCTGCAGGTCCCGACTTCTGATGCACAGCAGCCAGTTGTTGCATCAATCTATCCGTCCCTTGAGCACTGGTCGTCAACGTCTTTTCAAAGTCCAACCAGTCATGAAGTATTGAGCATATCGTCTCTGGTCCCTTCCACAGTCCTCACACTCATGCCTCACTATCAACCTGCAGCCGACGGGAGCTTGTATCCAGAGTCTCCATCTTTTTCTGAACTAACATCAGAGCCGCAACTTCCAAAAAGTTCATCTTCTCCCTCTGGGTCCTCAGAGGCCCAGCATCAAAACACCCTGACTTCACCACTTCCTTGTAGTGATAATCTCCAGGAAGTTCAGCAGAGGAAACCGTCAGATGGAGGCCCGCTGGAGGAGGGCTCAGTAGGTCTCATGTTACCCAAAGATCTCCCTGAAGAAGAGCCAGGTATGGTAATAATTAAGGGGTTTGGTTCAATGTGTTTTGATGAGGCTGAAATGTCAGACCTGATGTGAACACACCATTATGTGTCTGTGCATTTTTTAGTCCAAATTAAGGTGAAGAAATTTAGTTTTTAGCTTAGTTTAATAGTTCAGCAAGTTCAAATACACTGGTGGGGCAGATTTGCACTTGATAACACAATGCATTGTTTCATGTGCTCTCATTGAGAAGGCTGATGATTAATTGAACCTCACTTTTGGACCAAAACAGAGGAAATTAAGAGAAATTAGTGCCTAAACCTGGATCTGATCAGGATGAAACAAGTGCAGTCTGACAATTAAAACTGGACTTTTAATGACTCCGGGTTAAGTACCAGAAGTAAAAAGCCACCATTGCTGAGGTGGGATCTCCCCTGAATGCAAGCTGTCATAAGAAACTTTTTACTTTTACATGTACTTTTTATATAAACTTACTTTTGACAACAATGTCAAGAAAGTCGGGAAGAACCTGCACAGTTTTCGGCTGCTCCAACAGTCGTGTCAAACTTCAACTTTAGAAAATACAGAATGCAAAACACACAAGCCTGTACATCACGAAGAGTGTCCACACACTCTACATAGATTCACTGGGCTTGCAGAGGACAGTGATGTTCACCAGAAGTGGATCAAGAATATTAACAGAAAGGACAGAAAGATCCTGAAAACCTATGAAAATATATATGAATTCATATTTTTTTTATACATATATATTACACAGGACTTAATCACTTATATGTTGTGGAGGCAATCTGTTTTTCCTCTGTTTCTCCATCATTTATTTCTGGCTATTGTCACAACCAAAGACTAACTACTGAGTAAATTTGAAAAATGTTAATATTACTAGTCTAAAAGGTGCCTTCATCAGTGTCTGTCTAACGTATTCAATCCAATTATCCATGCTGTTGCTGTCATCAGGCAACGGCAGACGCAGTGACTAGAAGGGAACCCCAGACCTGTGAATGATCTCCTGATAAGGATAATTTTTACAGAAACCATGAGAAAATGTCATGCAGGTTTGCAAATCTTGGGTTCCCGTCTGGACTACGACCAGCACACACTGAGAGTGCAGACACTACGAATGTGCCACCACAGTAATGGCGGTGCCGCTAGATGGTGGAGCACGCAAGGCGGTTGCCGGATTCGTCTATATGGCGATGTGGAAACACAAGGTTCAGGTGTCAGCAAGAAAGGTGAATTACTTTTTGCCCTTGACATATGACACCCTGCCAGTCAGCTGGGGCCTTTTTGTGGCTGGGGCCCTCATTAATAGGTTAATTGGTGTCTCTAAATTGGAAAGGATAAGCGGTTACAGATAATAGCTGGATGGACACAACATACAGTGTGCTTTAAATGTGAGGATGCTAACAGCATTGATCTAGAGATAGAAATGCTGGGGTGTTGGCCAAGACTCTCAACAACTACAAGACGAATTGAGATGAAGTTTTGAGCAGGTGTTCAGGATCCCCAGAATATGCTGACATTTAGGATTTTGACAGGAATGTTTCGATGTCTGCGGGCTGGATTGCCATGAAATTGGCTATAAAATATTAATGTTTCCCTCAAAATGAATCATAATAAATTATGATCTTCATCTCATACCATCATCAGCTCAAACTTTACATTTGTCCAAGTCTTTGGTCTCTCACCAAATACCTGCAAAAATGACATTCCCAGCATTCTCAGCTTTTTAGAGCTAATTAGCAAATCTCTGTGTTAGCATTTAGCTTAAAGCACCCACTAGCATGGCTGTAGAGAGTCTTATTATTGTTGCTCTTAAAATCAAACATAATGATCTGCCACTATATCTCTGAGGCTGGGTTGCACAAACCAGGATTCATTTTTAAACCAGATTAAGTTATGGTTTAACTTTAAATTATGTTGTTTTTAAAATTTATAAAAGAAAGATTAAATTTAAACCTCTCTGTAAATCTTAGTTTATTTTTTACCCAAACCTAGATTAAATCTAATTATGTTGCACCAAATTTTTAAACTCCAATTTAAAATGTGATCCAGTATTAATTTTAAGCTTACACTTGAGGAAGTTTAACTTTTAAAATGGCTGCCTTTTTCAGACGGTTGAGCAAAACTTTCCTCAACTGGCCCAACCCCAATTGAGTTTTATGATGTTTCTCTTCTTCCTTTTACTTTAGTTGATCTGTTAAAACAGTCTGCTGCCAAGCAGACTCTTTTTTCTGTACTGTGTAATTTTTAATTTTCATTTTAATTCTGCCTTAATGGTCCATCAATTCAGCCAAAAAGTTTTTCTTAAACGAGGAGAAATTAGAGCCTCTCTGCAGAGCAATCATGAGTAGACTAACTAGGCTAACTTAACTTAACTTTTAAGCTAACTTAGTAGACATTTTGTTTTAGCTAGCTAGCAAACAATGTCAGCCTAACGTTTGTTAACCTTTTAGCTATCTAATAAACCTCACTAGGTCTCGGTAGACTCAGATCGATTTGTTAATTTATTTTAATTTGGGTTAGCAAACATCTTCATGCTGATTAAACTTGGTTTTCATCAAGATTCTTAGATTTACTAAACAGAGATTAGCTTCTAATTGTATAACAGAGCTCTACTTGATTTTAAATCTGGATTTACTCATTTTATGCCTACTTTTGCTAAACTCTGGGTAGAGCTAATAAATTCAATTAATCTTTCTTGATGCAACCCAGTCTAAAACTCAGCTGCCACATTTTCAAGCCACATAGCTGAGTGAAAGCAGGCACAATATTGATCAACACACATCAGCCAACACTGAAAATCTGATCTGTGTATACAAATAATTAATCCCTGTGGGTAAATTATTCAATGTGTATCTTAAAACAAAAATACATAGCCAAGAGCTGATCTATTAAAAAGATCAGAAAGTGAAAGATGAAGCAGAAGATGTGAGGTGATATGTTGCTGATAGACTAAACACACTCCCAGGCTCTTTATTCTACACAGACAGACTATACAGTCTGCTCCCCTGGCTGCTCTTGTCTTGTCATCAAGTGATGACTTACAGGGTTTTTATCCTTTATAGTCACAATAATAAACAGCTAAGATTGGGTCCAAGATTTCACCACCTACTCTATAATACAGTGATTATCTGCTCTGCCAGTGTTATAGACACTTCTGCTCCATCCGTTGGTAGTGTCCCATATACAAGCTTTATTTTGCACACTAGGTGTCTTGCCAACATTTTCCTGAAAGATAAATCACTGCAACCATCCCCATAGAATTTTTTTCATTGTGCATTGTTCTCTGACTTCTGGTAATCTATGCAATTTCTTAATGCATGCTATTTTTCAGCCTTTCCTTAGAAAGCAGCCTTAATTTATTGCTTCAACAAAATAACAGAGGAATCCATATGTTCCTGACTCCACTTTACCCTTCTATCCAGAACCCCACTGGGTTCTTATCAGCTCTTAGAAGAGATATATACATTTTTCTCAGAGTTTCTCCAAAACACAGAGTGCTGAAGCAGTCATAACACCATAATGTGGGATAGTGCTGGTGTGCAATCTATTTTATTGCTCTTCGACCTCAAAGTGACCTTTGATACTATTGGTCATAATATTTTTAAGCAGCTCATGGCCACAGAGTTCTCACACCATCCAGATTGGATTGCATCACATCCAACAAATAGAAAAAATTGATTATCTACTCGTGAAAAGGTTTCAGTATTCCCTGAGGTCTGTTCTCGGACCCATGATACTAATTATCCCCCTCAGGTGTGTCATTCATCATTTTAATTGTGCTTTTTTACCAATGCCGTGTCAGCCATGTGGACAGTTTTGTCTGTGTAATGATAATTATTCAGCACAGTTCCAGTTTTGCAAATCCACCCCTGTCCACATCTGCAATGCTGAGAACCAGAACAGGCCTACCCGCATGATTTCTACTTAATAACTCTAACTGTAATCTGATTATGTCTTATTTTTTTGTAACTGTAATGGAATACTTTTTTTTATGTATCCTAATTACGTAATCATGTTACATGTAATCCATTACTCCTCAAGCTTTTGCTTTTGGCAAGGTTGTGCATGGGCAGCACAGCAACTTTCTTGCAAGTTTACTTTGGCCCGTACACCGAAGTGCCATGCAGCATGTTAATCAGTTCTTAGCCTCTTTATTCTTCGAACTAACAAACTCTGCCCTAATCCGATCTGTTTATCTCTTCATGATTTGGCAAGAGTGATAAAAAATCAAATGCTAGTCTCTCTTTTGTGTTGGCCAATCTGCTGTGTCTCAGCTTCAGGCACGTAGTGGAAGATAAACCCAGTTTATCTGCTTATCCTCCATTTTCTTTGAAGGGATAACAATTTTCAGTCTTTTTTTTATCCTGTAAATATGTTGTTATAGCCAGTATGTCACAGTATTTAGCATCAAACTGATAAAAGTTATATAAGGAAAATATCTGTTAGGTGTAGAAGCATAAATTACCATCAAGAATGAATCACTCAAACATTTACCTCAACATCACCGTCAGAATGCTGCCCTGAGTCTGTTTTTTTTTTTTTTTTTTTTTTAATATCAAAAACTAGGGAGAGACTCCACATTCACACCAGCACTCTGTCACCTCAGGTGGCTGTCAGTCAAGCATAAAATTGATTTCAACATTTTTTACCTACAAGGCACTGCATGCAGCTCATGCTTTACCTCATATTATGGATGTGTTCTGTCCTCAGTTCACTCAGGTCCTCTGAACGGAGCCTTTTGATGATCGAGTTTTCAACCGTGTCAGCACAAAGACCTGAGGGCAGCCTGCCTCTAAACGCTGGACTGACCAGCTCAGACTCTTGTTTTCAGAAACTACTTACGACACACCTTTTCTGTCAGGCGTTCTCTTTCCCTGTGAAGTGTTGTAAATATGTTTTGTGTCTAGTCTGTAAATTTACTGTTTTGGTTCACTCTCACTGCTCTCATTGTTTTCAGCTTCACAAGGCAGCTGTTTTCAGCAAAAAACTGCAAAAAACTCATTGTATACTAGCTGCTCGGCACCAAACAGCAGACAGGCACAGTTGAAGAGTCACTGGATTGTTTCTTTGACAGTTTGACAAGTGTAGGTTTAATGTGGAGGCCGTACATCTAGAGTCATTTGGATCAGCTGTTTGCAAGTTCAAACTTGTCTTCACTGCTGTACATGGAAATGTACTCATCACTGAAACAGGTTGCACAACATAAATTAGTTACATGGGGATGAGTTGTCACTAAATATTTGCACCCAGTAGTTAACTAGCTAACTAAGCCAACTGCAAAAGCTACGGTTAGCCTGACTTGCTAACACATATGACCCTTACAGACTGAAGAGTAGACTTGTTTAACAACAATGTTAGAACTACAAGATGGTAATTCATATCTGGTTCCTGAATAATACTTGTTAGTGATTAGTCCAGACCATACTCTCTATAGAGTTTGTCAGTGCAGGTGCAGTCTATGTGAGATTCACCTTCCTGCAAAACAGTCAGCCTGTATGTCAGCAGTAACTAAATGAATACTTGAAGTTACAGCACGTTATTGTCAGAGAAATTGTTGTACATATTGCACAAAACAAGATACGTACTCAGAATTGGGTAAAAACCTACTTCTGACTCAGAAAAGTTTGGAATGGTGCAGCCATTCAAGTCGGAAACTTGGGCAAGATCCATCTAGCCCAAGTTTACAGACATAAAACGCGCACAGTGAACAGTAGCAGAACATTTTCATTTTTAAATAAATGTTGTGATGTGAAACATGCTGTAACAACTTTGAAATTCAGTTGATTTGTTCTCGATAGAAGTCTTTGCAAACATGTGATAGTGTGCTAATCTTTTAAATCAGAAAATCAGATTTTTTTGTAAGTATCGTGGCAACCGTAGGATTTCCTACACGCTTGGAGGGGGAGGGGGAGACGTGTTTGCAATCTGCAAAGTCACTGCTTGATGCCACTAAATCCTACACACTGGCGCTTTAAGCTTAAAATATGTTTTGCTCTCCAGGAATGTTGTTTTTGTTGGTTATGTTACAGACTGTGATGCTACAGTGACTTGTTAACATAATAGTAGTTGATTGGACAGTGTTCTAACAACCAGTTTATTCATTACCACAGAAAAGTCTTTACTAGTTAAGACATTTCTTAAGTTTTAACAGTGAAATCTGATTTAGTGAATCACTAATTTGAAGGTATCCACTAGGTACACTCCACTAGGAAAGACTTTATGCACAAAATGAATTTATGATTAGGTGGTACAGCCCAATCTTCGATTTAAGAATGAAAAAATATAACAAAATCATGTTGTTTTTCAAGCTCAAGGTCTTCTACGTGATTTAAAGATGCATTTATTTGTTTGTTGTATGTATTTGTAGATTCAGATCCTCAAACCTGTTCATCTCGTGAGCTGTTACTGATTGTGTGCTTCCCTATCATCATCAAACTGGTCATCACCTCTGCTCTATTAGGTAAGCTGTTTCATTTGTACCTATCTTCAGACACAATTTACAATGCCCTACAAGTTGAATTCACGGGTAAAAACAGTAAATGAAGCCCTCGTCACACGCCTACTGTTCCTTTTTTTTTTTAAAAAGACAGAAGGTTTGTGTCATTTTATTATCCTGCATCACTCACTGCCACATTTGAAGAAAAACATATTTGAAAGAACATAATACACATTGTTGCACAAATGTCATAAAGTTATAATTTCTATTGTTATACATTAGAATACAACACTGAGTATAATTAAATTAAATATGTATATATATAGAGAGATGCTTACCCAAATTAAAATACATCAAAAATAAATTTCAGTGCTGTCGGAACTCAGTAAGTATAAAAGGGGAAGGACAACCGTTAACTTTTGGATACTTCCTTAACATTACATTGTTTGCTTGGACACTAAGAAAAAAAAACGTATTGTTTGCCGGGTAGCTAAAAGGTTGGGCTAATCAAACGTTAATATTGTTTGCTATGTAGCTAAAAAAAAGTTGATTAGCCCAGTAAGCTTGTTCATGATAGCTCGTCAGAGAAGCTCTAATTTCTAGTTGATAGTTTGCCGAACTATCAACTGGACTGACAGAAAGAGGAGACACATCTTCAGATTTATTTATTTATTTGTTTATTTTAATTATTTTTATTTTATTTGATAGGGACGACAGAGTTCCAAAACAGAGTATGAAACTGATGTGTTGCATGGAGAGTTTATAGCTAATTTTCAGCTCTGTTGGGTTGAGTCTGTCCTTTAACTTTCTTCAAGAAATTTGATTATTTTGTTCAGTCCATCTAAAAAAGGCAGCCATTTTAAAAGTTAAACCTCCTGCAATTAAATTAATCTCCCTTTGGGTAAACACTAAACATATGTTTAAAGAGTGATCTTTCTTAATTTCAAGCTAGTTTCAAAGTTTGGTGCAACATGTTTTAAAGTCAACCCATGATTTAAATGGGTTTGAAAATTAATCCTTGTTGGTGCTACCCACCCTTAGTGTGTCATTTCACTGCTTTTCTCCTTCCTCTTACACCCAGTCAAGTTCCTGGCGTTCCCCTCTGAGTTAAGTGAATCACCTCCTCACTGTGGTGTGAAGGGGAACTGCAGTGTCCCAACTCAGCTGCCTTTTCTGCCCAAGAATCCAGTGAACCAGACAGAGAACATCACAGCAGGTAAAAAATATAACATAATAATTACATAATATAACATAATGACATAACTATTACATTGATTAAGAGCTCTGAGGATTGTAATATTGAAATCATTCTGCTATCTTGGACAGATGATAATTACATATCCATTAGCTGTTATGGCAGTGATGGGCATTAGTTGAAAAGCTTTATCAAGGGAGGGGCTTTACTGGAATGTTACCATAGTCATTCATTCTATTAAATTGCTAATATACTCTGCTAATATGGTCTGCGTAGACAGTTGAAAAGGTAATTCTTACAAATTATTACGTGTGTGTCTTTGGCACTTTACATACTGTGTACATCCCTTCTTATTCGTCGTCTCACACCCAGACTGCCCAGTTCCGGACAGTGATGGCCGGCGTATCGTTGGGGGGACGCTGGCGGCCAAGGACAAGTGGGGATGGCAGGTCAGCATGCACTGGAGAAGGAAACACGTCTGTGGAGGTGCCATCATCTCCCCTCGCTGGGTCATCACTGCAGCTCACTGCTTTGTTGAGTAAGAGGTGGACATGAGAGTAAGACAGATGGGTCATCAGTTGCGGGAGAAAATTATAAAATCAGATACTACATTCTGTTTTCATTTTCACAGTCCTCATCAGCACTGAAAAAATAAATTTGTTTTAACTTAAGAAAGTGTCTGGGGTGCCTTTTGAGTTGACCGAATTTGAAAAATACTACTACTGCTTTTGGCAGTAACTAGACATGTACTGCAACTAATTACTTTTCTCAAATTAATAACGCAATTAGGCCTACTGACAGTTAAATGGGTTTGTGACTTTGTCTCTCCTGAAAACTGCAGAGGACAGCAGACTTAGCAAACAAATGCAGCCTATCCCCATGTGCTCTAATGTCACCCGACCTTGCAGTGGCACAAGGTCAGGCAATGTTGGCTTGTTTTTTATCATAGTGTAATATAAACTGTTCATCATATAATCATTAATTAACTACTGTAGCAAACACTTGGTTAACCAGCTTCTTGTGCGTCTTCTTTTACTAAATCCTTCTGTCTAAACCGCTGGCAATAAAAGTGTAGCTTACACATAAGTACGCTGGTCATTGCTGCCCTCTGGTGGTCAAGAGTACTAATAACTCCTATCAGTGATAATGGGTACAATGATAGATAAAAATAAAAAAAAAAGACAGCCATCACTAAAATCACTAAAATCATATAGCATAAATGAAACAACTACACTAAAATAATATAACTACACTAGAATAATACAACTATTTGTTCATTAGAGAGAGAATTATTTTTATTATTAAAAATAATGCAAAAGTCACTTTCCATAGTAACTAATGACTTTTATAATGCAGTAATTGGTAAAAGTAATTCAATTACTTTTTGAGAGAAGTATCTAGTAACTGTAACTAACTACTAAATATCAGTTACTTGCACAACACACAAGACAGGGTTAAAGGATAAGTTCGGTTTTTTTGACACCTGGACCTTATTGTTAGGATTAAATATGCTCGTAGACTCACCCAGACAATTTTGGTGGAGCTCGGAGCCGTTTTCGAGCAATTTAGATCCAGCCGACGGCGTTTTATTCTCATGCCATAGTAGCGGACGGGGCCAGAAATCGAAGCCCCTAAATTAGACATTATCTGCTGCGAAACTCGCTCATTTCACCTACATGTTATAAATGAATGGCCAGTGTTATCACCATGTCAGCTCAACTTCGTTGTTATGGTCATCCGGGACTTTACGAGGATGGGTAACTTTTGGTGACATTATAGACGTGCGCCGCAGCACCGCAGCTGAGAAGAGACGCTGTTGTTGCTAGGCTACACGGCAACACGGCTATTTTTGTGCAGCATGGCGGAATATTTATCTGATGTAGAAGTGTCTGACGATGACTTTGAGTATAATGGATGCCCGTATCGTTTTGAGCCAGAATACACCGACGAGGAGCTATTTGAAAGGAGGATGCAGAGTAGGGTGACCAGGTCCCAATAAACCAAAAGAGGGACAAGGGGTATGTTTGTGAGGGACAAAGTGGGACACCGCCTGTAGCTGCATCGTCTCTTCTTGTTTGGCGTCTCCCCCTCCTCCATTTCCAAAGAAGAACGCGCGATGCGAGTGTCATTCACTAGCTGTCACCTCAGCTGTTGGTAGCGCAGAGAAAATTAGGGGCGGACCTAAACGCCGTACGTGCGGTGCTACTATGACAACAACAAACAGCCCAGAGTGCAGTAACATCACCGGCTTCTCATTGCTGGGGCCTGAGGGGGATGTTGTGCGGGACATGGTCTCAATTTGCGTGATGCGTGAAAAGAGACAGAAAATGCGTGAAATCACGCGCAAAGCGGGACATCTGGTCACCCTAATGCAGAGGGAAAGAGCCGAACAGCTGGCCAGAGAACGAGCAACCACTGCACGTCCACGAATGGGGGCTAACTGGTGGTGTTGTTGTGGACATTGCACGAGTTTCACAGCAGATAAAGTCTAATTTAGGGGCTTCGATTTCTGGCCCCGTCCGCTACTATGGCATGAGAAAAAACGCCGTCGGATGGATCTAAATTGCTCGAAAACGGCTCCGAGCTCCACCAAAATTGTCTGGGTGAGTCTACGAGCGTATTTAATCATAACAATAAGGTCCAGGTGTCAAAAAACCGAACTTATCCTTTAAGGTAATTTTGGTAATTTTTTTTTTTTTTTTGGCTTTTCTAGTCAAATAAACTTGATATAAATTCAGCTGTACTTGAGAAAACATGTTCAATAAGCTTAAGATATTAAGCTGAACCAACAACTCTTCAGTCACAGTGAAGAACACTGCAAATAAATTTGATTTCCTTTTTACATTTTCTCAGTTTGAAGAGTCAATTCTTCTTTCAGCTCCAGCTGCCCCTAAGCTACATTGTTCCAGTGTTGGCACAAAAACAAGACAGAAAAGAAGATAGTTTTAATCATATATGTTTTCTTCAGACTATAAAAAAGAAAGGTCTCAGGAAAGTTTTGACTCTCACGCAAAGCATGCTGGGAAGTCTGCTCATATGCTGATCATGTTTCTTTAGAAACTTAATTTAATGGGTTGATCAGACTCTGTATGGTACAACAGGTCGAAAGAACTCATGTTTATAACTTCTCAAGTGTTTGGAAAATAAAATTTATATTTACATTAAAGGGACAGTTCACCACAAAATCAAAAATGCAGATTTTTCCTCTGATCTGTAGTGCTATTTATCCATCTAGATTAGATTATATTAGATTAGGTGTTTGCAGCTGAGTTTTTGAACTATTGGCTGTAGAAATGTCTGGTTTTTCCCCCACTTTAATGGAGGTAAATGGCACTTGGCTGGCAGTGCACAAAGCACCACAAAAATACATTTGAAAAAATGTGAGTTAATTCCTTGTTTTGATTTAATCAGACTTAAGTTGAAAGCAGCCACAAGAGTAATTGAAAGCAATTTAATATCCCCATCAGTGTGTTTTGCATTCAGAACAGCAGACTTTTCCCAAACATCACAGATGTAGGTTTGTCTACAGGGGCTCCCTATTACCTTATAACATTTAATTTGGATTTTGAGTGCACGGTTCACAGTCTTTTTGCACACCACTACAAACTATAAACAGCTCATTAAATTGTCTTGTGGTGTGGGAGTTTTAAAGTAATTTCAATTACACCCTATCATTGTAATAATAATGCTGTAGTCATATTGTTTTGAGTATTATCAGTAGCATTTTCTCCCTGCTAAGAACTCAAAATGCTGTTTAAACACTGTTGATACCTCTATATCTGCTGAAGAGCCAGTTTTGGCTGATAATACAATAATGTACCTATTAAAGATCAAGGTGTAGTGGATACGTCTACCCAGAAACTTAGGCTGATCTCTTCATCTACAATGGAACTCTGATCAGAGAGTGACACGGGAACAGGGATCTCAACTTCTTTGACTTTAATGCGGACGACACACAGTGCCATAATCTTGAACAGTCATATGGTCTCTGCAATCATAAATCACAATATACAACACAATGCGTCAGTACACAGAAAGCACTGAGTTAAAACAGCTATATGCAATATTACATACAACATAAAGCTACTGGCATTTACACACTAGTCCAGCAACAATAATAAGGCAAAACAAGGATCTGAACATACATCACAGCATTAAACACCGGATTAACCCTTTGACAGTAAATTACATGTATTAGCACGCACATACTATTAACAAGCCAAATTATAGAAGCATACATACTTCAGGATTAATGATTCAGCCTTTGCATAGTGAACGCTAGCATTAACATAAACATCAGGACACTATAATTATTTATGGCATGCTATGTCAGTTAACCAATAAACAGATGAGCATGAAGCCTTATAAACATCACAACATGTGTAACTAAGGAACAACAACCTTAAAATTACCTAACCACTCATTTTAGCCAACTTACTTTGTTCATCCACACATATGCTGCTCAGATGCCGACAGTCCAGACCAGAGTGAAAAACACTACGGTGAGCACACGTAGCGGACCCTTTGGACCGCCCCCATATCAGTCCTACTCACTGCCTGACCAAAATTACCAGCTTTGCCCTATGGACTAGCACCACCTGCTGGCGAAAACGGGGAATTCAGAACAGCCGCCCCCATAATGGAACATCCATTATGCAAGGTCCATGAATTCCTGGTCGTAGTCTTGGAGTCAGCTGGCTCAGTCGTCTGGTATCGCTGGCAGTCGAACCAATCGGGCCACAGGACGCAGGTAGGTCCGCCCGTTGACCTGAACTTCAGCTGATCTTATGCATCCATCGGGGCTGGCATTGACCTTGACGACCTTCCCCACAGGCCAAGAACCACGTGGCAACTGTGGATCCACAATCATTACCACAGAATCCAAGGCTATGTTTTCAGCTGGTTGCTGCCATTTGTGCCGGGCCTGAAGCGTGGGTAGATAGCTCTTTATGAACTGGGACCAAAAGTGATCCACCATGGTCTGACTATGTTGCCATCGCCTTTTCGTGACAGAGGTTGGTGCGTAGGTCACTTGGGGCAAGGAGGCGTCCCGCCGCCCCATCAGCAACATGCTTGGTGTAACAGGATCTGGGTCTGCAATGTCAGAGGTGACATATCCAAGTGGTTTTGCGTTGAGGATACCTTCCACCTCAATGAGGAGGGTAAGTAGAACCTCTTCTGGTAGAGCTTCGGTCCCAATCACCACCCGGAGAGCATTTTTGATGGAGCGGATTTCACGCTCCCACGTGCCTCCAAAATGAGGTGCCCCTGGTGGATTGAATTGGAATTTGATTTGATACTTTGCCAGACTGTCACGTAGTTGTGGCTCCATAGCAGCAAAGGCCTCCTTTAACTCCCTCTCAGCTCCACGGAAGTTTGTTCCTTGGTCTGACAGCAGTTCAGAAGGAGTACCCCGTCGGGAGATGAAACGTCGGAGTGCTAGGAGGAATGCATCTACATTGAGGCTGGGGATCAAATCTAGGTGGATGCACTTAGTCGTTAGACATTTGAAGATCAGCCCCCATCGTTTTTCATGGCGACGCCCTATCTTCACCAAGTAGGGTCCGAAGCAATCAACTCCTGTGGAGAAAAACGGAGGCTGGAAGAGTCTCAGACGGGCAGGTGGCAGGTCCGCCATTACTGGCACCTTGGGCTGTCCTCTCCATCTCTGGCATCCTATGCAGATCCTCTGATACTGCTTTATGGCCTGCCGCCCTCATAGAATCCAGTACTGTCTCCTAAGCTCAGCAAACACTCTATCAGGCCCAGATGCATCAGTTGGGAATCTACTGCTTTGATGAGCAAAATTGTCATTGGGTGTTTATAGTCCAAAACAATGGGATGGACATCAATGTTGGGATTATCCAAGCGCCGTAAACGCCCTCCAACACGGATGAGACCAGTGGCTGTATCCATCTCAGGAGACAACATCTTCAACCTGCTGCTGGGGGATACCGGTTTACCAGCCTTGAGAGCTTTAAGCTCATCTGGGAAGCTGTCAGCTTGGGAGGTCTGTAGAAGGTGGATTTCGGCATCATGGAGATTTGCTTGAGGGGAACTAGTATTGGGTATGGCCGCCCCATTCAAGGACTGATGAGTGTCCTTTACAAGATCTGCCCAGGTAGTGTACTGTGCAAAGGTGGCTGGTAGTATGGTCGGAGCTGTTTGAGTGAGTCCACAGAAGGTGCCCTTCTTCAGCTCGTCTGACCCTTCTGGCCTTTGAACACTTGGCAGCTTCGGCCACTGCTCTGGATGACATCTCAAAAAAGGGGGTCCATGGATCCACCGGTTGGGGACTGCCAGCTCAGCCAACATCTTGCCCCTCGTCGCATCATCAGCGGGATTATTCGCTGAGTCAACATACCTCCATTCACAAAGCTGAGTGAGCTCCTGTATCTCAGCGATTCTGGTTCCGACGAACACTTTGAATCTGCAAGACTCAGACTTCAGCCAGGACAAAACAGTTGTTGAATCTGTCCAGAGGCAGGTTCTGCGAATGGGCAGCGTGAGCTCCTTGTGTAGGAGGGAGGAGAGTTGGGCTCCAGTTAGTGCTCCACACAACTCTAATCGTGGCATCGACAGTTGTTTTCTAGGAGCAACCCTGGACCGTGCCATTACAAAGGCAACATGGATCTTGCCTTCACTTTCCATTGTCAGATAGGCCACTGAGCCATAGGCTTGCTCCGATGCGTCGCAAAACACATGTAAGCTGTATGTAGTAGCATCAGGATTCATCTCTGGTGAGGCATACATCCGTGGTAGGGTGATATTACTCAGGATTAGTAGCTCTTTCTCCCATGTGGTCCAAGCATCCAGGAGGTCAGGAGGGAGATTTGGATCATCCCAGTCCCTTTTCTTTGCCCATAGTTGCTGGATGAGGACCTTTGCGCGAGTGGTAAAGGGGATGATCACACCCAAAGGGTCATACTGGGTGGCCAGAACCCGGTACATGTTGCGCAGTGTGGGAGGTGACTCTTCCACAGGTCTGACTTTATAGCCAAGCTTGTCTGATATGCAGTGCCAGTTAAGGCCCAAAGCATGTTCTTGGGGTTCACTATGCTTCTCCAAGAGCCACAGTTCATTGCTTTCAGATCTGGCATCAGTTGGAAGATGGGACACTGCTGTTTGGTCGTTACTTGCCCATTGTCTTATATCAAACCCTCCAGATGACAATAGGTCGCGCAACTTATCCACGAAAGACTTTGCCTCAGTAGCACTTGGAAAGCTCCTGAGGCAGTTGTCAACATAAAATGACTCCTCCAGAGCTTGCATGATGTCTTCATTTCCATTTATATGGTCCTGCACATGTTTATGCAGCGCAAACGTTGCGCAGCAGGGGCTGCTTGTAGTCCCAAATGGCAGGACCTGCCACTGGTAAACATCTGGTGGGTCATCTCTCCTCAGGTTCCTCCAAACAAACCTCACGAGGGCTTGGTCTTCAGGTAGCAGGCATACCTGATGAAACATTGCCTTAATGTCTCCACTCACTGCCATGGCATACTGTCGAAATCGCAGAAGTACACCAAGGAGTGATGGCCCAAGTGTTGGACCCGGCAGCAGCTGGTCGTTGAGGGAGAGCCCTTGATATGAGAATGAGCAATTGAATACCAGCCGAGGTTTTCCATTATGCTCAACAAGGTGGTGAGGGATGAACCACGACTCACGCGTTTCAGCAGCCTCCTCAATACTGATCCTTTTGATGCACCCGCCATCAAGCAGCTTCTTCATTTGCTCCTCATAGATGTTAGCCTTAACAGGATCTTTCACCAGCCGTCTTTCAGTACTGCGAAGAGTTGGCATCACAGCGTCAACTGTTGCCTTCAGTAAGGGGGCTTCCTTGAGGCGAGGAAGTGGCGTTGCATACCTTGTGGTACCTCCGACCTTTACTCTTGTAGTGTGCTGCTCCAGGAGACTGATAACTTCCTGATCTTGACGGGAACGGGTTACAAGCTTTTCACTCCTGAATGGCAAGACATCTATCTGCCAAAGGCGTTGCACATGCTGATAGATGTCATCTGGGTTTGGCCTGATGGAAGTGAAGTAGCAACTAGTAGAGACTTGATGTGGTGTAAGACCGTCTGGTCCTTGAAGCGCCCAGCCAAGCTCTGTGAGAACCGCTGCTGGACCACCCTTTGGGTTGATACGGACCGGTTCCTTCGCCACGATCAGATGAGCATTGTCTGATCCAATGAGCAAAAGCGGCTGAACTCTTTCAAAGGGCTCGATTGGTATCCCTCTAAGATGTTGGTAGCGCTTCTGCAACAGGGGCACTGGATATGACTGCTCAGCAAGAGCTAAGTGGCTAGCTGAAAAGGCACTGCGAATGAAATGTCTCTTGCCTGGATGCATGATGGACGATACGTGAAAATCAACTGATGCTCCACTGAGCTGAGCTACATCGTGACGGATCGTCCTCAGTGACATGGACTCAGCTCGACCTACTAAACCAAGCTGATGTGTTGCTTGAGTAAGTATGATGGTACGTTCTGCGCCATCATCTAATATGGCATGGGTGTGTAGGGACTTGTTACCGTTCCTTATTATGACTGGAACAACCTTCAGGTAAACACCTGCACCCTGCTTAGTAAGGGTGATGGAGGTTCTCTGAAGTGGCGTGATGAGGTACACCCCTGGACTGGGCTTTGCAATGATGTGTAAGACTCGCAGGTGGATTTCCTGACATTCACCACAAGCCTTCTTGAGTGTGCAGGCATCAGGTCGGTGGCTAGTGCGGCCGCACTTCCGACATCTCTTTCCTTCTGCAATCCAGGTCTCTATCTGATCAGCAGTCTGTGTAGTAATGGCTGAGCACTGTGAAAGATAGTGGTTAGTGCCCTTACAGAAAAGACAGAGTTTGGCTGCTTTCTTTGACTTTGGATTGGAAGGAACTGATTGTGTTCGTGGAACAGGCTCAGCTGTAGAGGTGTCACTTCCGTGATAGATCGCCACTGGTGGTTGGTTCCTTGGTTTCTGCATGGGCTTGCCCCCCTTTCCAGTGGATGACCTCTCAGGTTGGGTCCGTTGAGCCATTTTGGAAGATAACCTTTGCACTTCAGCCTTAACTCTTAACCACTCTGCAAAGTCCCGAAGGTTGTATGGGTTGAGACTGTATGTCTGCAGACGACCACGTGCTTGAAGGTGTTCAATGAAACTGTCCCGCAGATACTTAGGAAGCTTACTCAAGAGTCTATCCACGTGACCGGTTGACATAAGCTCCAGTCCATTTGGGCCTTCCAGCGAAGTGAGCATCCCTACTAGTAGGTCAACTCGGAGGGCGAAGCTCTGGAATGCCTTTGAATCTCCTGCCTTGATGTCAGGGGAATTCAGAATGGATGCAATTTCTCCTTGTGCGAGCTGATGCGGTTGCCCATATTGTCGCTGTAAGGCTTGCATAGCTGCTGCATATGGCTGGAGGTGGTGGCGACATGCTTGAGCGATTAGGCGTGCTTCTTCTAGCACCAGTTGTTCCATAAGGACTCGATATTTATAGTGTTCTGACAGTTCAGTGTGTGGAGTCAGCAAATAGTCTAGCGCCATCTTCAGATCTGTGAATTCCTTCTCACTATCATGCACCAGCTTGGGCAAGGCTGGCACTGGGACAGGCTGAGTGGGGAATGGAGGCACAGCCGAGAATTGCTGAGGGACCGTTTGATGTGACACTGGCTGGAAAGCTAATGGGTTATATACAGGATACCCTGGCTGGTAGCTTATTGGCACCGGTGGGGGCTGAAGAACCACCGATGTTGAGGGGTAGGTGTGAGAGGGCTGACCCACAGTCACAGGTAGGGTCTGATACAGGGGTAGCAGACCTGAGGATGCCTGCTGATGCACTTGTAGTGGTTGGTGCTGAGGAGTGGAAACTGGAACAGTTCCTTGTAGGCTCGGGTATGCTGGCATAAACTGACTAGAAGCAGGCAAGTGTGATGGATAAGCTGCAGCAGTTGCTAACAGTTGATTTGTGCCCTGTCCAACTGTTGCTGCAGGGGGGTAGGAGAGTGGTGCTCCTGACTGTATGGACACTGACTGGGTTGGCATACTAAATGGTGGCTGAAGAATTTGCTGATGGGTACTCATCAACGGGTGAGCACCTGTGTACCCAGTTATTGGTGTTTGAGTGACAGTAGGCTGCACCAAGCTAGAGCCAACAACTGGTGGGGCAGAGGAAATGGGACCGATGGTTGACAGTAGTGTTGATGGCACAGTTGGTAGCGAGGTGGATGGTGCTATATAGCCTATTGATGTCACTGGTTGCTGGACATGAATCTGTGTTGGCCCTAATGGTCCCAGTACAGATGCAGACGACTGTACTGTTGTGGTGGGTGCTGCACTGATGATGGGTGATGATGTATGGGCGTAAACAGACATGGGTGCTGCACTGTGGTTTTGGGAGCTTTGGGGAAGATCACAAAAGCTGGCATTATGTACCGACGGAGATCCACTTGACAGGTCCTCCTCAGAAGCTATGTTGTCCTCATGCTCTCCTATTGATGAAGGTGGTCCGAGCTCCAGACGTACACCCCGCTGGTTAGAGAGAGTAGCTGATTCCAGTCCTTCTGCCTCCTCACTTGAACACCGTATCAGACCCTGTGAGTGCCCGAGCATGGTATGAAGCTGGTCATCTGTTGTAGAGGATATGGTCTGGCCACTAGATAACCGCAGCTCCGGATTGCTGGCACTAAGAGGTTTGGACGCTGTCAAAGACTGTGGCAGGTTCACCTGATAATCTTGCAGATGGGATGGAAGATGCCTACTCCGTCTCTGGCCTGATGTTGTATCTGGGGCTGCTGTTGCTCCCTGCTCTGCCATGTTGTAACCACTGCAGGTGAAGAAGCTCCGGCTCGAAGGACCAATATTAAAGATCAAGGTGTAGTGGATACGTCTACCCAGAAACTTAGGCTGATCTCTTCATCTACAATGGAACTCTGATCAGAGAGTGACACGGGAACAGGGATCTCAACTTCTTTGACTTTAATGCGGACGACACACAGTGCCATAATCTTGAACAGTCATATGGTCTCTGCAATCATAAATCACAATATACAACACAATGCGTCAGTACACAGAAAGCACTGAGTTAAAACAGCTATATGCAATATTACATACAACATAAAGCTACTGGCATTTACACACTAGTCCAGCAACAATAATAAGGCAAAACAAGGATCTGAACATACATCACAGCATTAAACACCGGATTAACCCTTTGACAGTAAATTACATGTATTAGCACGCACATACTATTAACAAGCCAAATTATAGAAGCATACATACTTCAGGATTAATGATTCAGCCTTTGCATAGTGAACGCTAGCATTAACATAAACATCAGGACACTATAATTATTTATGGCATGCTATGTCAGTTAACCAATAAACAGATGAGCATGAAGCCTTATAAACATCACAACATGTGTAACTAAGGAACAACAACCTTAAAATTACCTAACCACTCATTTTAGCCAACTTACTTTGTTCATCCACACATATGCTGCTCAGATGCCGACAGTCCAGACCAGAGTGAAAAACACTACGGTGAGCACACGTAGCGGACCCTTTGGACCGCCCCCATATCAGTCCTACTCACTGCCTGACCAAAATTACCAGCTTTGCCCTATGGACTAGCACCACCTGCTGGCGAAAACGGGGAATTCAGAACAGTACCTTTTCCATTGTAATAGATAATAAAGAGTGTACGCTTGGCAGGCAAAAATTAATAAGACAGGCATTGATCATTTCACACTGTGGCTACCAAACTTGACCTGAGACCACAAACTTCTGCTGCTGTTTCTCTGCAGGAACAACATGCTTGAGGTGGCTGACTGGCTGGTGGTGGTGGACACAGTCAACATCGCCGACAGCTCTCTGGGGAAACGTTACAGAGCGCTGCAGGTCCTCTACCACCCTCGTTTCAACAGATACAACAACGACTATGATGTGGGCCTGCTGCGCACCATCACTGACATGGACATGATAGGTAAGAGGAGGTGGCTCCATCTGTCGGCTGGACAAGGCAAAAACACATCATGTACCTTTTCACACTTAATAAATTCTGTAGGCAATTGCACTTTACATGTAAAAAGCAGACTGCAAAATGGGCCTTGCTTGAAAGAAATTTTTCATTTTAATGATAGGGTCTTAAATTTGTATTTTAAAGAACACAGGACAGTTAAAAACTATTGAAAATGTGCTAATGGTTACCCTGAAATGGCAAGTATTACTGTATTACTCCTGAAATCCATTATTCTGTTCACTTTATAATGTTTGGGCACTAACATGCTTCAAAAAAGTTTAAAAAAAAAAAAATTACAATCAAGGTGCAATGCCAACTTCCTAAAGCTGAGTAGTTACTTGGAAATCTGTTGAGTGTTTTTAAAGCAAAGTTAATGTCAAATAAAATAATATTGTATGCATATAATAAGTATATAATATTATAAAATTTAATATAATAAGTAAATAAGCAAATTTTTATGCATCCACATCAGCAACAGCCGTGCCCAGAGGCATTATGTTTTCAGGTCGTCCAACCGTCCCACTGCCTTGAGGGAATTTCTTCAAACTTGGCACAATTGTCCACTTGGACTCAAGAATGAAGTAGTGATTTTGGTGATCAAAGGGTCAAGGTCACTGTGACCTCAAATCCATCACATTCTTGCGAACACTATCGCTGAGGAACATCTGTGTGTTGTGGTGTAACACAACAGAGAGGCACCATTAAAGTATAATATAAAGCTTCCATCATTTATCCTTTAATCCCTCAAAAAGAAAGTGTGCCTTCATTGTACCTCTTTCCTCAGACTGAGATTCATTCTCAGCATTCCACCATGAAAAATGTTTAATTTTAATGATTTATTATTTAATCATCCATTTTTGTATATAGTTTGTAACTACAACTATTATACAAGCCTGTGTTGAAAAATTATCCACAAAGTAAATTAACCTTGTAAAGGTAAGATAAGATAATCCTTTATTCGTCCCGCAAAAATAGACTACACACAAATTAAATAAATAAATAAATAAAACAACAACAAAAAATGAGCATTTAAAAATACTCAGAAAACAAAAATACGCAGAAACAAAAGGACAAAATCCTCTGTAGGAATGTTACATACTTGTGAAGAAAGCAGGAGACAGGCATTTTATCGGCTCTCATAACCATAATACCCGTGATAATCTTTATGTCTTTATTGCTTTTCTGATAAATGTGTAATTATGTTACAATCTGATTACTGTGGGCCGTTTGTAGATGGGGTGCGACCGGTCTGTTTACCCAGCCCGAGTGAGTCCTTTCCTCCTGGAGCGGCCTGCTGGATCACAGGCTGGGGATATATTCATGAAGGAGGTGCGATTCACTGACACAAACCCTCTGATTGTGCTTTATTTACCTGACAGCACCTTCTTCTGTCACAGGTGTACCATTATTAGTCCCTTTTCAATGTTAAAATTATTGTTGTCACTGCTTTTTCTCAAGAAACTATAAAGAATAGCTTTACAACATGCAAACATTAGGAGCAACAGTTGACAAAAATTTTGAATCCTGAAGGAAAATTTTTTTTTTTTTCAATTTAAAAAGATATATTATACAATTTCTTGTCATTTGGTTAGTTTCTTACACTTTCTTTCTTGCATTTGAAAAGTTCTGATACAAAAAATACTTGTAAGAAGTACATTTACATGATGACACGAAGTGAAAATCAGACCTTATCCTTGTGAGTTGCTCCTGTGGGGCCCTCTGGGAGCCACAAGGCCTGAAACAGCTGCTTTATTTGTGAGCTCTTAGGCTTGTTGGCTTCTGCCTGTCTGAGTGATTTTAGACAAATTAAAAGGCTTTTCTTAACCTCCCTTTGATTCATACAGTTACATCACATTTACTGCCCTGTTTTCTCTTTTGCTCCTTTCTCTTCTCTTCGTCAGGATTTGTGTCAGATGAGCTAAGGCAGGCTCAGGTCAATGTAATTGCTCAATCTGTCTGCTCCCACTCAAGCGTCTACGGTGTGTACCTAACTCCTCGGATGATTTGTGCTGGCACCATGGAAGGAGGAGTGGACACCTGCCAGGTACACACCCACTGATATAAAATCTCCACATAAACCTAACTGATACAAGTTTATGGAGCATATATCTTAACTTTTCAATAGATAACCTCAGCCGAACTTGCATCAGTCTCACTTTATCATTAAACATGCAAACATTGTTTAAAACTTGGGGCCGTTGTACAGCAACTTCCTAACTTGCAGGTCCTGTCTTAACTGTTTGGTAATCTTGGTAATTGGGATTAGTCAGTGTCCCTATCCTAACGATAGATAGGAAATGTGCATTACACAACTTCCCAAAATCTTAAAGCTCGTTTTGTGTTGCAGTAGTGTTTCCTGCACCATAACAAAATATAATACCAAAAATAAAATGATCCAAATAAAAATTTCCACCTTCTTATTTTAAACTGTCAGGTGCTACTCACTGTAACTTGGCATGGGAAAATGTAAACACTGGCTTGTTTCATCTTATTTCACAGAATCCAGTCAGGTGACAGGTATTAAGAATAACTTAAATAGCTTTCTTAATAGCTCAAGAAATAGCCAGTCTTCTCTCTGATGGTCTTGTTTGCCTTCGTAGGTCATATAGAGGCATCAGTATTAAATTGAGTGGGTTTCATAATCCATTAAAAACTCATTGTAGTAGCTCTGAATAAACTTTCCTAATTTTAGGATGAATAGGAAGCTGGGGGATACAGACAGGCATCAGCAGGATGAAAGAGAAAACTGTGGGATTCTGACATTTGTTAACATTATGCCTAAGTTTCCAGTTACTAATTTGTCCAGACAAACTGTAAAGGTTGATGCTAAGTAACTCTTACCTGATGATTCAATCAAGTAGTTGTAAATGTCAAAGAATTTTACTTCTGGCCATTCAGTGTGCAATTCAGAAGGCACGCTGAGATTTACAGGCAGCATTGAGTTTGTCAGTATTACTTTTCCTCTCTGATAGAAACAATATGCTAAAATATTCATTTGACATGCTGAAATCTAATGTATTTAGCTTGCTATGGACATTTTCTTAGTGTTTCAGCCCGATTGCATAGTGAGACACTGATCGTTTCCCCCCTTTTGGTGTTAGCTAACTTTTTTAATCTGTACGGCTGCTCTTTTATTGCTTTTACAAAAATGGATGTCAGATACGGTGGAGACTGTGCCTGTTTCTTTTATCTCCTGAGTTAGCATTGCTGTAAATTTCTTAAAAAGAAACTCTGATTTCTCCACAGATTTTACCAAAACTTCTAACTCTTCATGTTTTTAATTGTTATTGCTAAATGATTTGGTCCTGTTTTAAGGGAGACAGTGGTGGACCCCTGGTGTGTGAGACAGCCAGTGGGGACTGGAGGCTGGCGGGGTGGTGAGCTGGGGAGAGGGCTGCGGACGGCAAAATAAGCCAGGTGTCTACAGCAGAGTCACCCAACTGATCCACTGGGTTCAAAGATACATAGAGGTACTGTTTCTCACTGCATGAATAAGTCATTGTCACAGTCAAGTTTTGTTTAGTGTTTTTATAGTTTCTTCATAGCTGTGACAAATAGACTGCTCTCAAATGTTAAATGGAAATTATATTTTTGTTTTGAACCACAAGGTCTTGAGTGAGAGCAATTTGAGTGACTATCATTTGTACTCTTATAAACCTGGATCCTCTCAAAACAAACTTGTCAAAACAAAATTTTTAAGAGAAATCTAATCTTTTATGTGCTTGTCCTTCACAATATCTACTGTTGAAACCAGGTTATACAAACCACAGTGTTTACACATTCTGATAAACTGTTCAGTGTTACGCTCAAGGGGGCTTTCCGTAAATACAAAATAATACGGACACAAATCAATGAATAGAGATCATAAATACACTTATTGGCAGTAAGCTGGATGGGATCGTTGAATGGCATGTGTTTTACATATATGGGGCCTACTGTAACTTTTTATAATTTGTGGGATTCTTTATTGGCAGAAGGCATCTCATAACTTACATTTTATGTTGATGCTGACATTTTCACTTTTTGGTGCAGGACAAACCAGAAAAATCAGAGGAGACCACGACAGCCATGACCGACATCCCACCAAAACCTGACACTTAGTAAACAATAAAGAAGCAAGTCATCTGTATCTGCCTGTTCGTGTTGTTTGTATTTAAAAAAATCATTATAATATAATGGTTGTAGGCTTAAAAGTGTCCCTCTCAGAAAATGTCTTTGTCACAGTTCTTCTCACTATTTAACTGAGGCTTGCACCAGTTGGTTCAAAAACCCTGGTTCTTATTAACATAATGAACTCCTGGTTTTCTTTGTGTGTTTGTTATAGCAATCCAAGCAACATGTAAGCATCATTTTTTAGTTATGTCCCATTTTCCCTTATGGGAAAGGCAACTGCACAGTATTTCCTAAATAGATGCATGCATGTTATTCATATTTGATACCTTCACAACTCAAATAGAATGCATTTTGTAGCATTTTTACAAGGCAAACTTAAATGCTATATGTATAAATAATCAATTATAACTCTCAACTGCAACTATGCACTTATTATGAAAAAAATATACATATTCTATCCTGGTCAGAGACTTTTAGAGGTAAATATCTGGAGGAGCACGTAAAAACACATTTTTTTGACTTGGGACTGAGAGGGTTATAGAATCCTCACTAAAACTATCTCAGTCATGTTTTTAACAAAACAACAGACAAAAAACTAATACCAGCATGTGCATGGTTATCAATTTCACTTATCAACTCTCAAATATCAAGATTGGTGTGGGTCACAAAAACCCAGTGTGGGGTAGGGCTTTATCTGAAGGGGTGTGGACAAGACTGTCATTACACCATCTTAGCCATGTCATGAACATGAAGGTGCCTTTATGAATGTTTAGAACTGCTTTCGTTAAGTCATTAAAGTCTTTTTAATGCAAAGTAGGCATGGTTTGAGATGTCTTTACTATGACAACTTAACATTAATCAAGCTAATAATGTCCTTGTTATGATAACTTGACATTAACCATGACAAAAATATCTTTGTCATTATCAAACTTAAAGACACTGTTCAGCTTTAAGTTTTAACATTTCATTACACCTAGATGTGGCTGGTTTTGAAACTGGCTGTCATTTAACAATTACAAGTGTGTTATGAATATTTTCCTTGACCTCGAGTAAAGTGGTACAGGTAGTAAGAAATAAAAAAAGAAAGAAAATATTTCTTTATTTGTCCCACAATGGGGACATTTACAGTGTTACAGCAGCAAGGTGGATAGCAAAATATAGGCTAAGCAAGAGAGACCATAAAAAAGTTAAACAATTTAAGTACAGGAAATATAAACAAAAATAGAAACACTATAAACAGGAGAAATGTAAAAATAGGAACAGTATATACAATATAACGAGACTCAGCAGTTGAATTGCACCATTGCACAGAGGGAGGGAATATTCATCTTGCACACAGACTGATGATAATACACCTGATTATTGTACATTGAACTTAAAATTCACCTGAGTGAAATATTGATACTGCACCCTGAAAAAAAAAAAAAATAATGTCAGGTTCTCATAACAAAGAAATCTCAAACAATGTCAACTTTGCATTAAAAATGCCATAACTGACCAAATGACACTTTACATTAACAGTCATTAACACTCAAGATCCAAGAAGACTCATTTACTGTATAAAGACTCCTTCCTGTTCAAGCCATGGTTATGACAGCTAATGCACTCCTTAATAAAGTTACTTATTCTTTATAATTAATACACATTTTCAAACATTTTATGTCAGTTGACAGCACTTTTTATATTGCATTATAACTAGATTTATTTTGGGTGGTGTGTGAGTCTGCCTGATAACAGTATATGTCAACAGTCACGTAGGCCACAGCCGCAGTCCTCACCACTATTGTGTACGTAGTGTGCGCGTGCGTGTGTCACGGGCGCGCGTGTACGACGCTCGTGCACTACAACACACACGAATGAGCGACGTGTCCGTGAGGTAACTGATGCGACAAAACATTACTGGAGGAAGTTGACCTGCAAAGGCTGCAGCTGCTAACCCCGCTCACTGTTACTCAATAACAAACATCGGCTATGGCACAAGTTACAGCCGCTGTAAAAGCGAGTGAGACGCCACTGTTGTCTCTGGGTTCATCCAAGGTGACGGTTTAGCTCTCACGCGGCTCTCAGCCGTCAGTTTACTTGAAAGGAGTTTTGCAAAGAGAAAAAACGCGGATATATTACGCGCTGAGAGCCGCAGCCACTTAAAACTGCTGCTGCTGGTTGTCAGGCCATTTGTCCAGTTAGATAATTATTTCCTGGTCCAGTCTGGAAGTTACCGTCGAACGACAATGTGCTCGGTGATAAGCAGGGCAAAGCCAGTTCAACGGGTTCTGGCTGTCACGCTTCGCCTCAGAACGAGCACCGAGGGCTTTGAGGTACGCAGCAGCCGACACCAGGCGCTTCAGTCCCGGCGTAAGTGCAGGCATCGACCCGCTACGAGCTTCCAGCAGATCGTACTGCTCCAGAATGGCGCAAACCGGAGGACTGCTCTTCAGACAAGTGGGTGATTTTTGGGTTGTGTTCTCAGGTCCAACACGTGAAGAAAATGTTTGTAAATATGTTGCTTCTGGCTAACGATAATGCTAGTAGGAAGTGAGCTAGCCGTTAGCCTAAGGTGCGTCTAGAGGAGAACCCTTGATGTGCGAAACTATCGCGAGATTTGTGCGCGTTGTTCGTTCATTGCGCACTTTGCGCAAAGTTATTGTTCCTCAACACGAGAACTCTGTAATTAAATTCTGAATAATGACAGAAAACACATGGCTGGGATTTGTGAAGTGTGGTTTTAGGTAAAATTACCACTCTCGCGAGATATTTCGCAAGTTTGGGGTTCTCTTCTAGATGCGACCTTAGCTTAATTATTTTACCATTGAGTTGCAATCAAAGTTGCAGTTTGTTTACATTGAGACAAGCTAAGTTATCGGATTCATCGTTGTGGATTGTGGTGGGGACATTTTCTGCCAAACAGACCGATTAAAATGGTTGCAAACCTGACAGCTGCTCTGTATGTACTGTATGTTAAGGTTGTGGCTGAAACATGATGACACACTGCACTGCACTTGTCAAGCCTGATATAGCCCTTCATATGAGAGAGATTTTCAGAATTGACAGTTTATTATTGACCTCGGAAACAGCAGTTGACAACCCAGTATCAACTCAAGGTCCACGCACTTGCTTTTTGCAGCTTTGCAGGTTTATTAAATGGTTCCTGTCATGGATTGGAAGTTTGAATATCTACATTTTCCACAGCTATGATAACTGAGTGATATGTTCAGCAACTCCAGATCAAGCAATAAAGATGACCTTGAGTTGAGATTGTATTGTCAGCTAGATATTTGTTTTGTTTGTTTTAAAGGAATAGTTCACCAGAAAATTATTCATATCTTGCTTCTGGTCTGTAGTGGTTTTTATCCATCTAGATTGATTTGGTGTGAGTAGCTGAGTTTTGGAGATATCTGCCTTCTCTGGAATGTAGTGGGACCAAATGGCACTTGGCTTGTGGTGCTCTACAGTCGAAAAAAGTAGTTTAACTGCTCAGAATAAGGTCTGTCAATTATCCTGAGTGACTGGGTCATGATTTCTGGACAGAGACATTGCTGTTGAGTATTTCACATGTATTGCTAATCTTATTTTTTGGGGTGTTTTGAGGACCACAACCCAAGAGCCAGTAACAGCTGCTACAATCTAGATCAGGGCTCTCAAACTCAAATTGGCTTTGGGCCACTGATAGTATGGTCATGTCATTGGAGGGTCGCTTCAATGTTCAGCACCCCCAGGTGGGCAATTTCAACCTCTGATCAAGATCCTTTATTCTCAGACTATGGTACTAATAGACCCTTTTACAGCCAACGTCATCGAAAAGCTGGCGCGCATTTCGGCAACAGAAGTAGTGGTTTCCCCCAGTCATCCGGACTGAGAGTTATGAAGCTGCAAAGGTTGAATTAAACATTTTACCAGCACCAAAATCACCAAAATGTCTGTTTGTTGAGTATATGATACTTCAGTATCGATATTCCAGTGGCCGATATAAGTTGTTCAAAATTCTGACAGGATCATGACTGTTTCAGAGCAACCAGTGGCATCTATGGCTGCAAGCTCTTGTGTTGACTGGACTGAGGACGCAATCAAAACTGATCGTGTTTGCAGCGGTCCATTGTCAAGCTGTTGTGGTTCACCATACTTCTGTTGCCAAGATGCTTGCGCAGCTTTCTCATTGTTTACAAACTGTAAACAAAACTACACCACTGGTTGTGGTACACCGAGAAATTCCAAAAATTTTACAAATGAAATAAATTAATTTAAAAACATATAATCAAAATCCTTAATTTTTGATTTATTCATGTTAATTGTCCTTTTAAGTAAAGGTTTCCTCTTAAGTAGGCAATAAACACATATCTTTAAGTTATAACTGTATATACAGTATATTATATCTAAAACACAAAACATTCAGACTACTTAAAAAGCACATGCTGTATCAACTAGTAGCTTCACGTTGTTATGTCTTCTGTCTCTTTCTTACTTTTGTTTTCTCTCTGTTGGTTCTCACACATGTACAAACACGTCAGAAGAGGAGGGTTATGATCACTATCATTACCGATCACTATCATTACCAACTTTTGAAATCCTTTGTCATTTATTGCTGAGTCACTCCTGTGCCCTCATCTCACCTGTGTTTTTTTTTTTCTTTTTTTTTTTTCTGTTCAGCTCTTTGAGAAGGAGAGCAGCACCTACACCTACCTGCTGGCAGACACAGAGACCAAGGACGCCATCCTCATTGATCCTGTACTGGAGACCATAGACAGGGACCTGAAGCTCATAGCTGAACTGGGCCTCAATCTGAAAGTGGCAGGTATCTCACTCCCTGTGGCTTGCTGTGGCTGACACAAAGTACATGTTTCTGCACATTATTCTTTGAACTACAATGTGTAGGTTGATTAAAAGATAATCTGGCCTGCATACTTAAACACTTAGATTTGTGAAGATTTTTCTGATTTGGTTGCTAATTCTGCAAAGTACGGTGTAATTCTAGCAATATGACTGAATATTACAATATTAATAAGAATATTGTTAAATAAATAATAATAAGAAGAATATGTTTCCAATATTGCTATATGTAACACATTACGTAAAATTGTATGCAAGAGTGCATATAGAGTAATGAAACTGATGTTGCAGCTGTTAACAATGGCCTGGGTTCCACTGTTATCTATTACAACTAAATACATATCAACAAACAAAAAAACACTAATTAAAAACTTTCAAAAGGTAGTTTTTATTGGCTTGCAATCATGGAAGAATGTGACATACTTTTTTTTAATCACACCAGCTCATATTTTTTTCTCCAGAAGACTCAAAGTACAGGAGACAATGTGGTTTTGTGAGTGCTGATCATTATCATATTTTTGGCACTGCAGTGTGATGCGTTCCTTTTAGCGGGACATACATTGGATTATAGAGTCCATACTTGATATTAATAAATTACACATGACTTTATGAAGACTCAAGTATTTATTTAAAACAATATTGGCTGCAAGCAAGAAAACCATAACTAGAATATGGTTACAGCCTGAACCACCAATCATTAATTTGGACACTATAATTTTGTAAAAAGATAACATCATATGCATATTATCACAAAATATTCATATCTATATATGGTAATACTGAAGTATTGCTGAGCCCTGTGGTGAACCATGCTCGTTTCTCTTTTCTGATAGTAAACACACACTGCCATGCGGACCACATCACAAGCACTGGGCTGATGAAGAAAAGATTGGTTGGGCTTAAAAAGTGCAATCTCCAAATTCAGCGGCGCCTCTGCAGATATCCAACTGTCAGAAGGAGACAAGATCACCTTTGGAAAACATGTAAGAACATATTACTTATATGTCACTGCATAAAATCAATCCATACAACCCTCATTTTGGAGACACTCATTGTGTTTAGATGTATCAGTGTGTCAAAATGTAAACTTAAGTCTTGACATGCTTTGAGTTAACCATTGTCTCTTCTTCTTTCTAGCATCTGTCAGTGAGAGAGACACCGGGACACACTGATGGGTGTATGGTGCTGGTGTTAGGGGATCAGAGCATGGCTTTTACAGGGGATGCTCTGCTCATCAGAGGCTGTGGCAGGACAGACTTCCAGCAGGGTAGACATGCACTTTTACTTTGTCCTAATTACCTCATATCAAACACCTTGTTTCCTTTATTTTTAATTCCTGAACACACTGCCCAAAAGAGACACTATTTATTTTTGTACTGCTGCTACAGGAACACAAGAGGGCAGTATTGCATCTGTTTTTACTTTGGAGTCGCCTGATCTTTGCTAATTGTTCTCTCTTATTCAGGCTGCCCTAAGAAGCTCTATGAGTCAATCCATCAGAAGATCTTTACTCTGCCTGACCATTGCCTTGTCTACCCAGCACATGACTACTTAGGTTGGTTGAAAACACACACATCCCAATGTTTTTGTCACATCTCAAGGAGCCAGTTGTGTAAAAATTGGTTATACAAATAGACAGACTGCCAGCACAAGCATTGCCAGTATTTTCCCACCTGCAGTAACCTGAACGATATCACACATTGTTACAAGAGTATTTACACAAATGTTAGTGCAAAAGATTAAGCTTTTCATGACAGACATGGCTTTCTTAATAATAACTTATCTTTTATAGTTTTCATGCTGTTACTAATTTAATGCTTATATAAAGTGAAACAGATAAGAAAAATGTTCCATGCATGCAGATGTTTTTTTTTTTTTTTTTCAGCTGATACAATCTGATACAAGCCAGTGTGCAGATATATCGGTGTACATCTAACACACAGTGTATCTCTTGTTTGCATGTCTGCCAGCACCATGTGATTTCTGCGCACATAGCGGATATTGTATTTCTCTTGATTGATCTGTGGCGTTCAACATCTGGCAAATATTAAGTTACCACAGATGACATGTTGGGCGGTGTGTGTCTTTGTTTATCAGGTCAGACGGTGTCTACCGTTGGAGAGGAGCGCAAGTTTAACCCGCGTTTGACCAAGAGTCTGGAGGAGTTTGTGAACATCATGAACAACCTGAACCTCCCCAAGCCGAAGAAGATAGGTATCAAAAACTGTTTTGCTCTGTAATCCAACCCCCCCCCCCCATGCTCTGTCAGTAAACAAAAGTCTAATTTCTAGACCAAAAGTTTTCGAGGTTGGAACTACTGTTGTCACAATACCAAAATTTTGACTTGACTCTCTCCTGCTGAGCTCCATTGATCTCTGCAGGAGAGAGGCAGGGGTAGAGTCACAGCTTCTTGAGGAATAAGCACTGTGAGTCACATAGGATTCTGTTCTGATCCAATTTAGTGTACTTAACGAACACACAGACTTACAGTCAGGAGAGGGAAATCAAAAGAGAAACTGGAGGGAGACAGCAGAAAGAAGCAGACTCAACACACTTCAGTCAGAGGCTTAAGTGAACACAAACACACACCCTCAGTGTCTGCACAAAGTAAAAATCCACTTTACTTTTTGGTCGAATACACCGATACTAACCTACAGCAAGTATCGCATGTTGGGTAATTGTAATACCGAACGATTTTTAACAAAAAAGTGTTTAAAAAATAGCTAAATTTTGGTATACTGGGCAGCAGTAGTTGTAACTTCTCAGTGCACATTCACACTTTGATCATTTGAAATATCTTGTAACCATACTTCTGTTTCTGAAAACTATTTCTTTTCCTTCTTTTGCAGATATTTCAGTGCCTGCTAATCTGGTTTGTGGAGTACATGAAGTCTGAATGTGCAGCAGAGGGGAGGATTTTAATCAAATCAACTGAATCATAGTACAGTACAGGTTTCATAATACCAGAAGTTTGAACTTTTAAAACAATGCTAGTATAAAAACAAAACTATACTTGATACCTTTTTCAATACCACAGCAAAAATGACAAAAAGCCTTTGCGCACGTAATAAGATGTCTTATTTCCTTTTTTTAGATTAACAACCTGCACACAGTGCTGGTACAGAAAAAAGTTACTGAACACTGTCTGCTCTTGCTGCAAGCCAAATTTCAGGCAGGAGAATAAAGACTGAACTGAACTAAGGTCATAAATGAGTAGTTTCGATATCATAATTAATGCATATTGTATTGTTTTAAACATGTGGTATCGAAAAAAGTATCAATACTTTTGTCATCTTGTTATCTTAAAGTGATTAACATTTCCATGTTTGTATCTGAGCAGGATTAACCAAAAGCTGCTTACCATGAAGTGCTTTATTATGTGTATAAATGTAACGATGTATATTTGAATAGCCAATTTGCAGCTACTGACATCATCGTGATTGTGCTTAAAAGAGAAATGCAGTCAGATCTATTCTGTGATTAGAAATGAGCGCTAAAGACCTGTGGATGAGGAAAAACCACTACTACTATTTTTTTGTATTTTGATTAAATTTAAATTCAAGTGTTCTTTACTCTTTATTCGGCTGTGTTTGTTATGAGGAAATTTACTAGGAGGAAAGCTCAGATAGGAATGTTCCATTCAAGGTTTGGTTTAGTATTCATGAATGCTTAACTGGGACAATTGAGTTCTTCCACATGGCCTTTCCAGTGATTCCGGACTCCTTTAGCCAAGGCCTCACACACACACACACACACACACACACACCCCTCATACTGCTGCCTTTTTGCATAGCAGGAAGATGAAACTACGCTATTTGCATTCAGAATCTGTGAGGGCCAAGTTTCCATTGACAACATGTTATTGCCATGTGTTTGCGCTCTCATCTGTTCCTCTAGATGTCTAATAGACAGGGGTGCCTATTTGAAAGTGTGTCATTGTCTCGATGAGGTATGATGAAGAGCATTCACGCCAAGTATTAACTCAGCGATGTCCGCCTCTGGATTTCCAGATGTTCTGTACGTGCTGCTCTCAGCCTGCGTTTTACAGCTCACCAGCCAGTAAGACAGGTTTGTTTGGGAGTGTCGGCCTCTGACTCAGCCACATCCCTCTGCCAGAGAAACTTGCACATGTGATTGTACGCTGTGTGATAGTGTTGGACTGATCATGAGATTTTAAGAGTCAGTATCAAAATGTTTATACTGAGCTGTTTTATTAAGCAGTGTCCCTCCCCAGATTTGCCAGGATGTAAAGTACTCCACAGATTGTGGAGATTGTTCACTCACCATGTGAAAACAGTTGTATGATTTCCTCTAGTTATGGAGGGAGCTTTTTGAAAGTCTTAAAATAACAACCCTGATGACATGAGGGTTATCTTAGCTTGGGTTTGGAGGCTACAGATACAAGTTTGGTTACTACAGTAAAAGTCAGGATATCTCCGCCACACAAATTTTGAACATTCTACTTTACATACATACTTTAAGGAAGAGCATAATTAAATAGCCAGAGTACCCCTTTAACATTTACACCATTAAGAAAACTAAAACAATCCACAGCAGCCCATTAAAGGTACTATGTGAAGCAATTTAAATGTATTGCCAAGGTGTGAACCAATTGTAACGTAACTTCAAAAATGAGACCTTCCTCGACTTTCTCAGTCGCCTGTTGACTTATTTCTATGTAAAAGACTCCAGTCACATTCAGTCTGCTGTAAGTTGTGTCACTGTTTTGGCTGATGCCAGGATGCTTGCTCGAAAGGGCGCAACAGGATGCTACTGTAGTTTACTTTTAAAAGTAACTCATTACCAAAAATGAAAACCACTTTATGATTACCTCTGCATGTCGGTTACATTTTTTTGACGAGCTAACGGCGAATGGGGCAGAAAACAATGCTACAGTACATACAAACTATAAAAGTACACAGGCCTTTCAAATCATGTAAACTCACCCAACATGTCCTCTGTAGTTTAAAGAAGAAGGACAAGTTTTTTCAAAACATGTGTCTAATGGTCAGTTCCTCTGATGAGACTTCCAAAGCTGAAATCCTCTCCAGGGCGCAGTAGTCAGGGTGGTGCTGAAATGTTGGCTCGAAGAAAGATTTAATCATAGGGAATTTGTCACACATCCATTTTGAGAGCCAATTTACGATATTCCGTGATTTCACTGCTGCTGAGACCGAGGCTGTGACTGTCCTCTGTGTCAAAAATGTTTACCGTCGGTCTCCTCCAGTGACAGGCAGGCAGCAGTACTTCTTGTTGTGGTGTAAATGCAGTAAAATCATAACTATAACAAACTGCCTATTTGAAAATGTAACTAAATAATGGAGTACTTGAATTGCAAAACTAATGAAAAGTAATCTAAGTACTCTAATATGTTACTTACTTATGCGTTACCCCCAGGATTGACTGAAAATTCCACATAATTCCTTTAAATTCTCTTGAATGGATTAATAAGCATTGAAATTACCATAACCAACTTGCATAGTAAAGGGCACGAAACTCAAGAATTGATTATTTTAGAAGAACATTCTCAGACAACTCTGTTGTAATGCAGATCTTTTTTGTAATAACGTTTAGGGAGGCTCCACCATCAAAGCAACAATTGTTTACCAGCAATAAACATGGACGCATCCTTCAATACACTGGATCACACTAATAGTGACCTAATGAAGCAGATCAGATATTGTGTAACCAGTTCACATTAGACACAGTTACTTTGTCAATGTCATTAATAAATTCAGCTTTTTCTCTATCAGTTACATTCATTCAATCTCAGTTTTTACAGCAGAAAACCCGCATGTCACCTTACATAACCTAATCTCATGTCACCTTAATGACTTTTACACGGTGAGGCATACAGATTCTAAATATGGGATCAAGAAAGCACTGTTACAAAATTGGTTTTTGACATTTGAGTTGAGTGGGGAGGCTGTGGGTCAGGAGGAAGTCTGCAGATTTCAGGGATGGCAGATCAATTCCCACCTACTCTTATCCCATCAAAGTGGCTTGGAGAAGACTGAAACCCAAGTTGCTCCCCAGCCTCTGGGGATGCACAAACCAGTGTCCCAAATCTGCATAAATAGGGAAGCCGTAAATGTATTGAATTGCTTTTACAAAGTATTGAATTTCGTTAACAAAGATCTTAATTTTTCTTGTCCTCGTGAGATCATATGAATACCATAATGTCATAAATTACTGTCAGATGTTGCCGTTGTAAACAATGTTGTTGCTCTGTAAGCAACATTTAGTTTTGTTTAAGACATTCAGCTCTAATACTTTTTTTGAATTTATTCTTGTTTAAAATATTAAAAGTCTTACATTGAACTTGGAGAACTCTGTAGGTACCCTGCATTAGTAAAAAGTAATTATTACACTTACTGAGTAACTTGCCCAGCGCTGCCTATGAAGTTTCAATTCTTTCAGCTGCACTTGTTCATGTTATTTGGGTCATTATGAATATCTTTGGTGTTCCAGGAGTGAAATGCCTGCGAGGTTTTAAACTTCTCAAAAGACACATAGCAACTTTGCAATAAAGAAGACCTGTTAAAGAATGAAAGCAGGTTATCTGTTGGCCGGTGTTGGCTGATCACATGCAAGTTAATACTGTTAGCACACAAACACACCATCTACCAGCTGCCTCTGTCAGCACTTGATACAAACAACATCATTAGGCAGCCTGTGCCTCACCTAGTGTCCTCGCCGACGACACCTGCATTGTTTTCAATTCAAAACAGGAGGTGCGTGTGACTGTTGTCGCCATCAGGCTGAAGATATGTTGCTTTAGAGGCCGAGTTTCCCCGTAAAATGGTCCTATTCTCCTGATCCTGTTTCTCTGCTGGGAAGTGAAGGTGCCAGCTGTCCTTTCACCCAGTCTGTGTCACCCATCTGCCAGCCCTCTTTCAGTCTCTCCCACCGCCCCACTTACGCTGTGCCACCGTGAGCCGAATGCCCATTCTCTCTCACACCGGCCACATGTCACTGGAAAGAATCTATTACACTATCAGCTCATTCAGAAAGAGCTGTAAAGAGGCCAGTCGGGGCGATAAAGCACTCAGGATGAAGAGCAGATTTTGCTCAATAGACCCTAAAGAACATCCTCCTATAGGGACTTAAAGTAGACACCACACACACAGACACATATATATGGAGACTGATGACAAGGTTGTCAACATGATGTTTGAACGTTTTCGTCAAACCAGTTACCGAGGTATTTATATTCCGTGACTCTCAATATTGGATCTGTACATAGAGTGTATCTGTGGTATTGAGGTTCGAGTGGTCTGAAAATGTTTTCTCCCACAGTGTCAGTAAGTGTAGTGTTTTTGGTCTTCTTAAATCCCCCACAGTTTCACTAACATTCCTTACAGGAATATACATTGCTGTGGTACTTAATGGTAAGTTTACAGTGACTGTCTAATACTTTATGGTATTTTAATCTCCACTGGGATCAATATAAGACTGCTGTTACTCAATAGTAGGTGTTCTTAAGGTATTTTTTATGTACATCCAGATCATGGGATTTCTAATAGTAAGTTTTATGGTCATGTAATAGGCCTATCTAATAGTATATTTCATGATGTTTATATTACCACTCTAATATCCTGTAGGGGCTTTTGGTGAGTTAGTTGTACTCTATAGTAACAATGCAGCTCTTTATAATAATTTTTATCTCTCTTCCTATCGTCATGATTTTCCTTAAGCGACTTAGTGAGTGACTTCACCATATTAATGCACTAAAATGGCATCTGTGTCTATGTCTATCTGTGTCTGTATCTGTAGAACGGGTTCAGTTCTAACACCCGTTTCCCTCCATTTTTCCTCATTTTCTGTTCCTGCGTGCACACCAAGAGAAAGCAACAATTGGTTGATTAATCGATTAGCTGTCAACTATTGAATTAATCGCCAACTATTTTGATAAGTGAATTGAATTGAATTGTTTTGAGTCACTTTTGAAGAAAGAATGTCCAAATTCTCTGGTTTCAGCCTCTCGAATATGAGTATTGTCTGATTCCTTTAGTCCTCTCTGACAGTAAACTAAATTAGAGGCTGACATTTTTTTTGGGAATCTTGCAGGACACAGGATTCCTGTGGGATTCCCGCGGGATAGGAGTCAACTTCACTATTAATCACAGAACTGAGACAGGACAGGAGGACAAAACAAGACATTTGAAGGTGTCACCTTAACAGTGATCAACATTTTTCACAAGGCCCGAACAACTAATCGATTGAGGAAATGATCAACCAGTTAAATGTCAACTGTAGCACGTAGCAGGTAGCATGTAAACATGCCGTCCATCTTGCGAGACTTTGTATATCTCTTAATGGATGCACGTGAAAATATCGCGAGATTGACGCCATGTTTACATCCTACCTGCTACATGCTACAGTTGACATTTTGGCTAAAAACATGGCGTAAATGGCATCTTTTGTGGTTGAATTTTAATGTTGCGGCTCGTGGACACTTGGATTACACCACACAAGCAGGATGGAGACATTTTGTGTTTGTTTTGTGTTCTTTTTTTTTACATTTAAATTTGATCCCATTCACTGCCACTAGCTGCAACCCTGTTTTCTGCTGAAACTCCAGGATTGTTTTGTGAACTGAAGATCTTCACCCATCTTCACATCGGCATAGGGGTGAGTACATACTGAGTGGATGATTATCTAAGAGTGGAATATCGCTTTAAAGGCTTTTAACACATTTTCAGTATTTCTGAAAATGTCAGTTCTGGTCTGGAACAAGAGTGTTTTCTGGCACTGAGCAAAAAAAAGTTTAAAAGTTTAGGAAAATTAAAGCAAACATTTAATAAATCACATATATTTCATATTTAATAATCTTAAAGAATACATTTTTACCAAAAAATTGGAATTAGAGTGTTGAAATGAATAATAATAGCAATTTTTAAAGTTTTTTTTGGTAGGACATGATTTGTCCAAGTTCTCAATAACTGCTGAAAAATTTAAAATGTTGCATCTGACCCCATGCTCCCCTACTCCATTTGACTTTATAATGTTAAAATATTACCATGGGAGTCTGTCATGAAAAGCATTTAAGTGGCCTTTTACTTCACAGTGTACTGGCAATATGCCTGGATGACTCTTTTTAGCTGAGCCTCTCCACAAAGAGAAAGCCCCGTCAGTTCCCAGAATAGAAATCCCATTTCGGTGCAGCAGGACTTGAACGGGACTCTCACTCGCTGCTGTCTGGCCAGCACAGGAACCCGGCGGAGGGTGAAGTTTGTTCGCACTGAGAGGATATTTACACGGGCTTTTTCATGAAACGCTTGTAGTCGTCTGTACCCGCCTCCTGCGCGTGCGTCCAGTTCAGTCTCACCTGTTGACGTCGACAGCAGCTCCTCTGATCTGTCATATGCGTGCTGACGGGGAAGGATTGAATCAAACCAGGTGAAGATAAAAAAGAAACAGCAGATAACTTGGCTGTCAGACTCACAGCAAACAGTCGGTGAGGTCGGTCTAACTCAACTCCTGAGTCACAAAGTGAAAGCGCTTTAAAAGTTCGTTAAAGAAACGTTTCGATACACGTTTTTTCTTCGTCCTGCTTTTGTCACTATGTTATGAACTGGAGGACCAACAAGTGTTGTCGCTCAGGCTGGAGCGCGTTTTCCAGGTAAGACTCGGTATTTGCTTCATTTTGCTTCTTTTCTTTTTTCTTTCTCTTTTTTCAACAAGTCAGCAGACATGGTTTCCACCTCCAAACAAGTTAGTTCCTGTTCTAAATAACAACTTCTCACGCTTAGACAAGATGTGAAAATGATCTCACATTCATGTGTGTGTAACTGGAGTTTGAAGTTTCTCTGTCGGGCTGCATCACATCTAAACATACTTTTAAAATCCTTTTTACACCTGAAACAAAAGAGGAGTTAATCAAACTTCCTGATGCTGAATGCATTACAAAGCAAAGCATGGTATAGGGCCGGAGTCCAGCTGATACTGATACTGGATTTTTGGGGCTGATGCTGATACTGATATTAGGGAGTAAAAAAATCGATATATCAGCCAATATGATTGCGATATACAATGAAATTAGTGGGAATGATAATTTTTGCGCTACAGTTTTCATCCTCATTGAAAAAAATAAAATATAATAAAATCGTGATGATCATTAGGTGCAAAAATGAGCCATTATAATCATCTTAGTTTTAATTTTTTAAAATGAAAATGTTGCCCCTCTAAAGTTGTGTCCCTGATTTCTGTCAACGCCATAAGATTTTTACAAACACGATTTAATCGGGCATAAAAAGGTTAAGCTATACCCTTAGGACCCCTGTCTCACTTCCTGGTTTTAAAAAAGGTGGGAAAACTGTTCAAGCTTTATATTTTTTGACAAATTCATGAAATAATATTGCTATCTGATGTGAATCAACCATAACATGTTAATTCCATTGCCCTCCTATATGAAAGCTAAATAAGAATTACGGTTTAAAATGTGGATTGTGATTTGCGCTAAGAGGATTCTTGGCAAATTTAACATACTGTCAACTCTGTAAGAAATCAACTCCATCAGAATTTTACAAAATCAATAATAAGGCATAAAAAGGGTTGGCTATACTCTAAGGACCCCTGTCTCACTTCCTGGTTTTAAAAAAAAGGAGGGAAACCTGCTCAAGCACTGGTAAACTTTCTATCTCAGATGTGTCTCCTCTATAGCATGTCAACTCTGTAGCCCTTCTGAATCAAAGCTAAATAACAATTATGGTTTTAAAATGTGTATTTTGATCATCTTTAAGCAAACTCTTAGCAACTTCAAAAATTGAAATGGCTGCTTATGAGCTGTGAAATGAAAAAATGTAACTTTTTGTCAAATCCTTTACATTTACATTTAATAAAAAAATAAATCTGTCACAAGATTTAATAGTCAAGAGTTTGATGTTTTAAAATATGTTTTCTCAGCATGACTGAGGAGTAAACATTGAACCCCCTCAAAATAGTTTTGTCCCACGTCTCAAGAATGAGTGCTACTGTATACTGTAACTACGAATAAAAATATACTATAAAACTAATCAGATAAAAATAACCTGCGTTAAGCTCTCTTTAAAATAGTTTTTATATTGGAGCATACGGGACAACATATAATGCCAATACTAACATAACTTTGATAGACTAATATCGTGTCAGTAATATAGGCCAACTGGTATATTGGTCTAGCCTTAGTTAGGGCTGCAGCTAACGATTATTTTCATTATCGATTAATCTGCCCATCATTTTCTGCGTGATTGATTTGGTAAAATGGTAAAAAAAAAAAATGTTGATCACTGTTTGGTAACTTCCCCAAATGTCTTGTTTTGACCACAACCCAAAGATATTCACATTTGAGAAGTTGAAATCAGAGAATTATCAAGTCAATTAATCAATTATCATAACAGTTGGTGATTAAATTTAAAGTTAGCAACTAATCAGTTGATCGACTAATGGTTACAGCTGTAGTCATGGTTCATTGCCTCATACTTAATAATGTCTGTCCCACCCTTTGGCCTAAATACAGATCTGACTATTCATCTGTTATCGGTCAAAAACATTCACAGTAACTTTCTCTGAGTTAAACTGTTGTTTCTCTGTCAAACCTTGTCCCATGACAATAATGTCAGTTTACACAAATTCCCTGTTAGTTTACAATGACCCTGCCATATCTGGCTTTTTATCCCTCCATCAGCACATACAGGGTAAACAGAGAGGGTGGGAGTGTAGGTTGAGGAGAGATTGCCCCGGGTTGAGAGGGTTTGCTGTCTGGGGAGCTCTGTCTCTCAAACACACACACACGCCTTGTTTTGACCAGCTTTGGACAAATATGTGTCTGAGCTCTACATCCTAGCCCGTCATTAATGGATCACTGTTTTCTAGCATCACAATTCCCAGAGATTTACTCAGGCCAAAGGAATCTCTGTTGAACCTGCGCTGATACCAGGAGTTACGCACACAGCAGCATGATGGGAATAGATAAGAGATTTTCCAGCAATATACCTTCATTTCGTCATTCAGTGAGATTTTCTAATGTGTAGACCTAATCAAAGCCTACAGGTAGATGTATGTGAGGCTTAAAGGAAGCTTTTATTTCACTTTTGGTGATATTCAGTGAATGTCAGTGTGGCTGCAGCTAATGATTTTCCACAGCAGATATTTTTACTTGTCACAGCAGGAAAAGCTCAGGTGTTACTAATAACATCAATGATGGCTTCATTCTGTGTCCCAACAAGTCGTGACAGTGAGCCACCAAGGACGATACCCGAAACTAAAGCAGCTAAATGGGACTTATTCATCATCAATGCTACTATTTACACCCATGGTTTTCTCAATTGATTTAATGTGTCAGTAATTTTTCTCATTATCTGTTTAATAATGCCCATCATAGTTTCCCAGCGCCCATATTCAAGTCATCAGATTGCTTTTTTTAGTCAGACCAACAGTCCAAAACAAAAAGATATTCAATTTACAAATTATATTAAACAGCAAATTCTCACATTGGAGAGAAGATGGAACCAACAAGTGTTTGGTACTGTTGCTGTTGCTTGATTTGAATGAGTTACTGTTCACAAATAATAATTATTCACAGGGTTTGTTTGGGTGCTCGAAATCCTTGGAAGCACTTGAATTTTGTAATGTTTTCAAGGTTTGAAAGGTGCTTTGATTTTGGATAAAGTGCTTGAAATTGTAATTGTATCACTTTCATAATAAATCGCCACCTGACTGAATAGTTTTTAGCTAAAGAAACAAAATAAGTCCGATATAGGCTCAGATTGTTAAGGATGCCTAGTCTACCTATAAACTATATTTTGACTATATAATATATATAATATATAATATATTCATATGTAATTCACCACAACTGGAAGATGCTGGAAAAGCTTGAAATTGCCTTGAAAACACCTTGAAATTAATGAAAAGTGCTTGAATTTGTAGGTGTACAAACCCTTTTTTCAGTTCTACATGGCAGGAGTTTTTTTTTTTTTTTTTTTTTTTTTTTTCCCCACTTCTTTTTAACAAATGCACTCGCACAGTACAGAGACATGCTCAGAGACACCACACAGCCATAAATGTCTTTAGGGGTCAGTCTGTGAGTTTTGGCATCCTCTTAATGTCCGTACTTACATCCTATAAGCAGGGATGAACAATGACTTTCGTCCATGAACCCAGAGAAAATGGATAAATAGAAAAAATAACACTTTTCGCTGTTAGTTTGGTAACCTATACATTGTTAATAGTATTTACTGTTAGATTTGTATATTGTTTTTGAGAATTTTGATTATCACCTCTGTGTCTTAGATAACCGTTACCTGGGTAGCAAGCATCACCATCTTCATTCATACTCAACAGAAACTATATAAGACTCATCAAAAACATATTGGCTCAATTTTCCACTGCATCAACAATTGTCAGTTCTAGTTTGGTTGAAATAAACCTATAATTCAACAGGATGGATGTGAAAATATTCTGGCTCCACACAGTATTTCTTCCTGCTGCTTTTCTGATGTCTAACTGTCCTCTTCTGATATATTAATGTGATGAATTAAGGGTTTATTTCAACCAAACCAGAGCTGATGATTGTTGGAACAGTGGAAAGACAAACCAAGATGGTTTTGATGAGTTTTATTTTGTTTCTGTCAAGTTTAAATGATGATGATGACAATGCTCACGGTTATCGAATAAGGTGTCGCATTAATCCCCGTTTTCCAGGGACTGTCCCTGTTTTTAGGTGGCTTGTCCCTTGCTGGAGCTGTCTGCAGAAGTGTCCCTGTTTTCAAGTGTGCATTAAAGCAGACTGCTAAGTAAAATTACTTTTTATGTAGCAAAAAAGACCAGAGCAGAGCCTATTGGTTGATGTTTCAATCACGTTGTACAACAGAGGGTACTGCTCGCTATCGCAGCTTCATATCGCTCTTCTTCCACTAACTTCTTGGTTGTGCTAGTTAAAAAAAAAAAAAAAACTCCTGCGGAAATCCAGAAAGTAACGTGTGTCAAGTGAATCCACGACATCACCAAAACCGTCTATTCAAGCCAAGTAGAGTGGAGAGGATGCAGAGGAGGAAGAATTATTGGAAAAAGAGTGAAGGTGACAGGAAAAGATATGACTGCAGAGCCTGCCAATTTATTTATTTGCTTGCACACTACATTGTGCAAGTAGAGAACTGATAGCAAAAACTTTGGTATAATGATGGTCTTAGTTTTAACATTTTCAAGCACTGCCAAAGTCTTGCTTCTAGTGGTGCTGGAACTGGTATATCAGTTTCCTCTATATTAGATTTCTCCTAATCTTTAAATCTGAGATCTGGACAATAGTCTGTGGGACTGACGCCAGAACCTGTACCACATTCACCACTGATGACAGAAATTGCTAAAAAAAATCTCCTGCACATAAAGCTGTCATTGTGGTCACTGCACAGCATGTCAAACTGACATCAGCTCGTCAGCCAATTTTCCACAAGAATGTAGAAAAATACACCACGGAACAACAGAATGAGCCCAATACCACTGGCTTTTTATGCTGAAGTGATTTTGGTTGCTTTCTTTTAATAGGCAGTTTCGTTTTCACCAAGTTAACCTCTTGATTCAGAACGCGTAGGCCTTTGTTTGTATTTTCTTGCATATGAACTTTACTGGCTGCATCAGTGGTTTTTGTCATACGCATGGCCACCCAGGTGTCAAGCAGGGTTTGCTACTTTTTCTCACAGTGACAGCTGGGTGACAGCCAAAACTCTCTCCTCTCACCTGCTTTTCCTGCTCACAGTCTTGTACTGTGACGACAGCTTCCTGGTCCTCGGCGCCGAGCCAGCAGGAGCCACACGCAGCAGGTCCAGAGGTCGCTGCAGGGCAGACCACAGCATTTAATCTGTCAAATGACAAAATGCTCGTTGCCTGAATGTAAGCTGAGGCCTGTAAAAATGTCAGTTTTAAGGAAATGAAGTTGGTGCACAAAAACATTTTAATATGTAGGTTAATGTGATTCAGACATACACACATATAAAGGGCGTAGCAAATACAAGCAAAAAAAAAAATTCATTCAACTTTCATGTGTTTTTTCTTTGGTTAGTGCAGCAGGACCAGAGCAGGGAACTTCAGAGTCTCCATTTTGACAATAAAAATAGGAAGATTACTTAAGCTCCCTGGAAACATTGTGTGCCTAATGTGATTACGTCAGGCCTGCTTTTTAACAGAGTTTTTAAGACTGGAGATTTGGTCTGTTTGATTGAAACCACAGCCTATAATTGTGGTCAATAAAAAGAATATGTGACTTGTCCTACAAGTTCACAATAGCTGGCTTTGGTCTTATGCCTCCTGCAGATGAGAAGACACAACTTACAGTAACTAACAAAGCATTTTGTAATTGGATTACAGATGCCCCTCTGGTCTGTGTCATGCCGCTGTGTTTAAGGCAGCGCAGCAGTGAATGTATGTTGTAGTGATTTCACAGTTTACTAATCCTCTGATCCTCTGATGAATATTTCAGACTGTAAACCTAACGTGACAGTCAGGTGGAGTAGATTTTTAATCTTTCATTTTTCAGTCTTTTCAAGGTCTGCATCCAGGAGAGGCTCTGTTTGGTTGATCAGTGCAAGATTAATTTCTTTACAATAATTACTACAAAGTAGGGCAGGGTGATATGAACAAAATCAAATATCACAATACTTCTGTTCTGCCTGCAACAGTATTGTAGAGATGACTATTCGTGCATTCACAAATATTAATACAGTGAGATTTTTGATAAAATTCAGTAATGACTAAGTGGGTAAAGGCAAATATTGGAACAGCTAGCACTGTCTGGTTCAGAAAGTTACATCACTTTTCTGTAATCCAGCCTTTAAAACCAGGGAAAGACTTAATGCGACTTATGTCGTATTACAATATTTAATTGGAATACTTACTGCAAAGTTCTTGCATTCTAGAAATTATTCAGATCAGTCATTCTGACTGTGAAGGAACCAAAAAAATTACTAGCTTACTGATGATCATTTGTTTCTTTCCTTAGACCCTCATTAGGTAAAATCCATATAGGGGTTGTTGTTAGGGGTTGACTGACATGTCTTTTTTTTACCAAAGCAGATACCAGTTATTAGTAATCAATTAAACCAATATTTGGAACATTTGCAGTAAAAATTTAAATCTCTGTGTCCGGCTGAGCTACACAAAACTTGAAATTCATTAATTTTAATCAAAACAGAACTTCTCAACACCGAACTGAAAACAAGACGTGCAGGGAGCTGTCAGCAGCCTGGGAAGCAAAGGAACCACAAGGTTCCCTTGAGTGGCTGTGTGAGACGTTGCCAGAAAGCATTTTTAACATGTGGTTAATGTTGTGAAACGTCCCATTATGGGTAGGTTTAGGCACCAAAACTACAAAAAAGTTGGGATGCTGTGTAAAATGTAAATAAAAACAAAATGCAATGATTTCCAAAAAAAAAAAACTTTATTAACCTATATTAATATGTTCAGTTGAATTGAATTGAGTACAAAGACAAGTTATTTAAAGGTCCCATATTATGCAAAATGCACTTTTTCAAGGTTTTCCAGTGAAAATATGTGTCCCCGGCCTGCCTACAGACTCCCCTGATAAGAGAACAGTGCACTCTCTCCCTCTCTTGCTTGCTCCACCTTTCAGTGAATGCAGGCAAAAACACTCCGTTGGATTTTTCCGAAAAATATGACATCATATGCGGGGACCGCCTCCTCTAGGCACGGAGCTGCCTCCTCTGGGCAGTAAGCCCTGCCTCTGCTGCCACCCCCTGGAAACCTGAAGGTCCACCTCCCGGTCGCCATTTTTTCCGCCGCTAATGCTGCTCTGGTAAATAAAGATGTTGAAAGCACGAGCAAAGCACGGCAAGTGCTCTGTTGTTGGCTGTAGCAACAAGCACAAATGTCTTCATTTACTCCCATCATCTCACCCAGAGAAGACTCAATGGATTCATTTTGTTTTTGACGGAAATGTCCCCACAACACTGGGTAAAGTGATATGTGTGTGTGTGCGGACTGCTTCATGAACGAGGGTCAGACTCAGTACAAAGCCGGAGTCACTTCAACACTAAAACTGACGTTGGATCAGTGTCCACTGGCTGTGACCTGACTTCAAATGTGGCAGCGGTAAGTTTTATCATGTTTATGCTGCTTTGCTGTGTGTTTAGTCGGCTCGATATGGCGTTAGCATCGCGGCTAATATGAGTAGCATCTACTTCATGCTCACGCATGTAATATTGAGGGAGAGTCAAGATAATCTGTGTAAACGTTAAGCCTCATATGAAGATAATGAAACTAAACCGAATAGTAAACTGGATGCTGGTAAGTGTTTTTCATGTCACTTTTTGTGTGACTTCATGCTGACAGGTTTGTGTTGTTATGGACGTCTCCTTCTCTCCTCTGTGATGTTGTGTAACTTAGATTAGCACCAAGCTGCTCAGTTTGTCACACCTGAAATGTGTAGTTACCTGCTGCAGAATCAAGCCCACAAAACTTGTATTCAGACTAAACGGCGCTGTGATTAGCGCAGGTATGTGGTTGTGTTTATCTGCGCTTAGAATGTAAGAACTGAAATAGTCTGTTTAGTTTGCATTACATTACATTACAAACTCAGTGGGGGGTGCAGGACATGCAGGAGGAGGAGAGGGACACGTCCATAACGACGACTGTTCTACTTTGATATCAATACAATTCATAAAATCATGCTACATGGGTTAAAACGATTTTTACTCACAAAAAGAACATTGTGTATTGTAACAATGATCATGTCACACACAGTAGGTGTTTTTATAAATGTATTAGGCTCATAGCAGTGTATGATGACACATATGGTCTCAGTAGCATTTGACAGACCCTTGGTGTTACAGTTACAGTGTAACGTGATGAGATAATTGATACCAAATACTTACTGGTTTTTGAATTCTGCACTGCAACATATCACATTTATCTTTCATTTCTAATGAATAAATGTTGAATTATAGGAATTTAAAAAACAAAAACAAAAAAAAAGTCAGTAAGAAGGACTGTGAGAAGTATTGATCAGAATTATTCTGTTAAGATAATCATGCTGACAGTTTCATTTAATTGGGTTTATAAATTCATCACACATACTGTCAGTAGTTATTTGTACTATACTGTATTGTAAACATTTTTTTCTTTTTTAGCAGCTGCTGCCTTCTACAAGCTGGAGAAGATGCTGACCAACAAGATGGCTGTTAGAAAACTGAGCCCCTCCACCAGACTTCATCTGAGGCTTTCCACAGCATCGTCCTTTGTTTTACACCAAACAATGTTGTTTCCATTTCTTGGAAAGCTGTGCAGGTAAACAGAATTGTAGTTATGTTGAACTCTTAAAATATGTACAGTTTGTCATGATTTACATCTTTGATTTTCTCTGTACTGCTGTACTTCCAGACTCTGCCTGGCTGACATGTTTTACAAATGCTGAAAAACCACACGTCACATCTGGTGGAGACCAACTCTTCAAAGTGCAAAGTTCCCAAAGGCCATGAGAGGAGCATGCAGAGCAAAACCAGTGAAGACTGAGACAACATTTTGTAAGTGTTACGTTCTTTTATTTGTCACATGTACATGTTGTATTTACAGTTGCACTGTCACATTTTTTGTTGTAAAAGTTTCAACAAAAAAATAGAAAACTATTATTAAAATTATATAAATACACACAACTGATCTGCACAGTTTTTTTGTTTGTTTTTTTAAGTCTAAACAAAATCTTTGTGTAATACTGCACAGGGTATGTGGCTGATTTGATGGACCTCATCTTTGAGAAAGTCCTTCTGGACCCAGCACCAGACATGGATGAAGATCCAGAGGACCTGAGTGCGCAGTATGAGGAGCGAGACGAGGAGGAGGTCGTCGCCAGCTGTGTGTCCTGGTTCAACTAAGGGGAGGTCTGAATCCAACATAGCGGCCCTGGGCACCAGGAAACATGGTGAGAATCTGAAGAACCAGACTGTGACGAGGAGTGACGAGGAAGCACCAGCTCACAACACTCTGATAGGCTGATACCTGTAACGACTGAAACAAGAGGAAAAGATGTCCAGTTAGCATTGTAGCCTTGTAAACATCAATATTTGATATGTCAAACATTTTTCATATGGATTCAGTGAATTTCAGTTTTTTACTGTCATGGATAATAGGTACATCATTTGACATGTTATATGTTGTGATATATATGTGATTCAATAAATGCTTCATGGTGTAAAAATGATCTCCTGTGAATTCATGTTTAATATGCACAGTATCTACTTATTATGGGATGTGTTTCTCCATTCATGATGTTTTGTGAACACTGTAATGTTATGAACCACTGAAGTCATGTAAAGCAAATGCAAAGAATCTGACATATTAACTTCATAAATACAACAGTTACAATAAGTTGTGAAATTTTTTTCTCAGTATTGTGAAATAAACCCTGACAGGCTGATGCAGGACCCCGACAAAGTGGAGTTAATTCATCCTCAAGGAGTTTATTTCACAATACTGATTACTCACTGTACATTATCCTGTTTCATATACAGTAACTTACCATGATAAATACATTTGACACAAAATATTGATTTTAAATAATTTTGCAGCTCATTCAGAGTCATTCTCATTCTAAGGTCTGTTGTGAGCACATCCAAAAAAAATAGAAAAATGTAAATATTTCAACAAAATGTAAGGCCTATGAAATTCAAACCTGACAGGCATTAGACAAGCTGTGGTGGATGAGCAGGAAGCTTTGACAAATTTCAAACACATAATGTTGGAACTTTGTAACAGGTAAACTGTAACAGTGTAGTTTACAAACCACTGCACACAGCCTCGACCTCAGAAAACTGATGATAAAATTATGTTAAATGATGATACTGAAATTTTATGAATACCAAAACAAGCTCAGTATTATATGAACTGTTTAACTGTTAACACTGTTTTGATGGCATCTCTGCTGAGAATATTGCAGAACAAAAAGATCATTTATTGTCAGTAATCATCAAAATATGTCATTGGGACACGTAACACCTGCACAGGTAAGAGTACTAACATGTCTCACCAGAGACATGACGGTTAACTACATGCACAAAAGACAATGTCACTTATTCGCCAAAATGTCCCTCAATAATGACCAAGCGGAGTGAGTTTACACTTAGCGTTATCTACCGAGCTACATTTTTAGCGCTGTATCAACACACACATCGACTAATTGTAACGCACCAAAACACACCAAATTGTTGACTTACCATCAGAAATGTCCTGCAGCATCCACAGAGTTTGAACTTCTGCAGGAGCTTCTGTCTGTGTCACATTCTGGATCAAAATCGGATGTTTGAATTTCAGCGCGTCTGAGACCAGCCGTATCCGTGTCCAGCATCAGGGTTGGCCCCTCACGCCCACTTCCTGAGAGGGGCGCGACTGGGCGTGACTAGTCACAGCTCATTTGCATTTAAAGCTACAGGCACAGAAACAGCTCGTTTCTAGAGAGGCTGAAATAGAGGGATTTAGAGGCCTGCTGATCTGTATGATCTGAGTGGTGTTTTATGAAAGAAACTTCAAAAGCATGTTTTGAGGACCTCTGAGACATATAAAAACTTATCAGAAAGGGGCATAATATGAGACCTTTAATGTTTCAACTCATAAACCTGATTGTTTTTTGTAAATATATTCTCAATTTAATGCCTGCAAGACCTTCCAAAATAGTTGGAACAAGAGCATGTTTACCACTGTCATACATCATTTTTTCTTAACAACACTCAGTAAGCGTTTGGGAACTGAGGACACTAACTGTCGTAGTTTTGAAAGTGAAATTCTTTCTCATTCTTTCTTCATATACGACTTCAGGTGCTCAACAGTCCTCTTTTGTCAGATTTTTTTTGCTTCAACATGCACCACAAATTTTCAGTGGGAGACAGGTCTGGACTGCAGACAGGACAGTCTAGTTCCTGAACTCTTTTCCTATGAAGCCACGCTGTTGTAACGTGCAGAATGTGTCTTGGCATTGTCTTACTGAAATACACACTGCACTTATTTTCACTTCTCAGATGAGCGAAATATCGGTATCTGACAAGTTGGGAATCAGAACAGGCCGGAAAACTTAATACATTCATAAATAAACAAAATTGCTCCCTGTAGTTTTATAAAGTAACATAAAAATAACTAAAACTAGTGAAACTTGAATTTGTACTGAAATGCCTAAATGTCTAAGCATATGTTTAAAGGCAGGATCAGTGGGATTTGTCTGAGCTATTTGAATTTCATTATTCAAATACCAACGTTTTGGGTTGGCGAAACGCCTGGAGCACAGCAAAATAATGAGAAAAAAATAAGAAAATACAGGCAGATGACTGGGTATTTGCAGATACAGACACCACCACACACTTCTAGTGGGCCCTAAGTGACAACTGAAAGAGATTATGTTCATATGAGTCTATACATTATTTTTTAGGAAACTGTGGCATATTACACCTTTGAAATTAGAGCATTTTTGAATTATTTATCTCATCAGCAATAATTTTTTTCCATGTAAATTTTACTAGATTGACTGACAGTGTGCAGGACTCAGTGGAAAACAATTTAGGGACTGTGGTGAGATCGGTCTTCTTCATATTGCGCCAAATTTGACATTCTGCTTCAACCCTGCAGATCCGACACACGTCACGTCTACTGTTTACACTGCAGTGCACAGAAACCCAGAGATTAGCTCCTGTCAAAACTGGGTCACTCCACTTTTCATTCAAAAAAGTTACCACTCTTTCCAGTCGTTCATTAAGAGATTAAAAAAAAAGTTCTAATAGACCTTTATATACATACTATTTTCATTATTTAACCTGGGTTTGCATATGAGCTACTGTTAATGTGATATTTATTTATATTGTGTCACAATAGTGATTACCATGACTCTGATTGCATCTGTGTGTCTCAGACCTGCCTGTTTTTGCATTACTATATTATTATTCCATAAAAAGTCCTTTAATACGTAATAAATTGTTAGTTTAGTCACCAGTTTGAGTGAACTCAGAGTGACCTGACCTCTGTGGATTAATTCGGCATTGTACATTGCCCCTCTCTTAACAGGGCAGTTTAGCTCACATGCTCCACGTGTGACATGTTTTTCCTATAGGGCCCTTGCATTGAGCGCATACTGACAGGCTGCAATCAGCATTCACACCTACACCGAGCAGCATGCCACCGTCAGAGCCCTTTTGTCCTGTGTGTTGCTGGTGGAATATAGCTGTTGTCAGTGTTGACTTTATGATTTTGTGTACACAATGCTTAGCCCCACTTTTCCTTTTAGCCACTCACCAACGAGGGGTCCTGACAGGGACAAGGTCATTCTAGAGGGCTACTGTGTGGTATTTTCATCATTTATGAGCTACAGTGTGTTCTGTTTCAGTCTCTCGGAATAGATTAGTCAAACTTTAAATATGTTTTGGTCTTAGTGCCAGTGGGGCAGAGACATATGCTAACGTACTGACATTTTGAAAAGACAGTAGTACAGCTGAACAGAGGAAAACTACAAAACGTGTTGAAAGAGCAGCAGTTTTACACATGAACTTCAGTTTACTCATCACCATGAGTACTATTCAGTCAGTGAAAACAGGTGAATAATGGCTTCTGTTGCTCTGGAAGAGGAAGTTTGCAAAAATAAGACAGGGAACTCCACTAATTTTACACATCAAAGTCTGTTTATAGGTCATAGGAAGTACGACTGTATGTGTGTGGGGGGGGGAAACTATGTAAAGCCTTTCGAGGCTCTCGAGGGAGCTGTGTGCAGTCTGAAAAATTGCCTCATGTGATGTCACTTGAGTCGGTGTTGGTTGGAGCTGAATATTAGAAGTTTGAAAGTTAAAAAAATCTGTCGGTGTGGAGTGTGGGTTTATCAGACCTCTGTAGCCTGCTTCTTATCTCTGCTTGAGGCTAGCAGCTCGAGGCTACATTAGCTGCCACTAGCATAACATGCCTGAATCTCCAACCAAACTGTCGATGGTTGAGTTTGCGTTGTGTATGGGCTTTAGGAAGTCAGGTGATGTAGTATAAAGCGCTACAAAGTCCGCATAGGGAGGAGGTCTTAGTGGTTGAATTGGTCCAATTAAATCCAGGAGAGCAGGGTTCGCTTCCCATGTGAATTTATTTTTAGACTTTGTTGACTTATTTTCAGTTCTCAGTTGCAGTTTTGTTCAGTTTAGGTGACAGAACTACTTGGTTAGGTTTAAGAAAAGCTCATGGTTTGGGTTATAATAATAAGTCAGCCTTGATTTAGGGTTACACGGGACATGAACAGTAGCTTTCTAGAGGAAAGCCTTAAACTTCTTCCATATGTGATCTGCTTCAAAATAAGAAGAAACAACACAAACAAATCCCACGAGAGTTTCACAAATCTAGGGTCAAGGAAGAATGGAATAAAAAAAAAGGGAAAATCTGCATTGATTTTCCTACTTTTTAAAAATGAAGTTAAATTGAAAACAAAACTGGTTTCCTTATTTTAAAAATTTTGTAATAATAATCATTTTCACAGACGACAGGCTCTTTACTTCAACATACTGCTGTCATGCTAAAGAAAAAAGCCTGTTCAGTTTTAAGATTCTCTCTTTAAAAGTTATTTTCATGTTGAAAAGACATATTTTCCCCTTATGGCATGCCACCTGATTTCATTGATACATGTCTAATTGGTACGCTGTAGTATCTTGATCATACCAAATGTTTTCTTGAACCTTTTCTCGATAAAATGACAGAAAAAAAGTCATCATTTTGTGCATGATGTTTTCATAATTTACTGTATGTTCTTCCAGAGTTAAAGATCAGTATTGAAAAGTCTTATTTTGTCTGCGCCTCAGCTCTTCAAGTCACAGACAGCATGGCGGCTAATGAAATGTTCTGGATAAAATCCATCAGTGTATGTGACCATTAAGTCGGCAAACTGTCTAAAAGAAAGTGGGACTTCTATCTTTGCTATCAACAAACAGTTAAACACCCTGATGGACGAGCAGTGAAAAGTGTGAATACATTAAAGTGATAGTTTTGTTTGTATTTATTCATGCAGCAGGACACAAACTGTTTGACTGACTTTAATGTGGATTATTTGAGATCAGACAAATGACTGGAGATGGTTGAAACTTCAGCGGAGCCTCAGAGTGAAAAAAAGTGATAATACTTTGCTGATTTGAGCACATGACGGGACAAAATGACACAAGCAGCATCCTGTTGTGCTGTTGAACATGCAAAACACCCTCATACTGCTCGGACTGTCTCTGTGTGTGTGTGTGTTATGGTGAGTCAGCTGTTGCTGGTTATTGCTGATCTGTGGTTGATAATTAGCGTTGCACACTGAGTCCTGAAGTTTTCTAGGATCAGTTTGAGAGTTGAGGGTTATGTCTTGTGTTACCTCTGGGCAGTCCTTACATAACTCACACTCGTAAACACACACACACAAACACACACACGCTGTGTCTCTGTTCGTTGCCTCTTGGCTATCTTATTCTCCAGAGGCGCTCCCCTCCCCGCAATCAAGTCCGATTATTTTGGGCAGAAAACTGTGGTTTGTTCTTTGATCTCAGGCTGAGCTTTGCCCTTTTTTCTGCATTTTTAATATTTTCTTATCCATAGTTGTTGCTCTTCTTGCTCTCTCTCTCTCTCTCTTTCTCTCTCTCTCTCTCTCTCTCTCTCTCTCTCTCTCTCGTTTTGTCAGTGCATCGTGTTTTTTAGCTTTTTGTTTGTTGCATTTGATAAGCGGCTGTGTTAACATGGAAGCATGGACTTTACCCTGAATGTCTCTCTCTCACCTCCGTGGTGTTGATAGTGTATCTGAGTGGACTTTAGCTGGAGGTCAGACTGCAAACGCTTGCACTGACGTTTGTTTGGGTAATAATGAAACTCAGCGTGAAATTCTCTCTGCTCTGTTTTCCCTAGAAGAACTTTTAATGGACAGCAGAACAAAGCTGAAATGATTAGTAGTGTGTTAAATGATCAATACAATAATAAATAGTAATATGTTCCCCTTAGATATTGAAGCTCAGGGCATTTTTGACCTCTGCATTTGACCTATATGTATAAATTAGACCTTAATTAAGATAAAGGATCAAATACACACAGAACACAGCCTATGTGACAATCTTCATTATGTTATATTAAAAAAAACGAAGTCTTTTATATAGACGGATATAGCTGTGATAGACCAACATCAGGTTGATAATATCAGTCGGTCGATACCGCAGTTGGGCTCTAATTAGAAAGCTTGTGTTATTATAGGCATCAAATGTCCGTCTACCAGAAGAACAATATAATTATAACGCAGACTTGACAACTTGCCAGCCAATCAGAAATGACCCTCATAAAGAAAAGACTTATTTAAAATACGTTTTCTGATTGTGGCATCTATCTATTTTTCTTAACTTTTTCTTACTGAAAGCATTTTATGAGCTGTGAAATGAGCAGATTTACTGTGAACTGTAGTGGTCAACGCCTTTTTGCTGTCGTGGACCATTAATGAGTTTATTTCCTCTTTCATTTCATGTCAGTGACATTTATGCTTAAAGTAGTTGATAGCCATGTCACTCCTGAAAGTGAAAGTGTAATTTCAGCTTTTAGTGTTCTAAGTCCAACATGTTGTCTTGGTCGTTAACTTTTTTCATGTCAAGTTGTCTTCTTTTTTTTATTTTAAAATCTCATCAGTCATACAGCGTTAAAAAAACTTTTATGATAACCTCATTAGAATCAGATCAGACCAGATAACTAATAGTTAACAAATAAACTTAATGTCAACATTAGCTGCTGAAAAGACACTTAAAATGACTGTAACATACCTGTCACCTGTGCCAGGACACCGTGCTTCATCCTCAGAATCTATAACAAGGGATGGGTACTGAAACTCTTGTACAGCTGGTACCTACCGAATCACAACACAGATTACGGTACCTAATTTCAGTGCCACATGTCTGAGCTGTCAATTAAAACAGTTGTCCTCTAATGCAGATGTTACAGACGGATCACCAAATGTGCCTAGATAACATGACCGCCACACTAACTCTACATGGCTCTGTCAGCTGGTGACGTGATGTTAGCCTACCGTTAGCTCATAGCTACTGTAAATACTTTTCAAATGCAGGGCTGTTATGCAAAAGATTAAAGCTGGAGTTTGTAGAACATGAATACCAACTCAACCTGCTGTTATTAGTACTCCAACTGTTACATGAGTTAAATTTGTGCTTTTCAGTTAGGATTTATTTATTATGTGAAGTTGTTATGTAAGTAAGTGTTTATTTGTTTATAGACAGGTTTCAGTGCAATGTCATCACAGACTTCTAAAGTCGCTAAGAACATCTCTTCCTGTTCTTAAAGCTGTTCTTTAATGTTGTTGACTGTCACTTTGTGTTTCTTCTTTTAAGAAGTATTGGTTCAGGCACAGTTTAGGCATCAGTACCATTTTAGAAATATTGTTTTTGCACCAGTGTTGGAAAAAAAATGAAACATACCCAACCCTATCTGTAACTTCTCTTCGTAATATGAATAACAACAACATGTTACTCTAAATTACTGTATTTTAATCCTCCTGACATGACATGCCCACCCCCAGCTCCCTGTTGTTGTTTGTTGTTGCACATGTCAGTTTATCACTAGAAAGAAGACATCAGCCTCTGACATTTCACACTCCACTTCCTGCTTTTCCACTTTTCTCTTTCCTCTGTCTCTGTCTATGCCTCCCCCCTGTCTCATTTCTCTGGATGTAAGTGTGCCAGTCGTTGTTTGGAAGCCCTCACTCATATCTCAGCTGTATATTTATCTCTGGCTTCCACTTGGCCTGCATTCCCTGCAGCCTAATAAGGTCTGGATACAAGGAGGAGAAGGAGGGCACAGAGGGCGAGGGGAGATGGTGGGAAAAGGTTGGACAATAGGAATCAAAAGTATTTTCCCACAAATTGGCTTTGGTCTGTGTGTGCATGCATGTTTTTGTGTAAAGAGACCACACAGTAGAGGACAAAAGGGCAAAATAGAATAAAGAAGCCAGGATAATATAGGCCTTTAGGTTGACATGTTCCCAAACGTCGTGAGCACTTTGATGTAGAAGAGTGTAAACACTATATAATGATATGTGCTCATGACAGACAGAACAAAAAAAGTACAACATAAAAGTACTTCAAAGTCTATTCTGATGTGCTGCAGCCTCATTTTTGTGGCCGATTTCTTCTTATAGTATTTCATTGATTGTTCTGGTTCCATTCATGTATTGTCACGCTGCTGATGCACATCAAAAGCCTCCAACAGAAAAGACTGTTATTTATCACGCTTGTGTCCAAACACACCAGGGTCCTTCGCCAGGAGAGAGCAACCCTGAAACATGACCACAAACCATCACCCACATCCTGTATTCTCTCCTCTCTTTCACTATTGCTTCCTCTTCACCGCCTTGTGTTTTTCCCCTTCACAGACTTCTTTCTGGAAGCCTGGGGGATTTTTATGGTTTAAAGTTCTTATGCAGTACTACTCAGCTGTGAACTGTCAGCTGATCCCTGATGCTTCTTCAACCGTGCAGCAGATTAGATTACCACAATATTCACCGAAGTCCCCTGCTGTGTATCTCCCATTAACTGCCTCCCCTGTCTCGGCCTTCAGAAATGCCCCAACACAACATGGAGAGCACCAGGAGCCAGTGGCAGCAGCAGGGGCTGCGGCCGCCGTGGATCGCCAGAGTGGCTGCGGGTCATAGCCCCGCCTCCTCTGGGGCGGAGTCGGACACAGAGAGTAGCAGCACGGAGAGCGAGAAGGTAAAGGAGTGAGATGAAGCTGCTGATGATGGTGATGTAGTTATTTGGCTCTTTCATTTCAAACAATGTGGTGGTGAAATCATCCTCTGTAGCTCCTGCATGTAAGAAGAAAGAACCAATGAATCATCCCACATTTCTAGTCTAAACTGTTGACTGTTTTAAAGCTTGCTTGTGGTGACTTTGTCTACTTTTTTTTCCCCTTTCTGTCAGTCCTGTGTTAAAAAGCTGGAGGTGAGCTCACTGAGGGTCCTGCCATCACCCTCAATGCTCCAACGGCGAATCGCAGAGATCGACCAACAGAAGGAGGAACTAAAGATTGAGGTGAGCAATTCAGACACTTGTGGCTCGGTTGAACAAAAACATATAAGATTTAAGTGGATTTATTTGCATAATATGGCAGAAATAGAATATATTATTCACAAGCATGTTTTCATTAGTTTATAATCAACTGAAAATTAGAACTGTTTTCGTTACCTTAGAATTAGCCTTTCTATCTACAGAGGGTGCAGGTCCTCTTCCACAGATGCTGCCAGACACACCAAGCATTGGCTCTAAATACAGACTTCCATGTTTTGTGTGAGTGTCACACCCACCGTAGGCAGTGTTTAGCGCTGTTCATTGTATGTGCTAGTGTTTTTGGTGAATGGTGAACTGAACGGAGAGAGAACGACACTCATGTCATCAGATGATGAAAAAAGTGTGATGCAGACAGAACAGAGCAGCAGAGAGAGAGAGTCCAAATATGGGCAAAAGAGTGACATGATATAAAGACTTTCTTTGATCATGCACCATGAAGTGTATAATCAGGGCTACACTGTAGACTGGAGTCTCTGTTACAGTGGGAAACAGACAGATAGATCCACATAGATCCATCCATCTCCCTCTTCATCCTCTTGCAGTTCTCATGCATTATGGTGTGTTCAGTTTGATCTAGGAAGTTGGAATTTCTGAGTTCCCATTTGGAAATTTCAGCAGTATGTTAGTGTTCAAGTTCGTTGTCTGCTGTAGAGTAAAATGTTCTCAAATTGGTGTTAATAACTATAGATATAGCTTCTCCTGGCCATTCAAACAGAAAACATACAGTGCATCATTTAGTATGTCATTATGTAGACTCCAGCGTCCCTGGTAGGAGGAGGTTCTAGTTCATTTTTTGACTGTGAACATCATTCAAAATTCAAAATTGTGAGCTATGAACGTGAACTAATTTATTTTAATGTCAGTGAACTGAACTTTAAGCTAGCTCTTGTGAAGTGTGAACTTGCACAACATGAACATAGGTTTTCCTGAATGCTTGGAAGGTGAAAGAGAGACGTTTGCAATCCACAAGCTCATCGTTAAATGGCACTAAATTCTACACACTGATCCTTTAAGGAAAACAATTTATTTTGGTCAGTTTGGGGCAAAATGAGTAGCAAACCATTGGCATGAGTGTTGTTTGCTGCTTTCTGTGACATTTTTGATAGTTAACTCACATTGGGCTCTGACAAATTGTATCTGAATTTGTCCTTTTTGCTATTCTCTGACACTTCACAGATGTAAGAGTTAATTGATTCATTGAGAAAATAATCTGCAGATGAATTAGGGTGACCAGATGTTCTGAAAAATTCACGACAGCCTCGGATTACAAGCAGTTGTCTTGATCCCTATGAATTTGTAAAAATATTCCGATCCAATTAGTTAAATAGGCTATAATTGCTGTCTTTAGTTATTAAAAATGTTCCGCTTGTTTTTATAAGATATCTGGTAATATAATGGATGTGTTTTCACTTGTCTATAGCAGTGACTAGGCTATCATAAACAATGGATTATCGATGCTATTTGACCTGTTTAAACAAGATGATGGAGAGTGTAGCTGTCAGTGTGGGAGGAGTTGATGAATTAAATATGATTAAATTGATTATGATAAAATAGATCTAAAACAGATATGTTTGTAAGCTCCTACAGCTTAATGACAACGTTTGCTGCTGAAAAGACATTTAATTAACACCTGTGCCAGGACACAGTGCTTCATATCATCCTCAGAGTCTGTAAGTTATCTTCATAATATTAATGATGTTAATGGATTGTTTTATATTAATCCTTCCGAGATGACCCGCCCACCCCAGCTCCCTGTCCCAAATTTACCCGTTCTCATCTGGTCACCCTGATGATGAATCTATATGAAAATAATTGCAAGCTGCAGACCTGGAATGAATTAAAGAATATGCAATCTTCACCATCTGTTGCACAACAGCTGGTTAAAGTTTCATAGAGGATTCTTTCAACTGCTGAAACAAATTAACAAGCAAGACAGAGTGTTCAAGAAAACACTGAAGTGACTTTGATTGTGCCTCTGCTGAAGTCTGCACATTTAAATCTTTCCAAACACAGTCACGGTGAAGGAATGCATATCTGTGACTTGCTCAACGTCTGGTCAATATGATTCAGCTCTGCGCCGTCTCCTGTCCTTTCAGCTGCAGCTGGAGATCGCCCTGCTGCAGGGTGAGCTGCAGACGGAGAAGAAGCAGCTGCACAGACACACACAGAAGTTGCAGGCTCTGCAGCAGGAGAGCAGACAGACGGACAAGCACAGACACACCGACAGGCAAAAGGTATCATGTAATAATAAAATGAGTATTAAAATGTTGTTTTTCATTGGTTGCAGACCTATCTGTTGTGAGGTTTTTTCGTGTTGTTCTGTCATGATTCACTGAACTGAATTTCTTCTTGCTTGGAGACAATGAAGACTAATAGTGTGGATCTACCATTTAAATGGTTTTACATGAGTGAAACACAACAGAGGAAGTTTGCTTGAGGGATTTCACATGTAGAAGTATGAGGGCTCAGTAATGTTCCACTAACATCAACACAAGATCATGTCAATGATAAGTCATTTCCCATGCAATTATTGTTGGCATTCATGGGGAGATGATTGTGGTCTTCAAGAACCAACTCTGTAAATATGGTTATGAAATTGACTTGTTTTTGAATTGTTTTGGTCTTTTTTTGAAATGGCTTTTGTTTTGTTTTTCACTCCCAAATCAAAAAGGCATATTTTTCCCCTGGCCTGTAGTAGAATTGATCCATCTAGATTTCTTTGGTATGAGTTGCAGAGTTTTGGAGATATTTCCTGCAGAGATGTCAGCCTTCATTTTTTGTAATTAAAGTTTTTATTGTCATTAGCTTTTTGGTACATGACATCATCATTTGCAGTTCAAGATAAGCAAACCAGCCTCTTGTTGTTAGTTGTTACATGGCAAGATATGTGAATATAAAAAGAGAGAAAAAAGGACAGAGTGAGAAAAAATCAGTGGTTGGGAGAGGTTGTCAGTTAGATGTGATATGTAATCAAAGATGGTTTCTGCCATCCCCCTATTGAGGCTGTGCTCATAAGCTGTTTTCACCATTATACTTTTTTGTTAATCTTTAGGCTTAGGGGTTTTCCAGTGGTTAATGGGACAGCCCACCCCAAAATCAAAAATACATATTTCTCATGTAGGAATTACTTTCTTTCTGTAGTCTTTCTTTTCTGTATTTACTGGAACTACTTCAGAATCTGCCAGAACTATCTTTCTAGTAGAGAGAAAGTAGCTCCTGCATGAAACTGCTCACAACAAGCTCTGGGGATTATCTTGTGTAACCGGGTTATGATTTTTGGAAAGACATAGCCGAGGTGATAATGGCAATGGTAATGTTGTCCCTACCCAGTTACCCAGATATTGTAGGACTTTTATCCACAATGATTGGACCATTTTGCATTCCCCTATGCAATGTAGAAATGTGCCAGTCACAAATTTACCATTTGCTTCCCTTATGTATTTCCCATTGTTGGGAAATACATAAGGGAAGCAGTGTTTCTTTCCAAAAATCATGACTCAGTTACACAAGATAACCCACAGACCTTGTTGTGAGCAGTTTTCTGCAGAACAATCTACTAACTAACTACTTTATTTTCTACTAGACAGAAAGTAGCAGAAAAATAATTGGCACTACAGACCAGGGGAAAAATGTATATTTTTGATTTTTTTGGTGAACTGTCCTCTTTAAAGGTTTGGTGATGACTGTTCTCTTTCTTCACTCCTGTCCTGTCATGTCTGTAACTGCAGGAGCGAGAGAGTCTGGAGGAGGAAAGGCGCAGGGTGGAGGCACTGAAGAAGAGGTGTGAGGAGAAGGAGAAACTCATCCCCAGTCAGCCAGAGAGCCAGAGAGAACAGCTAACACTGCAGCTGCAGCAGGTGAGGGCCCGAGCTTGATGATGATGTCTTAGACACATTCATATGTTACAAAAAAGTTCAGCTATCTCTTTTCTGTTTGTCAAAACATCCACAATATCAGTTAAGACTGGCCCCTTTAAAGCCCCTTTACACTTGACAAAAAACCCTGCTAACATCTGTTTTTTGTCTCCAATGATAAAGGATACAATCAGCATTCGTTCCCAGATCAAATGACCCTGCAGTAGTCATGGGTATTTATCGGCTTAGGCTCTGATGGCAGTGATGGAAACATGACACCCAGGACATGCTTATTTTTTTCCTCTTTTCAGTGGAGGCAATGTCGGCTTGTCGCCTCTTTTGCTCCTTTTTCATACATTTGTGCAGCTTTGCTTGACTTAGTATTTACTTAAGTCAAGCGTCTGTAAAGCATCTGTAAAACGATGGATAAGCATTTTAATTCCTATAACTTTTCCACAATAAAAGTCTCCCATTATTTTATAATCTAAAAGCTTTTATTATGAAGCAGCAGAATCAAGAAATGTTGAGTTTTCATCAGCAGTAAATTAACAGAACTCCTAGCAGATGAAAGTGAAAATGAAACAGTCAAATAAAACAGATGCCTGAAAGTACAAGCAGTGATGCAGGAGAGAAACTAAACTTCAAACCACAGAGATTCAGTTAGAAGCTACAAAAGTACTGAGAGGTGAACACACACTTTTGAAAACATCTTTCTCTCTGCTCTCCTGCACAGACGAGTTGAGTCTAAACTTTCCAGTGGCACAGACAAACTCATCTACTGGCAATGGGAAAAAGGTCAATCACCTATTTTTTTAGCAGATTTAGTCATGTTTAAATAAAACCTGTATGTATGTGCTAATTCAGGTGTAAAAATGGCATAAGACCAGCATCCCTTTATGTTAATGTGAGGGCAATTTAAGATCATGGCCTCATGTCTGAATAAGCACCTAAAAAATCACTAAAGCAATCTGACGAGGTCGGACCTATAGGAGTAACACAACACAAGTCTGAACCGAGTGCCGTCAGATTAATGTAAACACTGCATCAGCTACAGACGAAACATGTTGTTCCACCCTCCAAGATCACTGTAAAATCTTTCATCTCTTATGCACAAAGAAAATAAAATCACTGTAATCAAATATGAAACACTGTGAAAGAAAGCTGTTGAGAGGATTCTTCCAGTGTCAGATGAGTGGCCCTGTACCTATGACCCTGCTGAAGGCCACGAGCTGAGATGTGATGGTCTGACAAGAAAGTTGCTCTTTGTACTACAAGTGTGCTGACACGCTGCACACGGTGCTGGCACAGAAAAAAGGTACAGGTTTTGCTGCAAGCCACATTTCAGTCAGGACAATAAAGACTTAACTGAACTGAGGTCTTGCTTGTGCATTTAGATCTTTTTTTATAGCTTTGGTTCTTTTGATATCAATACTTCAATATCAGTATCAATACTTTAGCCATCCTTATTGTGCACCTTGAAGGTAGAAGAGCACAACTGATCAATACAGATGTACTATGAGAGATATGGTTCCTAAAAGTCATGGTAGTCAAACTCCCCAGGTGAGTTAAACTTAAAACAAAACCTATTAGATTAGAAAGTGATTCAGTTAGTTTGTGAACCATGTATTAAAAAAAACACACCCCACACCGCTGTAAATGCAACACTGAACATTTCCAATATAGGTCAAAAATGTTTTGAATCACTTGGCAGTCATGTGGAGTACCTAATCTTGTTGAACAAGTTCATTAAGGAGGCACTGAAAATCAAATAAATGATGTTGTTGGGAGCGATCCAAATGAAAAATAAAACCGCAACTGATACTCAGGTTGGTTCATGACCGTCACTCCTATACATGATGTTTTTTTATGGTTAAACAAAGTGTTATTGTTCAATACCTGTTCAACCTGATGTGTCAATGTGTCAGAGGTTTACACACACACACACACACACACACACACACACACACACACACACAGGATGTGTATTTGTCTCTGTGAATGTGACAGAACGAGATGAGAGACCTTGTTTCCAAAGCAGTGCTTAACAACAGGTTTGGTGTTGTGACATGTCAGATTTATTGGGAAACATCTTCTAGAAACTGGCTTGTCGTGAATTGCACCACCGAGAAAAATACACTCCTGCACACACAAACAGAGGAGTTAAGTCAACACTGAACAAGAAGAAGAGTGCAGGTATTTTGGTTATGAAACAATGAGGCTGTATGAGTTTTTACTTTCGGCTGCACTGGAATTTTTATGTGCTGAACATGAAACCAAACCAGTGCTTATGCTAACAAAATTACCAAGAAATGCAAATCGCCAGAAGTTGTTTTCTGAGTGATTAAAAAAAATCTTAACTCAAATTTGATGTATTTTATCTGTATAAAGTTTGTAGTGAAGTTTTTGGTTCTGCACTGAGAAAAAAAATCTGGAATTTTTCTTTTAAGTTTATTGTTATTGTTATAATTTTGTGGAAGGAATTACTTTTGTTCATATAAGAGTAGTTGAGTAAATAATAATAAGGCCCAGATTTTAAAAAAGTATTAAATGCCAACGGACCAGCATTTTCATTTCCTACATCTGAGCTGTAAAGTTAAAGAGTTAAAAGTTTAAAACACAAGTCACACACGAGCAGAGACTGCAGCTTCAGTTCCCCGTTGTAAAATGCTGCCTGGCGACAAAGTAAAGTGGCGAACATGTTCTAAATACAGTTGACAACTGACGTTGATTTTTTTTTTTTAGGCACTTGATTTCTTTAGTGCTAAAATTTTGCTGCTGCCCGCGTCTACAGCGGTCCACAGCAGGACATGACTTAGCTTCCATGTTTGGACTCCTGAGGCAGCAGCTGTCAATGATCTGACACGCCCACCCACTCTTGAAAAACAGTTTTTCTAATAGGTGTGAACATTTATGTTCATTCAAATCTTTATGGATGCTTAATGAGAAACAACTAAACTTTGATATCATATATGCATTTTTACTATTTTGAACCAAGTTTTCAGAGGCTTTAACAACTGACATAACCAGTCAATGGGCTAATTAGCCTACTAATAGAATAATTATCATCTAATAAACAACGTAAATGCCCTTTAATTTAGAATGTTAGCAGGTTATTAAAATAAAACCACAATCATGTCATTTTACATATTT